>JAMZAV010000579.1:0-625725 GCA_024449915.1 Sweltsa coloradensis
AACCGCGAAATTTAATTTTCTCTTTTTTTTCTTTTTAGATACCTAGGTATTTGTTTTTGACATTTAAATGAAACCGCGAAAAACGCGAAATTTGGGTTTTTTTAAACGAAATTTGGGTTTTTATATCACTATTTCTCACTACCTCTAACTATGGGTGATAGAGAAGAAAGCCAAATACAGGGGGCGGAGATGAGATTCCTGAGGAGCACAGTGGGAAAGACAAGAAGAGATAGAATTGGAAATGCGAACATCAGAGAGATGCTTGGGGTGGAGAAGTTAGGTGACAGGATGGGAAGGGCACGGCTGAGATGGTTTGGGCATATGAAACGAATGACGGAAGAGAGGATGCCCAGGAGAATGTATGAGAAAAGGATCGAAGGAAGAAGAAGACGGGGGAGACCACAGAAGAGATGGAAGGAGACCATAGCAAGAGACCTACATACTAGAGGATAGATAGGCCCTAGATAGATAGATAATCGTCTTTATTTTCCAGGCGGGTAATATGCATAGGATCCAGGAGAGAGCTGAGAGCATGTAGCAGAGACTCTATTGTGGGAGGATAGAAAGAAGTGGAAGAATTTAGTCGCAAAACCCAAGCTGACCCTGCCAGAAGTAGGAAACGGCAATGGATAATGATGATGACAAATGTAAAGTCATGAAAGTGGCAACTTTTTTGGGAATGACATCTGAGGTGTATTTTCTTTTGTACTAGGCCGGTATCATATTTGAACCACTAGGCAAGATAAAGAAGTTACAAAAATGTACACATTGCAACCATATTTTCATCTCGGAAAGCTATTTTCTGGGCATTTGACTCAAATAGGCCTATAGGTATCTTTAAAAAATCAACTTAGGCGACTTGGGATGTTTGTAAGGATAAAATATTATCCTAAAAGATCTTTCGGAAACTAGCCTAGTTCTTCAAGTTCTGATGAGAGTAGGGATGTCAGAAAGCGTGTAGGCCTAGGCCTTTTTCACTAGACCTAAACGTTTACACATTGGTCACAAAAACGTGAACACGTTCACATTACCGGTAGGCCCTACCTACTAATCGACGATGTTACATACAACAAAAATTTTCTCCCGAATCGTGAATTTGATGGAATTCCTAGCCGCTCAAAACTGGTTTTTCCGTTCGTGAGCTATGACACAGTAGAAGTCCCTACACAATAGGCCTAGGGCTACATGGTGTCAAAAAAAAATCCAAACGCCTGCACGTGGCGGTCACTGTGATTGTAGTGGTTGCATAAAAACAATGCTATGGTACCCTCTCGTCTTCAGCATTCTCTTTGTGAAGTTTGATGTCAGCAGATATGTTTTGGTAACTTTACAGGGGATGTCCATGTTACATTACGTGACAACATGAAGGCCTAATGAGCGTGAGATTGTTGAATGATCTGACACGGAATTTGGCGCGGGTTGGGGGGGAGGGGACCTTAGAGATAGCAGCGAACAAGGCTTGAGCTTGAGCAAACTATACGATATCAGCTGCACTCAAGACAAAACAGATGCCAATGCGTCAAATTTTGTAATTCGGAGTGCAGAAACACTAAAAAATTAGTGTTCTGCCCGGTCGTAATGACGTTTATCTGTAGGCCTACGAGTTTGCGATGACTCAAAGCTGCCGATATGTGAAGACGGGTAGGCCTAGGGTGTTGAAATTCGAGACTGGCCACTCGCGCTTATGAATTAAACAATAACAGTAAATTGGTTCATGAGAAAACACAGTTCTGCAGGCCTCACACAGGATAAAAACAGCACAGCCATTCCATGTTACGGGTGTGACAATTCGTACAGTTTTTTAATGTTTCATATTGCTTTAAACTATAGAATAATATCATATTCTTCCCCATCTTATTTTTTAAATAAAAGTAAGGGTCACAGAATTTAAAAAAATAGTGAACCCCATTATACAACTCACTATTAAATTAACAGTATTGATTTGCCGTTACGGTGTGACATCAAAAAAGACATCGTTTTCAAACCATGGGAAAACTATAAAAACTCTGTGAACTATTAGGGGGTAAATCTTTTTTTTTTTTATATCAATATAATATGTACCCTTTTCCCAAAATATGCAAAAGTAAACAAAAAAATTTTGGTTTTTCATGACAGCTTTTTTTTAAGTGCTTTTACGGTTTGACGGGGTTTTTTTACGGGTGGCGGAGTACAAAAAAAATCTTACAGATTGCACTCAATGTAGTTTTGGTTTTTATTGACAATTTTTTACATCAGGAAAAATAGTACATGTAAAAAAGTTAAAATACCTTGAAATTTTTTAATTTATAAAAAACAGGGAAGCACATACAGATACCGTTACAATAAGAAAAAAATTGGGCTTATTCCCCTAGGTATGCATAGGGGTTTTTTTATTATCAAAAATTTTTTTAGTGAGTTAAATATTGATTTTTTCTGATTATTGAAGACCCTTAAAAAAAGTCATTGTGGTCACTCATTTGCGAATTAAAAACTCCCCCGATTTTTTTTAAGAACAGGTATTTTTCTTTAAGGAAATACTCGACATTCCCCTTGCAACACATTGTCTTTTTCGGCCAAACCCACATAAATTTTTTCCAGGGAAAAGATGTAGGCCTACTTCGCATAATTTTTCCTTTCCCATCTACTTCACGTTTTCACCGCAGAATTTTTTCATTCGCTACCCTGTCGTTGCCGACAGCCTGAAAAACCAAAAAAATGTTCCGCTTCATAGTTGAGGGTCGTCACATCGTCCAATAATAGGCCTCAGCCTTCCTCTTTTTTTTGGTTTGGTATCTCTATTAGTGGCTGGAAAAACTGAAACGGTCTTCATACAAGTTGCCCCGTCTTCAAAGATTACGCCCCTTTTTCCCCCTTTTTTAAAATGGTTTTCCCCATTGTTCTAGTTTGGTTTTTTATTTTTTTTCGATGCTTACCCAAAACGGGACTTTGAAGTAAACCCATAGTTGCACTGAATATGAAAGAAAAAAACATTTTTATTTCTTGCAGTTTAGGTAGGCCTAAGGCAGCTTTATAGTTGGGTTTGACGTATTCAATCAAAGATGAATTTGTTAAAAAGAAATCAATCCTGTGATCTTTATAGCAAGATTACATTTTTAATTTGGTATTAGAGAGTTTAAACTAAAAACACCACTTAAAAATTTTAATGACAAAAAAAAAAAAATTCTTAACGGGTAGCCCTTTCATTCAATATTTCACCTGATCTAATGTCACACCCGTAACATAAAGTATGTCACACCCGTAACGAAATTTTACTAGTGTACAAAATATTAAAAAATATAAAAAAAACCCCCTTTTGATTAAAAAACCATGTGTTTAAGCAAAAAAATCAAAGTTTTGAGGTTATATGGTCAAAACTCACTTAAGCATGTAGAAAAATCACAAATTGCAGTTACGGGTGTGACATACTTTTGACTGCCACAATTAAACATAATTTTAGAAATTTAAAACTTACCCTGGATGACTTCTATGGGCAAAAATCTTCTTTAAGGTACCCTTTTTAAAAATGGCCCCAAAATCAACCACTAAAACTCCCAAAAAGTAGGCTGTGAAAGGTTTTGAAACATGGCAAAATTTACAAAACCAAATTTTTTAAAATCATATCATGCCCCCAATTGTATGAAAAATTTAGATTCAAAAGATGTGCTTACATTAATTATGATATTAAGAAAATTCATAAATTTTTGCTTTGATTTGATATATGACCTAGAAATCAAAATTTTTGAAAATTTTTTTTTGATGTCCCTTTAACATGGAATGGCTGAGCATGGGAAAAAAAATCGTTTACTGATCAAGGATAGTAGGTAGGCCCCAATTGGTCCCATCCCTAGATGAGAGTGACACCGAAGTTTGTGTGCAAGCACTTGGAATGTTAGTTCAACCTCAGAAGAGAAATACAATTCGAGTCGTGTTTATTGTATGGTGGCGTTGCTCGGGCCTAGGCCTCACATTTAGCGCAGGTACCTTACAGGGTACTCTTTTGGTTGGTACCTGCTGTTACCTACTGATCAAAAAAACTGTCCATACCAACCGAAAGAGTTCCCCTTACAGAACCCTGCTGGACCACTTGATATGGATTGACTACACCATGGCCATACCCGACATAATTTTTGAAGTTTTACTTTACATACTAAAAAACCAGCAAAAACATGATACTAACTTTATTTTTGACCTAGCCCCTAGCCTACCTAGGCCTAGGCCTAGCCTAGGCCTAGTTCTAGGTACCTAAGTAGCTAGCCTAGGACTAGAGTTCTAGGCCTAGGCTAGGGCTAGGCCTAGCTAGCCTGCCAAAGAAATGCGATTGATAGGGGCTTTGTGTAGGCCTAGCCTAAGCCTAGACTAGCCAACCCCCAAGAATAGGCTTAAATAAAGGATCCCAGGCCCATAAAAGGGTACCCTAGACGTGGTAAATGACAGCGGGGCCCCAACCTGAAGGGTAGCCCCTAAAACCTCCCCTAGGGCCCTTTACTTTACATTCAATTAGAAATGTAACCGTGATCAAATTACTTACCTAATATAGCCTATAATAAGAACCAGGCAACGAGATTTCTAAAACAGGATAGGCCTAGTTGAGCGCTGTGAAAGAATTATCAGTAATCGGTAACCCACCCACCAAAACGTCAGACAGAGCAATGGCGTCTCGTCTTTTATGTTCGGTTGTTCCGTTTCCGCTTGTTTGTATGACTGTAGTGGGTATAAATAAACTGGTCTTCAATATTTAATTCCAAAAAAATGTCATGGTGGTTCTATAATAGATTTTCCAAAAAGTACACTGATATAAAAATATATACATTTTTATATAATTAAATTATAACCATTTCACAAAAATTAAGTGGTGTATATTCATTTACAAACAAAGTGCGTCCCAGAATACTAGGAAAATAAACAGAGTCCCATTCCAGATGGCGGAGAGGAGACCCCAACATGCCCTAAGCAAATTTCAACGGCAAGTTGTGTGCTCATATTTTAAAAATACTGGCAGTGCCATTTCATTTTTTCGATAATGGTACAATATTAATATTGATTTCCAATCTTATTACACTATATACGTTTTTAAAGTATCTTTAAGACATTTATTTGTTTTTTGTAGTTGGTCATTCTGAGCCTCCACAACCAACCATCTTTATTACATGTCACAATTTAATCAGCTGTGTCAAGGCGGGGGCCTTTTAGCAATTTTTTTGCCTGGGTTTTGGTCACGTTTACAAAAATTTTTATTCTACCTCTGGGAAAAAATTTTCTTGAAAAGAGGAAAGTTCGAAGATTGATTTATTCTATAATTAAATTTTTACGTAGTCAGCTTGATGACAACCAACTTTCAGCGGATGCAGTTGAAAGTTTGGAAGTGGCAATTCAATGTTTGGAAAGTGCTTATGAAGTGCCACAAAACGACCCCTCATTAGATGTTAGCAAGTCGTTACTGGAAATTTTTCGCGGTTGCTCCATCCGAGAACCTACTGTACCAGACAGACAGGCAACAGACGCAGAGAAGGCTGAGGCAGAGTGTCTTAAATCCCAAGGTAATCAGCTAATGAAAAATAATAACTTCGGTGATGCCTTAGATACTTACAACAAGGCAATAAGGCTCGATGGTCGTAATGCTGTTTACTACTGCAATCGAGCAGCAGCCTATCAGAAACTTAATAACATTGAAGCGTCGATTCAAGACTGTAAGATGGCATTGAGAATCGATCCAAACTATGGTAAAGCATATGGCCGTCTAGGATTGGCTTATACCACAATCGAGGATCATGCAAAAGCTCGAGAATGTTATCAAAAAGCTGTTGAACTAGAACCGGATAATGAAGGATTTCAAAACAATCTACGCTTGACTGTGGAAAAACTATCGTCTAACAGATCTTCGAGTACCAGTACCGGTATGCCATCATCAAGCGGATTCGACTTTGGCGTTCTTTTGAACAACCCTGCATTGATGAATATGGCCACTCAGATGATGTCAAACCCAGGGATGCAGATGATGATGAGTAATATAGTTGGAGCAACAAATACCGCTCCTGTACAAGCTGCTGATACTGGAGTAGAAGCTCTCCTTCAAGCTGGTCAGCAACTGGCCCAACAAATGTCGGCTAGCAATCCAGAGTTGATCGAACAATTACGCCGGCAGTTGGGCAGTGGCGGTGGTAGTGGGGCGCCTGCTGATGGAGGTGAAGGTGGCCGTTAAAACTGTTTGGAAGAAGATAATGAAATGGACTTTGGAAAATAATGAACTTAAATTCAATATTGTTTTAATCTTTGTTTAATATCCATTTGGCATGCCTATAGTTCAATCAATGAACGACCTCGCTGATGAATTTACTTTTAAGTATCTGGCCTAGACCTAGGCAGTCTTGTAACAGTGGTCTAAATTTGTAAAACTATGTTTAAATGTATTCTGTTTTGACGTACTAATATGTTAATTAATGTCAAATACAAAATCGCATGTCCAACATATTAGTCTCATCAATTGAATTTTAAAAGTTATTTCGTTAACTTCTAATGAATCATTGTCAGCAAAGTGACAGCGGTTAAGCCTGCTAGTGGGGCAGGTAACCATATCAATTATTTATAATGGAAATTGGAAACATGTTGTATAGAGTGCCGCATATTGAAGCCAGGGCAGGTGAGCTAGTCTCTTTCCAATTGAACATCTAGGCCTGTATTTCTATGTGGGGCCATCTTAAAATTGTTTAAAGTTACCCATAGCATACGGTCATGGGTCACAATGGCCACGTTAGTAAATGGGTAGGCCTACCCGGTAACATAGAATTGGATGTTCAGGATGCCTACAAAAACAGCCTAGGCTTGCATACGTTAAGTAAGTATCAGCAAAGATTAGTCATGTCTAATCTTTGGTATCAGTAGGCCTATGGTAGAGGTAGGGTATTGCTCCAACTAGGAACAAAGGGTAGTATGACGGAATGGCTAATTTTGCACCAATTTTTTTTGTTGTTGTTCAAAACCATGCAAAATCACTAGTAAATTAAAAATAAACACGCGGAAACCCACTTTTACCGACAATTTCCAAACAAAAAACATGAAAAAACATAGCGAGGAGTAGCGGCCTAGGCCTAGGCCTACCTGCTGAGATTTTGTGCTCACTGCAAATAACCTTATAAGAACATAATAAAAAAAATCCAAAATAAAATCATCACGTTTTTGCTGGAATAGTAACAAAAAAAACTTCAAAACCTAAAACGTCGCTATTTTAAACGAAAGTCCTTTTGTGGTGAAAGTCATTTAGGCCCTATATTAAAAATAGCAACGTTAAAGGCTTTTTAGGTGAAGTATTTTAGTGAAAACGGTTGGTAAACCTAGTAAGTAACATCAAGACGTAAATAGCAAACATGGCGACAAAATGATAGTGAAATGAGCGAGTGTTTGTGTTCAATCTGTGTTCACTATTCTATATAATTGGTATTTTTTCAGAGTGATTAGTAAAAATAAATCGTTAATAATGAGTTCTTTATTTATTTCTCATTTAAAGTTGTTTTTTTTATTTTTTTATTTGTAAAAAACAGTGTTGAAAAGTTGGACCGCACTATCTGAACTAGTACCAAAACGACCGATTCAAGCAAACTAAAAGTGATTAAATAAGTCCAGAAACTACTTTCCGCGGCCTAAAACCAAGTAAATTCATAATAATATTCAGTTAGAAAAAGGAAAATCATAAATTTAATACAAAATAACATTTCTGTCAAATTACCCTTATACCCTCCAACTAGCTTCTCCTATGCTTGCCTTTCAATGCAACAAGTGTGAGTTGTCTCGAAAGAGCGCTACCGTACTGTAGGCCTACATCCCCAAGAATACTGTTTTGTTCTTATAGTCTAGTTTACCATCTTTTAGCTCATTCCTACTGGTAAGCCATATGTAATGTAGGCCTAGGTAGAGAGAATTTTTCAGGCCCGGGTTGGGAATGACAAATGTGTAGGCATAGGACGTAGGGATGGGACGTTTAAACATTTATTGGGCGGTTAGAGGTTATTAAATTCACAAAACGTTTAGTAAAAAAAAAAATGAAACATTATTTCATATTTTGTTCATCACTTTCGGAGCCTACACAAACACGGGCTTACAAATTATGCCGATAATTTTCTAAAAGTGCTTAATTTTTGTGGAGGTGCCGGGTCCCAGGCTGTATTAAGACATCTTGTCTGTTAGCCCTACACATGGTGGAAGTGCCGGGTCATTAAATGTGAGAATAAGACTAAAACCGTTGTTAATTATTCGTCGGCCGGTCATAAGTACAAAATTACGATTTTTTGTTGTAAAACCTAGGCCTCCGCCTACCTAAAATTTAGTGTTAATTTTTTATTTTTTTTTTGAATATAGGGCAATGTTTAAACCTTCAATGCGAAAATTTCAAGGGGTTAAACGTTTAGGAAATTAAACGCTTTTTCCCATCCCTAAAGGACGTGCATTTTATGCAAGGTGTTGTTCGCTCGGCTGACTGACACCACAGGTGTTAGAAATTTTGAACATTGTCACGAAAGCGGTAATTATAGAGCTCTACAGTAGCGTAACAGATTTCTAAAATTTGTTTTGAAATAATTTATAAGACATAGGCCTAGGCTAAAATAGTTTTCACAAATTTTGTTTTGTCAAAAAAAAAAGAAAAAAATTGAATTTTTATCGTGATTTTTTTCTGGCTGATTAAGACAAAACTTTGAAAATCTGTGTCTGTAGGGCTGTCCATGTACGCTTTACTAACTTTGCAAAGTTTAATGTAGGCCCCTACGTCAGATGCTTCTTGGCCAAGCGAGGTGCTATTTAAGGTGGATCCACATAAAAACGTAACACATGAGCATGCATAAGGTCTTAACGTGCAGTCATAATGTTGGAACATAGGAAACATGTACTAGCGTTCACACAAATGCACTAGTTTTAAGACATAGTTATAAGGTTCACATAAGACACTGTTTTAATGAGTAAGAAAGTTGAACAATTTTCAACTTTACGACAAAACCTTATGCTTACGTACGAAAAAGTTGAGTCAAACTAACATGTACTTTGAAAGGCTTGACTACTACAGTCAACTACGCTTCCGTAATAAATATATAAAGTTGGCAGGACTTGGAGCATTATTTGCATAATTATCATCACTGATTGGAAAAATTATATTATTAATAACAATCTTTATTATTTTATGTAAATCTATTACACCTACGGGAGTGTTTCCCGATCAATGAAATTGAGGAATCTTTATTATAGGCCCTAACCTTTGAATCCTTCTTTAATAGTTAAAGTTAAGTTAGTTTAATAGTTCTCTCTGTTCACTCTGCAAAGAACTTAGAAGACAACAGTGACATATCTTGGCTTAAATTCTTTGTGCTTATGTTTCTATGTGTAGGCTACCGGCGCGCTTACAGACTACGCGTTAAAAGTTAAAACTAAATCCTTACGTGTTGTTTTTATGTGGGTCCACCTTTACTAACTGCCAAATGTGTCGCATATTCCCTCTTATGAGACAACTTAAGAGTATTCACGAGACAGCCTTTGGGGTACGCCGTGCAGATACTTAGAAGGAAGGTGTTTTTTCGTATTGTTTTCAAAGATAGACCATTGAAAAAATTCAACAACCTACACATTTGATTGATCTAGAGAACTACTGTTAAATAATGTTGATAAGAGTTATGTGAACCAGTGAAAAAAATAAAAACTGAATAAATTTTGAATGCTTATGGCGGACTATTGAACAATGGCACACGATTTTAAAAACAGTACTTCTCTCGATCATGGCATCCTTAACGATCTTGCAAGAAGAAAAATACATTTTTTATCAAAACTCGGGGAAATATTACCTTCCGGAAAGCACAGAAATTTGATCCGACAGTGATTACTACTAGCGCTTTGCTGATGTAGTGCGTACAGAAACTGAACTGCTTGGTAGAGCTAGGAGGGAAGCAGGCGCCAGCCGACCACGGGGGGTATTTTGATGGTTATCCTTTGCTCAGAGAAGGGTTCCAACTGAACAATGCTTCAGAGTGCTTGGTAGCAAAGTGAACCCCATTGTGCAAAAGACAAATACCATCTCTAAACTAAAAGTGTAGTTGATAAGCCTGATCTCGATTATAATAAATTCATTGTCTTATTTACATTTTTCTAAGCATTTTCGTTTTTTTTGGCGAAGTGTTTAGCTTAGTTTTATAGGAAATATCCGACTAATCATATCAAATGATTATGTTATTTGTTTTGCAATTCCGCTTAGAATTGAGCTACAACTTCGATTTAAAAAGATTTTAGGTCTTGTTTTGACTTCATGAATTGAATGAACTATCATATAATCACTAAATTTAAAAAAATGAGACAATTTAACTATCACTTATACAAGAGACCCCACACCTGTCATCCCATTTCATCTTGGATTTAAAATTGTAAACCTGGGTAAATTGTCGTAAAATACCTCTATTATATTCGTCACGCGCCTCTCCATCCTTTCAACTTCAAGACGAATTCTTTTGAAAGGGTTGGGTTTTTGGTGTTTGTAAAAGGTTTGCAGAGTGTATAAATTAATGTATTGTGTAAAACTCAATCACTCGCCAGTAATGTAACTAATATTATTTCAATCATATCATTTAATTGATGAGTCGAGTAAAAATTATACTACACACACTGTCTAGCCTGCTTTTTTCCGGTTATCTGAGTTTTTGAAAGGCGATTTTTGCATCAGTTTCATCCAAAAAATAGTTCAAAATCAACAGCGACCAATGTTGTTTACAACAATAATTCAATCAGTTCTTATTTCAGGTTAGTAAAGAAGTTATTCATCCAGAGTACATAGATGCACTAGCTCCCCCTCCCCATCACATGAAAAATTAAACAATAAAAATTTGTTATTATTAATTATTATTAATTGTTTTTATTAGTATTAATATTATTTATTGGCTGCACATTGAACAAACTCTGTAAAAACCAGAGCTAACATATTATATGGGCATGTGTCAAGTACGCCCTGCTTCCATGTATGATGACTATTTCGTAGATTCCTTTCTGTTGTTTACGGTCATGGCCGATCCACACCCGCCGTGACAACTTATTATTGTTTACAATTCGATGTGTACTGTGCCACACCGCCGTGATAATTTATAATTGTTTATTTTCTTATGTGTGCTGTGCCCATTGATATTAAACCCCTATAGTAGGCTAGATTAGCAGTCTCCTATACCTCCGCACAGGCGCGAGCGTAGCAAATTGAAGACTCAACCGGCCCATTTCAAGATGGCGATTTGGTGTTTTAATTTATGCTTTTTTAATGCAATAAAGTATTTTACTGGATTGTTTGATATGGTTTTAGCTTGTGCAGCATGGTATTAAACAAAAGAAACAATACGAAGTGATTGCATAAGGGAATTTAGTAATCATTTGGTGTTAAAGGCTAGTATGCTTACCTGTCAACCTGGCGGCAATCTTGAGAACTATTTGGCCACAAATCGCTCCCATTTGATTAACATGTAAACTGTCATTTTAAGATGGCTTCTAATTGTACCGGAAGTGGACCACCGACTGCTGGTCTAGCCAATTATATAGGATGTCTATGGCTGTGACACACCGCCGTGATAAAGTATTATTGTTTACTTTCTAATGTGTACTGTGCCACACCGCGTGCCACACCGCCGTGATAATGTATTATTGTTTACTCTCTAATGTGTACTGTACCACACCGCCGTGATAATTTATAATTGTTTACTTTCTAATGTGTACTGTGCCACACCGCCGTGACAATTTATTATGATTCACAATTTAATTCAAACTTCATGACCTAGCATAAATAAACTAGGTTTACTCATTTAAAATTTCCGTTAGTTTGTCTATCCGTTGTCAAAATCACCAAAAGTTTTAGTAGCATTTTTCCATGCTAATCTGGCCTTTGCTGCGCAGTATTTAAATCCTGTGATCTTTTATGCTTTTATTTCGAGAAAATATGTTTTTATCAAAAAACAACAAATATCATGTTGCTATCTAAAATAAACATCTTGTGACGAATAATACGGTCGCCCAAGACTGATTTCTTTACCCATAAATTTAGTCAAACAAAATTATAACAATTTTACAGCATGTCACTGAAAAGATGCGATATAATGAGGGTCTGTGAGCTGGGCCGACCGATAGCAGGTTATTGAATACCAGAGGCTTTGTCCGCATTTCCTGTGAAAGGCTGTTGGCAAGGGTTGTGGGGTGAGGCCAGACACAGCCCAACCCAACTGACGGTCGAAATGGAATCTGCTTTACCTGCACCCGACCAATTCTCTTTCTTTTCCCAGGTCTGAAATACTCTTAATGGAATTTAACTATAACAACATAATGAAAATTGATTTCCATTATTTTCATTACCGTGTTAAACTTTGAAGTAGGTGCACACTAAGTGGGAATATAAATTTCCAGTCTATTTTTGTCATTTCAATTGTATTATGGGTAGGGCTAGCCCTAATTGTTTTTTTTTTATCTAAGGACATTTTTGGTAGGAATGGGCCAAAAAGTCAAATGACATTATCGATATTGACAAATCAATTTCACCATCCTGATTTGGTTTGAATATTGCAATTTAACAAAAACCAAAATTGGCCCTAAAAGATAAAAAAATTTAGCCTACCTACATGGAATTCCAATGCTAATTGGATGAGCAAAGCAAAGACTTCAATTTCACTTTGTTTTTGTTTTGTTTTTTTTCACTTCCGTTAAGCGGCTGTCACACGATTGAGAAAATCGCGCGAGTTGGCTCGCGCGAGTTTATTACCATCCTTGTCACACGACAGACAATGAAGGTAACAACAACGCCACCTATTGGTGTTCACTGGTCACGTGTTATGGTAGTGGGTTCTGATTGGCTCTCGCTACCTCGACTTGCTAGGAAGTTGAACAAGCTGGACATTTTTCGTGGCGAGCGCGAGCTCGCGCTCGCTGGCTCACCGTCTGACGGGGAGGCGGTGAGTTCCATGTAAACAAGTGTAGGCCTACTCCCAGAGAGTTACTCGCGCGATTTTCTCAATCGTGTGACAGCCGCTTTACGTTACCCCAAGAAAAATTGCTCGGGTGTTTTGTTTTTGTTAGTTTTTTGTCTGTTTGTTCGCTCTCTACCGGGCAAACGGCATATGCGATCTTGATGAAAATTGGAGGGGCCCTTCGAAATCTCTGAACTTAGATCTGCCACGTTTTTGGGTATAATCGATCAAATCTTTCTTATGATTATCGTACTTTAACTATTTTTTCATTTTTTAGATATTTTCATGATATTTGGCAAACGGCTACTCCGATATTGATGAAACTTTATGGGAACGTTTAAAATCACTGAAATTATATATGTTATGATTTTAGAGACATTTGAAAAAATATTTCTTATAGAAATCGTACTTTTACGATTTTTCCTCCGGTTTTTAATACAATATTTTTTTTTTTTAGTAGGCTTACTTACAATCATAATATCCAAAGATAAAAAATATTAAATAATTATTATGGGAAATAAACCATTGTAACATACTTCCAAGATTATAGGCAGCCATTGAGTTTGCAACCTATTTTGATTTTGTCCTATTTTGATCACTCAAATTTTCAATAAAAAATAATTTTGTGATTAGTATTTATAGTCTACACACTCAGTCAGTCACACAACTGATTTAGGCCCTACACATTTTAATAAGTAGCCTACATGGCAATGTTATAAATATGTACTGTACTATAAATAAATAAATTTGTATTAAGAGTCCATACCCACTCAGTCACAGAACTGATTTTCAGTGGGGGACATTAAATTTAAAGCAGACCAAGCCAACCCTGTAGGCGCCGACACCATCGACGAGCGAACAATGACCAACTAGAGACCGGCATATTTAAGTAGGAAACGCCGATCAATCAAGCTGGACACGATTCCACCCGCGGACAGCGCCAGAATCAACATGGCTGATTCGGAACCACCTTAGAATTTATTATGTGCCTCGTTGCTAGGACGGCTCCAAAGTCACCGTTTACAATATTATTATTATTACAAATTCCTAAGCCAAGAGGCAAGAACTGATAGACGTAAGTCCAAATCAGAAGTTTTTAACGTCTGCCAATAGCTAGAGCTGATGAGAAATGGTGAATAAAAACCCAATTTTTTTTTTTTTTTTTTGCAATTTCACAAAAATCATAAATTTTTATTTAATTTTTTTTTTTAAATATGGATTATGGATGACATTGATTCCAAAAAGTTAGAATCGATCATTGTGACCTAAGAATCTATAGGGAACCTAAGTTTTGAAGACGGGAAGGAAATTGGCTCTCTCTGGTCTCGGCGCCCATAAGAGTTAACATGGTACTAAAATGTAACTCAATGTATCTTTTGACTCGTGCAAAAGAAATCTAAACTAATATACCACAAGATGCATAATTTTGAGAAGGTGATAATGGTATCCTACCAAGCTCGATAACGCTCCTAAATTCAAACTATTATGAGTTAAATGGACCCATGTTTGCGCACTGTCGCAAAATGTACTCCGACTGAGCGGCAACCTAAGCGAGATGCAGCCACGTTGTGTGCAGCTGTGGCATCCTCGCTGTCCACACGCCTGTCCATGGTTGCTACATTTATTTCGCATTTAAGATGTTGCTGGCTAATGTAGGGTGTTTTAATTTTATATCAAATGTTAATGTATAATCTATTATAACCCAGTGAACTCACAGTTGCTACAAAGCAAGTCGGAAACCTAATTTTGTGCTGATGCCACACGGACAAAATGTTTTGCATTTTTTTTATTAGCAGTTTGGAAGGTTTGGCAACAGTGTGAATGTAGAGTTCACTTCGACGAAAAAATAATGTCATTAATATTTGGGATAGAGCAGAGTTCTGTATATCCACGCAAAGAGGAAAGATTAAAAGTAGGCCTATGAATAAAAATCCGGTCCGTGGTCGGGTTCATACGCTGTCCCTTACGAAACATTTAATCGCCTATTCAACGCTGTCGAGAGAGAACGGGACAACGCCCACTTAAGTTCCCTATTCAGAATCGATTCCCAAGAAAAAACAAATATTTGTACACGCCGTGATTTTGGTGGACTATTTCCGTGGAGCCCGTGGCGTAACGGAACGATGTTGCGTTGTCGTCTGTTTACTGTACCGCCTGCCGCACGCCTAATGTTCGGTCTAAACCGGTACCTCCACCAAAATTCGCGTAAATTCTGGATCGGCACCTCCACCATCAACCCGCATTTTGCGCACTAAAAGATTGTTAAAACCCTTTCACTACTCAATTTAATTCATCTAAATTAGATATTTTTAATTAAACAATTAAAAATCATCATTTTTTTCTAAAAACAAAAAATTTAATTTTTGACAATTTTTAATTGTAAATTTGAAGAAATTTTGGAAAATTTTGGATTGCAAATAAAAGTTAATTTTAAGTAAAAATTCAAATTGTATGAGCACACTTAAAACTAGATTTTTTTTTAAATTTTGGCATATTTTAGATTTTGAGTATCTCAAATTCTAAAATTTCCGGGACAAACCAAAATTTTGTCATTTTTAGCTCTTTATTTTTTTACACATGTTTTTTTTTCATTCTGCTTTAAACATAGGACAAAAATAGATTTATTTGTTATCAAAAAAAAAAAAATCAAAGAATTCTAGGTCAAAATGAAGAAAAAAAAACAATTTACCCACATTAATTAAGTTGCGAGAGGGCTAATTCGGGATTTGACCCGTTTCATATAATTTTGTTCGTTATTTTGCGCTATACGCAATATTTCGCGTGGGCAATAAAATAAAATGTACATTTAAAAAAATTCAAGAATTTTGCTATCACCATTTTTCACTACCTCTACCTATAGCAGGAATCAAACCCTGGACATTCTGCATTGGAAGCAGAGACGCTAACCACAAGACCTTAGTAGACCAATGAACCACACAATCATATGATATCAATATATACCTGCATATAGGACCTAATGGCTGCATCCAACTTATTGAGTGTATATTTTGTTTTTAAAATACCTTATTTACCCGATTGCAAACTTATCTATTTTGACACATTTTTGCAGTTCAAAATGGCAACCGGCTTGGAATCGATGGCAAACTTATGAGTGTTTAAATGCTACACTTTTTTGTTAGATGTTCTTTTAATCAGAGGTCGACTTGCATTCGATGTCGGCTTGCAATCGAGCAAATACATACCCGTGACCTATATCTACATAAATACAGTTCTATTTAGTTGGGTTGGGGCTATGATTCAACCATCAATAATGTCAGGATTTGAATGGGTGCTTGGAAACTACTGTATAGTAGGTAGTTTATATTACCTTCATTTAAAATTACCCAAATATAAAGTATGCTGCCCAGCCATTGCTCAGCGCAGTATACTTGCTCCAACGAAAGAATGCAGATACTTGGTAGTGGTGGGGGTAGAATTAATGCGCAGTAAAAGGAATGTCGCCTTTGTGTATGAAAGAGAAATATCTTTTACCAACGCAAGCAAAAATTATCTGTGCTAGACCACAGAGTTCCTCCGTGTGCAAGATTCACGCTGAGCTAGCGTGAATAGAATTGACAAAGTTGTTATGTTGGGAAAACAATTTTGAGCCACCTGCATTCTTTCGTTGGGACCACTATACCAGTATGCATAATATTAATGTCATGTAGTACATTAACGTAGTAAGTCATGACTTATTTTCAACAATAAACATCCACACATAAGCAAGAGACCATGATTATCAAAATAATGTGTAATTTTATATATAGTAATATTCAAGCAATAACATTCGAGGAAATGAAGAGTTTTATGTTGTCACAACAAATTAATTAAACACAATTATTTTCACATTTTGTCACAGAAAGTGTGTCTGCTCTACAGTGTCACAACAGAAGTAGATAAACCCACTTTTTACTTTGATAATGTACAATTGACAAATTGTATATTCACATAGGCCTATGTATTAAAATATTCTAAAAAAAAAATTAAATAGTTATGGAAGGAAGAAAACGGTCACAACATATTTTAAAGTAGTGATGACATAGGGTACTCGGGTACTAGATTCCTACCCGACTCCTTTTGCAGTTGACTCCAGATTCAAGGAGTCGATACCTTTGAAAGCGGGTTGCGGTGTCAGGTAACCTAGATTATGCTTTTTAATACCAAGCCAACCTTACAAACCTACAATAAAGTGATGTTACTTACTGCCAAAACATGTTGTTAGTATTATACTCCCGCCTAGAACAAATTCGGCCTAGGAGGGTGTTTACTGTTTAGCATTGGTCAAGGCTTACCACTTTTTCCTTATTTTTATTGGCGATCGAGGAGTCGACTCCTACTCAATTCTCAAGGCTCCCGGAGTGGACTCCAATATTTACTACCCGATATCATCATTAATTTAATGTTTTAAACACTCAATTTCGTTCCTGTGATGATTTACTATATTACTACTGGTACCGGTACATAAATTAAAATGCATCACTTACCGGTAGGCCTACATTAAATTACATTATTATGTTTCAATCTCACACTGGCGAGAAACATAAAATGAACATTATTTTACATTGTGTACATGTCAAAAATGAAGAAAATATGCTTAGCCATAGACAGATATTTGTTGTAAAAAATAAAATAAAATAAAATGGTGTTTAAGACTTCCAGGAGAAAAATAATAGGGAATACTCATTAGTCATTAGTCACTCATTACCTTGTATTCTGTTATTCCATTAAATTTAGGACTTAAGTACATTAGTTTAGTAGACCTACATATTTTATTTAAATAAGGTTTTCATAATTTTATTTTGTAAAAGTTAGCTGGAAGTTGTACTAATAATTATGGCGGGAAAATGAGCCACAAAGCACACATGCACGCATGTATTTCTTGAAGGTATGCATAAAAAACATGTGCATATAGGTTGAACCAGATAAGCTGGCGGGTGTCAAGGTCAAGCGAGAGCACGGACGCCAGCGTTGACAATTTACACACAACTGGCATTAGGTAGGGCCTACCGTATTTGGTCATGTTATCGTGATATGTTATCACATAAATCAACATTTTATAAGCTGTGAATAAAGTAGTTCGTCCCACAGAGTCAGTATTTTAGCGACATAATGATTTTAAGTAATCACGATTACGAAAGTGTTTTTTTTGCCTTGTTGGTCATGGTGTGTCCAAAGTTCCAGCTGTTTATAATGCCAACCTCGCCAGATGTGATGTCAATGTTTAAGAGCATCAAAATGTCTTGATTTTATTCGTACACTTCATAAATACTTTATTTTTAGGATAATATTGGGCAAGGCTTGGCTTTAAAATAGTCGTGTTTTTCTATGAAAGCAGTTTTAGAGACCGTTATTTTATCTACTTTTTGCCGATCCTGTGGCCATAGTGCGTGGACGACAGTGCTGCGATCCCTCGGCGACCGCCACCTTATCTGGTCCACACTATACAATACAATATAATATCTAAAACAACAATTTGTAGGCCCTACATTACTAATTTTGTAAAAGGGCCTAATAATTAGGGATGCACATCGATACTTTTTTCATTATCGGTTTTCAAAATGGTAATGTCATTATCGAATCAATATAACCCATAAAACCTGTTCCGACCTTCAAGTGTGGCACGTGTAAATCAAAACAAGACAATCGTGTTATGTTTGCTGCCTCGCTGTCATGTGTTTGGCTTCCGTTATCAACTGATAGCTCATTTCCAAACATAAATCTCGAGTGTGACACCATCAGCACAGCCAGTGCACATGGCACAACGTGGGATAATCTCCGTCCTTAGAGTTTTGGTTCGTGCCACTATTGACCAATTATTTGATATTTTGATTATCGTATCGATAATGAAATTAAGTTATCGATTATCGAAATGATATCCATTATTGATTATCGTGTGCATCCCTACTAATAATGAAATTTGTAAACAAAAGAAAACAATAGCCTAATGGGTATGTAATTTTGTTAGTAAATACAAGCTATACTGAGCAGGATGAATCTAACTGCATTATCCAAGACTATAAGGCAGTGTCTAATTCATTATTTACTAACACTATGACACTGCATGCCATTTTCACAGTAAAAAGTTACTTTAAAACTTTATCCCAACCTAAGATTTACTACATTGGATTGGTTTGAAGTTGAACTTTAAAGTGGAGCCTACGGTAAAAGTGTTGTAAGAACCGGTATGTTCTATTTATTTAGTGCACTCGCACCATTATTTGGAGTTATTGAGCGTTCGCTATTCTATTATGACCACATTTTAAAATATTTGGTCAAAAATTGGTCACAGATCAAAATATTAATAAATAATATCTGAAATAAGTTTTGGTAGTTATGATTTATGAATAAAAACATCAATATTTAATAACTAATACAGTAATACTTAATAGGCTAATAGCTAATAATATACTATTGTCCTGATATAAGCTACCTTTTCATATTTAAGTCTCAAAAGTCCCTACCCGCATGTTGCATATGTTTTACATATCATTTTTATATTTCACAAGAAAAGTTAGAGTCGCTATATTCAGGTTCGACCTATATCGGCCAATCCTAATAATATAATAGTCGTAACAAAGCAGCTTCTGAAAATTATTTTCTTATCAAGTACTAGTAAGTCAAAGTAACACAAAGTCATCCCTAATAATAATAATCAGATCTCAACACATTTAAAAATTACATGAGCTCCTAAGCTGCATCTTAGCTGCTTCAATAATGTTGCCCAAGTTGAATATAAATCTATTTATGTACATTAATTAACAACAAAACAAATAAAAAAACAGACATGAACCGTATTACAGTGAAAGGAAGGTTTTACGTTAAGTGGTCAATTGAAAGATTAATATGTACATAGCAAAGAAAGCCTGTGGAATTTAGATAGGCATAATTTAAGAAAAACTAGAGAATGGCATTGGCAATTTAATAATTAATAAGTCTATTGCCAGCAATTTGACAGGCTTAGGCCTACCTTTTACTTTAAGCAAAGAGTCTAACATTATTAATGTTTTTATGTATATCAATCCAGAAATTACAAAAAACATCTCAGAGGGGTAAGTGTTGATAATACAAGGATTTTAAGAGGAGTAGCTGAGGCTAGCGCGGAGACGAGTTTAAGCGATCAGCTTTCTGTTTTTTCCAGGTAAACTGTTAATACCATCTGTATCATATCGCAGAAGAACTTTAATAAAGAATCAATCTATGACATCCAGTACTCGTATTCCTAAATTAATACAATTCAATTTTGGTCAACTTAGGAAATTTATTCCAAGCGTACAGATTTTTTAAAACAAATTTTCATGCTGGATATTACCAACGATTTATTTAAATCAATGTGAACAGACAGGTTAATTTGGTAAATCATAAGATAATCGGTTTGATGGGAATTTCCTGAATTGAAATTCAAGTTTTGGATTTCCCGTTTTTTGCACTAGTTGGACTTTATGTCTCGTAATGGATCTTTAAGGCTTATTTTTGCAACTAAGTGTGGATATCAATAGAAAAGTACTTTATTTATTTATTTAAATGTCTATCCTATTCAGTTAAAAAACTGAATTGGAATAGTAATACATATTACAAGTTACAACAACAAAGTATTAAAACACAACAATTTTGGTAACAAATTCAAAAAGATACTAAAGGCAATTAATAATTGAATCAATAATAAACAAGGCGTGGAAAAAAAAAGAAAAACATTAAAAGAAAAGAAAAAAAGAAAAAGAAAATCAAAGAAGAAAAACAAAGAAAAAACTGATTTATTAGACGATCCCACTCAAACGAATATGAGGTTTGCCAAGAATCAGGAACAGCAAATCAGGGAGTAATCAAACTTTCACAAGAAGAAACCACCGAACACGAATCTTCGTTCTCGTGTTCAAATCTTGATAACAATTTAGTACCCGGTACAAAAGTTCTCGATTCTATTATATAATTAATTATTTATAAAAGACATATAATTCATATAATTTGTGTAAAATTTGATAATGTAACAACCGTTCAGCAAAAATCATCAACACCTGAGTGCGTGCAATTGAGTTGGGCCAAGCTCAGAGCCAAGCATAAGCCCCCTTTGAAGACATTATTGAATACTACTGGCAATAAACAACAATAACAATTAGTATTGTCGTAAAAGTTTGCATCATATTCATAGCAGCTCTCAACAGTCACAATATAGTACAGTATAGCAATTTAGTAAAGGTTTGTCTTATGCCCCAATAGCTCAGTTGGTAGAGCATCAGTACATTAAAGGGGTATTCACCCGCTAAACTCAAAAAATATATATTTCATTCAGGCTAACTAGTTATGAATTTATAAATTAACGGAAAAATTATTGGGTCCACCATGACCCGAAAAAAATTGACAAACTTGGTATTTTTCGAGCTAGGTCCCATCGGCAAAAATCTCCCATGAGAAATAACATGGGGAAGATCTTTATGCCCCGTGACCTTGGAGAATTTCCATCCAAATAAATATTGTCCATTATTGACGTGCTCTACAGCCTTTTCTGAAAATTTTCTATATTTTGTTTTGTAATTTGGGCAAGTAGTTCAGTCAAAATATGCAGATTACCAAGAAGGGGTGTGATTTTGGAATGCATATTTTTGCGTTTTTAAGATAATGTGCACAGTTTCAAGACACGTTGTTATAAAGGGCCTTTTAGATTGGTATGATGATCTAGTATTGTGGAACAAAGAAGTAGCAGGTTGAAGCCGATTTAGGAAATTTTCCAAAACACCAATTTTCACCAATTTCTGGTTCAAATAAATTGAAATATTCGTGTAAAATCACAGTTACAAGACATAATTTTTTAAACGGTCATTTTAGTTTATAACTATGCTATAGAACATAGATTATCTGGTTAATAAATAAATAAATAAAAAAATTGTGTTTAGAGTCTACCCACTCAGTTATATAACTGATTTTCAGTGGGGGACATTAAACCAAAGCGACTAAGCCAACCTTGTAGGCACCGACGCAATCGACGAGTGAGCGATAACCAACCAAAGATCGATATTTGTAATAGGAAATATTAAAGCAATCAGTGGTATGGACAGTGCGAACACCCGCGAATCAACGCCAGAATCAACAAGGCCGATTCAGAACAACTCTGAATTTAGTATGTGCTTTGTTGCTAAGACGGCTCCAAAGTCACCATTTACAAACTCCTAAGACAAGAACTGATGGACTTAAGTCCAAATCAGAAGTTAAAAAACTTCTGGCTTTGACGGGAATTGAACCCTGGACCTTCTGCATTGGAAGCAGATGCACTATACGGTTTCGCTCTAACTCTCGTAGTTGACGAGAAAAATGCGATAAAAGGTTCTAGCAGTGGCTGAAAAAAATTATACATGGTGTTTCCAGGGAAATGATCCCCTGTGACGCTTAATACCTAACGGTTTTGCTCTAACTCTCACAGTTGACGAGAAAATCACTATTAAAGGATCTAGCAGTGTCTGAAAAAAAATTATACATGGTGTTCTAGGGAGAGCGTCACCTGGTGATGCTTAATACCTAACGGTTTCGCTCTTACTCTCACGGTTGACGATCTTAGAGAAATGTTTATTTGAAAGAAAAGACTTAAAATGATGAAAACTTCGTAGTTAAGTATGGTTCTGAATTTAAAAACAAACTTGCAACGAAATTCCGCTACCTATTTTTTTCCTCGAAAAAACGCCGACAGGGCACGAACCCAAGCATAGAGAAAAGTTTAAGAATGGTGATTCGATCTTGTAAAGTATGTTTCCGAATTTCCAAACAAATCACCCAAATTCCGCAATTTTTTTTTTCCTCGAAAAAGGTAATATAAGATCGGATTATCAGAGAATGATGGTCCACACTTCACCTCTATCGAAGGGTATTATCATGTACAGCAGCCAGGTGCGGTAGACAGGTGCGGCAACCAGGTGCGGCAGCCAAGTGCGGCACAACCCCAAACCACATAACGACATAACCACTTTACCACATAACAACATAACGACATAAACACATGACCACAAAACCACATCACGACATAACGACATATCCACATAACCACATAACGACATAACGACGACGACGACACCGTGAGAGTTAGAGCAAAACTGTTAGGTATTAAGCATTCACCTGGGACCCTCACAGGTGCTAGTTTCTTTGATTGCATTTATCTCGACAACCGTGAGAGTCAGAGTGAAACCGTTAGGTATTAAGAATCACCGGGGACCCTTCCAAGGTGCTGGTTTCTTTTATTCCATTTATCTCGACAACCGTGAGAGTTAGAGCAAAACCGCTAGGTATAAACGATCAAAAGCTCATGATTGCCTGTACATCTTTCGATTGTTGAGGCTAACGATTGATATCTAGGCAAAGTTACATGATTGCAGTGCTGGCTGGACGTTGTATCTCCAATATTCCTTAATTCTTTAGGCTACTTATTATACTTTAACACCAATGTTCACAGGATCATTATCAAGTAGCTTCAGACTGTGGTTTGCTTGGTGAAAATTCTGCCTCCCTCTAGTGTTAAAGCTATGGATGCACTAAGCCCTTTAAGCCGGAGGTTCTGGGTTCGATCCCCAGTCGGGGCAAACTTTTACGACAATTGCTATCATTCAATTATTATACCGTTGATTGTATGATTATTAGTTTCTATCAAATCTTAAGGTCTGGAAAACTCCTGGAAATAGACAATTTGGTATTTCGTAAATGGCTATTCACTCGGCCAGGAAGCATCCAATGTAACCTACATGGATGCTAATAAAACTGAACTGAACTGAACTGTACACAAAATTTTGCATATTTCCAAACAAGGATAGTATGGACAGCCCCAGACAGAAAAATAAAAAATTGACAAAATCAATTAATTTGGTAAAAAAGATAAAACAAACCAGGCAACCTTTTACCCACCAACCAGGCCAACCAAACCTTTTAGAGCATTATTTTGAAATAATGTTTAGGTCTAGGGATTACATACCCAACCCACAACATTTTTTTGTGTAATCCCATCCTAAATATGTTACATTGCACGAACTGATATTCGAAGAGATCTGGTGGAGGTTGCTCATTCGTATAGCGCCATGTAGACACCTCTGGCCAACAGCATCAGGAATGTTGCTACGTTCCTCTATTCTTAAGTAAGTGTCCTCATCGTATTGGAAGATGGGGTGATGCCTGGCGAGCCGATCGTCGATAACCGTAGACGATACACTGTGAACAATACACAAGACACAGTACTGTTAAAATCTTTAAACTGTATTAACTTCATTGTAGGTTGCACATTGAATTGAAAAATGAAAGGCATAAAACAAGGGCTTAGTGCATCCATAGCTTTAACACTAGAGGGAGGCAGAATTTTCACCAAGCAAACCACAGTCTGAAGCTACTTGATAATGATCCTGTGAACATTGGTGTTAAAGTATAATAAGTAGCCCAAAGAATTAAGGAATATTGGAGATACAACATCCAGCCAGCACTGGAATCATGTAACTTTGCTTACATATCGATCGTTAGCCTGAACGATCGAAAGATGTACAGGCAATCATCAGCTTTCGATCGTTAATACCTAGCGGTTTCGCTCTAACTCTCACGCGGTTGTCGAGATAAATGGAATAAAAGAAACCAGCACCTGGAAGGGTCCCCGGTGATTCTTAATACCTAACGGTTTCGCTCTAACTCTCACGGTTGTCGAGATAAATGCAATCAAAGAAACTAGCACCTGTGAGGGTCCCAGGTGAAGGTGATGCTTAATACCTAAAAGTTTTGCTCTAACTGTCACGGTTGTCGTCGTCGTCGTTATGTGGTTATGTGGATATGTTGTTATGTCGTGATGTGGTTTTGTGGTCATGTGTTTATGTCGACATGTTGTTATGTGGTAAAGTGGTTATGTCGTTATGTGGTTGTGCCGCACCGGGTTGCCGCACATTGCTGCCGCACCAAGTTGCCGCACCCGGTTGCCGCACTAGGTTGCTGCATTTGTCTACCGCACCTGGCTGCTGTACATGATAATACCCATCGATAATGGTGAAGTGTGGACCATCATTCTCTGATAATCCGATCTTGTATTACCTTTTTCGAGGAAAAAAAAAATTGCGGAATTTGGGTGATTTGTTTGGAAATTCGGAAACATACTTTAGACCTACAAGATCGAATCACCATTCTTAAACTTTTATCTATGCTTGGGTTCGTGCCATGTCGGCGTTTTTTCGAGGAAAAAAAATAGCGGAATTTCGTTGCATAGTTTGTTTTTAAATTCAGAACCATACTATACTACGAAGTATACATCATTTTAAGTCTTTTCTTTCAAATAAACATTTCTCTAGATCGTCACCGTAAGAGTAAAGAAGCGAACCGCAAAAAAACATCCTTGGAACACCAAGTGTAAACCGATAGGTATTAAGCATCACTGGGGGATCTTTCCCTGGAACACCAATTTTTTCCCTGCTAGAACCTTGTATCGCATTTTTCTCGTCAACTATGAGCATTAGAGCGAAACCGTATTTATTTAGCATCATATGGGACCCTCTCCCTGGAACACCATATTTAATTTTTTTCAGTAACTGCTAGACCCTTTTATTGCAATTATCTCGTCAACGTGAGAGTTAGATCACACCGTTGGTATTAGATCACCGGGGACCCTCCAGGTGCAAGTTTTTTATTGCATTATCTCGCAACCGTGAGAGTTGGCGAAACGTAGGTATTTAGAATCACGGGACCCCCCAAGTGCTAGTTTTTTAAAATGCATTCTCTCGACAACAAAGTGACAACTTAGGTTAAAACACTTCACAGTTTGGTAATTAGAACTAGCACCTTGAGGGGCCATGTTTCTTATACAATTTGTTACGTTCGAGTAATAAATAAGAACCGAAAACCGTGGAACGGGCACCCGTGTATTTAATAATACTACGGTCCCTACCTAGGTTGTCGTGTTAAATGCAATTGCAGACAACTGCACTATGAGTGGCGAAAACCTAAGGTTTAATATGCACTCTCACGGTTGTCGAGATAAATGAATAAAAGAAACTAGCACCTGAAAGTCCCCATTTGATTCTAATACCTAACGGTTTTGCTCTTAGCTCTCAGGTTGTCGAGATAAATGCAATAAAAAACTAGCACATTGAGGGTCCCGGTGATTCTTTAGTACCTAACGGTTTCGCTCTAACTATCACGGTTGGTTAGATAAATGAAATAAAATAAACCAGCACCTGAAAGGGTCCCCGGTGATACTTTATACCTAACGGTTTAACTCTGACTCTCACGGTTGTCGAGATAAATGTTTTCAAAGAAACTAGCACCTGTGAGGTTCTTAGGTGATGCTTTATACCTAACGGTTTTGCTCTAACCTTCACGGTTGTCGTCGTCGTCGTTATGTGGTTATGTGGATATGTCGTTATGTCGTGATGTGGTTTTGTGGTCATGTGTTTATGTCGTTATGTCGTTATGTTGTTATGTGGTAAAGTGGTTATGTCGTTATGTGGTTATGTGGTTGTGCCGCACCTGGTTGCCGCACCCGGTTGCCGCACCTGTCTACCGCACCTGGCTGCTGTACATGATAATACCCTTCGATAGAGGTGAAGTGTGGACCATCATTCTCTGATAATCCGATCTTATATTACCTTTTTCGAGGGAAAAAAAAATTGCGGAATTTGGGTGATTTGTTTGGAAATTCGGAAACATACTTTACAAGATCGAATCACCATTCTTAAACTTTTCTCTATGCTTGCTCTATGCGAGGAAAAAAAATAGCGGAATTTCGTTGCATAGTTTGTTTTTAAATTCAGAACCATACTTTACTACGAAGTATACATCATTTTAAGTCTTTTCTTTCAAATAAACATTTCTCTAAGATCGTCAACCGTGAGAGTAAGAGCGAAACCGTTAGGTATTAAGCATCACCGGGTGACGCTCTCCCTGGAACACCATGTATAATTTTTTTCAACACTGCTAGATCCTTTAATAGCATTTTTCTCGTCAACTGTGAGAGTTAGAGCGAATCCGTATTTATTTAGCATCATATGGGACCCTCTCCCTGGAACACCATGTTATTTTTTTTCAGTAATTGCTAGACCCTTTCATCGACTTTTTCTCGTCAACCGTGAAAGTTAGAGCGAAACTGTTAGGTATTTAGAATCACCGGGGCCCCATCTAGGTGCTAGTTTCTTTTATTGCAATAATCTCGACAACCGTGAGAGTTAGGGCAAAACTGTTAGGTATTAACCCTCCGTCACTCGCGTGGGGTTCTACAAACCCCAGGGTCTACATTCGACTCTGTTTCTCTGCACATCGGAATGTTTTACGGACTCTATATTCTCAGTACCTTCAAGTCACTCTATCCGTTAGCGAAATTTGTAACCCTCTAATCATTAGGGTTTTTAGTGTTGTTATATTGCCGGTCAGAACTTGGCTGGGGTTGCTGAAACCCCACGCGAGGGATCACGTTACAGTAACTGCATAGGGAAACTCAATGCTATTTTAGCTTAAATTTTGAAATTTTGGAATTTTGGAAAAATTCTTCTTGCAATTTACTAACTGGTTCATGTTTATTAGGTACTAAAAAGTATAACTAAACATAAAATTCCATTATTTTTACACCTTTTTTGACCTTTTTTTAAATATTTTGAAAATATCCATTTTTTAAATCTAAAAAATAGGTACAATAAAAAAATATTTCATACAAAAAGGTTCATTGGCATTTTATTTCACTGTCCTCCCAGTAACAACCACCTACATAGTAGTTCCACAAATCATATGAGCACAGAAAGAAATACTCAAAACATCCTACTGCACTAATTACAGCCCAAAATAATTTGGGGTTTGAGAAACCCCACGCGAGGGATGGTGTTAAGAAATTCCGCACGAGTGATGGAGGGTTAAGAATCACCGGGGACCCTCCCAGGTGCTAGTTTCTTTTATTGCAATTATCTCATCTACCGTGAGAGTTAGGTCGACACCGTTTGGTATTTAGTATCACCGGGGACCCTCCCAGGTGCAAGTTTCTTTAATTGCATTTATCTCGACAACCGAGAGAGTTAGAGCGAAACCGTAAGGTATTAAGAATCACTCTCACCGTTGTCGAGATAAATGGAATAAAAGAAACCAGCACCTGGAAGGATCCCCGGTGATTCTTAATACCTAACGGTTTCGCTCTAACTCTCACGGTTGTCGAGATAAATGGAATAAAAGAAACCAGCACCTAGGAGGGTCCAAGGTGATTCTTAAGAGCTACTTTGTCTGTTCACTAGTATGATAAGAACCACACTAGGGAGGGTCCCCAACCTCGGTTTCGCGCGACCTCTCATTACAGATAAATGGCAAAAAAAAATTCACCAGAGGTCAAGGTGATTCTAAGAGGTTTAATATAAATAGTATTATAGACTATGCAGTGGCACACACACAGCCGATGCGAGCCCTTTCATGAAGTTAATGTGCACCAAAAAAACTACCAAAATGTACAAGACGGAAAATACTTTGCAGGCGCCAAACTCGAGCCCGCTGGAATTATGTAACCCAAAACATTCAAGTAAACGGAGAACCCTTACCCGCCATATATAAAGGCAAACTATTGAAGGTTACTCCAAAAGGCATGAGTAGACTCATTCGGCCAATAGTTACTCCAGTATGGAGAAAATGTTATCAAGCATCGTGATGACACAATCTCAAGGAACTTCACCATGAAAATTACACAATTATTTATGTTTTTAATAAAATATTTTATTAGATTTTGTTTTCTGTGCTATCCCCAGCAGACAAACACTCGATTTTAGAGTGCTAGCAATTAAAATATTTCTAGTTTAATCACATCACATTGATATGAATATGTTTTACAGTTGGGAAAACATTGTTTAGAATGTTGCTATCACCATAATGGAAATGGCAGAAATTAGGGCTGTGCAAATAGGCTACACAAAATTTGCTAAAATAAAAATAATAAAATCGAAATATTCGAAAATATGAATTTCCCGCCATTTACCGGAGTGTATCAGGAAGGCAGCAAAAAGCTGAGTTCCAGAATTCATCCGATTACTAATCCGAGTCAGCCAAGTGTTCCAAAGTTCATCTCAGATTGCAATCCAAGTGTCCCGGAAATAAGCCGAAACAAATCCAACCGTCATCCGACTCATCCGACCCGAAAGGAGATGACTGGGATTAGATTACTTGTTTTAGCGGGAAAATCGAAGTGAGTGATAAAGTGGATATATTTGAAGGCATCATTTACACGTTATCCGTGTCACATCACATGATACGGCCACAAATACAATAATGCAAAATGCTGAGTAATTAATTATTCTTCACCAAGTTTGAATAGAAATTAGACCTAGGGTTAGCCTACTACTAGGTCAAGGCCCTAGGGTCTAGGCTAGTCCGTGATCCGGTTTTTAGGTTATGTCTACCCCTTTGGGTTGAAAGCTTTTACGTGTAGGCCTAGCCTAGTTCCTAGCACCAAACTTGATACAATTACTTATTTTAGCCTGATTTATTTCCAGATCCAGAATTTGCTTTCAAATTTATGAAGGGATAACAAACTAAGGAGCTAGCTAGGCCTGCAGACAGCACGAATCCACTCGAGCAGGAAGATCGAGCGAAGAGGCTAGCCCTAGGGTTAGGTCCTAGGTCTAGGCATACACCTCTGAATAGCGAGTCATAGATTTACAATTACGTTTGCTATTTTCGTTGTGTTTATTCACTAATAGTTGGTCTAGGCCTAGGCCTCAATCTTTGCCCTTAGTTCAGTGTCTATTTACCACAGACATCAGATCATACTAATTTTTATGTTAGTTTCGGACTGAAAGGAGACATTTATTGGTCTAGAATGGTCACCATTTGCTCAATGTGCATACACATGCGTACAGCTGATTTGTATTTGCCGCCATAGTTGTAATCCAACTGTCCCAATATTTTTTTGACATCCAACGTATCCCGACGTCACAGTAGGGTATCCGGGATTACTCACGAGATGAATTCTGGAACTCAGCTAAAATGTCTTTAAAAACGCTAATTAGGTCACGAAATTTTAAACAATGCATTTTTTTAAGTTTTGGTGGAGGTGCCGGGTAGGTACCGGTAGTCAAAATTAAATTAATTCTGGGCTCCTGGCTGGTACATATGGTGGAAGTGCCGGGTCATAAAGCGCAATTGTGAGATCGTAACAATCGTTTGTACGCGAGTAAGCTCAAAATACTTCATATCAAAATATTGACATTAGCTACACAAAAAAGGCATAATTTCGTAATTTTGATGGAGGTGAAATTAATCTGGTGGTAAAAACTGTCAGAAACTAAGAAAACTGAAGGCTGAAATTAAGTTTTAATTTAAAACTGATTCTCACTCTCATGTGCTTGTTTTTCTTTTATATTAATCCTAAATTGTCCTGGAATATGTGATAGGCCCCTACTGATAATTTTAAACTAGGCATTTTTTTTAGTTGTGCATTATCAAATTTTTTTGTAAATAACGAAAGATCGCGAATTTTTATTTTTAAGACGCGAATTTTCAAACCCAACGTATGTTAAATCTATTATTTGTCTTCCTTAACCTCTGAACTCTTGTCCTACACAAATAGATAACACAGCGTTAAAACTTGATTTGAAAACAAATTTCCGGAAGACCCCTCAATCAATCCAAGTCAGGTCAGAGCCTGGCACTATAAATCTTGTGCTCCAAGGGCCGGATGCACAACAATCACTTACAAACCACTGCTACGTACTAAGAGTCTACTTAAGTGACACAGCCCCATGTTATTTTCCATAAGCCCGTACCAATGTTCGATTAATTACCTATATGGCAGTGGGTGTTGATTGACTTGTGACAGAACTAATATATCAGCTCCAGACGCGTGCCATTATTCAGCCACTAGATTAGCCCTACCTAGAAAGGCATGTACCTAAGCAAAAAATATGTCATCGCTAGATTAGCCAGAATCCAGTTCTGGAACGCAAAAATACATTAGGACTAAATTGAATTGGCATCTCAACATATATTTTAAATAAATAAATAAATAAATAAAATTATATTGTATGGCCTATATGTGTAGGGCCTATTGTAAAAATAAAATTCTTATAGAATCGGACACCATGATGTCATCAAGTAATAGGCCCATTCACTCACTCTGGTGTGGACGCAGTCTTTCGCACGCCCAAGAACGTCAACACCTGAGCGCGGCTCGGCCCGCAGCGAGCCATCGTCTGTAGATAATGTTCCAGACTCATCCGTCGACGTTCAAGTACCTTGGGTTGAAAACTTCGGACACGTTTCGGCGGGAATAACGGTGTACTGTAACATTTCCTTAGCTGGAACATTTTACAAGGATGATTATTGATCAGTGTAGCCCCACACTTGTAAAGTACGCCTAACTACCTATGAACCGTCGCACTAGAATAATACTTTGTTGAATTGCCAAGCACTCTCATAAAAAGTATGTTTTATAAACATTCAGACCTATGCTTTGATGAGGTAAGCATTATCTTTCAAACAACTTTACAACCTGGTAAAGCTTTCAAAACGAAATGGCAATATTTGCATGAAAGTCGGCAAAACTAATAACAACAATCTTAGCACAAGGTCTTGTTCTACATAGATATAGGCAGCTATTACAAAATATTGTATTAACAGCAAATTAGGTGAATATTAGATTCACGTAGGCAATGTAGGACACGCCTAATACAACTTAAAATGGTAATCTCCTGGCTTACGTAAGAGACCTACAAAACACCAGTAAGCACTAGAAGTAGTTCCGGTAGTAGGCTAACTTCTTATCTACACTGCACATAGCCTATTTTGCTATAGGCTACTGATATCACTCATAAATCAATGTTAAGTGTTGATTGTTTGACTGTGCATACAGAATCATATAGGTATGGCAGGCCTATTCTATTCAGTCGATACAACTTCATGTAGGCCTATGGCTACTTGTTCTAAACATGGGACATAGGTAACTAGGTGGTATTCATTGTGCATGTAGGGCTTAATTATCAGTGGTGTTGTAATAAGCCTATCTACTATATGGTAATGTAATGAGTCAATGTTGATAGAAAGCAGGCAATTAAAGATGGGGCTAATCTTTAGAGGTACGCCTCGTCGCCTACATACCGGTACCCTACCATTTTCAATTCAATAAAAATTGACAACTTTTGTTGAATTATTTTAAATATTGTTTTCTAATACCGAAGGCTACTAAGGCTATTCGACTGCGTTATGCTATTTCCCCAAATATGCTAGGGCCTAGTACCAAGTCAAAATGTAGTGAATGGCTTTGAAACCTGGCTCTTTTAGAAAATCAAAACTATTTTTTCAGATTTTTCTGATTGGGCACAGCACAGCTAATATCGCCACTTGAAAATAATTTCAAACTTCAATTCGCCCAAGCACACCATTCAACGTCATAGGTAGCTGTGATTTTGTGACATTAATTTTCAACTGGTTTTCTAGAGGCTGACTGACAAGATTTTTTTTTTACTAGGAAAACGCTAAAGTCCCGCCGCGTTGATGGATGAGCGTTTTTGTAAGTTTTTAGTTTGCGTGGGACCACTTTTCCTTTGCAAGTGCTTTGTGAATGCATTGTAGGCGATTGTTGTTGAGTTTCTAGTGTTACTTCTTAATTTATAAACCTCAAAAAAACTCATATCAAATCCTTTATTCTATGGATTCCGACTAACTTTTTCAACTTTTTCTTTCAAAAGGTACTACATCACCATAACCTTAATGTCTATGTGAAATATGAACGTTGTAGCCCCACTCGTTTGGTCAGAATCGGCCCAAATGTCACGAAAATATCGCACTAAAAATCGAAAAAATCGTAAAACAACGTTTATTTTATGGGTTCTGGTTACCTTTTTCAACTTTTTTTTTCACAAGGTACTACATCACTATAACCTTAATGTCCATGTAAAATATGAACTTTGTAGCCCCACCCGTTTGGTCAGAATCGGCCCAAATGTCACGAAAATATCGCACTAAAAATTGAAAAAAAATCGTTTAAAGTACGATATTCATGAGAAATATTTCTTCGATTGTATCCAAAAACGTGGCACGTCTAAGTTCAGAGATTTCGAAGGTCCCCTCCAATTTTCATCAAGATCGCTTATGCCGTTTGCCCGGAATCGTGCAAACAAACAGAAAAAAAAAAAAAAAAAAACACCAGAGCTAAATTTTTTGGGGGGTCAGTGAAATTGAAGTCTTCGCTTCGCTCGCTACGCTCATCCAAAAATTGTCTTTTTTTTGAGAATTTTTCCGTTTGGCGGTATTTTGTACCGATTTGTGGTGAATTAGGATTTCTAATTGAAAAACAGAACTTTAGAAAGAACTTATTTTGAACACTCAAATTAATCACAAACCACATAGCCTACCATTCAAGATATTGATACCGGTATACAAATGTGTGGCAATCCTAAAACAACAAACAAAAAACAAAGCTAAGTAGGGGTACTAAAATGAGTACTTTTTTGGTTGGGACGGTCCAACTATTTTTAGGCTGCTTCACTCCTCATTTCTTAAAATACTCTACCTACAAAACCTTTAACATAGCTATTTTAAAATATGAAGTACTTTCAAATAGTGATCGAAGAGTGAAAAATTTCACTTGAAATATTTCAATTTGAAAGTTTCAACGTGAAATATTTCACGTACCATTGAAATATTTCACAAAAAGTTGAAAGATTCATTTTTATAAATATTATTTAACAATTATGTTGTGTTGAGTTTCAAATTGTATTTTGAACCATGCCTAGCACACTTTGATACTATGTGCTGGCTTGCATCAATACTGCATCATGGATGAAGGCCACAACATCCTATGTCGATTGCGTCGGGGCCTGCAGGGTTGGCTTAGTCGCTTTGATTTAAAGTCCCCCACTGAAAATCAGTTCTATAACTGAGTGGGTAGACTCTAAATAAAAATGTATTTATTTATTTATTTATATAATATAGGCCTAAATAAGAAGTTTGCAATCCTGCCTATTTCCTGGTACAAAAAATGAATGTGAATTGGTCGAAAAGAGCTATCTACTACAAAAGCTGTAAATAATGCAAAAGGATGCTAAATAAAAGTGGAAGTTGTGATGTCTTCGGACTCACGTCGAGTTAGATCACTCAGAATTGCGCTTATTTATTTCCGATAGGTCCGTTACAGATGCGGATGCATATGCACAGTGACAGACTAGAATCACCATTGTACTACAGTAGGGCCTACTACTACCTACTAACTATAATTATTTTTTGTTTAGATGGGGCCTAGGCCTATCTAGGCTTATCCCGCCTATATAGGCCTAGGCCTATATTACATTCAGTTCTTTATATTTTTTATATACGGGCTTATAAGCAACTCAACTCGTTTAATAGGCCTACATCAGGATAGATAGCATTAAACAACCACCATCCACCCATCTACCAGCATCTGCATAATGCCTTTTGCGTAGGGGGTTGGGGCGTATGCTTCTAATTCTACTACGTACTAGTATTTATTATGTAGGCCCTATACCTAACACACGCTTAAGTACTATTGTCAACTTTCATTGTTGGTAAATAAATGCATATGATTACTCAATAATATTTTTAAACATGTAAATTGTCATTCATTTATAAAATATCAAAATTTCACAATATTTCAATATTTCGTGAAATATTTCATGAAATATTTCATGAAAGTTTCAAAAAAATATATTTCATGAAATTTTCGATCACTACTTTCAAAGCAAAAGGATTTTCGTTTCAAATCGCGACGTTAAAGGTTTTGAAGGTTATTTTTGTTGTTGATGGTTGGACCGCCCTAAACTGGCCAAATGCTAGGCCATGGTCACACTTACCTCGTGGCCACTCTTACCCCGATTGACCCTAAGTCACTTTTAGCGGAAAACTATAATCAATATAATTACCTACCCTCACTTTTACTGTGGCAGATTTTTAGTAGGGCCTAGCCACCAGATGATGCCCAAAATGTGTGAAGGGACATCATCATGTTGCTGGTTACTTGAAAAATAGATCCTGTGACATTAGTCCAATCTCGAGCATAGGAGGCCTTGGCCTAGGCCCTACCAGTTGACAGTTCCAACTAGGCCCTATGCCTAGCTTGGGTACTTTTTTGGTTGGTATGGACCAGTTTTTTAACACTGTTTTTTGTCAATAAAAACAATGAAAAACAACCTAAAATGAGTAATATTTTATAAATAGGCCTAGGTCTACCGGGGTGATTTATATTTAAAAAAAATACACTAAACATGTATTAGTATTTCTTTCTGTTTTATTTTATTATTATTTTATTTCAACAAATCAAGCTACAAAATACACTAAACATGTATTAGGATTGTAAGCTATAAGTAGCGAGAAAAGACTACCACTAGCCCTAGCCCTACGAGGCGTAGGCCTAAACTGGGCATTTGTCATCGTAAAAATGAAAATTGCCAACAAGGAGGTCAGTAGGCCTAGGTAGGCCTACCAACCTTTTTCACTAAAACACTCCACCTACAAAACCTTTAACGTCGCTATTTTAAAAAGGACTTTCAACGCAAAGGTACTTTTGCTTGAAACAGCGACGTTTAAAGTTTTGAAGTTTATTTTTGTTAATAACAGCAATAACGTGATGATTCTATTTTTTATTTTTTATTAGGCCTAAGTTCTTGTCCGGGTAGGCCTATACCTACCACCAACTAATAGTCAATTGTAGGGGAAGAAGCTAAATACAAAACAAAATACAAATACTTCCACTATACGTAGTAACATCTCTGCACGGCAGGCCTGAAGATAGCGGCCCGAAAACAGTGAAATAGGTAGGGCCTAGATGCGAGTGATAGTAAGAGTAATTAATTTTATATATTTTCTGAGTGATTAGTGTTAATAAATCGTCAATAATGAGTTAGGCCTACCTATTCTTTATTTGTTTCTCATTTGAAGTTGGTTTTTCATTGTTTTTAATGGAAAAAACAATTACTACGTTTAGGCCGGCCTACATGCAGTTATGAAAAAGTTTTGACTTTGAGTCAAGTCAAAACGATGATGCATTTACATGATACAGATCTGAAAACGATCTCAAACTATTATTTAGGCTAGTTCACTTATTTCCCGGTAGACAGCACAATGTATTAAACAAATGCCACTGAATTCTAAAGAAAGAAATATATAATTTTATTACGTAGGCTAGGCCTATAACATAAGTATTACTTGTCACTGTGGCTGGTTCTGACCAGCACAGGCCTGTCCACCCCTTGTCCCCCCACGTCATCCCTAACGTCCCTCCCTTTGTCTCGATTAGCCAAGTTGCATAAATATGAGACGTAAAGCAATATCCAATCAAATCAATCAATCAATCAATCAATCAAGTATAACTTCATTAGATGACCAAAAACATTTTCATTTCCCCCACTGAAAATCAGTAATATAACTGAGTGGGTAGACTCTAAATACAATTTATTTATTTATTTTTTATTTGCCGTAACGTTTAGAACATAATTCAGAATACCAAGATCACGTTCTTAACTTACTTTAGCAAACATAACCTCAAATTCAACGCAACGCTTTTGGTTGCAGCCAGGTTATACGGCCAGTTTACTGAGTTTTCAAAATTAGTTTTCAAGTCACCTCTACCTGCTAGCAACGTACTGAACCGTCCAAACAGGATTGACTTGCAGCATCTGACAAACCCAATGAACGTTAAGTTTTGAAAACTCAAAACGTTTGAAATCGTTTTAAAAACCTGCATGTAGCAACCAAACGAAGTGGCCTAGGTACTACAATACTGCGGGCCATTAAACCGGAACTCGAATGTGCTCCCCCTCCGGTTAAAGCGGCTGTCACCGATTGGAAAATGCGCGGTTGGCTAGCGGAGTAACTCTCGGGAGTAGGCTACACTTGTTTACATGGAACTCACCGCCTTGCACGCCAGATACAGAGCAGGCAGCTCGCGCTCGCACCGAAAAATGTTCACTTGTCAACTGTCCTAGCGATTCGGTTATGGAGGCATCAACCCACTAGCCGTAAAATGCCATGTACTCCAATAATGGCGATTTTTCCGTCAAACCTCGACTTGTCACATTGACATTATCTGGAGGTTAAACTCTTTTCTCAATCGGTGACAGCCGCTTACCTACTCATGTTCTAGGCTAGGGCTATGTTAAGGGTACGTTCCGAATGATGCTCCCACGCGCCCGGTTTAACATTGGGCGTTACGGGCGTTGTGATGGCGGCGGTGTTTACGGAATGCTTTGGGCACGCCCAAGCATACAAGTTAGCATCATACGGAACGTAGGCCTACCCTAAGTTGATACCTAGGGCCTAGATCTAGTGTATTGTTTATGATAAGTGTATTTACCTCTCTATGGAGGTTATGAAATGCGCTGTATCTTCTTTCGACTCGATGTGTTTTCCCAGCATCCAAAACCTCGACTACGTACACATAATGAGCCTTTTCTGGAGGTTCATCTACTAATCGGAATCGAGGAATTGTTATCGCAAGTTGAGCCATGACCGTTCATTGAAATTACATCAGAATGGGAACCTTAACCTAAAAAAATACATTATGTCTGCCTAGGCGTAGGCCTACGTTCACTTTAAATAACTGAGACTATAAACTATAGGCCTAGGCCTAGACCTATGTTAAAAAAGATAAAAATTGCATTTTACCGGTTCTTATCAAGGAAATACTTAGCGGCAGTGATAACATAAACATAATCAATCGTTCGGCTAAACCCAGCTAGCTAGATGCAGAAATAATGAGCAGCTGTCACCTGCGTGTTTTTTTTAACAGCTGTTCTCTGGCACAGCCTGAAAAACAAAAGCTGCGAGTAGTAGACCTCTCGTCAAAAAGGCGGTGATAAAAAATAATATGGCGCCAAAAAGTTCAATGGTTAAATTTCAGTATTATTATTTAGTATTAGTAGTTTTAGGGCGCTTAAACAGCTAAGATTATTCACGCCTCTCCAAGGAGAGGAACGTAAGGGAAGACGCGGGGAGACAAAGGGTGGACAGGCCTGTGCTGGTCAGAACCAGCCACAAGTGTATGGGGAGGGCAGGGGTTCCCCCACGTCGTGGCGGTGGTCGTCTCCGTCGGTGTCATCATCCGTTCGTGTTGTCATTGTCGTCCGTCGCGGCGTCGCAGTGGCGTAGGAACTATTTTTTTAGTGGGGGGGTCACACTCAAGTTTACTACGAGGTTGAGTGGACAAACCGGGCCGCCGGAGGCTTTTTCGCCGTAGGCGAGATTTTTTTCAAAAGGTGCCCTTGATAGGTGGCCTAAAACACGTTTTCAGGCGAATTTTAATTATGAATAAGGGTTACATTTTGAAGCTAATATTGCATTGAAGATTGATTACCTGACGAAAATCGGTCGACAGTCTTCTTGGGAGTGAAAACATTGCACACAAAATATAATGAATATTAGTCTAAAATCAGATGGCTAGTCTAGTCTCGCAAATCACGTCTCTTATTAAATCTTTCTAAGAAAATGTTAACAAAAACCTTCCTTTTTGTTTGCAAGCCCGACTGTAATAAAAATCCTAAAAATCCCCCAACAAGTTATAAGTTAGAAAATGACACCCATATCTGGCTTGACCCTCCCACTGGGGGGTCAAGCCAACAAGTGGGGGGGGGGGGAGTTTCCCCCCATCCCCCTCCCGTTCCTACGCCCCTGGTCCATCGTCGCCGTCGGGGAGGTAGACAAAGGGAAGGGGAAAGTTCCCCGACGACGACCCAGAGCTCGCCATTAGTTTCAGGGAGTGATACTTCCCTACTCACGGGCCAAATCACGAGAAGGTTGCGAGTTGGACTTTGATGGCCCAGCCGCCCATCATGTAGTAGGCCTAGCCCTACTAAAAAATCAATGATTTCAGTTCAATTTGGTCTCCCTATCACCCAAAGTTGGTAGGAGGTAAACAATATAATCCAAACAGGGCGCACGGGGGTGCACGTATCATCCAAGGTCACCATCTTCTAGAGCTAACAAGATTTGAGTTGAGAGATATTGGGGCGTACCGACTTCCGTGGACTATTACGTGAATTACAAGAGAAAAACAGTACTTGTTGCAAGAGGTATTTTTTACAGCTAATTTAGAGCATATAATAGAAATACAAAACTAAAATTACAGTTGAAAAAAATATATCTTGTGCTTATGACTTTATACGAATTTTCTAAGCTTTTTGATCCTGAAATTAGCGAAAATAATTAGCGTTTTGCTGAATTTCCTAAATCGTGTTCAAAACTTCCTATTTTTTGTGACACATAGCTAGTGCATAATAACAATCTAAAATGAGTATTTAGAAAATTGTATATAGAACCTGTGCACAAAATATACACTCAAACTCGCAAAAATATGCGTTCCGAAATTACACATTCTCTTGGTAATCAGCATGTTTTGACAGAACCACTTGCCCAAATTACAGAAACAAAAATTTGAATATTTTCAGAAAAGGTAGATCGAGTACGTTAATAACGGCCAATATTTTTTAATCAAAATCCTCCAAGGTCATGGGGCTCAAAGATCGTCTCAATGTTATTTCTAATGGGAGATTTTTGCCAATGAGACTTAATTCGAAAATTACAAAGTTTGGCATTTTATTTTCTGGTAATGGTGGACCCAATGTTTTGTCTGTTACTTTCGAAATTCATAACTAGTTAGCCTAAATGAAAAAATATTTTTTTGAGTTGAGTTTTTTTTAGTCCTAAGCGTATGGCTCTACGAGGAATTGGGTTTGAATCCCGCATAAGGCATTGGTTGTTTCTAATCGCCCATCACCCTAATTTTATCACCACTCATCTTCTCGAATAGCCTTAAAGCATTACTATGACACTTAAACAACAAAATTATCATCATTAAGAAACATTGTGAAAAAATAATATGAATATGTAATTTCGGGTGAAAGATCACATAAGGCAAGATTGGTAGGTACACTCTTAATTAACATGCACACAAAAGATCTACCTTATGATGTAAAAAGTGTATAAATTACACATTAAAACACTCTGAAGCTTCTCGTTAAACTAGCAGCACGTTACTGTACAATGGGCAAGTGGCTTGAAACAGCATGGCTGAGGTAAGTTTTATTCGTAATCTTTTATTAATTACGTGAACATACATTATTTGTGTTATTTTGAGGGACCATTTGGTAGGAGAGGGCAGATGAAACATATGTGCTTCTGTCAAGTTCTAGACTCCACTTTATTTATCTTTTTATTCTTCTTCTAAAGAGCCAGTATAACCAACATAATCCATATGGCCATTACACAATATTAATGTAATGGATGAGCGTAGCGAGCGAAGCGAAGATTCCATTCTACTACACTGGAGAAAAAAATCCGGATTGTTTCTTTTTCTATCTTTTTTCTGTTTGTATTTTTGTCTGTTTTTTAACACGATTCCGGCCAAACCGATACTCCAATTGCGTTGAAATTTTCTGGAGGCCTTCGAAATCTCTGAACTTAGAACTGCCACGTTTTTGAGCGCAATCGAAAAATTATTTCTCATGAAAATCGCAATTTTACAATAATATTTTATATTTTTTTAAACATTCTTCGACTTTTTAACACCAAAGATTTGTTAACACCTAGATGCTTTATCCGATTGTAATGATTTTTTCACAGAACCTTAATTTTATGAATTAATATGAAATGATATGATATGATATGATGAATATGAAATTTGAGCGCAATCTAAAAATTATTTCTCATGAAAATCGCAATTTTACGATTTTTATCGTTTTTAATAACGCTCATCCAACAACGCGTCTGAAAAAGCGTTTGCGAAGCTTCCAAGTAATAATTATGTAGGCGCTTCTTAACCTTCGAGGAGTCACCTAGCATTCTTGAAACGTGATATGAATTTGAAAACTAACTTAATCGGGGGGATTTAGGTACCTGACAGCACAAACCAAATTAGGTTGGGGTGTAAGGGCATTTCTTTTGGAAGAAAAAACTTTGTTGAAACATGCATAAAATCCTTTCAGGATGTTAGTTACTCCTCCTCTTAACTTCTTAAGGCCTTAAGGTTGGATGGAAGATATGGTTTTGCTAGTCTTAATCCCTTGAAATAAAGACCTGAATGAATGAATGAATCAATCAATCAATCAATCAAATAATCATCTACAATGTGTATGAATAGCAAATAAACGAAGTGTACAATAGTAACCTTGGATTGGATCATAGATTTTTTACATTCTTGAATACCACTAGGAAGCTTCGCAAAACGCTTTTTTTAGTCGCGTTGATGGATGAGCTTTTTTGTAAGTTTTTAGTTTGCGTGGGATCTCATTACTTTTGCAAGTGCTTTTTGAACGCATTGTAGGTGGTATCAAGTTTCGATTGTTACTTGTTAATTGTTATTATATACCTCAAAAACCTCATAATAAAACCTTTATTCTTTGGATTCTGGCTAACTTTTTCAACTTTTTCTTTCAAAAGGCAATACATCACCATCACCTTAATGTCCATGTAAAATATGAACCTTGTAGCCCCACTCGTTTGGTCAGAATCAGACCAAATGTCACAAAATATCGCACTAAAAATCGGGGGAAAAATCGTAAAAGTACGATATTCATGAGAAATATTTCTTCGATTGTACCCAAAAACGTGGCAGGTCTAAGTTCAGAGATTTCGAAGGTCTCCTCCAATTTTCATCAAGATCGCATATGCCGTTTTCCCAGTAAAGAGCGAACAAACAGAAAAAAAAGAGAAAAAAAAACACCCGGACTATTTTTTTTTTTTTTTTGGGGGGGGGTCAGTGAAATTGAAGTCTTCGCTTCGCTCATCCAATTAATACTACTGTAAATTTTTTATTCTATTTTAACAATACATGTTGCGTTTTAAAAAAAGTAATTAGATCCCACGCAAACAAAAAACTCGTAAAAATCCACCCAAGCCTTACACACTCTATGGGTATATTCGCGCTCACCAGACTAAGTTGTTGGCAATAAGTATCATTCATAACTGCGCACTGGGTAACACTTGTTGATGACTTGCCAAACATCATCTAAGTCGAACCCCACTTAACGAACCTTATCCCAGGGGGATAACGGGAACTGGCCTGCCCCCAAATCTCGCCGCCCCAGAACCATACTGTTCTACCTAGGGCTACCTTCTGAATAAAACAAAAATCAAAACTGCCTAGACAGAGCATATTATTATTTTTATGTGAAATGTTCTAAAATGTCATTCTTGGTACTTTCACAAATACTGCGACAGTGATTCATATTTTTAAATTTTTTGCTATTATTCCTTTTTAGTTTTTTTAATGTTTTTATTTTAGACGGAGCAGTAACTTTTAATGAAAAGGAGATGGAACAGTACACAGTTTTAGGGCGACGATCTATTAGTGACCTGCACTGCATAAATATTTAAATGTCATAATTTGATTGAATTACAATTACTAGGAAAACGCTAAAGTCCCGCCGCGTTGATGGATGAGCTTTTTAAAGGTTTAAGTTTGCGTGGGATATCTTTACTTTTGCAAGTGCTTTGTTTTGCTGCCTACGCATCGAAGGTGAATGTTGTCAAGTTTCTTTTGTTTCTTGTCAATTGGTATTATTTACCGTAAAAAACTTGTATTAAAAGCTTTATTTCTATGGATTCTGGCTAAATTTTTCCACTTTTTCTTTCAAAAGGTACTACATAACCATAACCTTAATGTCCATGTATAATATGAACGTTGTAGCCCCACCCGTTTGGTCAGAATTGGCCCAAATGGCACGAAAATATCGCACAAAAGTCAAAAAACGTATATTAAAAGCTTTATTTCTCTCGATTCTGGCTAACTTTTTCAACTTTTTCTTTTAGAAAGCAATACATCACCATAACCTTAATGTCCAGGTGAAATATGAACGTTGAAGCCCCACCCGTTTGGTCGAATTGCCCAATGGCACGAAAATTCGCACTAAAAATCGAAAAAAATCGTAAAAGTACGATATTCATGAGAAATATTTCTTCGATTGTACCCAAAAATGTAGCAAGTCTAAGTTCAGAGAAACGAAGGTCGTGTCAAATTTCATCATCAGATCGCATATGCCGTTTGCCCGGTAGAGAGCGAACAAACAGACGGAAAAACAAACAAAAAAAAAAACAAAAACAAAAAACACCCGAGCTAAATTTTTTGGGGGTCAGTGAAATTGAAGTCTCGCTTCACTCGCTTCGCTCGCTACGCTCATCCAACTAATTTACTAATTACAATTTTTTAGTGATATCTCGAAAACGGTGCAAAATATCTAAAAAAGAAGATGTGGTTTTGTTGGATCAACATAATGCAAGAAAAAATATTCAAATACAATAATCGGTGCTTTCGTATTTTGAACATGAATTTAATTTATTTTAATATCAAATGAAAACCTCAATTACCATCACATTACCATCTTCTTTCGTGCAGGCAATAGTTCTTACAATCTAGGTGCCCGTTAGGGCGCCGCAGCCAAGCCGTGGCGCGCTACACACTCAGGCACCTTATACAGCAAGCAAAGTTGGGGTGATTTCGAGGTGTAACCCAGCCGTCATGAAACGTGATGTGAACTTGAAAACTATCAAAATCGAGGAGAATTAGGTACCTGACAACACAAATGCTAAATTTGGTTGGGGTACGAACATTCCTTCTTGGTGAAAAAATGACTTGAAACACGCTCAAAATCACTTAGTTACTACAGTCTAATTCGTTAGTTTCAATCGGCCAGCGATTCTGACCAAACGGGTGGGGTTACAACGTTCATATTTTGTATGGACATTAAGACAATAGTGATGTAGTGCCTTTTGAATGAAAAAAATGAAAAAGTTAGCTAGAATGCTCCCAAATAAATGTTTTAATATAAGCCTTATACAGGTATATCATCAACAAGTAACTATAGTTACTTGACAATGATCGCCTACAATGTGTACAAAAAGCAAGTCTTTGGGCCACTAGATATTTTACATTATATTGTTAATTGGTAATACCTTGGCAATTAAATCGACTTTGATAAAATTGTTATATATATTTTAACAAAGTAGTTTTGCAATGGAACTTGAAAAAGTAATGAGATCCCATAACAAAAACTTGTAAAAATACACCCAAAACTTACACACTTAAAATTCAAAAGAAATTGGACCTAAAAAAGGGCCAAGCTCATCTACCTTTCCACATTTGCTCATTCTTAATTCATAAACGTACAGTGTCCCGTAACAACATCTTTGAAAATCTTGGAAAAATTGAATTTGGATGAACTATTTCGTTTAAATTATTTAGAAGAAAAAAAGAATTTGGATGAACTATTACGTACAAATTAATAGTTGCAATTCTATTTTGCCAAGCTTTTCAAGGATGTTGTTACGTGACAATGTACGTTTTGAATAAAGAATGCGGTGTAGAAGGGTAGATAGCTTGGCGCTTTTTTAGATCTCATTTCTTTTGAGTGTGTAAGGTTTGGCTGTATACAAGTTTTTGTTATGTGTGGCATACCTGTCGGCAATCAATTTCCCGATATTTTTCAGCTTTCTCGATGATATCACTAAAAAACTGTTATTTCTCGTGATTTTATATTGGTGGGGGTTTGCCACCGTAAAACAAGCGTTAATGTTTCAGGAAGCATCTCGTCAGTAGTGGTGCAATTGTGTCAACTGTCCTACACCTTGTCGTGATGATCATGGTTCCGCCAGAAGGGATGTGCCAACCACCCAAGTGGTCTACAAGTCCAAGCAAAGGCATCAAGGTTCCGCCAGAGAAGATCACGTATCAACCACCCACGAGGCCTCCAACCAAAGGCGTAAAGACAATTTTGACCTGGAACGATCTATTCGGAGTCAAACACTTCGGTGCTGCTCTTGGGAATGAAACGTTTGTGAATTGCAAAGTGAGCAACTGTGAATTGTGGGATCGATTAGACGATGAAGTCGACCTACCCCACCACGAATACGACGCTGTGGTATTCCACGGAATCGATACTGGTAACGCTTCGATGGAGGACTTGCCTAAGAGCCACAGCCCTCACCAGAGGTACATCTTCGTCCTGCAGGAATCACCCATTATGAGGCCACTCTTCTACGGCTTCAAGAACTTCTTTAACATGACTGTTTCTTACAGGCGAGACTCGGATGTGCTCACCGCGTGTGTGGACATACGCGAGATAAATAAGGTGGACGACAGTGATGTGGTGAAAGTTTGGCGAGAACCCACTTTTGAAGACATGGACCACATTCCAGAATTCGTCAAGAACAAAACGAAACTAGCAGTTTGGTTTGTTTCGAACTTGAACACCCCGAGCAAACGAGACCTTTACGTTGATGAACTATCGAAGCATGTTCCGGTTGATATTTATGGTCGGGGGAGGAACTTAACTTGTGCTCACGGAGACCCCAAGTGTGACCAGATGTTGGACACAACTTACAAGTTCTATCTCGCATTTGAGAACTCTTTGTGTGAAGACTATGTGACCGAGAAGCTGAATCGAGCCGTTCAACACTACATTGTTCCGATTGTCTTCGGGGGCGCTGACTACAAAGCTTTTGCTCCACCATTATCTTACATCAACGTTAAAGACTTTGCAACTCCCAAGGAACTAGCGAGATATCTTATTTACCTGGACAACAACCCAAAAGAATATGCTAAGTACTTTTGGTGGAAGAGGTTTTACCGACAGAAAGGTCGGATTTTGTGGTGCGACATTTGTGAAAAGCTAAATGATCCCAAGGGAAGGAATAATGTATATAGCGATATGAACAAATGGTGGAATCCCCCAACTATTTGTCAGAGTGCAGAAGATTATTTTTCCAGATCATTCTATACTTCCCTCTACATGGTTTACCCCGACATTGAACCATGGTGGATACCGAGGAATGTCTGTCCAATATCAAAACTGTCAAACCATAAAAAAAAGAACAAAAACAGAATTAAAAACTCGGGAGTTGTCACCCCGGACTCAGGTCCACTAAATCTCCTGACTTTCGGGTAACCTGCAGCAAGCGCTTGAAGATTTTGAGAACCTTGTCGCAGCCAAGACTACATACAAGGGTTGACTAGGATCATAGTGAAATACCTGGTGCTGTCGACGGGTGGAATCGTGACCAGCTTCATTGATCGGTGTTTACAACTTAAATATGCCGGTCTTTATTTGGTCATTGTTCGCTCGTCGATGGTGTCGGTGCCTACAGGGTTGGCTTGGTCGGCTTTAAATTTAATATCCCCAGCTGAAAATCAGTTCTGTGATTGTGTGGGTAGACTTAATAAGATGTTTTATTTATTTATTTCCAGTTATTATTTTAAGACATTTCGCCACGTCGATTATATATTATCATCATCTTCCATAGGCCTACCAAATTCAGATACAGGAAAATATAATATTTTTCAAAAATGTTTCTAGTTAAAGACACAACACAAGATACTTAGTAAGGTACTTGATAGATACATAGGTAGCCTACATTTCAAAAATTGTTGTAGTTTTTGCCTTGATCTTTGTCAGAAGCCGAATAAGTATTTTTGTTGAGTTATGAATAAATGCTATATCATGTTGATACGTTCTTGATAATCTAATAGTAATTCTTAGTTAATGCTCTAATGATCTAGATAGGTACAGGCACAATTTCTTATATATTATATACAAATGTATAGATACTCCACAACATAAAATATAATGAACAATAATTGACAATGGCGCATCCATTAAATGTAATCAGTGTTTAGAAGCTGCTGTAAAGTTAGTCGGATTGCCACCTGAAATCACTATAGAAACTAATTTTAGTCAACAAAACAACACATAAGATTACAATTATTATGCATATGAGCAAAATGTAAAATTAAACATTGTCTCAAATCCTAGTTTTTGATTTGAGGTCCAAAATATCTATACAACGTATTGATTTTCTTATTCCATCTGCGACCATACCCAAATCTATCCAGCATATTATGTTATACACTCATCATAGATATTAAACACCTATTGTAGGCTAGATCAGCAGTCATTGGTCCACTTCCGTGACAATTTGAAGTCATCTTTAATATAGCAGTTTATGGGAGCGATTTGTAGCCCAAATAGCTCTCAAGATTGCCGCCAGGTTGACAGGTGAGTATATTAGCCTTTAACATCAAATGATTACTAAATTCCCTTATGCAATAACTTCTTATTGTTTCTGTTTGTTCATTATCATGCTGCACAAGCTAAAACCATTTCAAACAATCCAGTAAAATACTAAAATGCATTAAAAAAGCATAAATTAAAACGCCAAATCGCCATTTTGTTGATGGCAGATTGAGTCTCCAATTTGCTACGCTCACGCCTGTGCGGAGGTATTGGAGACTGCGTATCTAGCCTACAATAAGTGATTACTATCTATGACACTCATTATTTTTTAACTTTCAGCTAGCAAGAAAGGAACTTAGGGAAGTACTCTCAGAGCCGAGAGCTCTGGGTATACAGTCGTAACAGGGGACCCCTCCCCCTTCCCTTGGTGACATCCCTGACGACAATGACGACAATGGCGACAACGACGGCAATGACACAGAAGACGATGATGTCCACAAAGTAAGAAAAACCCCTATCCTTCCAATACCCGTGGTTCATTCAGACTAGAACCAATCTTTCTTTGTTGGGGCGCTCTCCTCCCCAGGACCAACCCTTTCATCTACGAGTACCCCACATACCAATTTAACGCCTGATACCCCACTAACCCATTTAAAAAGCCCATGTTACATTTCGTAATAGTCGCGCACGGTCTGCTAAGTGGTAAATTTAAAATTGCAAGATATATTGAACAATCGTTTAACCATTTTTAAAAAAAAATGATTGGTCTGTATTAAGGTACGGTGTAGTTGATTATTGTGTATTATATAATCTGTTGATCGAAATGATACAGAAATTCAGAATATTATTTAATAATAATAATAATAATATAATTACGCCTGGCCTTGCCAATCAATGTACATGTACATCCCAGCCAATGTATCTTCTTCTCAAAGATTAGACGTAATACTAGTGATTAACAGTATGCCAGACCTTGAGTAATTCGAAGCGATAGGCAAGTTCAATTGGTTTAAATATTGGTCCGCCAATTGCATGAGAATGTCGCAGACAGACAGACAATCTTAGTCCAGTGGCCAGTGTTTATCAGCGCTTCAGAGAGATGTATCACAGAGTTCTCCTTGTCATTGTAGCGTGTGTGTGGATGCAAAGATCTTGTGCGTCGGCCAGAAGAACACCCCCGGGTAAGTTAACGTGCAATATACCCCTCTTCAGGTGAACTATATAGCTATGTTGCGGATAGGACAATTGTGAACGGATGCCCGATGGCTTCTTAACCCTTTCAAACCCGAATTAAATTGGTGCTATTTAAGTAATTTTAAGCAACTAATTCCACATTTTTTTATAAGATTTTTAATGTTTTCAAAATATTTTTTATCACGTTTTTAATAAATTTTGGGAAATTTGGGATTCTGATTAAAAGTTTCAATTTAATTTTAAATATATATATTTAAAGGATTCTTAAACTAGATTTTTTCTGGATTTTTTGCACATGTTGCATTTTTTGTATCTCAAATAATAACAAAACAAGGAATATATTACTTTTCTGGGACAAACCCCATTTTTACGTTGATACCCTTTTTTGCAGATGTGTATTTACAAACTTCTCTAAAAAGGGTACTTAAAAAAATGTATTTGTTTTTTATTCACAAAAAATAAAATATATTGGGGTCAAATTGGTTTTAAACTTATCATTTGCCCGGGTAAAATTTTAAATTTAATGTCCATTAAAATGGACGCAGGGACTAAAAGGGTTAAGAGAGACCCTCGGATAAAAAAAATTAATCAGTCAGGATTGCCAGTCTCGACGGGATATGAATCCGGGACCTCACGAATCAGAGTCAAGCGCTTGTCGCTCGAGCCACCACTGTCGCTCCAGGTAAGTAGTTAGACCTACATGACATTGACAAACTAGTACAAAAACATTGTAGTGTTGATATATTCATAAGATACGAAAAAGAATATCCTATTGTTTGCGACAATAATTGTACTAATTATTAGTACCCACATAATAACAAAAAACTTGTTAAAAAACAGCCAAACCTTACACAATCAAATGCAATGAGATCTAAAAGAAATGCCAAGCTTATGTTCCCTCCTACATTTTCGCAATCTTAATACATAAATTCACTTTGCCCTGTGACTGGATCCTTGCAAAGCGTGGCAAAATTTTATTTGCAACTATTGTTTTAAATGTAAAAGTTTGTGCAAATTTATTTTGCCAAGCTTTGCAAGGATACAGTCACAGGGCAAAGTGAATTTATGTATTAAGATTGCGAAAATGTAGGAGGGTACATAAGCTTGGCATTTCTTTTAGATCTCATTGCTTTTGATTGTGTAAGGTTTGGCTGTTTTTACAAGTTTTTTGTTTTATGTGGGATCTCATTACTTTTTCAAGTTCCATTAAAAAATTGTTTGTTAAAATTATCAAAGTCGATTTAATTGTGGTCAATTACAATAGAATTTAAAATATCTAGTGGTCAAAAGACTTGTTTTTTGTGAACAATGTAGGTGATTATTGTCAAATATAGTTACTTGTTGATTATTTTCTTGTAAAAGGCTTATATTGAAACCTTTATTTGGATGCCTTCCAGCAAACTTTTTCAACTTTTTCTTTCAAAAGACCCTATCACTATTACCTTAATGTCCATGTAAAATATGAACGTTGTAGCCCCGCCCGTTTGGTCAGAATCGCATGCCGATTGAAACTGACGAATTAGACAGTGGTAGTAGCAGTAGTAGCTAACATCCTTGAAGTGATTTTGAACATGTTTCAAGCCATTTTTTTCACCAAGAAGGAATGCTCGTACCCCAACCAAATTTGACATGTGTTGTCAGGTACCTAAATCCCCTCGATTTTGATAGTTTTCAAGTTCACATCACGTTTCAAGACGGCAGGGAAACACCTCGAAATCACCCTAACTCTGCTTGCTGTATATAAGGTGCTTGAGTGTGTAGCGAACCGCGGCTTGGCTGCGGCGCCCTAACGGGCACCTAGATACAGCACTGCCTTTTAGATGTTGTTCGTGGCTCCTAGTGGTATACAGTTACAATTTCAGAATGTACGTTTTATGTTGTTAAATTTTTTACACTGAATACATCACACGTACATTATAAATTCCGAAGTACCGTATTAATTGGTTTGACGCCCACTTGTATATTGATCGAGGCCAACTCCTGAAGTTTAATTTATAATAATCTTACATGAACATAGAAACAAACCCTGTTATATTTCAAATGTGAAGCAGTAATAAACGTACATATTTTAAAATACTAGGAAGCTTCGCAAACGCTTTTTTTAGTCGCGTTGATGGATGAGCTTTTTTAAAAAGTTTTAGTTTGCATGGTATATCTTATCTTTTGCAAGTGATTTGCTTTGCTGCCTACGCATTGTAGGTGATTGTTGCCAAGTTTCTATTGTTACTTGTCAATTGTTATTATTTACCGTAAAAAACTTATATTAAAAGCTTAATTTCTATGGATTCTGACTAACTTTTTCAACTTTTTCTTTCATAAGGTACTACATCACCATAATCTTAATGTCCTTGTATAATATGAACGTTGTAGCCCCACATGTTTGGTCAGAATTGGCCCAAATGGCACGAAAATATCGCACAAAAAATCGAAAAAAATCGTAAAAGTACGATATTCATGAGAAATATTTCTTCGATTGTACCCAAAAAAATACACCTCTAAGTTCGAAGATTTCGAAGGTCCCCTCCAATTTTCATCAAGATCGGATATGCCGTTTGCCCGGTAGAGAGCGAATAAACAAACAAAAAAAAACAAAGAAAAACACAAACAAAAAAACACCCGAGCTAAATTTTTTGGGGGTCATTGAAATTGAAGTCTTCGTTTCGCTCATCCAAAAAAATTAAGTCTTAAGAGGGAATGGGACACATTTGGCAGTTAGCAAATAGCTATTCGCTCGGCCAAGATGCATCCGACGTATATAAAACTTTGCAAAGTTGTCAATAAAGCATACATGGACAGCCCTGTGGTCATAGATTTTCGAATAAAGTCAATTTTAGAGATTTTAACAAAATCAAAATTCGTGAAAACTAATTTATTTTTTACAAATTATTTTAAAACAAAACTTGGAAATGTGTTACTGCAGCGCCCTATATTTCCACATACGTCACATATGTTCAAAATTTTAGACACCTGTTGTGTCAGTCGGCCAAGCGAACAGCAATTTGCCTAAAACGCATGTCCTACTCTCTTAATATGTTTCGAAATTCTATTGTGGTGAAAAGTTGGCGGAAACTGGCGCAGTGGCGCGTATGAAATTTGAATGTTTTGAAAGTTTGGGGGGGGGGGGGATTTTTAAAAGGTAAACCTTCTTTAGATAAAGCTGGTTCACAAAATAATATATAAGTAAGAGAAACGGTTTGCCTTGGAGTTTTTCAAGCACTACTGAACTAAACTTGTGAACAGTTTTGGTTTTATCATTTCAATGTTATATTGCGTCTTCGCAATCTCCTCGTTCTCCGCAATAATTTTGGTAATTGCCAACTTTGTTCAACTTTGTTAATGTCATACATAAAAAACATTAAAACATAATATATTGTCAATGAACCTAATGCATCTGAAAATATTTTCAGTGGGATAATTATAGGCCTATGCTGATATAGAGATAGGCATATTTAGGATACGAATTCACATCTTCATTAAACTAGGTACCTTCGCGAATGTTATAACTAGGCCTAGTTTGTTCGTCTGTGACAAACACAAATATCCGGAGGTTCTGGGTTCGAGCCCCGGTCGGGGTAAAATTTTGGGAAGTTGATATCAATCGATATTTTTGAAAGTAGAAATGAATAAATATACATTACGAAAAAGTTATATTTCATACTAATAATTTAACAATAATGAATGCCATTGAACCCCTCTCCCCTTGTCACCCGATAATATTGAAATATAATTTGAAGTAGGCCCTGACACGGGGACCGGGGCAGAACTTGTAAAATACTCAGATTTTAGTTATTAACCCCCAAAATTATTTTTTACCACTTAATGTAGACCATTTAATATACCATACTGAAAATACGCGTTGAAAATTATATCTTCTACATAAGACTTTACAGGAATTTTTTAAGCCTTTTGATTATGAAATTTGCGAAATTTGGTTTTGGTGGATTTCTTAAATCGGCTTCAAGCAGCATTTTGTTACACATAGACACTAGAGCATCATACCTATCTAAAATGATAATTAAGAAAAATTGTGCCTTGAAACTGTGCACAAATATGCATTCAAACACGCAAAAATATGTGTTCCGAAATTACACCTTTTCTTGGTTATCAACATATTTTGCCAAAATTACACAAACAAAACGTAGAGAATTTACAAAAAAAGTAAGTACGTCAATGATGGCCAATACTTTTTTGATCAAAATCCTTTAAGTTCACGGGACTCAAATATCATCCCCATGTTATTTCTTATGGGAGATTTTTGCCGATGGAAGCTCGAAAATAACAAAGTTCGTCAATTTTTTTTTCGGGTAATTCCATATTTTTTCCCCTGTTACTTTTTAAATTCATAAGTAGTTAGCCTAAATGAAAACACACATAACAAAAACTTATAGAAATACAGCCAAACCTTACACACTCAAAAGGAATGAGATCTAAAAAAAAAGCCAAGCTCATCTACCCTTCCACATAAACGTACAGTGTCCCATAACAGCATCCTCGAAAAGCTTGGCAAAATAGAATTTGCGATTATTAATTTAACGTAATAGTTTATCAAAGTTCTTTTTTTGTAATTAATTTAAACGTAAACATGCAAATTCTATTTTGCCAAGCTTTTCGAGGATGCTGTTATGGGACACTGTACGTTTATGTGGAAGGGTAGATGAGCTTGGCCCTTTTTTTTTAGATCTCATTCCTTTTGAGTGTGTAAGGTTTGGCTGTATTTCTACAAGTTTTTGTTATGTGTGTGATCTCATTACTTTTTCAAGTTCCATTACAAAATTATTTGCTAAAATATAATATTTTTATCAAAGTTGATTTAAATTCTATGGTATTAGCAGTAACAATATAGGATGTAAAATATCTAGACCCGGATTCATGTACATCCTGGGTATAGGTGGTATAACCATGGTATAACGACGGTATAAGGACTGGACCCCAATTCTTGAGTTCGTGGGAGATGAGTTGAAAACGCAATTTGAAAACGAAGTCGTTTTCGTTTTCGAAGGAATTGGTATTCTTGAACGGTATCGTGGAAAACGTCATGGGTTGTGAGTTGAAAGCATTGATATTAAACCCCTATTATATAGGATGTCTATGGTTGAAAGAGTATCACGAAATCCAAACACTTTAAAAAGATTTGCGTATAGCAAAGAGCTCGAAAAAGTTCTATATTTATTCTAGATGGCAGTGCCTTCATAAACGCAGGCCAATCGAAAGACAAGTTGTATGAAATGATTTGATTGTTGCAATTATGTAAACAAACAGTTGAGCAAGTTCATATCAAAACAATGTTGTGCTGGCATAGGGTTGGCTAGGCTTGTCAAACATGTAATGTAAGTATGAATTTTACTAGTCCTATAGCCAAATGGAACTTTAGACCTACACTGTTGTATTATAAATAATTTTCTACATCTGGGCCTAGGCCAGGGACGGTTTCTGATTTGTTTTATGAGAGTATAATGACACCTTTTCTCGTTCCACACAAAGAAGAAAATTTTTAAATGTCCGCCATTTGTTTACGTATCGCACTTTCCCGCCTAACTCTGCTTATACCGTCACAAGTGTCAAGTAACTATGGTTACTTGTTGATTATATGCCAAGTGTTTAAGGCTTATTTTAAAACCTTTATTTGGAAGCCTTCCAACAAACTTTTTCAACTTTTTTTTTCAAAAGAGTCTATCATTCTATAACCTTAATGTCCATGTAAAATATGAACATTGTAGCCCCACCCGTCTGGTCAGAATCGCGGGCCGACGTATTAGATGTTAGCAGTAGTAGGCAGTAGTAGGCAGTAGCAGTAGCTAACATCCTTAAAGTGATTTTGAGCATGTTTCAAGCCATTTTTTCACCAAGAAGGAATAATCGTACCCCAATAAAATTTGGCATGTGTTGTCAGGTACCTAAATCCCCTCGATTGTGATAGTTTTCAAGTTCACATCACGTTACATGACGGCTGGGTAACACCTCGAAATCACCCCAACTCTGCTTGGTGTATAAGGTGCTTGAGTGTGTAGCGCACCGCGGCTTGGCTGCGGCGCCCTAACGGGCACCTAGATATTAACTTTGTGTTTAGCGGGTACCCCCTTTATACCCCTTTAATTATTCAGTTATTTTGAAATGTAATTATCAAAACTAGTCTTAAGAAATAATTTACACAAATATATGAAAATATGTATTATTTGTAATCTTAATGTACGGAAACAATTACGAAATTACCAGCAGCTTTAACTGTCACATTTATTGCATTCTTAATGAGATGGCGTGAATGTAAATATCTCTGCTTCAAATAATAAAAAAACACTTAGCTAATATCTTCTAGAAATAACTTCATTCCATGAAGAGTGGCATGACGTAAATTATGACTTTGGAATCGTAAAAAGCAATCACTCATAAAAAATCAGTTTATATAGGCCTATCTGAGTGTAAAGATACAGTACTGTTTTCTGTTATGATTATGTTGTAATGAACAATTGAGTCATGCGACATTTCTTAGGAAATAATTAAAATAAAATGGGGAAAATGAATGGCGTAGAGCAGTAAAATATATTTGCGTCACTAAACTTCTCTTCCGCAATATTTGTTGTTCATTTTAAAAAAAAAAATGTATTCCTAGGATTCCAGTTAACGCGTTTATCTTCATGCAGCGCAACTGGTTGCCCTTAGCAACGAATAAATTTGACTCCAAAGAAATTTTGCTACCTGATGGATCCAAATACAGCAATATTCGTACTTGTAACTTGAACATAATAACGCAACAATTATAAAACTTTGTATAATATTGTATTAATCAACCTAAAATTTGTTAATACAACTCTAAGCTGTAAATATTCTAAAATATGCAAACATAACCTACAATACTCGGCCCATATTTTATTAGAAATGAAGCATTCAATCATTGGAATTCAAGTAGGCCTAATTATATTTTTCCCTCGTTGTATACTAGTGTCGAACTTATTGGGAAAAAATACGCGATTGATTGGACATTAAATTTAAAACCAACCAAGCCAAACCTGTATCAGTATACACCGTACCGACACCATTGGACTATAGCAAACAATGTCCAACTAGAGATCGGCATATTTAAGGTGGAAACACCGATCAATCAAGCTGGACACGATTCCACTCGCGGGCAGCACCAGAATCGACTGGGTTAAATGCTAATTCGGAACAACCATAGAAATTATTATTTTCTTCGTTGCTAGGACGGCTCCAAAGTCACCGTTTACAAATTCCTTAGCCAAGAACTGATGGACTTGAGTTAAAAAACTTCTGACTTTAAAGCGGAAATCGAACCATGGACCATCTGTATAAGAAGCAGGTTTTCTAACCACAAGATCAACGAGCCACACATTCCACAATAGCTGCATATTTTAGAAAACACTAATTGTCAACGTCCTTATTTTTGGATGAGCGAAGCGAAGACTTCAATTTCACTCTTCGTTTTTTTTTCCACTTACGTTAACGTTACCCCAAGAAAAGTAGCTCGGGTGTTTTGTTTTTTGTAAGTTTTTTTTGTCTGTTTGTTCGCTCTCTACCGGGCAAACGGCACATGCGATCTTGATGAAAATTGGAGGGGACCTTCGAAATCTCTGAACTTAGACTGACCACGTTTTTGGGTACAATCGATCAAATATTTCTTATAATTATCGTACTTTTACGATTTTTTCCCGATTTTTAATGAGATATTTTCGTGATATTTGGCAAACGGCTACCTTGATCTTGATGAAACTGTATAGGAACGTTTAAAATCACTGAAGTTATATTTGTTATGATTTAAGAGACATTGAAGAAATATTTCTCATAGAAATCTTACTTTTATAATTTTTTCCCACAATTTTAAATACGACATTTTCGTGATATATGGGCCGATTCCGACGAAACAGGTGGGGATACATACAGCGTTCATATTTTACATTGCCATAAATATTGTGATGATGTAGTGCCTTTTGGAAGAAAAAGTTGGTCAAAATTCATAGAAATAAAGATTTTAATATTAATTAATTAATTAATAGTCGTCGAAATATTGTTACAAAGTTGTTTTCTTTATTTACAAGTGCAGTGTATAGTCTAAATATTTCATAACATTATTAACCTCACCTGCACTAAAAGTTTCATTATTAATAAAATTAATAAGCCTTCTGCAGGTGTATAATGAACAAGTAATATCAAGTTACTATAGAAACAGTAATGAGATCCTACTTAAAATCGTAATCATTGGACAGATTTTTTTTTAAAAAAAGCTCATTCATCAACGCAACTGGAAAAAGCGTTCGCGAAGCGGCCTATATTATAGTTTAGTTATATACATTATATAAATATTCAATAAATGTGTAACGTGATCAATAAAAACTTCTTGAGTCGGGCACCAGCCTTGGCTATCTGATCTTTGTGGCAAGACGTAGCTCGGACATTGGGTATGATTCAGGGTTTAAACCGTTATTAAACATCTCTCATAGTCACAGACTTGGCTATCTTAACAGCATTGACATCTGACCTGAACCCAACAAGTCACAACGTATCACGCACGAAGAGGCATAGTACGCGCCGATCTGGTGTTCGACAATCTACAGGAGCTGGTGAAGAGTAAACAAGGAAGCGAGTTGTCACTTCGAGGTTGTTGTACATGTATAATCATAATCATCATCATCATCATCATCATCATCATCATCATCATCATCATCACCATAATCAGTATCATCATCATCATCATCTAGTATCTATCACATCATCATCATCATCATCATTTATTAGTATCTATCACATCATCATCATCATCATCATAATAATAATAATAACAATAATAAAAATAATAACAATAACAATAAATTATTTAATAACGACCAGATTGTGATAGGTAACCACGAACAAGTATTTTTCCTTGTGTGGTTGTCCTACTTACTCGACAGAATCTACTCTTTGAAAACTGTACCTATGTGTCTTAATAAATTAAATTGAATTGATTTTAAGAAATCCCCCACAAATTTCAGTATCAAAATGCTTATTTTTGTGTGTAAAATCAGAAAGACATAGTTAAATTTTTAAATGGACATTTAAGTGTGCTCTAGATTTTGTGTAAAAAATATTTTTTGGGGGGTAATAGCCCCTTTAAGATGAATGCTCGTTATCAACTGTTCAGAATTACTTTCAACTTACTTCATCAGACATGTATTTTGTTATTGTAAAAGTCAGTAATTAAGATATGAGTTTCAAACCTGGAAATCAAACAGCAAAACCAAACAATGATAGGGTAAAAAATAGAAAAACAATAAAAGACTCAAGTGCTTTTAATTACCTACCGACTATTCCTTTGGTAGTGTGTTTGTTATTGTTTATTTTAAAATTTTAAAACGAATGAATAACTCTAAAAGTAGCTGTGAAACGCTGAGAAGTCAATCTCATTAAAGGGGCTATTACCCCGAAAAATAATTTTACCACATAATCTATAGCAAAATACTACACTAAAATGATGACCGTTTAAAAATTATATCTTGTAACTGTGATTTGACACGAATTTTTCAATTATTTTGATCCAGAAAATAGCGAAAATTAATGTATTGGAAAATTTCTTAAATCGGCTTAACCTGCTTATTTTTTGTTCCACATAGATAATAGAGCATCGTACCAATCTAAAATGGCCGTCTATAACATCGTGTCTTGAAACTGTGTCAAAATATTTGCTCAAACACGCAAAAATATGCATTCCAAAATTACACCCCTTCACCTTCTTTGTAATCAGCATATTTTGACCGAACCACTTACCCAAATAATTACAAAACAAAATATAGAGAATTTACAGAAAAGGCTGTAGAGTACGTCAATAATGGGCCAATGTTTTTTTTGGATCAAAATCCTTCAAGGACACGGGGCATGAAGATCGTCCCCATGTTATTTCGTATGGGAGATTTTTGCCGATGGGACCTAGCTCGAAAAATACCAAAAAAATTTGACAATTTTTTGGGGGTCAATGGTGGACCCAATAAATTTTCTGTTGATATCTAAATTTATAACTAGTTAGCCTGAATGAAATATATTTTTTTAGTTTAGCGGGTGAATACCCCTTTAAGGTTGAATCTATCTGCCTATTTTTTTTTATTAAGTTTAACAAAACAACGTACATAGTTTATCAATAATGATCATCTGACATTGACAAATCTAATTTTTTATATATTTTTGGGATGTGCGGTACGCCCAATAAAGGCGATTATAGTGAAATTTATGATATAGGTATATCCCGGACATATTCCTGCTCATAATGTTTGGGTTAGAAAGGCTCACTCGATTTTTTCTCATTAGTATCTTGCACAGAACTTTTTTTCTTCCTCCAGTACAAAGTTGGTATTTGTACCGGCGAAAGAAAAAAATCATACCGTGTAAGATATTAAAGGGGGAAAATCCAAATATGCCAGTTTGCAGACAAGAGTATGTGTTATAAATAGAAAACAAAATTAGCCTTCTAACCCAATAATTATGAGCAGGGATATGTCCAGGATGTACGTCATTAATTTCACTATAATCGTCTATATTGGGCGTACCGCTCAACCCAAAAATAAATAAAAACGTTTTGTCAATGTCAGATGATCATTATTGATCAAATATGTCCGCAGTTTTGTTAAACTATAAAAATAATAGTCCGGTAGATCAACCTCAAGTGGCATCTAACTCCTGTAAAATTTATTATTATGGTAAAAGTTTTAACACCTACATAATATTAATAAATAATAAGAAACTAATACAGAAAACATAATTAAAGCCAACACATGGGCAACAACTTTAAAAAACTAACTTTTCTTTGCTGCCACACAGATATGTTTCCAAACACCAGTGTGGTACGCGCTACCATCTCTGGATATGTATTGATTATGTTGAACTATTTTGTTTTATCACTTTATTTCATTGTTGCAGTGCCATCGAGTGATTAGTATCGTATCAATCAATCAATCAAATCAATCAATCAATCAGGGAATAATCCAACACTTTTGAGGAATAAATAAATAAATGCTGAAAAAGTAACAAGCTTTGTAGGCTAGCATGAGTCAAGCATTGAGGTACATTACTGATACAAAACAAAGAAATAAGAATACATACTACGAGATATTATGTAAAAATATCTCTTGATTTTAAATACTTAGCATTTGTTTTCAAATTTAGCATTTTTTAGCATCTATTTTTATAAATGTGAGGGCTTTCTTTCACTTCTAGCAGAAACGATGCTATCACCTTTTGAGATTTGGCTCTTGCCTGCATGGCCATAGTATGGCCAATAGGCAGCACATTATGACGTACATTTCTAACAATGTTTTTTTATGCGGACACACAAAAGGTTTTCAAAACAAGTTTTCAATAATAGAGCATGTTTTATTTTCGAAAGCAAATGTTCTATGTTATGTAAGTTTTTAGTGTGTCATCAACTTTGGAAACTTCCATAAGGCTTGATCGACTTGGAATTAAATTTGGATCAAAATTGTAATGTTTTGGAAAATGTTATAGATGTGTCACTGGCTTAAATAAAAGATGCAAATAGGAAGACAAATATTAAACTGAATAAAAGTAAATCAAAATGATAAATTAATAAACAATTAATTAAACATAAAAAAACAGCTGATTTAGGAGATGATCCCACCTCTTACGTATATGGATTGAAAAAATCATAAACGGCAATCAGGGAATTATCCAACACTTTTGAGGAAAAAAAATAATGCTGTAATAACAAGCTGTAGGCTAGCATGAGTTAAGCACTGAGGTACAAAGAAATAAGAATACTACTAGATATTATGTAAAAATATCTCTTGATTTTAAATACTTGGCATTTGTTTTCAAATTTAGCATTTTTTAGCATCTATTTGTATGAAAACCCCCAAATGTGAGGAATTTCTTGCACTTCTAACAGTAACGTTGCTTCATAGGAACATTTCAATTCAATAAATCCACTTCAAATGTTTAAATGCAATGCTCAACTTATTCTCAAGGGTTATGGGGAAACATTTTTAGTAAAATTAACATTTTATAGTCGTATTCAAAAATATATTTTCACCGATTTAGAGTAAAAAACCTAACAGCAAAATTCCTATCCCTCTAAAAATAACTGTTGTTGTTGTATTTCTAGAAGCAAGTGTGAGGGTGGGTATCACAGTCTCGTCCCTGATCACAACCGAGCCGCCGAGACAGCTAGAGCTCTCCTGGTGGGACGCGGACGAACTACCGGGGGACTTGATCGGACTCTTCACCTCCGACCCACACTCCGAGTCAGAGCGCCCTCTAGCCGTACACAATGTCACCACCTCCCAAGGGTACTACCGCACCAACATACAGGCACAGTGGGATATTTTCAGTTCATTTTAATACAAAATAAACAATACAAATGTTTTTTTCCCCCAATATTTAGACAGTAGTAGGCCTACTCTATTTTATGTTCATATACAGTACAAAAATAAACGGTTTTTTGTGACAAATTTATTTATTTGTTTTTTACAAAGCTAATGATAACAAAAATGGGTAGTTTTAGTAATTTTGAGAATCAAATGAAGTAAAAAAAAATGGAATTTTGAAGCTAAAGATAGTAAATTAAATTGTAAGATCATGATAATTGGCAGAGAAATGGGAGTGGCATCAAGAATCTCTCTCGAGTAGAAAGCTCTGATTAGAAGAAGGAATTTCAGTAAAAAGAGTGCAAAAGAATTAGAATATTTAATTGATGCTGGTAATTTATTAAATATTGCACTACATCAAGTGAGTCGGACTTTTGTCATAAAAGGTGTGGTTAGATTCTGGGATGATAATGTTAGTATTCAATCTAGTAAAATGGGAATGGTGGGCATTATTTACTGGAAAATGGTAAAGATTAGACTATACACAAGTTGCTGCTGTGGTTAGCGTGTATGTTAGTGCGAGGATATGAATATTTGTGAAATGTGCTTTGCATGATTGCCTTAGGGATATTCTAGCAATAATCTTTACAGCATGTTTTTTAATAATAACAATGTGGTTTGCTGGGGGTGAATAGCCTCAGTTAATGATGTCATACGATGATGATTTCTGTTACTACTTAACATCTCACATTAATGCACTAAGGTCGAGACGATGAGCGGTAGATGACAATGAAGGCCGATTACAAAAAAGCCATGTCTTATGCAGGATTCGAAACCACGTCCTCGTAGAGCCAACGCCCTATAATCATGTGTCACCGCCAACGGTTGATGCTATAGAAAATAAGACAATGAATAAATGCACTCTATACCAGGAAAAGTACGGGGAGGTTTACGATTAATTTAAGTTTATGGAGCATGAAACATAATATGTTCGGGACGAGGTGAGATTCAGTTAAAGTAAGCCCAAGGACTTTAATGGTTATACTACTCTTGGAATAGACCCTAATGTGGCCCTCCATCGGAAGATCGTACTCGAGAGCACTTGCCGGGTACTAGTGTCGAGTCCAATCTTTACCGTGCCAAAAACTATTAAATCAAATACAGTACTGCCCATCATCAAATTCCAAAAAATCTCACCAGCTTATTTACGCACTAAAACTGCATAAGACCTCTAACAAAACATGTGTCCAAATGGCAAATACCCAGTCATCTTATCACATAGACAATGATTCTATAAACAAGAATTCTGTATTTCTGTTTTAAAAAATATTTGCATCTAGCCGGTACCTGTACTTTTTAAGTAGGCCCTACTGTATCTCGTTCAGCAGCAAGATCGCCAAAGTGTGCCCCCGATAGAAAACGATCTTGCATTGTCACCCTTAGCCGCTATGCGGAGAACAATGTGCATAACATGTTTCTGGTGTTGGATTAAAAAAAAAAATCTCTGAGATAAATTTTTAGAGAGAGAATAGAATTGAATCTTTATTAACAATTTATCTGATTGCAATGTACATAAATGTTTATACAATTGGTGGTTGTCCAAGCAATTGATATGCTTTGAAAGCTTAGACAACAACAGAACATTGCAAGGTCTTGAACACAAAAGTTAATACTAAAATTAAAAATTAACTCAACAAAACTGAAAAGTTAACGTTAATCACATTTGTATGGGTCCTCACAGTTATAAACAATACACCAAAAAATGCTCAAATCTCATCAAGATGTTTTTCGTTCAAAATTATAAGATAACTTGAACAACGCGTCTTTCTCCCCAGGCCCCGCGAACCAACTCTGCCCGACTCGGCTTCACGCGGCGCTGTCTCGGTTACTGGGTGGCTTACGTACGCCACATGACCGTCATCGCATCAAAGTGCCTCGAGACGCATCCAACGTGGATGGACCACAACCGGGAGAACATCCAGGCGTTGAAACTGCGGAATACATTCCTGCCCGGCACCCACGACTCGGCAGCGTACAAACTGTACAACGGGGAGGATCGAGATACTTTCGTCACCAAGTATTCCATCACGCAGGCAAGTTCGGATTACTCTTTCCAAGATATTATTATTTAGATTACATTTTAGAAAGTAAAGTTAATATTGGCCAAACAAAAATTAAAATAATTATGAAAAATATAATATTTTCATTAAAACAAGTTTTTAATGTCAATTTTACCTTTTCTTATAACTAGCAAAAATTAAAATTATCAGATTGTGGATGCAACCATGCGATACTAGATTTTGCCTGCAATAGTCATGTCACATAAAATATTTCGTCCATTTATCATCATCTGAAAAGATAGGAACAACAAATTATGAATTACGGAAATGAGTATGTCATGTTCATTTAATCAAACAGACAATTAGGTACCCAAAAAATATTAAAAACCTTAAAATGGATTTGGGTAACCCGGGTACCAATGACATCATAGCATGACATTTAGGCACTAAATTGAACTGAATTCTTCTGTCCAATTTATTGTCTATACCTGTTGATAAAATATATAACAATTCTTAAAAGAAGAACATATATTATGTCCTATTGTGTTTAAACTTTAGTTACATGAATTTTTATATAGTTTTTGATTACCTATTTTTGTTTAAACTTACGCCAAACACATTATTGTTAATTTTAATTACTTAATTAGTACCGGTACCTACTTTTATGTAAATTTGATGATATTTAGGGATATCACACACAATTCTGTGGTCGAGGGCTGTGCTTGTTGTGATATTCCTAATGACTAAGTATATTGAATAATTATTGAATAATACAAAAAAAAATGTTGTACAGGAGGAAGACATCCTATCGCAGCTGACATTCGGAGTGCGCTACTTGGACTTGCGGATCGGCTACTACAAGATGAGTTCCGAGGTATGGTGGGCGAACCACGGTATAGTGAGGATACACCCGCTGAGGGACATTCTAGCCCAGGTCAAGAGGTTCATGCAGAATACCAATGAGATCGTCATCATTGACATTCAGGAGTTTAACACAGGTATGTTGACCTAGTCTAGTCGGGATGGTTGGTTTATTTATTTCTTTAACGTCAATTCATTTTAGAAATAAAAACTGTTTTACAAAGGAGAACAACCAAAAAGATTTAAACATTAAATTAAAAATTAATGTAGAAAATAATGAAATGTAAATAAGCAAAATTTTAAATAATAATACCACAATGTATAATAGAATAAGTTGTTTAAGTTGTCTTATTTTATTTTATATATTTTAGTTAAATTTTTATACAAATCGAAATTGAATGAAAAATATTAAGTGAAATAATAAACGAATATGAATAAAACAAAAATAAGTGATAAAAATGTAGTCCTACTTTAAATAAAAAAGGGGGAAAAAGTCAAAGAATAAAAACTAAAATAAAAACTAAATTATCAGAGACAATCCCACTTAAAATAGGTGTATGAGGTTTGCCAAAAATCAGGAACAGTAGGCCCTAAATCAGGGAATAATCAGACTTATGTGGAAGAAACACCAATAGCAAAAGCTTCTGTTCAAATCTAGACTAGGAAAACGCTTAAGTCCCGCCGCGTTGATGGATGAGCGTAATTTTTTTTAAACGAAAAAAGCGTAAAATTGCGATTTTTTTAATAGATAATTTTTCGATAACGCTCAAATTTCACACGAATATATTCATTCATAAAATTAAAGTTCTGTGAAAAAATCATTACAATCGGATAAAGCATGTAGGTTTTATTTGTCGAAGAAATGTTAAAAATTGAAAAAAATCGTAAAATTGCGATTTTCATGAGAAATAATTTTTTGATCGATTTTACCCTCCGTGCAGTTCTGCGTTCAGAGATTTCATAGACCTCCATAAAATTTCATCGCAATTGGAGTATTGGTTTAGCCGGAATCGTGTTCACAGACACACAAAAATACAAAAAAAAAAAAAAGAAAGAAAAAAAAAAAAAAAACATTCCGGATTTTTTTGTCCAGTGTAGTGAAATGGAATCTTCGCTACGCTCATCCAAAAACCAAAATGTGACTGTCCTATGTAGTAAATGGAGTTAGGCCTACCATACGTTTTGTGGTTTGCCTTCATCATAAACAAAAAGATAATAATTAATAATTTATGTCCTCCAGGAATTTTGAGAAACGTGGATTGTCCGGAATTTTGGGAAAATCAATACTTTTAGATAATTTACATTGGAAAACTAACAGTTTACATTTTAAACGAAGGATACACATGTATAAATTAAGGAAACAACAATAGGTATATATATTTTCCATTTAGGCCTAAATTAGAATAGCTTTTACATTTCAAAAGTTTAGCTGTAGGTTTATTCGACTGGACATTTACATGAATGGTAAAATATTGCTTCTACAGCAAGGGAAATAAGCAGAGAGTCTACATCGTTATACTACCTAGCCCGAGAAATTGTTGATTTGTCACCCCCGACCCGACTCACGTTGGAACCATGTTTGATATTATTATTGTTATTATTGAATCTCAGGTTTTTGCCCATTTTTAGGACATAGTTATTGATTCATAGCAGTTGTCGTAAAAGTTTGCCCCGACTGGGGTTCGAACCCAAAACCTCCAGCTTAACATGCCATAGCTCTAGCAATTGAGCCACCGGGACAAAAGAACAAACCTTTACTAAACTGCAAGTTCTTGTGAATGTTGGCTTCCATGAGATAAATCCAACAGAAGACTGCAATGTAGCTGTCAAATCTGAAAGATCACATGGATAAATCCAATCACTCATCAATCATGTGATTGGATTTATTTAGCTGTCAAATCTGAAAGATCACATGGATAAATCCAATCACATGATTGATGAGTGATTGGATTTATCCATGTGATCTTTCAGATTTGACAGCTACATTGCAGTCTTCTGTTGGATTTATATCATGGAAGTCAACATTCACAACAACTGGCAGTTTAGTAAAGGTTTGTTCTGTTGTCCTGGTGGCTCAATTGGTAGAGCTATGGCACGTTAAGCCGGAAGTTCTGGGTTCGAACCCCAGTCAGGGCAAACTTTTACGACGACTGCTATGAATCAATAATAATAATAATAATTATTATATTATTATTATTATTATTATTATTATTATTATTATTATTATTATTATTATTATTATTATTATTATTATTATTATTATTATTGCTATCAATTGTTACTCCACGACAATACTCTGCAGGTTTTGGCGACGACATGGGCGTCCACTTGAAGCTTGTTCAATTCCTCGTGATGGAGCTGGGTTCGTACATGGCCCTGCCGACCTTGACGTGGGACGCCCGTCTGATGGACGTCTGGGAGTCGGGTCGCCGGCTGATCGTGACTTACGACCACCCACAGGTGGCGGCGCAGAGCACGCTCTTGTGGCAGGCGGTGGAACATCGCTGGGGCAACGTGCAGAGTCTCCGGAGCTTGCACGACTTTCTACTTGAGGCGCTCAACAGGTCAGAGAATAGGTGTTACTATATAAAATCTTATTCATCGGGAAGCATTAAAGTCGATCCGTTGAAACTTGCTCGTAGTGAAATTTGACTGAAATTCATAATATATACTCTTAATAGTGTGCTTTTCAATAATACAACAATCAAAATGAGGGTTACCAGCTTACTTTTGGAGATTTTTCGAAATAAAAATCAAGTAAATCCCTATCCTTTAACATTGCAAGCGAGCAAAACCATACACTTTCCGACCAAAAAGGCACTACAGTACACGAACCGCAAGTGAAATATGACTAAATTATGTATCAATTTGCAGGTAATTAAACACTGAAAAAAAATAGTATTTGCAAAATACATGTTACCATACTGGATTTTGATATTTTTACGTCCAAAGTCAATATATAATTGTAACAACCAGGAGCAACAGTGAAGGCTTGGCAACGCTGCGTGACGCCTCTTCGAAACCGCGCTCGATTGACCAATGATAGTGAACTCCGTTGTAAAGTAGTATAGGGAGCGAAAATTTAAAAATTGGGTTTGGCTGCCTCTCCGTATTACAACACGTAATTCGAATGTATTAACGTTAAAAAAAGTCGTGAAAACTGTTTTACAAATAAAACCAAGATAACATAATACACAGAATAACGAGCAAGTTTATAAGTAATTATTATTGAGAACCTATCACAAATTCATTACAATTTTTAGTATTATTAGTTTAATTGGGGCAATTATTCCCATATTGAAAGACTTCTGTTCTACATATGGCAATTTATTATGTATGTCATGTAGGGCCTATGTAAGATATTTGCATAAATTTCATATTTAAAAAAACAAAATATTGGGCGCAGTGCGCAGGCTGAAGCCGGTAAAAGCAAATACTTTGACTACACTATAGGCCTACACCCAAAACTAGCCCTATAGCCAAACATTGAGGGAAGAATGTCTTTGTGTTCGAGTAATTTTAAATGAAAAGTTATAAAAATCGTAACCCGTTATCGATAAGAAGTAAACAATAATGATGGGATCAATAAAAAAAGGTAAAAAAGTTTTCACAGCCGGGACTCGAACCGGCGACCTTTCGCTTACAAAACGAGCGCGCTAACCGTTGGACCAACTGCGACCACAGAGTATAGGTGGTCCATAGCGATCCGTCCACAGCCTTCAACCCAGTAGATATGCACGCCGACTCAAAGCGAGTGTAAAAGTTTTGTGATGACACTTTTAATACTTTTAAAGTCTACTGCCAATATTTCTTGATTGTAATTGACGTCTGTACATAGCATGTGTACGCAATTACTGATTACTTTGGTATGAAACACTTTCGAGGTGGCAGTTCTCTCGACGTATCCAAACTCGATTCGAATGAGAAGGCTGCCCGTGCCATGTTGCCAAGCCAAATACCAGGTTGGCCAAACTCTCAAGAAGAAGTTTCCAACTATTACATATCGTATATTTATTGTTTATAATTACTTGAAAGCCAATCATATTGAATGTTTAATGTTTAACGAACTTTAGCATTATTTCGTCCATTGGCCCATTAGCGTTTTTGTATTATGTATACTATTCAATATTCATACTAACATATTACCGTATCGTCCTGCATATAAGCATATATTTTTTCATTATTTTAAGTCTCAAAGTTCTATGTAGGTATGTACTAGCTTATGCACATGTTTTTTAAATATTTAAACAAGAAAGGTTAGGGGGTCGGCTTATATTCAGGATCATCGTATATTCGGTACAATATGGTATGTTATGTTACTTTGAACTCTTTTAACACTGTTTTTTAACATTTTTTTAAAATTTCAAATAACATCCTCCCTTCCAGGTCGCCTAGCCGTCGGCCGTGGGCTGCAATGGCCGAGTTGACTCCGACCACCTGGTCGTTTCTGACCAACCGGCTGGGAAGTCTGCGCGAGATGGCCGACCTTGTCAACCGCAACGTCACCGAGTGGTTCCGGGGCCCGTGGGGGGCGGGGGCAAATGTGGTTGCCGTCGACTTCTTCCGGGGTTCCGGGCTTGTAGAGGGGGCCATCGAGTGGAATGGGAGGAGGGGGGTAGGGGGCAGCTAACTCGGTGGTCGTAGGGCACCCAACCACCCACTCTCAGTTTTGCATGTTAAGTATGGCCAGGATAATTGGTTTATTTGCCTTAATGTTTAAACGGCAATATTAAACACTATACAACGACTTTCACATTCTTATTTAAGACCTAGGTAGCCTACGTACTAGAAAAATAAAAGGAAAATCATGCATTGACCTATTAGAAAAATGTAATTTAATAAGGATACTACAGTATCTGGTATATTTTACTAAAAGGCTCAATGAAAATAAACGATAAACGACTTTGTGACAGTAATGAGAAAGATAGGGTACCAACACCTTACTTGAAGTAGAGTAGGCAGGCCACAGAAGAAAATACAAAATTAAACTACATTAGTATTTAGTAACATTACTAAACATGTTTGGTCCACGTGCCATTCGACAGTGAGTAAAGAGAGACTGAGGTTTAACTCAAAACTAGCTTCACAGCCTGTGTCATAAGCTCTGTCCCACCTACCATTCAAGAAGATGAATCAAGAAGATGGGAACTTGCCGACACTACAAGTGGATCTGCAAATCTTGCCACAAACCAAATGTAAACCTCCAGTGATTTCCATATTATTCTTTCAACTTCAGCCCAACTCCTAGTTAACGCTAGCTAACCTAGCTTTAAGTTAGACCGCAGCATCTCTCTCGTCACTCGCTGAAGATCACGTGGACTGAAAATGTTTTGAAATGTAGTTTATGTGATTGTTTAGTGTTTTCTTTCTATCGCAACGTGCCAACTCCGCTTCAGGTAAGCTGTTGCTGGGTCATTCCATATCAAATCAACCAAGCCGAGCCTGAAATAAAACTTGACCATCTCCAATTTTGATGAAACTTGGCAAATCTACTCTTACTAACATGTAGATTGATCGTGGAAAGTTTTGTATTCCTGACGCGCTTAGTTTTCACGTAACGCCCCGCTCAAAAACTCAAATCTGGCGACGCCGAGCGGCGTACGTGGATTGGTAAGTTTTAAACTGTTGGACGTAAAAGGCTAATTTTTTTTAGGCCCTAATTAACGAGTTTTTTTATTGGCAATTAATTTGTATGTATTTGAATGCATTTCTTATTGTGAAACCATGAAAAAATCTAAATTTGTTTTAATTACCTAGGGCCTACCCTACGAGAAAAAAGTATCTTTTAAATAATTTTAAAAAAAAAAAATGTTTTTGTGTAGATCTTTTTTACGTGCACAAAAATATTTGAGATGGGATGGCATTGGGATCATGATATATCACAGGGTCATGCACCAAATGTGTATAATGTGTCAGTTTTTACCTTCCATTTGTAGTGAAATTCAAATTTGCCGCAATTAATTTCTTTGAAAAATAAAAACTAAAGGTAAAAACTGACACAAAACACACATTTAGTGCATGACCCTGTGATATCATGATCCCAATGCCATCCCATCCCAATTTTTTTTGTACAGTAAAAAACATCTAAACAAAAACACTTTTTTTTTTAATTTAAAAGATACTTTTTCTCGTAGGGTAGGTTTCAAAACATTTTTTTTAACATGGTTTCACAATCAGGAATGCGTTCAAATACATATAAATTAAATTGCCAATAAAAAACTCTTTAATTATTAAAAAAAATAGCTTTTTACGTTCAACGGTTTAAAACTTACCAACCACGGTACGCCGCTCGGCGTCGCCAAATTTGAGTTTTTTGAGCAGGGCGTTACCGTACTCAAAAACTAAGAGCGTCAGGAATACAAAATTTTCCACGATCAATCTACATTTAAGTAAGAGTAGATTTGCCAAGTAACATCAAAATCGGAGATGGTCATGGAAATGGCCTGGTTGATTTGACATGGAATTACACTGCTGTTCTTTTGTCACTCTCATGATCCAGCCTTTTGGCATTCTTTTCAACACTGGCATAGTGATGGGACCTCGGGAAAATGCACACCCTAAATTTAGATTCTCTTAAGTAGGGATTTTTGTTTTAGAATTGGCTGTAATTTGATGTTTTTTAACACTATCTGCACAGTCTGCTCTGTACAGTCTGAGTCAGCTGTTAGTTAATTCTAGGCTTGTTAGGGTAGGCCTAGCCCTAGACATAAATATTATTAACCTGGGTGTGCGGATAGTGATTTTGAGATTAGAATCGAATATTGAATATTTTTGCTTCACGAATATGTGGAATTATGTGGAGGTACTACTTAGCCTAGACTATTTAATATTATTATTATTATTATTTATATTATATTATATTATTATTAATAATAAAACATTTAATATTAAAATAAGGTTTTTAAGGTTTTGTGGCCATTTTTTGACTTTGAACAAAAACTCCCTCAAAATTCCCGCCTGGGCGAATATTCCGGGAATATTTCTGGGGAATAGGCCTGTTCCTCAAAAATAAATTCCCCGAATTAACCAATCAATACACTGGCATATTCTTTTTAAATGTATATATTTTTTTAGAAAACAGCTAAAAGGTGTTTAAAGTTTAAAGATTAATTATTCCACTGCTTGAACAAATTGACCCCGTTTGTTTCTATGGTTTAAGTTTTGCACATGTAGCCTATGCCAAAATGGTGGTTCAAACGATTTCAGACATTGTTTGAAAATACTAACTCACGCACCAGTAAATTGGACAGCACATATTATACGTAGGCCTACATGTGTCAAATGTCAATTGAGAAATGTACAAGCCCATTGGGAAAAGAACGCTGAGGCTTTTTTGAGCAAGTAAAATTGTAGATCTACAACTTTATCCTTGCCAAAGCAAATAACATCAATTTTTAATTACCTATACCATAAAGCTGTTGCTGGTAGAAGCTAAATAAATTAATAAATTTACCTATAGGGCCTATGAGGTTCAAACCCTCGACCTTCTGCATTGGAAGCACCCAACCCCTGGACCAAAGACCCACAATTATACTTTGTCATGCAAGACTAAAGGACCAGTAATCCTATTTTCATCAATTCTGCACAGGAAAACTAAGGATAAACTGAGAATGGGTGGATCACATAACACTACCTATTACAAGATGCCTCATCTGCCAACCTATAGAATAGACATAGGGCTATTTGTTCATATTTTGTTACCATATTTTAATTATTTTTATATATACTAGTATGCAAATTGCAAATTACTATAGGCCTCTTCATGAACGGTTTTTCCAGTTGCATTTATGAATAATCGTTTATTTAAGGTGGACTATATCTATCTAGGCCTATACGGTTTCGTGTCATTTCGGTTCGGAGTAATGCATATCAATACTACCTTTGTACACGATCAGGTTGAAATACAGAATTATTATTATTATCATTAGACATTCGCGACATTTCATTTGTGTACGTGCTATATATAGACAAGCGCATGAACCATGTCTGCCTTCAACAATGCGAGGGGACGCCTCGTCGTGCCAGCCGGGGAAAGGGGCTGCGCAGGGTGGTCATACCGATCTCTCGTTGCTCTAAAAGTATGATTTTTATAAGAAATATTCCTTCGATTTTACCCAAAATCGTAACATATTTTAGTTCAGTGATTTTGAACTTTCCTGTCAAGTTTTGTTATTTTTGTTATGATCGGAGTTCCAGGTGGAGAACCAAAAGTCATGGAAATATCGTAGGCCCTACTAACAATCGGAAAAAAATATCATATATTCATGGGAAATATTTTTTCGATTGTGCCCAAAAACGTAGCAGGTCTAAGTTAAAAGAGATTTAGAAGGCCCCTTCAAAATTTATCAAGATCGGACCAGCCGTTTTCATGGTAGAGAACAAACAAACAGACCATAAAAAAACACCCGAGCTATTTTTAAATAAAAATCTGCTACAATCATCTAACAAATTGTTTTACAGTAGGGCCTAGTTTAATTATTTAAGTTATTGATGATTTTATTATTTTAATTTAATTTATTATACTTTACTAATCTTGGATGTACCTATCTTGCTGTTGGGACACCAAATAAATAAATATTCTTAAATAAATAGTCTAATAAATAAACAGATTTACAAGCACTGGTTTATCCTCTCCACAGTCCCATAGTAGACACGGCATGTCTGGCGAAAGAAAACCATATCCCACTCTAGTGATGTAAAATTTCCAGGGGAAATTCTAATAAAAAATAAAATACCTACTAATAGGCTACCCCTACCGAGGTAGGCAATTCCAAGCTTCATTTGAATTCATACTTCAAGATCAAATAATGAGACTAGGGAGCGGAGTGACTGAGGATACAATTAAACTCAAACGGTGCTAACCCTCAGATGTATCAGAGTCTTAAGACCTCTAAATCCCCTAGCAAGCAGGAACTTCTCAGAGGAATCTGTCCTACTCGCCGCAGGTTTCACAGCTTTCACTTTACGATAAAACTTGGCGAGGTCACTTTCAAGAGAGTTTGAATCTCCTCCATCCCAAATCTTTAACAGGATTGTCGCATTGATTCGAGAAACTTGAAGGGCAAACCTCATTGCAGAGTAGGCCAGCATTATAATGTTCTCATGGTCCATGCTCCTCACTCCCGTGGCATTGGGCGCCATGTCGCTAACTACGATATCAACCTTGTCACCGTTCAACGCTTGCAACACTTGTGCTTGGGTCGAAGGTAAGGTGAAGTCCATGTTACCTAGTATTGTCGCTCCTTCGATTGGGTAAACGGGAAGTCTATCGATGGCAATCACCTTTCCGATCGGTTTCGTGGGATCTACACCAAGGGAATTTGTGCGCTCCACCAGAACTTGGGACCAGCTCCCAGGAGCTGCCCCGCAATCAACCGCGTGCTGTCCTGGTGATAGAAATCTAAACCTGTCGTCCATTTCAAGTAGCTTGAACGAACTCCGGCACCTATAACACCGTTTAGTAGACATAAGCTTCTATAAGGCTACTTGTTACTAGGCCTACTTGTTTGGGGTGCATCACCACACGTAATTAGACTGCTAGTTTAATTAGGCTAGGCATAGGCCTAGCCTATCTTTGTTTGGGTTTAGAATGGTAGGGCTAGGGTAGGCCCTAAAACCTAAAGCTAATAGGCCCTATGCAACTAAAATTATATTCTAAACGCACCAAACCCTAGTCTAGGCCGTTGTGTATGAAATCTCCCTAGGATCTAGCCTACCTCGTGGCTCTAGCTTAGGCGTACCTACCTATAGTTCTGCATCTTTGCCTTTTCTATGTAGGGATCGGCAAGTTGTCTGATGAGCCATTCTTGGGAACTTTTACGTTTACCTTTTAAATTGTTTGCGATTTCCTTCTGCGATGACGTTGATGTGTTAAACAGAGCGATATGATGCTGTAAATAGTACTTGAAATTCACGATTCGTCTATTCCAAGGAAGAGATTCTAGACATATGACGGAAAACATGTTTTAGGCAACAACGTTTAACTTTAAGGTTATGTTGTTGTTGTGATTTGTGAGGAGGACGAGGACCACAGCCCACTACGTCACACACCGCGATCGCCGCGTCAGAAACTTGTCTTGAACGAAAAGGCGGTGGCGTAAAATAGCGGTCAATACAAAATTATCATTGGTTGTCATTTTAAAATATTTTATCAAGTTGCTTTTATGATTCTTATACTACTAGGAAAAAACATGGTTCGCTCACTCGTCTAACAACAACTGGTGTTTTCCCAGTAAAACTCAGGTACTTGTGTAGTTGGTGTGACCCAACTTTTCAATACCGTTTTTTTCAACTAAAATCAACATAAAACACTCACCATTGATGAAATAAGTCAAGAACAACTCATTGTGTACTATTTTATTACATTCCAGCACTAAAAATCTAAAATAGAATCATCACGTTTTTGGTGTAACAGTAACAAAAAAAACTTCAAAACCTTTAACCTCGCTATTTTAAACAAAAGTACTTTTCCATTAAAAGTCACTTTCTGTTTTAAATAGCGACGTTAAAGGTTTTGTAGGTTGAGTAAAAAATTTTTTTTTTTTTAAGTTGGGTCACACCAAGTACCAAAACTCATAATGGTAAAAGTGAAGGGTTACTGAGCAAAGTGTTTTTGCCTGGTTAGACAAACCAAGGACAAACCATTCGGTACTTCTTCGGCTAGTGGGGTCCAACTTTTCAACTCAGTTTTTCTCCATTAAAAACAACGCAAAACCAATTCAAATTAGAAATATATGAAGAATTACTCATTATTAACGATTTATTAACACTAATCACTTTGAAAATATACCAATTATACAGAATAATGATCACAAAAAAACACTCGCAAATTTCACTGTCTTGGTCAGTTTCCGCCATTTCGTCTCGATTAGCCAAGTTGCATAAATATGAGACGTTAAGAAATATCCAATCAATCAATCAGTTTCCGCCATGTTGGCATCAAGATCTTCCTTCATTTCACTTAGTACCAACCTTTATAACGAAAATACTCCACCTACAAGACTTTTAACGTCGCTATTTTAAATATAAAGAACTTTCAACGCAAAAGGACTTTCGTTTAAAATAGCGACGTTAAAGGATTTGAAGTTTTTTTTGTAACTTTAACAGCATAAACGAAATAATTTTCTTTTGGTTTTCTAATTATATTCTTGTAAGGTTACTTGCAGTGAGTACAACAATACAGCACGACGGTAGGCCGCGTAACTCCTCGCCACTTATAGCTGGGATGGGATTGGACATTGGGGGGGCGCAAGTATTTTCGTGGGAAAGGGACTAAGCACGGGGGTATGGGGGCAGAGCCCCTCATAAATAGCGCCGCAGGCGAAAAGTTTGAAAATTAGGATTTTTGAGTGCATTTGGTGCGTTTAAGCGTTAGGCTGAATGCAATACCAAAACATTGTAGTTTGTGTGCGTCAATTTGTTTTGTCGTCATGTCGAGCTTACAATTCACAGCATACATGGCAACATAATAACGTTTGATCTTATTTTCAATTTAGAGACACATTTTATTTGTTACTGATGATTTCGGACCATAAAAAGAAAAGATTTAAATGATCGAATTGAGGGCGGGGTTCTGAGAGGCTTGTCCCTAAATATTTTTTCAATTACTATAAGGTAATTTTGATGCAAATCGGTGCGTTTTAGAGCAGTCTTGAAAAATACAAGAAAAAAAAAATGCAGTTGAAAACTATTTATTATTGTTCTATAAGTAAATTCGCCATTTTTATTGGGCTCAGACAAAAGAAGGTGATAAAACACTTCACAATTAGACAATTTGTCGTATGAATTAATTCCCAACTATACTAGCAAAAATTAACATCAACAATTTTTTTTTAAATCTCGTGTCTTTTTGGATGAGCGAAGCGAAGACTTCAAATTCACTGACCCCCCAAAAAATTTAGCTCGGGTGTTTTTTTTTTTTTTCCTTTTTTTAAAATTTGTTTGTATTTTTGTCTGTTTGTTCGCTCTCTACCGGGCAAACGGCATATGCGATCTTGATGAAAATTTGACAGGACCTTCGAAATCTCTGAAATTAGACTTGCCACGTTTTTGGGTACAGTCGAAGAAATATTTCTCATGAATATCGTACTTTTACGATTTTTTTCGATTTTTTGTGCGATATTTTCGTGCCATTTGGGCCAATTCTGACCAAACGGGTTGGGCTACAACGTTCATATTATACATGGACATTAAGGTTATGGTGATGTAGTATCTTTTGAAAGAAAAAGTTTAAAAAAAGTTAGCCAGAATCCATAGAAATAAAGCTTTTAATGTAAGTTTTTTACGGTAAATAATACCAATTGACAAGAAACAATAGAAACTTGACAACAATCACCCCTTGCAATCACCTGCAATGCGTAGGCAGCAAAACAAAACACTTGCAAAAGTAAAGATATCCCACGCAAACTAAAAACTTTAAAAAGCTCATTCATCAACGCGGCGGGACTTTAGCGTTTTCCTAGTAAAAAGAAATTACCCACCGGTACATCATTTTAGTTTAATAAAGAAATGATTATCAAATTATTTTAAGTACCGTAGTGATAATTCGCGTAAAGTGCAGCTGTGACTGTGGGTTGTTGATTGAAAAAAGAGGAAAACAAGGAAATTATTGGGGGGGGCGCACGGCCCCCCAAGCCCCCCTAGTGACGCCACTGCATGTAAATATATTTTTAATAATTTAAATCTCTGGAGTGCATAATAAAATATACATCCTTTCAAGTGGTTTTGCGTTGTTTTTAATGGAGAAAAACTGAGTTGAAAAGTTGGACCCCCCTAGCCGAAGAAGTACCAACCATTCGGGGTTTAGTGATAGAAGCGTGAATTTTGGATCATTTAAGGTCGGTGCATATAACTTCCTAAGGTTTATGGTTTATGGTTTAACGAAGTTGAAACATGCCAATGCGTTATCGCGTTCACATTCTTTCCCAAGGTTTTAAGGTTTAGGGTCTAAGGTTTAACAAGATAAAAATATTTCAACTTCTTAGCTCTTAAACACTAAACACTAAACCAGCCAATGAGAAGCGAGCTCTCATAAATCCGGCCAATGGTAGCGCGTGTACTAGAAACATTATAGAAAACATTTCTTAGACCATAAACCATAAACCTTAAACCTAAAACCTTCGGAAAGTATGTGCACCGACCTTTACTCAGAAAAATGCACTGAGTAATTTGCCAGGTGGTCCCAATCGAGGTGTTCCCCGTTCTGGGGTGACCATGGTGCAAAGTTAGGGCTAGACGTTTTTTTCAAATAGATTAGGGGTGAGCCTAATTGACAAACACTGATTAAATACTAATTATACCAATAAAACTACTAATAATACAAAATTCCTCGCACATCAGGGGCCCGAACATAGGCTCGATTCCCGCCATCTAAGACAATCCTAATAATTATGTTACTATTCCTGACGGTTTCCTCAGTAATTTAGCGAATGATTCGAGTTGAGTATATTCAATTAATGTTTATAACCACATTCCATCGCAACTATTATCTCGTACTCTCTAAATATGAGTGCACTTGACGAGGGCCACAATGCACTTTAATTTATTTCATTTCTTTATTACACGTTTATTGATTTACAAAGGAGACAAGACTTGAGGTTTGGTTTATGAGCTTGGGATGGGCGTAACCGGTTAAAGTAAGTATGGAACTCTGTCGTCAACAAGGCACCCAATTTTGTTTTTTAACTAGATGTTTATTACACAAATGTAATAAATAAATTTTGAACTACGTATACCTTATTATCTATAAGCCAACCACGCATTCAGATAAAGTCAACCATGTATCCTACAGTAAGTAACGATCTGAAGGTGAAATGATGAACGCTGAAGACTAGTCACTAGCAGGTTAAATGTGATCCAAATATAATTAATGTGATCATTTCATATTTTGTAGTCCCAAGTAATGGTGACGTCACGCAATTGGTTGTCCATAGCAACGAAGAAAATCGACTCCCAAACAAACTTTGGCTCCTTATGTACACCAAAAAAACAGCAATTTATGACTCGGAAAGTAACATTATAAGCTGAAATAATACGTGTAAATTTGTTTATGAAAAGTTATACTATTTATAAAATAAAACCTTAATATATTTCAGTTAAATGTGAGTAAGTTTCTTAAATCCCAAAACAAATTCTATAGACATACCCACGACAAGCATTAAAACTGGATAAATAAGTGGCAGACAATAAATACGAGCACAATAGACATAAACAAAATCAAAGTTTAGTAAAAAATACGCAGTTAAGAAAAGATGAACGTTTGTAATAAAATGTGAAAGACCAAAGAGAGCATTAACAATTTTAGCTGATGATCCTGTTGTCTTGTTTCTGACTAGTCTGGTCCAGATGTCCTCTGCCTCCATGTAGATGAAGAATAAGACCACGAAGAGCCGACCAAAGGTGTAACCATGCCACACTGCTTGGACGAAGAACGTAGCGAACAACCTGTAAGAGCAACAACAAGTTACAGCTGTCTTGTTTCTGACGATTTCTTTGTGACAGTTTTCAAATTCATATCACGTTTCATGAATTCTAGGCGACTCCTCGAAAACTCTATACCCTCGGCTTGCTGTGTGAGGTGCTTGTGTGTTAGCTCACCGTGGCTTAGCTACAGCGCCCTAACGGGCACCTAGTTGTTATTTACCTTTATTTCTGACCTTGTGGAGTGGAGTGGAGTGGAGTAGAGTAGAGTAATTTTAGTCGCTAGATCAGTACATAGCATGGCTTGGTATACACACATTATCCTATTAAGAGAGGAATAGTAGAGTGAAGTGAATAAATCTTAATATTAACATAGGTTATAAAATGTACATGAACTGAACATTTAGTGAAAAGTAAAAAACTATTCCAAAAATTTATACTAATAATTTGTATAAAAATTAATAATAACTATTTGATACATTCATACAGTGATATATTACGCGCTTACCTCATACGTTTGATAGGGAACTTCTTGTATACATTCATGGCCAAGAAATACTGAATGCAACAGTTGTAGTTCCTCCAAAACTGTCTAGAAGATGGAGCGAAGACTGTTTTATAAAGGCGAATGTTGCAGACAGTCTCAAAGCCGTATTCCTGAACCCGGGCTTGCCCTGGGTCTGTTTCGCTGGAATTAAATACGTAAGTTCTTTATATAACTAGGAAAACGCTAAAGTCCCGCCGCGTTGATGGACGAGCTTTTTAAAGTTTTTAGTTTGCGTATGATATCTTTACTTTTGCAAGTGATTTGTTTTGCTGCCTAAGCATTGTATGTGATTTTTGTCAAGTTTCTATTGTTTCTTGTCAATTGGTATTATTTACCGTAAAAACTTATATTAAAAGCTTTATTTCTATGAATTCTGGCTAGCTTTTTCAACTTTTTCTTTCAAAAGGTACTACATCACCATAACCTTAATGTCCATGTATAATATGAACGTTGTAGCCCCTCCCATTTGGTCAGAATTGGCCCAAATGGCACGAAAATATCGCTCTTAAAAATCGAAAAAAATCGTAAAAGTACGATATTCATGAGAAATATTTCTTCGATTGTACCCAAAAACGTAGAAAGTCTAAGTTCAGAAGTTTCGAAGGTTCCCTCAAATTTTCATCAAGATCGGATATGCCGTTTGCCCGGTAGAGAGCGAACAAACAGACGGAAAACCAAAAAAATATACAAAAAAAAAACACCCAAGTTAAATTGTTTGGGGGGCTTGTGAAATTGAAGTCTTCGCTTCGCTCATTCAATTATCTTATCCAGCTAAGTTTTTGGTTATATCATTTTCAATTATCTAGATAAAATAAAGTTTATCTTATCTAAGCTTTTAAGCTTACAGATAATTTTTTTAGATAAACTAGTAAGGTAACAATATTTCAAAAAATATTTAAACACTTTTTAAAATAAAAATTACTTTTAGTACTAGTTTACGACATTATGTTTTTAAAAGAGTCCCCATATTTGAAAATGGCGGCAAAATTCGGTAAATAAATTTGCTTTTTGGCGTTAATTATTATCTTTTATCTAAGAGAAATTATCTTGGTAATTATTTTTATCCATTATCTTTTGATAATGTTTTGTTATTTATCTTTTATCTTATCTAGACATTTTTTGGAGGATTATCTTTATCTAGATATAAATCAATTATCTAGTCGTACAGCACTTTTGCTTACAGCTCGTGCAGAAGGTGTAGGTTCTCGGTGGGGCCTATCCCCGGCCTAGGCTTGGTGGATGTGGGATACACACCTATGCCGGCAGACATCACTATGATATCCCCTCCAATGAAGACCTACAAAGTAAGCGCATGCCTTTAAAATACTACAGCACTTTTGCTTAAGCCAGTGCAGAAGGTTTTAGGTTCTGGGTGGGGCCTATCCCCGCCTAGGCTTGGTGGATGGGATACACACCTATGCCGCAGAGATCACATGATACCCCTCAATGAAGACCATACAAAAGTAAGCGCATGCTAAAATACTACAGCACTTTTGCTTACACTCGTGCAGAAGGTGTAGTTCGGGTGGGGCCTATCCCCGGCCTAGACTTGTCGTGTGGGATACCACACCCATACAAGACGCATGTATCCCCTCCAATGAAGACCATACAAAAGTAAGCGCATGCTAAAATACTACAGCACTTTTGCTTACAGCTCGTGCAGAAGGTGTAGGTTCTCGGTGGGGCCTATCCCCGGCCTAGGCTTGGTGGATGTGGGATACACACCTATGCCGGCAGACATCACTATGATATCCCCTCCAATGAAGACCATACAAAAATAAGCGCATGCTAAAATACTACAGCACGATGAGTACAAGTACACGCTTAAGAATGTTTTTTCGTTGTGAGAGGGATTAAAAAAATTCTGAAACAAACAAAACATTTTTACATCTTCAGCCTTAGGAATGCACTTTGGTATACTCAAGTATTTGTTCAGTAAAATTAATGTTGTTAAAACATATTATTAAGTAAATCAAGCGGACTCACGTTCTTTGGAAATAAAATAAAAAGTCAGGAAGTAGTAAATGAATTCAACTACAACCTAAAATATATGGACCTCAATACGCACAGTGCTCTATTGAAACGCCAAAATGTAATAAAACACAGCGAAGTGAACGCAAAAATATATAGACCCAATTTCCATATTATTTTGGTCTCTGAAAGAATAAAGTTTGAAAATACTAAAATTATTATTGAAGTATAACTAATATTGTTCTTTGTACCACTAGCGACCCTATGGTAGAAGAAAACTCTGTAATGCCACCTCTTGTATTTACCTGGCATAGCATACCAAACTTTCACTTTCACCCTCTTGAGGCTATCAGCCAGCGGTTTAGCCGAGCTCGTTTAACCGGTTCCCACTAGAACACCGAAGTTAAGCAGAATCGGGCGTGGTCATGGGTAGAGTGGGTGTCCACTCTTCCCTGAAACTCACGTATACCGCTGGTTAGAGCAGATGGAGGGTTCGAAAGCTAGTGTAACGGCTTCGTTCTCCTCGACGTCTACTCGGCAGTCCGGGGTTTGTGGGAGGAACCTATATGACTGTCAAAGTTACACCGTCCTTTCGGATGGGACGTTAAGCCGTTGGTCCCCATGGTACTTTTCGAAAGGAGTAGGCTACGTGCCGGTACCGGGTTTCCCCTCCTCCCTTCTGTTCATACTTCATCCTCATCTATCACCACTCATCGTCTCAATTAGCCAAAGAGCTAAATATGAGACGTTAAGCAATATCCAATCCAATCTTGAGGCTATCGTATTAATCCTGTCAAATAAGAATTTTGGGAGGAAAAAATTGCGATGTCTCTGAATTTTTGCGGAGACCTTCCTTAAAGGATACTTATCAACATACAAAAACTCCCCTACAATCGGACTGGAGCTTCGGCCGCCATATTGGAAAATGGCGGCCAAAAAGTGATTGTTATCCAATACCGCCAAATTTGTTTGAGATAGACAAAATATCTCAATGCCAAAAATATTCCCCATTTAATTCCCTAGAAAACAGATGTCTTCTATAGTTTTGGTAGGGGCAAAGGTTACGTCACAAAATCGTGGTTTATATGTTGCTTATTTGAGTGCCAGCTAATTTCCAAATTTTCACGTCCAGCATCAAACAATGCCCGGTAAATCTGTAAGAAAGCGATTTTAAATACAAAAGGACTTTTGTACTGTGCTCACGAAAGCTTCCATTAGTATTTAAAAAAATTAGTTCTGCGAAATCAGATTTTGCATTTACCGGAATTTGGGTTTTTCCATTGTTGGCATTTCCTAAAAAATGCCATATTTTACATCCATTATTAAGCACTAAATAGCATTGGAGGAAAAACTCTTTCTTCGCACATTGAAATGACTTAAATAATGATCCGATTTCAACCAAAGTTCAAATCCAATATGGCTGCTAATTCCTAATATTCACAATATGAATACTGTTTTCGTGCTGTTTTTACACTCTTTTTGTTACATAATTCACTTTGATGTTGTGGATATTAGGAATTAGCAGCCATATTGGATTTTAACTTTGGTTGTAATCGGATCATTATTTGAGTCATTTCAATGTGCGTAGGAAGAATTTTTCCTCCGATGCTATTTAGTTCTTAATAATGGATAGTCAAAAAGGTCATTTTTGAGGAAATACCAACAATGGAAAAACCCAAATTCCGGGTAAATGCAAAATTCGATTTCGCAGAACTGATTTTTTTAAATACTACGGAAGCTTTCATGAACCCCGTACAAAAGTCCTTTTGTATTTAAATCGATTTCTTACGGATTTACCGGGCATTGTTTGATGCTGGGCGTGAAAATTTGGAAATAAGCTGGTACTCCAATGAGCAACATATAAACCACGATTTTGTGACGTAACCTTTGCCCCTACCAAAAATATAGAAGACACCTGTTTTGTAGGGAATTAAATGGGGAATATTTTTGGCATTGAGATATTTTGTCTATCTCAAACCAATTTGGAGATATTCGATAACAAACACCTTTTGGCCGCCATTTTCCAATATGGCGGCTGAAGCTCCAGTCCGATTGTAGGGGAGTTTTAGTATGTTAATAAGTATTATATAAGGAATGTCTCTGCAAAAATTCAGCGACATCGCAATTTTTTCCTCCAAACGTCAATATACGATCTTATTTGACAGGATTATATGCCTTTTCGATATTTATCATAATATAAGGTGACCGTATTTTGAAAGTTACAAACCGGGACAACTAAATTGTAAGTATATATTCTTGTACTCCATGGACCATTTCGGGGCCTAGGGCAGAGCCCCAGCCGCTGAAGGCGATTTTTTTTTCAAGATATATTTGCGTCAAATGCCCAGAAAACAGCTTTCTGACATGAAAATATGAATTAAAAATGGTTTTAATGTGTACATTTTTGGAGTAATAAAATTTTTATCTAGTGGTTTAAAATGATATTACAAAATAAAATACAAGCACTCTTCAGAAAATAATGCGTGTAATGTATTCCTGAGGGCATCATACTAATGAAGTCCTAATCAATCATAATACAGATAATTGAAAATGCATTGAATTTGTATGCATGATTTAACTTTTAATACGTTTCGTCTTAAGAATGAAAGACCTAGTGTAGGTAAGTAATTAATCGTAAACGAAATTCAGTTGCATGATTAACACATGTAGATTTTTCTTTATCTACGAACAAAATCAATGCAAATAATGACTGAGAAAGTTAGGGGTGTGCAAGTCCTGATTTTTGAATTCAAGTCGAGTCAAAGTTCTTAAAATAACTCGAGTATCGGGTTCAATTCGAGACAATTTCACTACTACTCTTTGACTATACATATTTTTTACAATTGTTCAATAATAATTTTATTTTTTGATATAATAAGTTATAGCAATGGATTTGAAAAGAGAAATTCAGCTTGTTTAAACCTGGAAAGATGTTGGGAAGAACGAAAAATAGGCCTATGGCAAAAACTGGTGAAGGTCCCTGAGGAAGAAGACAGTGAAGAGGACGAAAGTGAAGTAGATGATGCAAAGGTAGAAAAAGATGATGGGGGAGAAGCGTCAGGCATGGAGCCAAGAATGTGGTGGGAATCCCCCACCACGACATGACTTAGTTGGAAATAGGTCTCGATATTGATTGATTGATATGTCCATACGTTGTCTCCAAAAGTGAAAGATTAACATCTAATTGATGAAAAAATGAAATTTATCTCTAGATCATTTTGATTATAAAGCACAAATGTTATTAGGGCTAGGATATGACATATAAATCACTCAGTAGTAAGTGGTATTACATGAAAATGTTGATACCAATATTATAGTGACATATTTTTATTATTTGTGCCAAAAAAAGTTCAGAACTTCCAAAAAGAACACAATTTGTATCAAAAGACTGAGGTTAGTATAATGGATATTCAGGGTTGGTAAAGTAACGCCAAGAATAGATAACGATTTTACATTTAACACTTGCGCGCGGCCCGGCACCTCCACCATTTGTACGAATTCGGTCGAATTTACTATAGTCTTCCCGGCACCTCCACCAAAATCATTGAAAATACTCGCACACCCTAGAGAAAATGCATTATCTTCTTAAAAGTGGAAGAACTATCTCAATGTTATTACTTCAGAGGAATGTATTTTTCTAAGTAAAACATTATCCTTCCACACGGTACAGTTGACAGAATACCGGGACACTTCCCCTCAAAAATTGCAAACCAGTACAAATTCATCATTTTATTTTATTTTATTTTATTTTATTTATTTATTTAAAGTCCATCCTATTCAGTTATAAAAACTGATTTACAAAGGAGGACAACTAAATAAATCTAATTACATAGATGCAGACACAACAATGAACTATATTTAAGTAAATATTTAAAATAGTAATATTACAACAATGCATTAAAAACTCAACAAATTTGATAACAAATAAAAAGGATATTAAATGCAATTTATGAATTAATTATTAATCAAATATAAAAACGGGTGGGGAATGAAAAGAAAAGAAGAAAAGAAAAGAAAAGGGAAAAAATGAGTCTCTCAGGACACCGGTACAAGTGTTCTGAAAACTCTACCTTAATTATGATGGCCATACAAAGATCCCTTTGCACTTTCTATTAGCACATCTACAAACAAAGATAGAGTTAAGTCAAAGTAATAATGTATGTAATGTAGGTACACATGGAAGTACTTGACGTATAAGTCTGAACAACATGTTAGCTTCGGTTTTGACCGAGTTTGTATGAAATACGTCCAATAAAATAATAATAATACAATATGCAATATTATATACATAGGCCTACAGTTACAAACTATTTTATACTAACAATGAAAAAGAAAGAAAGCAATGTCATACTTACATCTGGCGGAAAGAAAAAGATCATTAGTAAGAGCGGAGTGGCTAGGAATCCATCCCTGATCCGTAGCAGCACCTGATGCCAGCATCTAGCGTACATGTGGAGGGGGTGGTGCAGCCAGTCGTAGTAAGTTCGGTAGCGAAAGAAAACTAAAATGAGCCCCACGTGGCAAAACGAATAATGGAAAATATCGCCAAAAGTAAGTTCCGTGTAGACTTTCATTCTATTGTATTTGTCCTTGTTGTTGTTGTCGAGTGAAAGGGAGGCATCTTGCACCTCACAGGCAAGGTGGACCATCTGGAAGGTGGAATATTAGGATTAGTATTTTGCAACTTTTGCACTTTTCTCGTCTGGCCCTCCATTCGTCTGTTTTTATTGACAAAGATACTATAACTTCTTAGTTCATAAAGGATGATCGAGAATGAGGGGAGGACAGACCTGTGCTGGACATATTCTCATTGGAAAGGCGTGGAAAGGGGAGGAGTTTCCAACGCCGTTGTCGTCTTCGTCGTCGTTCGTATCGTCGTCGTCTTTGTCCTCGGGGAAGAGGACCAGAGCTCACTTCTTATTTCAGGGAATAACATAAATAATACATGCAAAACAAATCAATTCCATAGGCTATAACTTCTCACTCGATCAACACAACTCATAAAAATCTGCTTACTAGAACTTATGATACTGTTATTAGGACTTAATACTTGGAAAATACCAGGGAAAACATAGACAAAGTTTTTTGACAGGACTACCGTTTTCAAGCGATGTGCTACATCTGCAAGTCTGTCGTTTCTATTTTGGATTTAAAAAAATTAGTTTAGCTTCAATCTGCCTCGATAGCTCAATTGCTAGAGCATCAGTTCGTGAAGCCGGAGGTTCTGTGTTCGATCCCCATCGAGGCAGAGTTTTACGACAACGCGCTAAGTCCCTAGTCGGCTTCAAGGTTCGAGTATTGCATGCTCTATTCCATAGAGATACCATCTCTATGCTCTATTCACATCAGTATATCTTGCAGAAAATGACATATTAGATAAATATAAATCCAGCTTTAGATCAAATCACAGTACATGCACAGCTTTAATTAAATTAACGGATGATATAAGGAAGAAAATGGACAGTCGACAATTGACACTCTTGACACTACTTGACTTTAGCAAAGCTTTTGATTCTGTTGACATTGACATATACTTATAACTAAACTAAAATCTATTAATTTCTCTACTCCTACACTTCAGTGGATGAAATCTTACCTTAGTCAAAGACATCAATGCGTAATATCCGATGGCAATCAATCAACCTGGGAACCCGTATGTGCTGGAGTTCCGCAAGGAAGTGTCCTTGGACCTCTATTATTTTCAATATATATTAATGATATATCATCTTCTCTAAAGTACTGCTATCATCATTTATACGCCGATGACTTGCAAATCTACTTACATGCTTCACCTTCATCAATTAACCAGGCAATACTGATGATGAATGAGGACCTAAAATCTCTTGCTAAGTGGGCATCTAACAATCTCCTTCATATAAACCCTAATAAATCACAAACCATCATATTAGGTTATCAGAAACTTCTAAACAAAATTGATTATGCAACACTTCCTAATGTTATCTTGAATGGCATGGCTATACCTCTACAACATAATGTTAAGAATTTAGGACTCTACATGACTGACAATCTTTCTTGGACTGAACATATTAAACATGTTTGTCAAAAGACTTACGCCTCGCTACATTCATTAAATAGACTTAAGAACTTTCTTCCAACTAAACTCAAAAGAATGCTTGTACAATCCCTCATATTTCCTCACTTTGACTACTGCGACGTTATTTATAATGACTTGACTGAAGACTTATCTATTCGACTTCAACGGGCTCAAAATTCATGCGTACGTTTTATTATGGGTATTAAAAAATCTGATCATGTAACTCAAAGTTACAAAGATCTTCAATGGCTTCGCCTAAATGATCGACGTAACCTCCACTCTGTCTGTCTCGTTCATCGCGTATTATCAACTTCTTTACCGTCTTATCTTGCTACCAACTTCACGTACCTCCATTCAAATCATCTCTTTAACACTAGATCAAGGGCAGGTACTCAACTCATTTTCCCCGTTCACAGGACAAACTTACTCGATAATTCATTCACTATCAGTGCAATAAGAACTTGGAACGCTCTACCTTCAAACATTAGGGACACCCATATCAATAGTTACAATATCTTTAGGAGTAAAATTCATGAACTTTATTTCAAAAAATGCCATGGGAATACTGACAAATAACAACATGCACAATATGTTTAAACTCACAACAATAAGCTTTTTCTTGATTTTAACTTCTGTAGACAATTCACTTAATAATTATGGTATGAATGATAGTATAAATGTGTAATATGTATAGTTTATGCGCTTTAAAAATGTAAATTAATGTTATTTTATCAAATATTTTATTGTAAATCAAAATTGTTATTAACAAATTAGAAATCTGAAAATGTATTTAAATTAAAGGTTGGATGGAAGAAAAGGTTTAGCTGGCCTTAATCCCGCCTGGAAAATAAAGACGATTATCTATCTATCTATCTATCTATCTATCTATAATATAGAGATCGGGGGGTTGCCACTTTCGGGGGAAAGTGTACATAATTCGTCACATTAGAACTTATTTGTGCCATAACCGCTTTTTTTCAATCAATCAATCAATCAATCAATCAATCAATCAATCAATCAATCAATCAATCAATCAATCAATCAATCAATCAATCAATCAATCAATCAATCAATCAATCAATCAATCAATCAATCAAATTATTTTTTCCAATGACATTCTTGATTCTTTCACACAATATTTAACAAAACATGTAAACATAAACCATTATTTACCTTTATATACAAATTTACACACTAATGGATACACATTATTACTAGGAAAACGCTTTAGTCCCGTCGCGTTGTTGATGAGCGTAATTGGTGCATTGAGCTGCCATGTGTTATGCGGATTTTCTGTTGTTCAGTGAAAAAATAATTACTTTGTTGAAGATTTTTTTTAAATTAAATTAAATTAAATTAAAAATTTTCTTAAAAAAAATCATTACATAAAATTAAGTTCTGGAAAAATCATAATCGGATAAAGCATGTAGGTGTTATAAGCCGAAGAAATTAAAAAATTCGTAAAATTGCGATTTTCTTGAGAAATAATTTTTAGATTACGCTCAAATTTCACACGAATAGATCAATTCATAAAATTAAGGTTCTGTGAAAAAATCATTACAATCGGATAAAGCTTGTAGGTGTTATAAGTCGAAGAAATTTTTAAAAAATCGAAAAAAAATCGTAAAATTGCGATTTTCATAAGAAATAATTTTTCGATTGCGCTCAAAAACGTGGCAGTTCTTAGTTCAGAGATTTCGAAGGCCTCCATAAAATTTCATCGCAATCGGAGTATTGGTTTAGCCCGAATCGTGTTAACAGACAGACAAAAATACAGAAAGAAAAAAAAACAAAACATTCCGGATTTTTTTCTCCAGTGTAGTGAAATGGAATCTTCGCTTCGCTCATCCAATAAACCTTACACAGTATAATAATTCAAATACAGAGCCTGGGTAGTGGGTACCATACACAATATAAAATAGACATACAAATTGAAAATTATTAGCAAAAGAGATTTTAAAAGCTTGTAGTTAGCGGTTTACCCGCGGTCGCTAAGCCGGTTTCCACTCGAATACTGAAGTTAAGCAACCTCGGGCGTGGTCAGGGGGAGAATGTGTAAACGCTCTGCCCTGAAACTCACGTATTCCGTTCGTTAGAGCAGATGGAGGGTTCGAGAGCTAGTGTAACGGCTTCGTTCTCCTCGACGTCTGCTCGGCAGTCCGGGTTAGTGGAGGAACCTATATGACTGTCAAGGTTACACTGTCCTTTCGGATGGGACGTAAAGCCGTTGGTCCCCTTGTTACTTTTCGAAAGGAGTAGGCTACGTGCCGGTACCGGGTTTCCCCTCCTCCCTTCTATTCATACTTCATCCTCATCTATCACCACTCATCGTTTCGAATAGCCTTAGTGCATTAATATGAGACATTAAGCAATACACATTAATCAATCAATAAAAGCTTACTTAACAATTATATCTTACCCAGTATTCCAATTACATCTTATTCCCACCTACCATTTTTCACAAGATTAACAGCTACGCTAGAATATGGAACTTTTCAAGAACATTCTCATGAAAAGTATTTTCGTAGACTTCTTTCCAATACATCGGATGCACACTATAAAATAATTAACTATTGTAAAACGTAAGTGTTTTGTTTTATTTTCTGTATACTCACCTTGGCAACCATGAACAAAAGAGCATTACTCATTACACCCTTACAGATAGAAGAATTATCTTGATTGTTATTGACCAACAAGAAGAAAACTGAGAACGTTATAAATGTAAAGTAGAAGCTGAATACGTGGCAACACCTAAATAAGAGCGAAATAAATAATCTGTATTAGTAAACATTTAAGATTATGGAGGTTGAATAAGCTTAGACAAACTTATTTAAAGAGGTTAAAAGCAAATTTAAAAATTGTTTGGTTTCCAAATCCAGCGTATTCCACACACACTGAAGAACTGACCTCTGATATTTACCAAAAAGTTTCAACTTTAGGAGTAAATATTAAAAGATGCAGTATGAAAAAAGTACTTTAAAAGATACACGCTAATAAAGTTACAAATTGAATTTTATTACAGGTAATTCATTACGTGGTGCAGAATAAACTGCTAAATATTCCGCATGAAAGCTTGTATTATCGAACTCTACCAACAATCTTTATTAATTTTAACCCAAATTCAACCCATCACTATTTCCTCACTTACCTTTTCTTGGAAAACTGAAGAATAAGAACGTTTCCAATAAAAATACAAATTAAATAAAATGTATTCAGACCACATACAATGAACAAGCACATTAACCCAAACAAAGTAGAAACCCACTTTTTTATCACTGGGTCATTGATAAACCGCAGTAAATGCAACATGAAAAATGCAACTCCCGCTAAAAAAAAAGTTAAAACATATTGCATAAACTCTGTATTGTAATTAATAAGCTGACGAGCTTCAAGAAAAGTCAGAGATTCCATCATCTCTGTATTGTTTCCAGACTATCTATGACTTCTAAACTATAGGCAGTTGATTTAAGTAGGTATCCGTTTTTATTGTTTGCTGTGTCGTAGAAGTCAACACCACAAGGCCGCTTCAAATACGCGTTTAATATTATTCGTCATAAATATTCAACAGGCGATTAAATTATAATTAATAATAGATTAGATTATAACATATATAATTTGATATTAAAAGTAATATATTCCTAATCAAAACTTAACCTTTTGACCCGACAGAGGGTTAAAAAATACCATATATTTCATCCCGTGCCAATATGCATCCATTTACATAGGTGAATCTAAAAGACCATCGGGTTGAAGAACACATTCAAGTAAAATGTAGCATAGTGCAAAGTACACTTTCAAAATTCTTCAAAACGCTTCTGCTTTTCAAAATCACCAGCGCTCTCTATATCGCGAGCGAGAAACAGTATTTACATGCTCAATGCCATATGTTCTGTGTGTGGAGTACTGAGTTTCTAGCACAATCAGTGCAGTCCGCCACAATCCCAAGCATATGACATTTAGCATGTAAATCTCTTTCTCCCATAATGCTTAATTTGCAACGGAGCGCGCATGCGTAGTTAATACTGAAAATGGTCTAGAAGCTTGTTCCATGAGTGTTTCAAGAGTACTCATTAGGGCACATTGTCCTCCTAAATGGAATCTTTTTTGTTCTTAAGGGTGCATGCATGCATTGTTGTCTGGAGGTATTGACGATTTGATGATTACGTTTAGAATGCTCTGACCTTCACCTATTATTATGCTCGTATGTATGTACACTAGGAAAACGCATAAGTCCCGCCGCGTTGATGGATGAGCGTGTTTGTAAGTTTTTAGTCTGCGTAGGACCACTTTTCCTGCGCAAGTGCTTTTTGAATGCATTGTAGGTGATTGTTGTCAAGTTTCTATTGTTACTTGTTAATTGTTATTATTTACCGTAAAAAACTTATATTAAAAGCTTTATTTCTATGGATTCTGGCTAACTTTTTCAAATTTTTCTTTCAAAAAGCAATACATCACCATAACCTTAATGTCCATGTGAAATTTGAACGTTGTAGCCCAACCGTTTGGTCAGAATCGGCCCTAATGTCACGAAAATATCGCACTAAAAATCGGAAAAAAATCGTAAAAGTACGATATTCATGAGAAATATTTCTTCGATTGTACCCAAAAACGTGGCAAGTCTAAGTTCAGAGATTTCGAAGGTCCCCTCCAATTTTCATCAAGATCGGATATGCCGTTTGCCCGGTAGAGAGCGAACAAACAGACAGAAAAACAAACAAAAAAAAACCAAAAAACACCCGAGCTAAATTTTTTTGGGGGTTGGTGAAATTGAAGTCTTCGCTTCGCTCATCCAATTATTCAAATTTTGTTAGCAGAAATGGTTTCATGGTCGTTTTGTTATTTTATATATTATTTGAATTGCTAAAAATGTTCATTTGTTCATCTATTAATTTTAAGAAATACTCTTGAAAAGAGATGAAATATTGCTTTTAAATATATATATCTTGGAAAGTGTTTGATGAAACACGTACAATTGGGAACCGTTATTAAATAAAATAACATTTTATAAATCGGTGGCGGAGGATCTAGGACATAATCATGGAGTGGACGATTCGCGCCTGCATGTATATCCGTGGGAAAGGGACCAAGCACGGGGGGTATGGGGGGGTCATCCCCCATAACTATAGCGCCGCAGGCAATTTTTTGCTCTATCAGTATTTTAGAGTGCATTTGCATTTTAGAAAAAAGTGGTGGGCTGAAAGCTGAACTTTTGTGTTTTATTCTTAGCTTACTTCGGCCTATTTAATTATGGTATATTTAAACTAGGAAACGCTAAAGTCCCGCCGCGTTGATGGATGAGCTTTTGAAGTTTTTAGTTTGCGTGGGATATCTTTACTTTTACAAGAGCTTTGTTTTGTTGCCTACGCATTGTAGGTGATTGTTGTCAAGCTTCTATTGTTTCTTGTCAATTGGTATTATTTATCGTAAAAAACTTATATTAAAAGCTATATTTCTATGGATTCTGGCTAACTTTTTCAACTTTTTCTTTCAAAAGGTACTACATTACCATAACTCTAATGTCCATGTATAATATGAACGTTGTAGCCCCACCCGTTTGGTCAGAATTGGCCCAAATGGCACGAAAATATCGCACAAAAACTAAAAAAACATATTAAAAGCTTTATTTCTGTAGATTCTGGCTAACTTTTTAAACTTTTTCTTTCAAAATGTACTACATTACCATTAACTTAATGTCCATGTATAATATGAACGTTGTAGCTCCACCAATTTGGTCAGAATTAGCCCAAATGGCACGAAAATATCGCACAAAAAATCGTAAAAAATCGTAAAAGTACGATATTCATGAGAAATATTTCTTCGATTGTACCCAAAAACGTAGCAAGTCTAAGTTCAGAGATTTCGAAGGTCCTGTCAAATTTTTATCAAGATCGCATATGCCGTTTGCCCGGTAGAGAGCGAACAAACAGACAGAAATACAAAAAAAAAAAACAAACAAACAAACAAACAAACAAAAAAACACCCGAGCTAAATTTTTGGGGGGTCGGTGAAATTGAAGTCTTCGCTTCACTCGCTTCGCTCGCTACGCTCATCCAATTATTTATTTAACATTTTCAATCTGTTTTGAAGAAATAGTAATAGATTTGGGGATTTTTTGGAAAGTTGTACTGCTGTAGGCCTACTAAAACTAACTATTTTGTGATAGATCTAGTACAATTATTATGGTACTGCACGTGACAACACTGATAGGATTTCATGGAAGGTTGACTATTTACACACAAATCACAAATTTATTATAATCATGAAAATTAAATATGACCAACTTTTGAAATTTGCAAATAAAAAAGAGTGGGAAAATCAAAATATAGGAAACTGCACAGTGGCCTTATATAGTGGCTTTTTCACCATTTTATAAACTAGGAAAACGCTAAAGTCCCGCCGCGTTGATGGATGTGCTTTTTAAAGTTTTTAGTTTGCGTGGAATATCTTTACTTTTGCAAGTGCTTTGTTTTGCTGCCTACGCATTGTAGGTGAATGTTGTCAAGTTTCTTTTGTTTCTTGTCAATTGGTATTATTTACCGTAAAAAACTTTTATTAAAAGCTTTATTTCTATGGATTCTGGCTAACTTTTTCAACTTTTTCTTTCAAAAGGTACTACATCACCATAACCTTAATGTCCATGTATAATATGAACGTTGTAGCCCCACCCGTTTGGTCAGAATTGGCCCAAATGGCACGAAAATATCGCACAAAAAATAAAAAAACTTATATTAAAAGCTTTATTTCTATAGATTCTGACAAAATTTTTCAACTTTTTCTTCCAGAAAGCAATACATCACCATTACCTTAATGTCCATGTTAAATATGAACGTTGTAGCCCCACCCGTTTGGTCAAAATCGGCCCAAATGTCACGAAAATATCGCACTAAAAATCGAAAAAAAAATCGTAAAAGTACGATATTCATGAGAAATATTTCTTCGATTGTACCCAAAAATGTAGCAAGTCTAAGTTCAGAGAAAACGAAGGTCGTGTCAAATTTTCATCAAGATCGCATATGCCGTTTGCCCGGTAGAGAGCGAACAAACAGACGGAAAAACAAAAAAAAAAACAAACAAACAAAAAAAAAAAAAAAAAAAAAACACCCGAGCTAAATTTTTGGGGGGTCAGTGAAATGAAGTCTTTCGCTTCGCTCATCCAAAAATAGTGGGCATTTAGTGGCCTGGCTGAAAATAGTGGCAAAATAGTGGAAAATAGTGGTCTGTGGACACCCTGCGTTATATCGACTCGTACCAAAAATACGTATTTTACTCGTATCTGTTACCGGATAAAGATATATCTAAAAAACTGAATGTGAAATTCCACTCTTCTTGCCGTTGGGCTGTGATCAATTATCTTGTGCTATTGAAAAAAATACACCCAGTAGGCTATTATAAAGAGGTACCAGAAGGCGAGGTCGATTGCGTCGGGACCTACAGGATTGGCTTGGTCGCTTTGATTTACTGTCCCCCACTGAAAATCAGTTATATATCTGAGTGGGTAGACTCTAATTACAATTTATTTATTATTATTTTAGTACGAACTGTTGGGTAAACCCGATCTATTCTAGAATAGCTGATGAGTGTCGGTGAAACTTTATAAAAGGTGTCTAAGCTCGAAGAGACTGACAAGAAAACAACAATGATGAAGAACGAAACGTGGACATCAAACCTTCCAAGAGAATGGTCTTGCACCAATCTGTTGCTATACTCATTATGGAGAGTAAAAGAGATTCAAATTTCTTACCATTTTGTGACAGTATACACAAATGTGTGCAAACGTTACGTTAATGATGCTATGATTCTTTCGATGGACTTGGTGTTTGTGCCTACTTTTATCCCAAGATATCCTCTTATCTCTAGCATTGTGTCATAACCTTATATAGCACAATCCAAATATGTAAGAACACCTCTTGCTTTAGGAGTGTTCGTGCATCATGAGTTTGGGAGAAAAACTTTTTGCAAATTTTGCATTCTCCATTGATGTACGTATAGTGTTTTTACGACAATATTCCCTGGTTTGAGACGTTGCTAGCTGCCAGTTAGTACTTGAAGATGACTTGTTCGTATATCATGGATTAATTTCTTCAACTAAGAAGAAACCATTGACGGTTAAAAACCCAACTCATGACACAGTCGTCGTGCTATATTAAAGAACCGAGGTGAAATAAAATACCAAATGGGCAGTAACAAAATGCTGACATCAGAAGAATCAAAATCAGATAAAAGTACATTATACTTCAATATGACAAACCCACGCCGAACCACGAGAAATTACAGACAGAACTTTGATGAGGAGACTTATCTTTAATCACAAATCAAATGCCTAGTTTTGAAAAATGTATCGCTTATTCACCGATTTATATAGTGATATTTCAATATACCATCATGGGGAGGCTTTTAACGCTTCAACATCATCAACATCAGTCTTCTGACGTTTTCTTCATATACACTGCAATTCTCAACCTCGGTAACGTTGCTGAGAAGATCGACCAAACTCATATTATTATTATGGCCACTGCAGATCTTGCCATAAACAGCAATGAACTGAAAATCTTATGGAGTAAACCAGCTGCTCTCTCTGTTAAATAAGAATGCGTTTAGGTGGCATGCATTTGACATAGGCGTTTTTGGCCAGTATAAAATCAATGTTGGTGATGGAGGACTTACCAACTAGTAACTATACCGGGAATATATGCTGACGTGACTGCCAATCTCTTCTGCAAGGTAAACAAGTTAACAAACTAAATCGTGGTGTACGAGTTATTAAAACGTAATGAGAGCTCTCTCTTATGCATTTGTTATGAAAGCAGCTCAAACCTGGTCAGAGTCCAACGACGACATGCCTTGGTTATACATTACCACCAAATAACAAAAACATAATTGCAATCAACATGCAAGTCTATGGATGGGCATGTTTGTGTGCACAGTCAAATAATACTTGAAAATGATTTGTTAAAGATGTTACTGTCTTGTCATTTTCGAAAGCTGGAAGTGAATTTTCTCACACATTTAAATTTTGCTCTAACTAAAACTACGGATAAATAAATATGAAGCCCTAATGAACCCCTAATGATGATAATGCGTTTCAACTGCATGCTAAGAGGGCCAAATTCAATGTTTGGTATGGTGTTAGAATGGTGTTAGAGCCATGTTGCAAATCCGTTATTGCAGTCATTCGACTACGGTTGGAGAATATACAACGTCTTATAATATTGATTTTCGTCAACAAATCACACATCTTTATAGTAGTAATTTGATTTGATTGAACATTGCTTAACGTCTCAATTTATGCACTTTGGCTAATCGAGACGATGAGTGGTGATAGATGAGCATGAAGTATGAACAGAAGGGAGGAGGGGAAACCGGTACCGGCACGTAGCCTACTCCTTCTGAAAAGTACCAAGGGGACCAACGGCTTAACGTCCCATCCAAAAGGACGGTGTAACTTTGACAGTCATGTAGGTTCCTCCACTAACCCAGACTGCCGAGCAGACGTCGAGGAGAACGAAGCCGTTCCACTAGCTCTCGAACCCTCCATCTGCTCTAACCAGCGGTATACGTGAGTTTCAGGGTAGAGCGGTCACCACTCTACTCTGATCACGCCCGATACTGCTTAACTTCGGTGTTCGAGTGGGAACCGGTTAAAACGAGCTCGGTTAAACCGCTGGCTCTTTATAGTAGTGACAAGCAGTGTGATACAGACAAGTGCCAATGCAAACGAGCTTTGTATCAGTGCTGTGGGTTAGTAAGTAAGTTATTGGGGTTTTACGACACAAACCACGCTTGTAAGTGTGATGGAAATTGGAGAAATGTAAATAAAACTGAATGGATACAAAGCATGCAAATTATAATACTGTAAAGATTGAAAAAACGCAAACTATAACGTAATGTTGTATATTTATGTAAGTTATAGCTGGAAGACAATTATATTTACAGAAAATCCAAGGTAGAACACGAGAGACGAGATTCGAAGATCTATATTACACTTGTTAGAATCCATCCATAACTAAAAATGGTTAAAATATTCTCTGAAATAATCCTCCTATGCATAAAAATAATTTAACACAGAGACGTCTGCAACTCGAGAATGGTGAGCAAAACTTACTTATTAATGTTAAGCCTATTCAGTATAATAAAAATACCCTTCTGTATTTTAATTTTAATATTCATTCATTTTATGGAAACATTACAAATGTTTTGGTTCTTTATATTATTACATTCCAGTAAAAGCCACACAAGAATGTCATACACACTTAAAACATGCATATACGTGCTACACCCTAAATTAATATTTGACGTGACGTGTGCAATTTTTTTTAGTAATTGATTTAAATTCTTACATGTTTAATTGATTTAAAAGTTTTATTGCCAATTTTTCTTTTATATGTGTTTTGTTCGGCGCCCGGACCTCACAGTGAACACTGCGCGACAGCGGAAGTAATAAGACGCGCGGCCGAACAAACGCATGTCATGCACAATCTCAGTGACTTTGTGTAACTATCTGTGCATTGTAGTATTATAACACATGTGACAGCATGTTTTTAAAGACTGATAAACAACAATATGTTTACAAACTCTTCTCGTTAAGTGACATTGAATATCCAAGGAAAATTGATAAAAAGTCACATTTTGTGTTGTAGGCCAATTAAAATACCCTACAATATTTTTAATGGGTTAATGTGGGTTTTCACTGGAAAGAGCTATTTTTTTCTAAACAATGGTACTAAGTTTATTAATGTATCCTGTTTGGTTTGGAAATATTGATCAAACGAGTGAAGCGCCGTGCGGAAGCGTCGCGACGCACTCAAAGCGCCAAAACGGCATGTAGAACAAGATGGATTTTTCTCGGATACGGCTTATCGTATGTATTTTGAAGTAATCTTTCTAAAAAGTATAATATCATCTTGTTTTACCGCCGGTAGGGGTCCAACTTTCATAACTTGCCGATTGCCGCTAACCATATGTTTTGACCCAATAATGAATAGAATAAAAGTTGGAGCTTGATAAGTGTTGCGCCGTTCAGCAGGCGTCAACCAACTTGCGAAATCGAGGGTTGCTTGTCCATCAGTTGGGCTCGAAGCGGAGAATACCCATGCCGAGTAGATGCGGACGTAGATGGATGCGTGACGTAGTTGCTAAATGTTGGAACCACAGTACGAAACAACATACGTGACTCCGTACGAAAGATTTCTCCCATCCAGGGCCAGAAAATATTATGAACACGGCACACGTACTTATAAACACTGAAACAGTGGCCCTTTTTTTCAGGGTCGAACATTTTTGTAACCTCATAAGATCAATGGTCAGCACAACTAGTGAAACCCGCAATAGGAAATTCGCTCAAAGAACTAAGCAAGTACTCATCACTGGAACGAAGAATTCTACGACGCATATCCAGGCTCCCCCCTATGACCAGAAACAACGAAACATATGAAGCAACCAACATGATTCCGCTTCGAGACAGGTTTGACCGTCTTCTACTTTCATACATCACCAGACTCGAGAAGCAGCCGCAGCTAACCATCACAACTCTCATAACCACTCCGAAAACCTTCAAACGAAAACCAAAATTCAAATACCCATTTCTCCCCAACATCCTGGCTAACATCCCTCCGCACAATCCCTAAATCATTCTTAAGTTGAATTTATATCATCTTTTGTTAATTTGTAATTTATAATAATAATAATGTGCATGTGTGTAATGTTCAGTTAAAAATGTATTGTAATATAGGCTGAAGAGGGAATTGCCCTACAGTAGCCTTCCATACCCGTCTAGGGTATGGCAAACCACAATTTAAAAAAAAATATATATACAACTAGTGAAAGGGGTATATGTGCGTACTGACTAGTGGTGTCATTCAAAAACAATTTGTGGGTATACGCTTTTTCCTGGGTAAAGTACACTATTGGGACACTATCTAAGGGCGCACAGCAACAGTTTTTTTTCGATTTCAAGAGTGTGTGCGATTGGAGTATTTTGACGAGTTTCTTTTTACTATCCGGAAACTATATTACATTATTATAAGGATGTTTACAAAATAAAAACTTGCTTGCTCTTAAAAAATATATGTCGTGATTTGATCCATATCATATCGTTCCCAAGGCAGACCTATGTATTGTTATATTGCTGATGTCATCGTTTCCTAGTATAGGACCCAATTTAATTCAAGGATATTATTTTATCTACTACGAATGGCGGTGCGCACAGGATGCAGGATGGTAATAACAAGACTAATGGAGGTCATCGTTTCATTGCTCAGCTGTTGGTATATCCTGGATGGTATATCCTGGATTGTACATTTTTTATATTTTAATAGTCGATGAAATTTTTGGATGAGCGAAGCGAAGACTTTAATTTACTGACCCCTCAAAAAATTTAGCTCCAATGTTTTTTGTTTTTTTGTTTTTTTTTGTCTGTTTGTTCGCACGCTACCGGGCAAACGGCATATGCGATCTTGATGAAAATTGGAGGGGACCTTTAAAATCTCTGAACTTAGACCTGCCACGTTTTTGGGTACAATCGAAGAAATATTTCTCATGAATATCGTACTTTTACGATTTTTTTTTCGATTTTTAGTGCGATATTTTCGTGACATTTGGGCCGATTCTGACCAAACGGTTGGGGCTACAACGTTCATATTTTACATGGACATTAAGTCAATGGTGCTGTAGTACCTTTTGAAAGAAGAGTTGAAAAAGTTATCCAGAATCCATAGAAATAAAGGTTTTAATATGATTATTTTTAGGTGTATAACAATAATTAACAAGTAACTATAGAAACTTGACAACAATCACCTACAATGCATGTTCATAAAGCAATCTTCGGGCCTACAGATATTTGACATTTTAATTACCATAGCAATTTGCTCTACTTTATAAAAATTATTCAAATTTAACAAAAATGATTTTCCAATGGAACTTGAAGAAGTAAAGAGATCCCATGCAAACTAAACAACTTAAAAAAGCTCATCCGTCAACGCTACGGGACTTAGGCGATTTCCTAGTGATAGAATATTAATTGCATCATCAGCCTGACAAGACGGGAATGAGAGTACCCAATGTGGGGGGTAGTTGAAAAACAGACTGTCAGATATAGAGATACAATGGGGAAAATACAACGTGATAGACGTATATGTTTTTTCTACGCCTTAACAAAGAGAAAACATGTGATTTTTGGAACCGTGTCCCCTGCAAATTTTTCCATTTTTCCGGTACAAATTGACAAAAAATACTGGTTATCTAAAAAATTCGTGGAACATACGAAATGGTAAAATCAAAATCCCAAGTTTTCTCTTTGTTAAAACAAAGAAAAACAGTCAAACTTAAATGTCACAGAAACACAACTACACACGATGAACGATGTGCTAGACACAATTGAAGTTTGATACTATTTTAAAGATGCAATATTTGCCGGATGCCCGATCAGAAAAATTTGAAAACAATTGATTTGGTGTTCGTATAGTGCCGGGTTTCTATTTCATCCACTACAGTTTTACATAGTTACATATTTTAGAAAATGGAAAAACAGGGTGGAACAGCCATGGCTTCGTTGGTGTAACTAGTGATAATCACTGTGCGAGAAAGCTTACTCCGAGAAACACTCATAAAATTAGTTTATATCTCCAAAATTGATTTTGTTACAATCAAATTTTACCGAGTAGAAATGATCGAATCCCAAATAAAATTTGCCATGAATAGTCACGTAAGTAAATCATAAAAATTATGAGAGTTTTCAAATTCATATCACGATTTATGACATTTAGCTGGGTGACACCTTGAAAACGCCACAAATTGGCTTACTCTATCAGGTTCTTCATACACTATATAGCAAGTCCGGAATTTATGTTACACCAAGAGGTACCAATCGTTCTGCGTGTACTAGAAACCCAAATAGTCATACTAGGGCGCTTCGCCAAAGCTTATTTCAGCCGCGTTGATGGATGAGCTTTTGGAAAATATTGTAAAAAGACGATTTCTATGCGAAATATTACTTCAAAAGTCTCTACAATCATATAACATATATATTATTTTAGTGAATTCCAACGTTCTCATAAAGTTTCATGAAGATCGGAGTAGCCGTTTGCCAAATATCACGAAAATATCTCATTGAAAATTGAAAAAAATTGTTAAAGTACGATAATCATGAGAAATATTTGATCGATTGAACCCAAAAACGAGGCAAGACTTAGTTCAGAGATTTCGAAGGTCTCCTCAAATTTTCATCAAGATCGCATCCGTTTGCCCGGTAGAGCACGAACAAAAAGACAAAAATACAAAAAACAAACAAACAAACAAAATAAAACAACGAAGCCAAATTTTTTGAGGGGTCAGTGAAATTGAAGTCTTCCCTTTGCTCATCCAATTTTGGCCGGAAGTCCAAGTTTTGTCTGTTTGTTCGCTCTCTACCGGGCAAACGGCATATGCGATCTTGATGAAAATTGGAGGGGACCTTCAAAATCTCTAAACTTAGAGCTGCCACGTTTTTGGGTACAATCGAAGAAATATTTCTCATGAATATCGTACTTTTACGATTTTTTTCGATTTTAAGTGCGATATTTTCGTGACATTTGGGCCGATTCTGACCAAACGGGTGGGGCTACAACGTTTATATTTTACATGGACATTAAGGTTATGGTGATGTATTGCTTTTTGAAGAAAAGTTAAAAAAGTTATCCAAAATCCATAGAATATAGGTTTTAATATGAGTTTTTTGAGGTTTAGAATAACAATTAACAAGTAACTTAATAATAGAAAATTGACAACAATCACCTACAAAGCATTCAAAAAGCACTTGCAAATGAAAAGTGGTCCCGCGCAAAAATAAAAACTTACAAAAAAGCTCATCCGTCAACGCGACTAAAAATTTAAATTTTTTTTTCTAAATTTAAAAATTTAACACTTTTTGGATGAGCGAAGCGAAGACTTCAATTTCACTGACCCCCCAAAAAAATTTAGCTCGGGTGTTTTTTGTTTGTTTGTATTTTTGTCTGTTTGTTCGCTCTCTACCGGGCAAACGGCATATCCGATCTTGATGAAAATTGGAGGGGACCTTCGAAATCTCTGAACTTAGAGCTGTATTGTTTTTGGGTACTATCGAAAGAAATATTTCTCATCAATATAGTACTTTTACGATTTTTTCAATTTTTAGTGCGACATTTTCGTGCCATTTGGGCCGATTCTGACCAAACGGGTGGGGCTACAACGTTCATATTTCACACGGACATTAAGATTATGGTGATGGTGTGGTGATGTGGTGATGTTATGGTGAAGAAAAAGTTGAAAAAGTTATCCAGAATAAAAAGAAATAAAGGTTTTAATATAAGTTTTTTTTAGGAATATAATAACAATTTACAAGTAACAATAGAAACGTGACAACAATCACCTACAATGCGTTCATAAAGCACTTGAAGAAGAAAAGAGATTCCTCGCAATCTAAAAACTTAAAAAAAAGCTCATCCATCAACGCGACGGGACTTTAGCGTGTTCCTAGTTATGATGAATTTTATATGAAATTCACTAGTTCCTACGACAGTCGAGGGGACTTAAGTTTCAAGTATACGGGTTTATGTCAGGATTTTGAAATATGGCAAAAATGATGATACTTTAATCGTCTTTTCTGACTATATAAATTTTCTTATGTGATTTGCATCATTGATTCCACATTATAGGAGTTTTGGACAACAATGACATCTGCTTACTGAGGCAAACAATGGTAACTGTGACGCCGTTTACACTCTGCACCACCCTTGTAAATCAGAAACAGAGTAGATAAAAATAACTTTGTCTTGCATAGGGGAAACTTAATACCTAACTCTGGTCAGAATCTCTAACGTGCTGCCCCTACTGGAGAACAGTCAAAATTATTTTTTTGCCTCAAGCGTGCCTTCTAATCATCAATTATGTGATGAAATCTCTCTGAGTTAAAAGTCGAAGCTGTATGTGACTGTTTGATATTGATGGCCTCATTAATTGTGACCGTCAGGCATAAACAGGTATAAAAACTACAGCTCTATTGAGTACATCCATACATTTCGAGGAGTTTAAAAAATTATTTATGAGGACTATGCCGGACACATTAAATTTATATTGCAATCGAACACGTTACATAGTCTCATCACCCGTGTTCAATGTGATATACTTCATACAGGTCATTCAGTTGAGTGGGTGAGAAGGAAAAGTGAAGAAGAATCACAACAGCCACAACCATGCGTCGCAGCATCAACTTGTTAGCAGTCACCTGTCTTCTGATTCTGCTAGCTCAGGTAATTACCACTTCGAATCACTGATCGGTAATATAAATTTTGTATTTATTTTATTTATTTACCTATTCTGTTAAAAAGCTGTTTTACAAAGGAGGACAACTAAATAAATCTACTTACATAGATGCAAAGATACAGCAATGAAGTAATAAAAAGTAAAGTGAATATTTGAAATACTAATATTACAATAAAAATGTCAAATTAAAAAGGATATTAAAAGCAATTAAATAAATGAACTAAATAAAAAAAGGGGGGGAAATGAAAAGAAAAGAAAAAAGAAAAGAAAGGAAAAGGAAAAAAGAAAAAAGAAAAAAGAAAAAAGTGATAAGAAAAAAGAAATGAGAAAAAGGAAGAAGAGAAAATAAAAAGGAAAGAAAAAAGCATCATAAAAGAAAAAAGAAAGAAAAAACTGATTTATTAGACGATCCCATTCAATCGATTATGAGGTTTGCCAAAAACCAGGAACAGCAAATCCGGGAGTAATCAATCTTTTGATACAAAAGATCTTGACTCTAATACATAATTATATCGGACATACAATAATTATTGGAAATTGTGAAAGTCAAGATCACAAAACTTATACAGGGCATCTAATTCAAGTTGCGAGCTCCACTAGTGGCCGGTAACCAGACAATCTAGGCAGAAAAATATCATTGAAAATAACATTGATCTTATCATAACCAAAGTAATAATGAACAACCAAAGAGAAGAACAATATCATAAATAAGAACTTATGAAGAGAAATTAACATTACACAAACACAATGAACCACAATTAAATAGTAAAAATCAATTCTTCTTTGCCCTTTATTTATTTAATTTAATTTATTAAAAATTAATAAAAAATAAAATAAAATAAAATAAAATAATAATAATAATAATAATAATAATAATAATAATAATAATAATAATAATAAAAATAATAATAATAATAATAATTTTTTCCACTTGGACATAAGTGAATTGTGCATCCGGCCCGGAGGACCAAAAAATGTAGGCGCACGGATGAAAGTATAAATGTAGATGATAGAATGTAGTGATGAAATGAACTCTTCGGAGGACCAGCTAAAATAGCAATTAGTGCATGTGGTAATAGGCCTGGCGCAGGGATCCACGAATACACAACATAAAAATCATTAAACTTACGAAACACCGGTTAAAACACTATTTAATATCGACTTTGCAAAAAAAGATAAATTTACGGAACACGCCTTTCGATGGCTAGCGAAAGAATTATAATGAGAGAAAATACATTGTTTACAAAACTAAACAGCATCACTCCAAGCACCAAATGAAGTTGATTGCAGAGTAAGAGGGCCGTGGAAAAAAGAAAGAAAAACAAATGTGATGCGTGAACACTTATCATTGCTTCAATTTTACTTTTTAAATTGTACGAGTCCTGGCTCAGTAAACTGGCTTCTAATATCATAAGAAATAGAATTCCAAAAGGATACGCCTCTGTACAAAAAAGACTTGTGTGTAAATTTTTGTGTGTGACGAATTTTTTGTCAAACGGTACAAAACTCGTATTTGTACCGTTTGACGAAAAAATTTGTACACCTACTGTTATTTTCAGAAAACTATTTTAGCAATAGTCAAGTTTTAGCTAAAGGTGTTTAGAAACTATGTCCAGAAAACCGATTATCAAAATTTAATTTTGAACTAGTCTCGTATGTAGTACACTTTTGTCCAAAAATCTAAATATAATTTCCAAAAGTGAGGTTATAACCCGCTAAAAAAATTCTCATTTTTTTTTCTGTTATTTTAAAGGCCTTCTTCCATTCAGCAAACTTTTCAGGGCCCCTATTCAGTAACTTCACGGGTTCAACTCTGTCACGGGACCGACTCCGTCGAGGTCGAAAGGTATGATTTACATGGCAGTGGACGGTCAAATGTGAACAAATGATTCACAGTCAGTTGTCAAATATTCGAAATGACATAGATGTGTGTATTATTTCCAATCGGGGAGAAATTGGATTTAAATGGTATAATTTTATGAAAAAAGGGAACGCACGGGACTCTCAGGGGTAGGCCCTTACTAGAGGTAGGTTTTCTTTGAGCATACTATTGTTATTCGTTTGAAATTAATAATCTGGTTGTGTTTACGTGTAGGCCAAGGCTTATCATCCACCATTTTATACAAATATAACCGAGTCGGACTCGGTTGTCACGGATTATATCGCAACGATATCGACCTCAACTGGGTCGATCACTTACAACAGAGACGATTACCGTTGGAAACGCCTGGGTCCAACTCCGTCAGAGTTATAGAATCGCAGTCCAAACATGTTTCTTCGACTTTCAAATTATCGGCCAGAGGTGGTACATTAGCCTTAAGTTTTGTCCCAATAACGAATAGAATAAAAGTTGGAGAGTAATAAGTGTTTCACCGTTCAGCAGGCGCCAACTTGCGTAACGAGGGTTGCTTGTCCATCACTAGGACTAAAAGCGGAGAATACCCGGCATGCTCCTGGATGAGTGACGCCGTTGCTAGTACGCTATAGGCCTAAACTAGAAAAACGCTAAAGTCCCGTCGCGTTGTTGAGCGAGCACCGGTACGTGCAACACGACCCGAGTACGACATACCAATAAGTCTTTAAGGTCTTGACCGATTTAGCTGAAAATTTGTAAAATAGGAGAGAATGGATAAAATCCACCGCCATCAAGAGGACCTTGACATCATTTCTTTGAAAAGGAAAACTATTTTAACTCTTTGATAACAAATAATACACTGCTTCCATGATAGTATTTTGATTACTTCTAGGTGGAAGTGCATAGTGCGACTTTTCGTTGCCATGGTAACGTTACTTTTGTTAAAATGAAATTTCTATCTACACTACTTAAGGTCTTGACCGATTTATCTGAAAATTTGTAAAATAGGAGAGAAAGTTGTACTGATTGACCCTGCAATTTCATAACGATCGGATTTTTTTTTTATTTTATTATTATTATTATTTTTTATAACCAACTATCGGATTTTGTTCAAAAACTATACAGCAACCCGCATAGGTAATTTAAACATGTGTGCACAATTTCAGGTCGATCAGAGAAACGGTGCGACCTGTACCGAGCAGTAACAGAAAAAATTTTTAAACAAATAAAAATACATAAAAATAAAAAAAACAGACATTCGAGCCATAAGAGTCAAGTGGAGACGCTCGCTACGCTCGCTCAATTATCTTAAATTTTTCATACATTGACGCTGACGTAAGTCTAGAGTCGTATACTGACCGTTCCATTTAGACTGGGGTGTATCTGTTCAACAAGGGTCTGTGACCACAAATGTTTGTGCAATGAAAATACTAGGAAAAAGACAAAGTCGTGGCTAGACGAGTGAGCGAGCCATGTGTTGAGTACCCGGGAACATTCCCTTTCCTCCCTTTACTTAAGGTTGGATCTAGCCAGCATTACTCTCTTTTCCGGCTTATTAAGCTAGAGTGGGTCATTAGGTCTCACAGTTAACGCGCCCTAATAACAACAAAACTTAACCCCTATACTTTATTGGATGAGCGTAGCGAGCGAAGCGAAGATTCCATTTCACTACAATGGAGAAAAAAATCCGGAATGTTTTTCTTTTTTTTCTGTTTGTATTATTGTGTGTTTGTTAACACGATTCCGGCTAAACCGATACTCCAATTACGATGAAATTTTATAAAGGCCTTTGAAATCTCTGAACTTAGAACTGCCACGTTTTTGAGCGTAATCGAAAAATTATTTCTCATTAAAATCGCAATTTTACGATTTTTTTCGATTTAAAAAAAAAATCTTCAGTTTATAACACCTACATGCTTTATCCGATTTTAATGATTTTTTCACAGAACCTTAATTTTATGAATTTTAAGAATCCATGTGAAATTTGAGCGCAATCGAAAAATTATTTCTTATAGTAATCAAAATTTTACGGGTTTTTTCTTTTTTAAACAATTCTTTGACTTATAACACCTACATGCTTTATCCGATTGTAATGATTTTTTCACAGAACCCTTAATTTTATGAATTACTAGGAAAACGCTTAAGTCCCGCCGCGTTGTTGGATGAGCGTAATTGGTGCATTGAACTGCATTGTGTTACGCGGATTTTCTGTTGCTCTGTGAAAAAATCATTACTTAGTTGTAGATTTTTTTAAAATTAAATTAAATTAAATTAAAAATCAACTTAAATTTTAATTTTTTTTAATTAATCGTAATTTAAAAAAGGAAAAAATATTGAGATTGAAATTTTCATAAGAAATAATTATTCGATTGCACACAAATTTTGCACGAATATATTAATTCATAAAATTAAGGTTCTGTGAAAAAAACATTACAATAGGATAAAGCAAGTAGGGTGTTATAAGTCAAAGAATTGTTTAAATTAAGAAAAAAAAACTTAAATTTCGATTTTCATGAGAAATAAATATTTGATTGCGCACAAATTTCACACGAATACCTAAATTCATAAAATGAAGTTTTTTTGAAAAAAATCATTGAAATCGGATAAAGCAAGTAGGTGTAATAAGAGAAGAATTTTTTTAAAAATCGACAAAAATCGTTAAATTGCAATTTTCATGAGAAATAATTATTTTAATGCACTCAAAAACATCATAGTTTTAAGTTCAGAGATTTCAAAGACCTCCAGAAATTTCATTGTTATTGGAGTATCGGTTTGGCCGGAATCGTGTTAACACACACAAAAAAAAAACAGAAAAAAGAAAGAAAAACATTCCGGATTATTTTCTCCAATGTAGTGAAATCGCTCGCTACGCTCGCTACGCTCATCCAAATATTCGTGTGAAATTAGAGCACAATCGAATAATTATTTCTTATGAAAATCAAAATTTTACGATTTTTTCTTTTTTAAAATTACGATTAATTAAAAAAAATAAAAATTAAAGTTTATTTTTTATTTAATTTAAATTAATTTTAAAAAAATCTTCAACTTAGTAATGATTTTTCACAGAACAACAAAAATCCGCATATTTTAACAGAACCTTAATTTAATGAATTGATATATTCGTGTGAAATTGAGCGGAATCGAAAAAATTATTTCTCATGATAATCGTAATTTTACATTTTTTCCTTCGACTTATAACACCGACATGCTTTATCCGATTGCAATGATTTTTTTCACAGAACCTTAATTTTATGAATTTATATATTCGTGTGAAATTTGAGCGTAATCGAAAACTTATTTTTCATAAAAATCGCAATTTTACGCTTTTTTCGTTTAAAAAAAATTACGCTCATCCAACAGCGCGTCTGAAAAAGCGTTTGCGAAGCTTCCTAGTTGTATACATTGTTAATAAACGTGTGTAGATCAGATTGAACTGCCTATTAGACTACATATGAAATGAACTTGAGAAATACAAACCATCTCTATAACCTAAGAGTAGTGATATATAATATTTAACCTTGGTTTTATAGTATGTGACTCTGACGCTGTAATGGTATTATAGAAAGAAATAACAAAAAGTTCCTCCACCGGGGATTAAGTCTGGGACCCTGGCTGTCCGAATCATTGCTCTTACCAACTGAGCTATGAAGACACCAAATGAAATTCTGTTAAATCTAGGAAAACACTAGAGTCCCGTCGCGTTGTTGAGCGAGCACCGGTACGTGCAACACGACCCGAGTACGACATTCCCATAATGTTACATACCAATAAGTCTTTTAGGTCTTGACGGATTTAGCTGAAAATTTGTAAAATAGGAGAGAATGGATAAAATCCACCGCCATCTAGAGGACCTTGACATCATTTCTTTGGGAAAACTATTTTACTCTTGATTTCTTCTAGGTGGCAGTACATAGTGACCAGAATTCTTGTGCGACTTTTCGTTGCCATGGTAACGTTACTTTTGTTAAAATGTAATTTCTATCTACACTACTTATCGGATGAAAATAAAATTAACATATTCGTGACCGGACGGACATTCTAAATGATTTGGCTACCTCAGATTTTGTCGCCGTTTAGTTTAAAAAAAAACTTTAGATTAACTTTAATGTAACTTTATAACTTTTTGAACGATTTTGCCACAAAACTAATGGCATTCAATCGGGAACGAAACTTGCGGATGGTCAAAATTTCAACTCGATCCGAGCCTCCGTTTGACCGCTATCATGAGCCAAAAAAGCTGTGTGACTTTCCGTTGCCATGGTAACGGGACTTGTGGTAATAATGTAATTTCCATCTACACTACTTATCGGATCAAAATAAAAATAACATATTCGGGATCGGACTGACATTCTAAATGATTTGGCCACCTCAGATTTTGTCGCCGTTAAGTTTGAAAAAAAAACTTTCGATTAACTTTAATGTAACTTTTAACTTTTTGAACGATTTTGCCACAAAACTATACAGCAACCCGCCTAGGTGGTATGTACATGTGTGCAAAATTTCAGGTCGATCAGAGAAACGGTGCGACCTGTATCGAAGCAGTAACAGAAAAAAAAACAAAAAAACAAAAAAAAACAGACATTCGAGCCATAAGAGTCAAGTGGAGACGCTCGCTTCGCTCGCTCAATAAGTCTTTAAGGTCTTGACCGATTTACCTGAAAACTTGGAAAATAGGAGAGAATGTTGTACTTATTGCCCCTGCAAGATTTCTGTTGAAATTGGCGCTCTCACGGATACGATAAGAGACGGTCACGCATTCTGCCGGCCAGGAGGCCTACACTAGAATAGGCGCTTCACGCATTTTCCCTTGTTACCCGCTAGAGGGCAGGCAGCGCTTCTTTTGCTCGCCTAGAAAGAATTCCATTCTCTCCTACAACGTTTGTAAAACGTAACGTAATTGTATCACAACTTGTCTTACTAATAATTAAATCTAACGAGTGTTCTTGAACAAGTCTTGAATTCCTTTATGTGTGAAATAACCCTGCGTATCCACTCAACCTGCTCCACAGGTTATGGGGCCCAGATTAACGGAATAAACGTTGGGTTAATTGATAAACAAAAGGTAAGTGCTTGAGGAATCACGTATTCAGATTTAGGCCTAGGCCTAGCCTACGCGTCGCGAAGGTTCTGGACCGACGGAATATGATGGCGTCATCTAGCTCGGCCAGAATTGAACAATTAGACAAGGATAATTACGATACATGGAAAATACAGATGGAAGCTTTATTGGTTAAAAACGATGCTTGGGCGTACGTGAGTGGGGAAGACAGAAAACCTACAATCAGAACTGGAGACGCCGCCGCGGCATCGGTTATAGCCTTGAAGGAGTGGGAAAATAAAGATAGGAAGGCTAAGTCGGACCTTATCTTGTCAATTAGCCCTTCAGAGCTAAAACAAATAAAAGGATGTGTAACATCGAACGAAGTTTGGGTTAAACTGCAGTCGATATACCAATCAAGAGGGCCTGCTCGCAAGGCCACACTGTTGAAACAATTAACATTGCATCGTATGGATGATTGTGAAGACGTGCGCGAACATCTTCGGAAGTTCTTCGATACGATCGACAAACTGAATGAGATGGAAATAAACATTAATCCGGATTTATTGACCATAATGCTCCTGTATAGCTTGCCGCCTAGTTTCGAGAATTTTCGGTGTGCGATAGAATCTCGGGACGAGTTACCAACACCGGAAGTATTGCGCGTAAAAATCGTGGAAGAAAATGATGCGCGGAAAAATGACACACGTATCTCGGACAATAACGCGATGTTCGTTCCTAAACGAAATGTGAAACGGTACGGTAGCTCCAACAAAAATAAAGGTGGTAAAAACGAACAGAAGTACAACGAACCATTTAAATATAAATGTCACCGCTGTCATCAGGTAGGTCACAAAGCCAAGGAATGTGTAAATGAGAAGAAACATGCCGAAATCGCAAAGAAAGCTGAGAATTTAAGCTTGTACGTTTCTTCAGAAAATTTATGCGAGGAAGCATTGAGATCAACGACCGCGAATCGTGGTGAGAAATGGTGCTTAGATAGTGGCTGCACGTCGCACCTATGCAATGACAGGGACAGGTTCGTAAAAATTGCTGAAAATAGACCCGGAAAATTAAATCTCGCCAGCAACACATCGACAGAGACTACGGCCAAGGGAATCGTGGCGATCACAGCTGAAGTCAACGGACAACAGAAGAATGTAAGTCTGAAAGACACGCTGCACGTTCCTGACTTACGAATGAACTTGCTGTCAGTCGGTAAAATCACTGACTGTGGATTCAAAGTAACATTTGGAAAGGAATCGGCCAAGATCATCGATGGAACGGGTAGGACAGTATTATCAGCTGATCGAGTGAACGGGCTCTACTGCGTGCAAGAGAGTGAGCAGCAATGTAACATAACTACCGAATCAAAACGCGCTACTGTGGAGAGTTGGCATCGCAGAATGGGACATCTTAACGTCAAAGATCTCCTGGAAGGCGAACGCAACGGAACCGTGCTGGGTATCGATGTAATCGAACCGAGAGAGACGTTCGATTGTGAAACGTGCATCCGTGGAAAAATGAAAAGAGCCCCTTTTCCCAAAAATTCGGAGAGAAACACGGAATTGCTGGAAATAATTTACTCCGATATTTTGTGGTCCGATGCGCGTTGAATCGAACGGAAAGGCAAGATATTTTATCACGTTCATCGACGATTGCTCTCGCTGGTGTGAAGTGAAAATGCTCAAGCAGAAAAGCGAGGCTCTGGATGCATTCAAGGAATTCAAAGCTTTCGTCGAGACACATACTAGTAAGAAAATAATGTATCTTCAATCGGACAATGGCACAGAATACCGAAGTATCGCTTTTGAAGACTACTTAAAGACAAACGGCATCGGACGTAGGTTAACGGTTACGCACACACCGGAACAGAACGGAGTCACGGAAAGGAAAAACCGTACGCTCGTGGAAATGGCGAGGTGCCTACTGATGCAATCCGGACTGCCACCGTCGTTTTGGGGCGAAGCAATAAACACGGCAAATTACATCAGAAACAGGTGTCCTTCTAGAAGCATAAGTGGCAAAACTCCTTTCGAGAAGTGGACTGGAGAAGCACCGGACGTGAGTAACTTACGTGAATTCGGCTGCGAAGTCTTCACAATGATCTGGGAACCAGCTCGGAACCAGTTCGAGCCCCGCTCAAAGAAAGGTGTATTTGTCGAATATTCGAAGGAGTCGAAGGCATACAGAGTGTGGGTGCCGGAAGATAGAAAAATCGACATAACGCGAGACGTGGAATTTACTAAGTCAGTTACATTCCCATCTGACAAAGTGTACGAGGATTTTATGCCGGAGGAAACCAACTCCCCAGTTCGGAAGGTCGTTGAGTTTCCGATCGAAGAGAACGAGTCAAATGAAGAAAACACGCCGGAAGAAGACGCGGCTGAGAATGAACCAAGAAGACGCCATGGCCGACCCGGAAGACTCATGACCGGTCTCAGGGGAAGACCCAAGAAGATCTACCAACCGGCCTGTTACGCGGAAAGAAGATTTGGAATTTGCCGGTGTAGCCGAAGTTCCATTCCAAGAGGCGATAGATGGTCCGAACAGGACGAGTGGCGTCAAGCCGTAGCATCCGAGCTGAAATCGATTATCAAGAAAGATACGTGGAAGCTGGTGGAACGTCCATCGGATCGCAAGGTAATTGGCAGTCGAGTAGTCCTGAGAAACAAATACGATCAGGATGGGAACATCGACCGAAGAACAGCTAGGATAGTTGCTAGGGGCTTCGCACAGCGTCCAGGTGTGGATTTCGACGAGACTTTTGCGCCGGTGGCGCGTATCAGTTCCGTACGTATGATGATGGCTCTAGCTGCACAGCATGGGATGAAGGTAAATCAGTTCGACGTCACGACCGCGTACCTGAATGGCGTGCTCGAAGAGAAGATATACATGGAGGTGCCCAAGCTCACTGAAGAAACACTAGAGGAAATATCTCACACGGAATCGAAGAACAGCGAAACTGGAAAAAAGCAACGGAAATGCTCACGAACTAAGGATGGTAACAAGGTATGTCTCTTAAATAAGGCGCTTACGGTCTGCGTCAGGCCGGACGTCGCTGGCATGCAGCATTGAGCGAACAACTAACGAAATTTGGATTGAAGCAATCTGCTGCCGACCCTTGCACATTTTCTCCGGGCAAGGAGAAAAACATCCTGATCGTTATGGTATACGTGGATGACATGTTAGTCGCATCCCGAAACGAGAAAGTCATTGCCGAAGTTTTCGATTTCTATCGAAGGTATTCGAAGTCAAAAAATCTTGGAGAAGTGAAATACTGTCTTGGAATAGAATTCGTCAGAGACGTAATGGAATATCCAGAACCAGCGAAGATATGTGAACGACATCCTAGAACGTTACGGAATGTCGGAGTCGAAGCCCGTATCTACGCCGTTGGACCCTGGCACGAAGCTGAAGAGGAACGAAGAGAAGTCCGAACCAGGGGAAGAGAAACTGCCGTACAGAGAACTAATAGGGGCACTGATGTATTTGGCTGTTTGCTCTAGACCTGACATAGCCCACGCGGTCAGCTATCTAAGCCAATACAATTCCTGCTACGACAGAACTCACTGGATCGCGGCGAAACGCGTTCTGCGGTACTTGAAGGGAACGGCGGACATCGGTCTACGATTCGAGAAATCAGCTGGAAGTTTGGTTGGTTTCGGGGACGCAGATTGGGGGAACTGTTCGAACGACAGGAGATCCTATACAGGGTATGCTTTCATCCTGAGCGGTTGTCCGATTTCCTGGGAATCAAGAAAGCAGAGAACAGTGGCCCTATCGTCGACTGAGGCTGAGTATATGGCTCTCACCGAAGCCGCTAAGGAAGCCATATACCTTCAGCGATTCCTCGTAGAACTCGGTTTTGAGAAATTAGCCGAAGTAAAAATATTCAGCGACAACAATGGGGCACGAAAGTTATCAGAAAACCCCATTTACCATCGAAGAACGAAGCACATAGATGTGCGCCACCACTTCATCAGAGAAGTGTTGGAAAATGGACTTGTGAAGGTCGAGTACAGGTCGACCGAGGACATGGCAGCTGACGTACTAACAAAGGGACTGCCTGGACCGAAGCACGCGAAATGCCTTCTGATGCTGGGACTGCAGAATCTCCGTTCTCATCTCGAGGGGAAGTGTTGAAATTGGCGCTCTCACGGATACGATAAGAGACGGTCACGCATTCTGCCGGCCAGGAGGCCTACACTAGGATAGGCGCTTCACGCATTTTCCCTTGTTACCCGCTAGAGGGCAGGCAGCGCTTCTTTTGCTCGCCTAGAAAGAATTCCATTCTCTCCTACAACGTTTGTAAAACGTAACGTAATTGTATCACAACTTGTCTTACTAATAATTAAATCTAACGAGTATTCTTGAACAAGTCTTGAATTCCTTTATGTGTGAAATAACCCTGCGTATCCACTCAACCTGCTCCACAATTTCATAACGATCGGAACATTTTTTTTATTTTTACTAACGATCGGATTTTGGTAAAAACCTATACAGCAACCCGCATAGGTGGTATATACATGTGTGCAAAATTTCAGGTCGATCGAAGAAACGGTGCGACTTGTACCGAAGCAGTAACAGAAAAAACCAGACATTCGAGGCATAATAGTCAAGTGTAGTCAAGTGGAGGCACTTTTTAAATTCCTGTCTTTAATTGAGCGAGCGAAGCGAGCGTCTCCACTTGACTCTTATGGCTCGAATGTCTGTTTTTTTTTTTTTTTTTGTTTTGTTTTTTTCTGTTACTGCTTCGGTACAGGTCGCACCGTTTCTCTGATTGACCTGAAATTTTTCACAACATGTACATACCACCTAGGCGGGGTTGCTGTAATAGTTTTTGAACGACATCCGATCGTTAGTTATAAAAAAAAAAAAAAAAAAAAAAAAAAATGTTCCGATCGTTATGAAATTTTGCAGGGTAAATAAGTACAAAATTCTCTCCTATTTTAAAAATTTTTTAGCTAAATCGTCAAGACCATAAAGATATTGGTAATAATAATATAAATTTTAATAATATATTTATTGGTCCGTAATTGATCATTACAATGATATTGGACAGGTCAACAATAACCCACAAAGAGTAAGCCACTACAATACAATACAATAAAAACAAGTCGACAAAGTTTTAAAGGGATGTCAGGTATTCATTGACAGAATAAAAGGGTTTTGTTATTTTAAAAACCTCTTCAGTTCAGTCTTAAAACTTATCACATTGTTTTCTTTAAGTATTTGGGCAGCTTGTTATATAATTTAGCGCCTGAGATATCAAGGTCGCATACAAGATAGGTTTAGGTGATGCTCTCCCAATTTTAAAATTGTCTCTGTTCCTAGTAAAATGGTAAAGGCAATCACCGTTAGTCGTTGTTAGCTTGTCATTATTTAAAAACATAAAAAATTTGCATTGTAAATGTACAGGAGGGCAAAGTTAAAATTCTAGGTCTTTAAATAACTCCCTGCAGTGGGCATAACTGCTAGCATGGGACATATACCGTACAGCCCTTTTTGTAGTCTAAAAGTCTAATGGTGTGGGGGTGACAACCCAGCAGACAATCCCATACTGTAGTCTGGACTGGATATATGCCAAAAGTAAACTAATTTAAAACAACACGTAGACTGCATACATCCATCAGTCTTTAAATAAGGAAAACATCCTCCTGCAAGTTTTTTACTCGCTTTAATTAATGTGTATGCCCCCAGTCCAGCACATTGTCAACAAAAACACCAAGACAATTGTCACATCAACTTCAACAATAGAATGAGATTTAATATACCCCAAGAGGACTTCTGTCAATATTTTTTTTTTTTGTTTTAAACTGCCCTCAACAATGTTTTATCAGCATTAATAAAAGTTCATTATCTCACACCATACAACCATTTTATTAGCACCAGCCTGCTTTCAGAATACAACGACTTCAAGACAAGGTTACTAACTAGGAAAACGCTTAAGTCCCGCCGGCGTTGTTGGATGAGCGTAATTGGTGCATTGAGCGCCATGTGTTATGCTGATTTTCTGTTGTTTTGTGAAAAAAATTTTTGCTTAGTCGAAGATTTTTTTTAAATTTAAAATTTAAAAAAAATAAAAAAATTTAAAAATTTTAATTTTTTAAATAAATCGTAAATTTAAAAAAATAAAAAAATCGTAAAATTGCAATTTTCATAAGAAATAATTATTCGATTGCGCTCAAATTTAACACGAGTATATAAATTGATGAAATTAAAGGGTTTGGGGAAAATCATTACAATAGGATAAAGCATGTAGGTGAAATAAGTCAAAGAATCGTTTTAAAAAGAAAAAACCCGTAAAATTTGATTTTCATGAGAAAAATAATTTTTTGATTACGCTCAAATTTCACAACGAATATCTTAATTCATAAAATTTAAGGTAATGTAAAAAAATCATTCCAATCGTATAAGCGTGTAGGTGTTAAAAGTCGAAGAAATTTTTAAAAAAATCGAAAATAAATCGTAAAACATTTCGTTTTTTTCTACGAAAAAATTTTCCCGATTGCGCTCAAAACGTGGGCATTCTAAGTTCAGGAGATTTCGAAGGTCTCCATAAAAGTTTCATCCGCAATTCGGATTATCGTTTTTTAGCCGGAATCGTGCTAACCAAACAACAAATACAAAAAAAAAAAAAAAAAAAAAAAAAAAAAAACCAGGAAACAAAAAAAAAATTCCCGGGTTTTCTTTCTTCCAGTGTACGTACAATGGAAATCCTTCGCTTCGCTCGCATACGCTCGCTACCTCATCCAATTAAGTCATTCGAATGCATCTGCCATATAGAGTAAACTTTTTTACCATCTTTACCGAATCTGTCAAGTGTTTATGAAAACGCCGATAAAAAGACAAAGGTGATGGGCACCGATCCTTGCCGGTAGCGCCTCAACGTAACTTCACTTCTTTTGTTGAAAAGGTTATTGTTTCTAATTTACCAGATATACAAAACAATTTTGGCTTACGACTTCTAGGTACGATTTTCATCCAGGAAGAGGTTTTCCCCGCAATTTCCCAGGTGTTTCAAGTTTTTTTAAGAAGCATTTCATTCATGATTGACACTGTCAAATGCTTTAGAAATAGTCGATAAATACACCTATCACACGGTGTTTCCGTTTTGTCCATGGCCTCCAATAAGTAGAGAGATAATATCACCACAGTGGCATGTCCGTATGGACTTTCCCCTTCACAAAACCATGCTGGCTCTCGTTTAATAGAGAATGACTGTCAATAAACAGAGATTTAATCTATTACGCTAAGCATTGCAAAAATCTTGAAAACAAGAAAGTAATGATCGAGTGGCGATAATTTCTAAGCTTAGTTTCTGTTCACCTTTCTTAATATCTCGACCACGTTTAGCTTTTTTTTAAAGCCTCTGTAAATTTGCCCTGAATAAATGAATCCATTAACAATGTGTATGAGTTGAACCGCAATGTAAACGCCCCCATGTTTTCAAGATATTTACAAGGAATACATACTTATTTCTCTATGATGAATACTATCATAGCCAGAGGACTTTTTCTTACTAACTTTGTCCACAATATCCATAAAACTCTTTGTTTTTTTTTTTTTTTGTTTTTTCCGCATAGGCCTGAGAAACATGGCATTGATCGGAGTATGGACACTTAGTAGATTTAGTTTGATATTGTATGTGCCAGGTTTAATTGTCCAACGTTTTCGTTGTGGTTATATCGACGGCAGTGACTTTTTCTCATTTCACCACACTAGTGCCAAAAATGCTTGTTAAACATATCTGCTACCATTTCCTTGGACTTAAATAAGGATTGATCGTTTGTTATGTGTATGTCCCAAGGGTGACCTCCTGTTCCCGCCAGAATAAGTATTAATAACACCCCATGCGGCTTTAGATTTGTTATTAGCATTGGCCAGATAGTTCTCAAAGTAAATTCGCTTGGCCTCCATAATACTATTTCTGTACAATTTTTAATTTCTAGGTAATACGAAATATCTAAATTACATCTTTTTGGCCCCTTGGTTTTTAAAATATGCAATTTTTACCTGCAGTGACAGTGAATACAAGTCTTTTGTATACCAAGTTCCTTTTGTTTTAACGGTTTCTTTAACTTTTTTTAAGGGGAATGCTCGATTAAACACTTGCATAAATATACTCATGAATGAATCAAACATAATATTTACACATGTTAAAGCAAAAACAGGTTCCCAATTAACCTCCCTCATGTAAGCGATGAATTTGTAAATATTATGATTACTAAATTGTCTCGTTTCTTTATCAGTACCTTCTCTAATAGGCATTACGTTTAACTTCACAGCATGCCTAATTATACAGTGGTCTGACAGACCATAGTCACAAACATCGGTTTCAGATATGTCTTTTTCAATATTTGAAAAAATATTGTCTATGCACGTGCTGCAAGTTTTTGAAATCCTCGTTGGCACGGTGACAGAGGCTTTTAAAGTTTTCAGATGAAAACAGATCTGTTAAAGAATTACTATGAGGATGATTTTCCGCAAAATTCACATTAAAATCTCCGCAAATTATTGATTTACACTTTTTAATGTTATGATTTTTAAGATTTCTTGTAACTTGTTATAAAAAATATCGAAACTCGACAATGGCGACCTGTATATACAAACAATTAAAAACCTTCCACACTCTGAATAAAAAATCTATGGCACTGCACTCTAACACTTTTTCTGTACACAACTTATCTTATGTAACAATATGGGAATGTCGTACTCGGGTCGTTGTTGCACGTACCGGTGCTCGTTCAACAACGCGACGGGACTTTAGTGTTTTCGACGACCCGAGTAAGACTTTCCCATAATGTTACATACCAATAAGTCTTTAAGGTCTTGACCGATTTAGCTGAAAATTTGTAAAATAGGAGAGAATGTTGTACTTATTGACCCTGCAAAATTTCATAACGATCGGAACATTTTTTTTTTTTTTTTTTTTTTATAACCAACGATTGGATGTTGTTCAAAAACTATACAGCAACCCGCCTAGGTGGTATGTACATGTGTGAAAAATTTCAGGTCGATCAGAGAAACGGTGCGACCTGTACCGAAGCAGTAACAGAAAAAAAACAGACATTCGAGCCATAAGAGTCAAGTGGAGACGCTCGCTTCGCTCGCTCAACAATCATTTCATATTACATATTTTTATTTATTATATTCCAACAGAATGGTGCGTCTCAAAGCGACGAACCCGAAGCTGCTTGTCCTCTCCTGACAAAGAAATCAATTTACATTGAGTGCAAGGCAAATGGGGAGACACAGCCTTGCAAGGCAGTAGCTGTTAACTCCACAGCCAGCCTGAAGTGGAGGAAGAAGACGATGCAAAACAACAAGACCACTGATGACTTAATTTGTGACCCAACTGGAGTTTGGAAGAAATCCGTATTCGGTTAGTACGTTGATGGATGATCGTGTTGCCCATCTATCTGCATTCTCATATTTTTTAAGTCGTAATGTAGGCCTACGTAGTGTGATTTTCACAAGAAAATTGTTTTGGTTGTACTTAATGACGGATCACTTTATTAAATTGTTAATGTATCGTTCTTTGACGTGACAAAATAAAAAAATAAACTTACGTATTCGTTGTTTCACCTGAGCCAGCCGCTTGACTAAACCACGTTCAGTCCATTTTTATTTTACTAATAACTTAAACGCCCTATTTGACGGACTTAACCTAAAAATTGCGCTAAAATATATTTGCAGCGCGCATGCCCGTCTCCCTGAGACAGCCATGCCAATGCTCGAGATGTTCCGAAAGTAGATCGTGCTTAAAGAAATGCTTTAACGTGCTGGATAATGCCAACTCCAAAGCATATTAAACAGCTTTCGGAACGTACCCAATGTAAATAGATTCCCAGTAATTTTAATAGAGGTCCGACAAAACCCAATTTTCAAATTTATTTACAAGGAGATGGTGACTTACGCAATCCAGGGCCTTTAAAAAATCCGTTCAAACCGTATCCACCTGTTTGTTGTTGAAATTCTCGCCAATACTGTGTGTGAAGTACGCAAGGCTAGATATTGTTGACCGCTTCGGTATAATATAAATCCGTGCTGAGAAGATGGTATAATGGAGGCGAACATGGTGAAGTAAATGTTGATGTATAAACTTTTCGAAAACCTTTGAGAAAATCGGAAGGCGTGCTATTGGTTTGTAGCTTATCGCCACTTTTAAAAACATGGGTAAGCCTAAAACCAACGTTGTCCAGCTTGATTTTTTTATTGAGTGATATTTTATGATTTAAATGTTATTATATTTATGTATTTAACTAAAATTTTGTGTTTAATTTGTATTTAATTTAATTTCAGGCTGAGACAAAATAGCGCTGTTTTAATGTGTCCCATATCGAATGCTTCATGGTTATAAATCTGAGTAGAATTTCTGTTCCCCAAAGTACCAATTTTTCTCTACGGTGCACCACTCCTTTACAGGACAAATATTTGGATGAGCGAAGCGAAGACTTCAATTTCACTGACCCCCCCAAAAAAATTAGCTAGGGTGTTTTTTTTTGTCTGTTTGTTCGCACTCTACCGGGCAAACGGTATATGCAATCTTATGAAATTGGAGGGGACCTTAGAAATCTCTGAACTTAGAGCTGTATTGTTTTTGGGTACAATCGAAGAAATATTTTTCATGAAAATCGTACTTTTATGATTTTTTTCGATTTTTAGTACGATATTTTCGTGACATTTTGGGCCGATTCAGACCAAACGGGTGGGGCTACAACGTTCATATTATGTTACATGAACATTAAGGTTATGGTGACGTAGATACATTTTGAAAGGGAAAAAGTTGAAAAAGTTAGCCAGAATCCATAGAAATAAAGGTATTCATATGAGTTTTTTTAGGTTTATAATAACAATATTAACAAGTAACAATAAAAACTTGACAACAATCACCTACAATGCATTCAAAAAGCACTTGCAAAGGAAAAGTGGTCCTACGAAAACTAAAAGTTACAAAAAAAGCTCATCCATCAACGCGGCGGGACTTAAGCGTTTTCCTAGTTAACATCGTTGTGTAAGACTGGTCGAACTTAAGAATGTTAATTAAATTAGCATGGAATATTAGGAACGCTCCGACTCGAGCCGAAAACGTGCGTTCGTATTTCATCCTACGCCTACATTTTATATCGATCAAGATAAAAATAAAGGTGGTATCTTAGAGCTGATATCAGTCTTCGTAGGCCTGTTTGACTTGTTTTTTAAAGTTTGGCCCCTTATGATCACGTGTAATTTTTAAATATCGACCAAAAATATATGAACTTTGAGGGTATACACGAAATAATCTGTGACTTAAATAAATAAATAAATAAATAAATAATTAAATTGTATTTAGAGTCTACCCACTCAGTTATATAACTGATTTTCAGTGGGATTTTTTTTTGATTTTGGATGGAAAAAACGACTATGCACGAGAAATAGGTATTTAGTCATCTGTCGGTGGGTGAAAACAATAAGAAAAAGTTGATTTCCCTCATGTAATTTGAATAGTAATTACTTTTGTGTACTCGCTATTGCAGTTCCACTTAACTACACCGAGGTGCCCGGCATAGGTGCATACAAGTTATATACGACAAGGATGACCTATTCCGAAGCTGTTTCACGTTGTTTTAAAGATGGAGCCCATATTGTTGCATTTGACTCAGTGGAAGAGCAATTGGCAATGAATGCAATTGGCGTGTACAACTTAAAAGGAGATAACGATGCAGTCTTAGTTGGTTTTAATGACTTTGAAAAAGAAGGTGAATTTGTGACGATTTTTGGTAAGTTACTTTGAAAATAATACGCTACTTGTTAAAAATCATTCAAATTATTCGCTGATTAAATAAAATGTGCTGGTTAAAAAATGAATACGGCCACTCTCTCCACGCCTTTTTAAAGGCTTTATAAATTAGTCTTTTAAAGTAGATAATTTATGCATAATTATATAACAAAATTTAAATTGGGTTTTTTGTAAATACGGCTTACTCCTTGTGGAACTTTTTGATTTTTATGTCATCACAATAATTAGGAAAAAAATAATGTAGGGCCTGGTTTGTGAAATTTAGCCTGCGTGCAATGCATGACAATCTTCAGTTGCCTGTCAAGAAATATTTGGAGTTAGGACAATATTATCATGTGAAAGAAATGTCCACCAGTTGTTTAAGAGAACTTTATCTCTTGCATTCGAATTAACGATCTAAAGAATTGTAAAATCCCTGATTATACTTTCAGCCAGTATTTTCGGTGACGGGACTCGATCCCGGGACCTCTCGAATCACAGTCTCGCACTTTACGCTTCAACTACAGTAGCAGCTCACACTATCCCACCCTATTATAGTGTATTGTTACCTTATATTTGACATTCAATAAATTACATTACGATTTAAATGAAACAAAACTTATGGAACACAATTTTTAGTTACTGTTAACAATAAAGTCAACAGTATTTTTTTCTAGTTTTTACGTTTGGTATTTTCTCTTTAACCTAAGATTTTGCTTGTTCTTAATTTTTTGTACAGGAAAGCCAGCCAAAATGGGAGAAGTTTTTAAGTGGGGAAAAAAATGAGCCCGATGGCGGAACTTCACAAAACTGCGTGTGGTTTAGACCATCTCGTAATTTATATTACGATGATCTTTGCGAGACGAAAGTTCCCTTCATCTGCGAAGCTCCTCGGTCTCCGTTCGACGTCACACCGTAGAACACAAGAAACATGAAGACATGATCGTGTAGGTGAGCTCACATATGCGACATCCCGCTGAAGAATGCATTATCATGTTTCTAAATGTAATATCAAGTGAAATAATAAAACTTGCAATGTAATCAAGAAATAAAAGTCTTAATCTAGACATTAATGTCCAAAGTTAATTGATTAACCCAACTTGTATTCAGTGAAAATACCTGTGAGGGGTGCGACAAATATGCGAACATTTAAGTGTTTTGATTCTAAAAATGTCATATCTTCGTCTGAGAAAACATAATACTGACTTACAGTGACAACAATACATTTTTCTTACTTCACTATTGTCAAAATATCGCAAACCGAGAACCTAAATAATATGTGGTAATGTTTCTACTGACAATTTTCGTTGATCGCTGCCAGTGGCAGATGAGTAAAACATTGTATGTCTAGGGGTAAGTGGGGTTAATTGGAACATGGGTTAATAGGAACACAACAGCCCTAAATTCTACCACATATGGCATGTTAAAAAAATATGTTACCATTTTATTTTCTCAACAACATAATATAACGAAATCAGCTTTTGCTGATTTTAATAGTTTTCTGTTTTTTGAACTACCCTACACTAAAAAGTTTATGTAAGTTTCAGTCAAAAAAAATTAAGAAAAAAAATCATGTCCAAAGAGTACCCTAAAAAAATATTTTGACATGTATGAAGTACACCATGAACTATGAACATGGTTTTACAATTTGTTTGTATTTGCTTATCTTAGTCCATCAATGCTGTTAAGCCAATTGTTCCCATTTACCCCACACCAACTCCAATTGGGAGTAATTAGGAACACTGGTTCGGAGTAAAAAGGAACAACACAGGAAATAACTAAAAAGGAACAACACAGGAATTAACATATGAGTTATATTTATAGGGTAAATGGGGACATTTCTTGACCACAGCCATTTCTATTTCACCATTCTGGTTGACCAGTTGTTGTGAAAATTGCCATTTATGCACATATCGTAATATACGCTAAGTGTATACGCTAAGCGTAGCGTAGGCCTATATTACAGTATTTGATTTAGGGCAGTTTTCTACTTTTTTCTCAATTTCTTCTGACACGTGAGAAAATATCACCTCAGTTAATTAGATTCACAAGACTCCCATAAGATTGATTATGTTTCTTTGTGCGTTCCTAATTACCCCATATTCCCACCGTTAATAAAATTTGATTAGAAAAGTTAAATTCATCCCCTTCCCAATTTTTCCACTTTCTTATTTGCAAGGTTGATAAGAAACACTAAACTAGGAAAACGCCAAAATCGTTGTTAGACGAGTGAGCGAGCTACGTGTTGAGTTCCAGGTAACAGATCCAGTCTAGGGTATGGGGAGCAGTGGCGTCGGAACAGGGGGGGCAAGGGGGGCATTTCCCCCCTAACTTTCATGCCATGGGGGCATAAGGGGGCAGATTTTAAGAGTTGAAAAATCAAGATTTCTACTCTACTTTTTGGGAAAGCAACGTCGGATGATCCTGTCAACAATTCATTTCCAGGAAGAAACAATCTAACAATAGCAGGAATGTTACAGGTTGGCTGATGTACCCCGTGCCTAAACCGTCTATCCATGGAGTTGAAATAGTACTGGTCTATCCGACTAATAACCAGCCACCCGTCCTCTATTGTGTGCCGGTCACTCACTTCAGTGAAAGTGGACACGTGACTCACCTAATCCAAACATCCTTTTGAATGATTTGCTAGAGTTATTGGCAGACGCAAGTTGGGCTTTGGTTCGCTCGTGTCGCATCGTTAAGCGTTGTGGGAAAATTATTCCTCTTAGAGTGTAAGTATAGTGTAGTGTGAAGTGTGAAGTGGAAAGTAAAGTGTAAGTGTGTGTGTAGTGTTTCGTGTTTAATTGTGTTAAAGATTAAATTGATATCGTAATTTTAAATATATATATATGTTATAAAATAACGTTGACATTGAAAGATTAAGTGGATTTATTGATATTTAAAGATAGATAAACACTAATAGGCTAGGCCTAGCACACAGACATTTGTGACAGGATGACAACACAGGAAGCAATGGTGCACTGTGGGTAATAGAGTTATTTCCTGTTTGTAGTTCATACATCTAGCACCAGGTGGCACTGGCATAAGGCCCTAGATTTAAATTTGAGCGGGCTATGGCACATTTATAACACTCCCACTTGCCATAGGCCTAGTCTTAATTTACAAGAGTCCCAAATTCTTCACACACCATCCGTGCTTTGCAGGGGGCAAACTTTTGGTCATGATGTCTGCGATCATTTCTTCTGTGGGTAGGTATTTCATAGAAATATGTCCCTCTTGCACCTTCTCCCTGACAAAATGATGCTGGATATCGATGTGCTTCGTACGCCCATGTAGTGCTGCATTCGAAGTAAGCTTGATGGCGCTTTGGTTGTCGCAGCACACTACGATGTGTTGATGGTCACCCCCAATGGGTAATTCATTCAGTAGTCGTTTCAGCCATGTTGCTTCTCTGGCAGCTTGGCTGAGTGCCATGTACTCCGCCTCGGTTTGTTGAGACGGCGACTGTCGGTTGCTTCTTGCTTCGCCAGCTAACTGCTGCACCTGCGAGCTTGAAAACGTAGCCGGACATTGATTTTCTCGTATCCATGTCATTGGCCCAGTCGGAGTCACTGTAAGCTTCCATTTGTTCTCCGGATGCTCTGCGATAGACGAGTTTCTTCTTTGCAGTCCCTTTTAGATAACGCATTATGCGCTTTACTGCCGTCCAGTGCGCTTGTCCCGGGTTAGAGTTGAACTGACTAACGACAGAGACAGCGTGCGCTATGTCTGGTCTGGTGGCCATCGCAGCATACATTAGGCTGCCGACACCACTCAAATATGGTATTTTATCCATAGCTTCTCTTTCTGCGTCTTCCGCAGGTTCCATCACCTTGGTAAGTTTCTGATTATGGTCCAAAGGAGTAGATACTGGCTTTGCTTCAGACATGTTGAATCTCTTCAGTATGTTGTTGATGTAGCTTTCTTGGCTTAGTTCAATTGTTCCAGCGTCTCTGTCCCTTGTTATTTTAATTCCAAGACAGTGGTGAATTGGTCCCATGTCTTTCATCTCGAACTTGGCCGCTAGTCGTTTCTTCAGCTGATTTATTTCATTTATGCTTTCCGATGACACAATAAGATCGTCAACGTAAACACAAACAATGATTTTTGCATTTCTTATTGTACCATGGTATAGGCACGGGTCAGCTGTGCTTTGTTCGAGCCCAATACTCCGTAACTCGGTATCAAGTTTTTCATACCATATGCGGCTCGACTGTTTTGAGTCCATACAAGCATTTCTTTAGTTTACATCCCTTTTGCTTATTTTTAGGTTCAATGTAGCCCTCGGGTTGTTCCATATATATGGCCTCGGGAAGTTCGCCATGTAGAAATGCCGTATTTATGTCAAGTTGATGAACCTCCAGGTCATTCTCAGCTGCCAATGCCAGAACTGTTCTTAGGGTGTCGAACCGTACGACCGGTGAAAAGGTTTCATCGTAATCTATCCCTTTCCTCTGCGTGTATCCTTTAGCTACGAGCCTAGCTTTATATCGGCACACCTCCCCTTCAGCATTGACCTTTCGTTTGAAGACCCATTTACATTTAATAGGTTTGGTTCCCTCTGGTAAGTTTACGAGGTCCCAAGTCTCATTATGTACGATTGATTTCATCTCTTCATCTGCTGCCTTTTGCCATTGTGTAGCCTCGCTCCCACTGAATGCTTCTTTCAGGTTCTCGGGCTCGTCTGTGATGAGATGTACATACTCGTCACCGAGAATTCTTGTCGGACATCTCTTCCGTTGTGAACTTCCTTGGCTCGAACACGGTTTCTTGTTCATTCTCAATATCGGCATCCTCTTCATTATCTTCTGCGTTGGCATTAGCATCATCTTCGTCATCGACATAAGAAGGACTAGCTGTGCTCCCACTTGATCCGGCGACGACATCGTCATTCTTCTCACCATCTTCAATGAAGATCACGTCTCTTGATATGATCAGCTTCTTTGATTCATTGTTGATCAATCGGTAGCCCTTGCTTGTGTCAGAGTACCCGACAAAGATGTGCTCGGAAGACTTGGCGTCAAGCTTCCTTCTATTCTCTTTTGGAATGTGAACATATGCCTTGCAGCCAAACGTTCTCAGATGAGCCAGGTCCGGTTTCTGTCCTGTCCATGCTTCTTGTGGTGTGATACCGTTCACAGCTACTGTCGGTGATCGATTCTTTAGGTAGGTTGCAGTGTTTACTGCCTCCGCCCAGAAGCGTTTAGGTAATTTAGCTTCCTCAAGCATGCAACGTACCTTCTCTACTATCGTTCTGTTTGCTCTCTCAGCAACGCCATTTTGTTCTGGGTTTCCGTGGCACAGTAGTCTGAGAGCGTATCCCACATTTTCTAAGATGGTCTATTAGTAATTTATTAATGTACTCACGGCCATTGTCTGAACGCAGGATCTTGATCTTCATACCGCTCTGGTTCTCAACTTCCGCCTGATACTCGATGAAGCGTTCATAAGTTTCACTCTTCTCCTTCAGAATGTAACACTTGGTCCACCTTGTCTTGTCATCAATAAATGTTAAGAAGTATCTTCCTCCTCCATTGGATTCTTCGCTCATTGGTCCGCACAGGTCGGTGTGAACAATGCCTAGTTTTTCTTGAGCTCGGACTGTCTTAACTTTTGGAAACGGGGTACGATGCTGCTTTCCCAGAGCACACCCTACACAAGGTGAAGTAGGAGGCTGTCCCATTACTAGGCCGGTAGCCATACCATCTGCTAGCCGCTTCATTCCGCCTGGACTGAGGTGGCCTAGGCGTTTGTGCCACATTGTGTACTCACGGTTTGTGACCCCTACAGCAGCGATGTTTGCTAAGGCACTGTTAGTCTCCGGAGTGTCTAGCTTATACAAGCACCATTTTTGCTCGCAGTTGCTATGACGTTTCCCTCTTCATTATGGATCTGGCAGTTATGTTTTGTAAACACAACCTTGTAGTCTTTATCTGTGAGTTTAGCCACTGACAAAAGATTAGTTTTTGAGCGATGGAGCATACAGCACGTCCTTTATTGATGCTTCTCGTATTGATCCATTAACCGAAATGGTTAGAGCAACATTACCATTTCCCGTAGATGGAGCGGTCGTACCATCGGCCATACATAATGAAGTTGCTTGACCTTCTTGGATTGCGTCAAACCATTCAAGTTTATTTGACATGTGCTTGGTCGCCCCTGAGTCAACGCACCAGTCTTCAGCTTTGTGTACATTTCGATTACCTGTTGTCCAAAGAACTGTAGACTTAGACCTATCCTTTTTTGTCTTGCTTGTCACCTTTAGGACCTTGTTTTGATCGTGACTTGCAATCTTTAGCGTAGTGTCCAGCTTTACCACAGTTAAAGCATTTAAACTTCTTGATACTAGGCTTTGTTGCTAGAGCAGATTCATCAGGAATGGACTCACCTCGTTGACGTCTCGTTTTCTTCCTGTAGCAATTTAGCTCGGACGACGTCGGCGTTCAGTTCCTGACCACAATTTTCAAGTGCAATTACAAGTGGGTCGAATGAGTCTGGCAAGTTGGATAGTATTATTATTGCCAGCTCATCATCGGTCACTGCTGCATCAATCGAACTGAGCTGTTGAGCAACAGCCAACATCTTGTTCAGATAGTCCTCCATATTTTTGCAGTGTTGGAACTTGATGCCATTAAGTTCACGGCGTAAGTGAATTTTCCTTACTAGGCCTCTGTCTTCAAAGGCTGCTTCTAATTTAAGCCATGCTTCACGGGCAGTTTTACATGTACTTACATGTATGTAGAGATGAGGCTTCAGCCCTAGGCTTAGAGTGGCAAGTGCACGCTGGTCTATATTCAGATTGGTTTCAACCTGTAGATCAAAGTCACCTGGGTCGATTGCTTTCCACAACTTATCACGGACTAATTGCATTCTCATGCCAAATTTCCATGTATTATAGTTGCTAGCGCCCTCCAGTCTCTCTGGTTGAGATGGGCCTAGGTTAGCCGCCATGTGCTCTAATAACGTAACAGTTTTGTAGGTTATTTTTAGGTTATCTTTTATCTTTTCGCTTAGATTTAAGCAATATCAATTTAGCAATATCTGGGCACATAACCTGTTATAAAATAACGTTGACATTGAAAGATTAAAGTGGATTTATTGATATTTAAAGATAGATAAACACTAATAGGCTAGGCCTAGCACACAGACATTTGTGACAGGATGACAACACAGGAAGCAATGGTGCACGGTGGGTGTTTGCACTGTTTGTAGTTCATACATCTAGCACCAGGTGGCACTGGCATAAGGCCCTAGATTTAAATTTGAGCGGGCTATGGCACATTTATAACAATATATATATATATTAAGTTTTTAAGGCTTTCGTGGCCCGAAGTATTAGAATCACAATTGTAAACTTGTCGGGTTATTTCGCCACGTCGATTTGACTTACCCATGTCAACGTTTCTGGACCGCTCTGGGCCCCGTCATCAGGACTCCAGAAACGTTGACATGGGTAAGTCAAATCGACGTGGCGAAATAACCCGACAAGTTTACAATTGTGATTCTAATATATATATATATATATATATATATATATATATATATATTAATGAACTAGGTTTTTCGGTTATAATGCCACGTTTATTCACATTAGGCCAACGTTTCGATGAAATTTCACTCATCTTCTTCAGGGCCAATACAAATTAATATATAAAAACGAAAACTACATTACATTGATAAATTCAGAACAAAACTGGGAAAACAAAATACAACAAAATATAAACAATAGAAATCACTGCACATATGGCAAATTAAAACAACTCAAAGAATCACTGCAAAGCTTGACGTTGCAAAGAAAGAAGAAAGTCACTACATGTCCTTCATATTGCTTTTCGTCATGGATCTTGTCACTCTGACTGTCGATGTATTTACTTGCAACAGATCATCTGCAGGAACTAACTGGGGCGTTGGTTGTTGGTCCATTGGTTTCACAGCCAGCCTATGTGGCTGTACATGTATCCCTGAAATTGCAGGTTTCCACGTTACAGATAAACGTTGGCTATCTTGTCGCCTGCAGATGATCTGTTGCAAGTAAATACATCGACAGTCAGAGTGACAAGATCCATGACGAAAAGCAATATGAAGGACATGTAGTGACTTTCTTCTTTCTTTGCAACGTCAAGCTTTGCAGTGATTCTTTGAGTTGTTTTAATTTGCCATATGTGCAGTGATTTCTATTGTTTATATTTTGTTGTATTTTGTTTTCCCAGTTTTGTTCTGAATTTATCAATGTAATGTAGTTTTCGTTTTTTATATATTATTTTGTATTGGCCCTGAAGAAGATGAGTGAAATTTCATCGAAACGTTGGCCTAATGTGAATAAACGTGGCATTATAACCGAAAAACCTAGTTCATTAATTCATATCGGCCACGAAAATATCCAAAAACTATATATATATATATATATATATATATATATATATTTTATTATCCTTGCAAATATGTGGTTACATGGTGGCAAGTTCCTAAAATTAACATTTAAAAATTGTACAAAAATATAACATTCACATTCATTTTTCTTCATATCTTATATTACATCTAAGACACCATCATCAAAGCAACATCAAACATCAATGAAATCAAATCTACATCAGATCCAAATCAATATCCTCCAAACACCTTCTAAACATTTTTACCGAGGGTTTCCTCAACAGCTGCGGCTGGCAATTGATTCCATTCTACAGTTGTTCTATTTAAAAAAGACCACTTCCCAACACCCTGGTAGAAATATTTGTATGCCAAACGGTCGCCAAGCGGTCACCAACAGATCACCAAGGCTTATTTTTGATCGCCAACAGGTTACCAAGTGATTACCAAGGGTCGCCACCGAAATTTCAAAAGAAATATATGACAGCCAAACGTTCACCAAAAGGCAGCCAACGGGTCACCAACTCTGCAATGCAGTATTTTGACACAAAAACGACTGTTGGCGACCATTTGGCTGCTGTTGGTGATCACTTGGCGATCACTTGGCATCAGTTGGTGTACTAGTTGGTGACCTGTTGGTGACCACTTGGCAACCATTTGGCAACCAAATATTTTTACTAGGGCATCCTTCTCTTTTAGTTTACATTTCAATTTCAGGTCATGGTCTTTCCTCCCTTTGTATAATCCTTTTTCAATTTTATTGCTTATCTCATTCCATCCCTGTATTCCATTCATAGCACGAAACAGGTTGCACAGCCTGTTTCTCCCTCTCCGTAATTTTAAAGAATCCCATCCTAAACCTTCTATCATTTCATTTACACTGTCATACGTTCTTATCCTCCTTCCCTTGGAATCAGTTACCCATCTCCACCTTTTGACCTTCCCAGTTACTCTCCTTGCTGCTAATCTCTGTACTTTGTTTAGGGCTTTGATATGACCGTCCTTATAAGGGAATATGATACGTACTGAACAGCCTTCAGTTAGTATTTTGTTTTAAAGAAGAGGGTAAAACAAAAATATGTTTGCCTGTATGCTTCTGTCATTACATACAAAATTATGTAGTAATTTATTAAAATGGGCCACTTCACGATTTTTTTTTGTAGTTTTTAGATCGCAGATAGTTGTATAACATCGTTTACAGAGTCCGAGTGCAGTTAAAACATGACGAAATAACTGTAGTACAGTAGTATGGTAAAATTTCTAGGGCCTCCGGCGGCTGGGGCTTCGCCCGAGAACCCAGCTGTACCCTACGAAATCTACTAGTGGGTTTGCCCCCCCCCCCCCAACTTTCACAACGTTCCGACGCGCCTGTGAGGGAGGAAAGAAAATATTCCCGGGTAGGCCTACTCAAATTGCTCGCTCACTCGTATAACAAAGAATTTTGCGTTTTCCTAGTAGAAATAATCATTGCACAAACATTTATGGTTCCAGATAGGCTACACCACAGGCTAAATGGAACGGTGGTGTATGACCCCTTCCTCCGGCGTCAATGCAGTGGCGGTTTGACCTACACCCTGACGGTACCTGCCAAGGGTGGGTGGGTGGGTGGGTGGGTGGGCCAGCATAGCTCGTGAACCCACCCTCATATTTTGTCTTAAGAAAAAATATTGTAAACTTATAAAAATGATGTGTTGTGCAAAAGCAGCATTGTGTTTTGTAAGCCCTGTAAGGCTTCCCAAACTTTTTTGGAACCACGACCCACTTTTTAAAACAACAAACTTTCGCGACACACCCAGCGATCACTTTATGTTTAGATAAAAAAAGTGGGGGGGGGGGGGTCTTTTTTTAAGAAAGGGGTGCGCTTGTTTTCGAGCTGTGTTTAATCATTTCATAGTTCATCCTATGAATTTTACACTGTGTGTTGAAAGTTTTGTTTTGACGCTGAGTGGTCTATTTCTTGTGTGATCATGCTCGCCGACGCAGGCCTATGACGGCGGTGACGTTGATGTCGATGTGAGCTATCTTCAGGCTTCCTTGCTAGCTTTAGCTTCCTCATTGACGCTTTTAACTGTTCCAAGTTGCCTTTCGAAAACTTCGTGAGGCTTGTCTTTCTAGCTAGAGTCTAGTGAGTTGACGTCCAGCTACTCAGCAGGTCACCTAACGTCCTCCATCTCAGTTAAAGAAGACCTGGAAGAAATAATTAATGCAGTGTTAGCTGTGTGGATTAACGTAGTCAGTGTGTTGCATACGTGTATTGCTCACCGACAGTGTGCGCTGAGTGTGTGTGTTTATGCGCTCGACTCTGATTCGGGAGGTCCCGGGTTCGAATTCCGTCGAGACCGGCATTTTGACTGAAGTTTTTTCTGAGGTTTGCCTCAGTCGTTGATGCGAATGCAAGGGATTGAATTTACTTAAATAACCTTCGGACATCCCTTCACAATTGTCATATTATCAGCAATATACCTAGTGTCACGTGAAGAGGGTCACACCGGTTAAATCTGATGTGTATACCCTACAGCGGGCATCCCACAAAAATGAATGTGTATTGATCTAATTACGTTTTAATTAAAAGTTGCAAATTCTATTTTGCCAAGTTTTTCAAGAATGTGGTTACGGGACACTGTACGTTTATGAATTAAGAATGCGCAAAGGTGGAAGGGTAGATGAGCTTGGCCCTTTTTATAACCTTTGAGGGTGTAAGGTTTGGCTGTATTTTTACAAGTTTTTTGTATGCGTTGGATAACAAATATTTAGTCCTTTTGAATAACTAATAATGAAATGTTAAAGTCAAAGACAATTACTACCTTTCACAATATATTAAACAAATATATATTAAATAATAAAATAAGTTAATTATTTTCAATTTTTATCTTTATTTCACTTCAACATAGTTTCAAATACCGTACATGTCGTTTCAACTTTTTGTACAGTAGCTGATTTATGAAAACTTGTTACAAATAAATAAATAATTCTATACAGTAGTACCTAAATGAATTGTATTTACATTTACATGTTATATTTACAATGTTTAAATTAAATAGTAAGAATTACAACGTAATATTGAATCGTACTTTTTAAAATGTACACATTTATAATAATAAATTTTACATCAATCCATACACACAATAAAAACTTACTGACAACGGTATAAATAATTATGTTAACATTCACATACATTTTTAATACGTTCATGATTATATTAATTAGTATTTACACAGGATATGTCGGTTAATTTTATCTCAATTTTATCAATGTTTAAACGTGCCTTTCATTGTTCTTCAAATTGGTTGTCAGTATTAAAGTAGAGCAAAATACTTCTGCTATCCAAATGTTTATTCTTATTTTCTGGTAAATCATGTTGAACAGAATATACAAACGGTCGATCAAACATGGTATTTTAGTTTACTTTATACATTTGATCTATTAATTAATTCACATATTATTTCTAGCACAAACTCATCGTGGTAACTTTAATATTCAAAACTGATTTTGAACGTTGACTAATTTTACATCATTATTTATCTCGCTGATATAAAAGCTAAAATAACTAGATCTACACAACAGATCTTCGAGAAAAGACCTAAATAATATTTTACACTAACAACATTACAATAATTGTAATTATACATTTTTATTAACGGCTTTTCTTCGTTGATTTAGTATCACATTCATTTTTGTTCTGTACAAAATAATACAAAAAAACTAAAAACTATAAGAAAGCAAGATTCTTTATACCGTGAACTATTACAAATACGTATAATTTGGCCATTTACCGACTATAGAGCATGAAATAGCATGCATAAGGGTTTTTGCAAGTTTGAATGCATCCATACACCACAGTTATCCATTGACCACACAGTATGCATGTCTGGTCCATGTTTACAATCAAACAATGTTCAAGATCATTAATTTCCTTCAATTTGTTGACATATTTTTAATTGTATTTATTTTTACTGATTAGTACGCTGGACCCCTGTGTTCATCTTATGTTATTGGCCAGCTGTCAAATAAAAATTAAATTTATTATTATTCCAGTAAATGACGTTGATGGCGATGGTGTAGGCGCCTACAGGGTTGGCTAAGTCGGCTTTAAATTTAATGTCCCCCACTGAAAATTACTAATTAGTTATGTGATCGATTAGATACTTTAAATATGATTTTTATTATTTAAAAAAAATGTATTTATCTTAAGGTGCCAGATTTAGGAGTATAGCAAATAATCGACATTGAAAATTATAATTTGTTAAATTCTAAGGGCCATGAATTGCAATCATGACGGACGCCCTTTTTATTTTTCACATGAAAGCAAAATTTAATTTTAAACACGAACTATAGACGCATTATTTCCTTAAAGGGAATCTTGTAACCTGTAGAAGGTTCTCTAGTGCTATAGGATACTAACTCGTACAATGACAAGAACAGTACGATATAGTGGTTCCAACGAAAGAATACAGATAGCTCGAAATTGTTTTCCCAACATAACAATTTTGTCAGCTCTATTCACGCTAGTTCAGCGTGTATAGCACACGGAGGAACTGTGTGATCTAGCACAAATAATTTGTGCTTGTGTTGGTAACAAATATTTCTCTTCCATACACAAAAGCAACATTCCTTTTATTGCACATCCATACTACCCCCGATCGAAAAGCCTTGCTCAAAACTGCAAGAGATAAAGTTAATTTTTCGAATTAAAATATAAATATTTGTGGACACAGTTATGTAAGTAATACCAAGAACCACGAGGCAAAAAATATGTTTTGTGGCACCTCCATATCAAGGGGGGGGGGGGGAATATGTTTTATAGTTTGATTTATATGTCATTCTCTACAGCCTTGAATAATATACTTATAAATTCTGCTAATTTACAATAAAATATACTTTTTTCGTTTGCAATCATTAACAAAATAATGTAGACCTTTAAAACATATGAAAAGAAAGAATATTAAATTACTAAATGTATGGCGCTCTTAAACTAGGATAACAATACGTCTCAAGTTCATCCGAAGTTCTCGAAATGGTGGATGAAGTAGGGGAGTTTTCTTCCTTTGTTGACTTCTTCGCACGCTGACATTATGCTCTTCGTCAACGGCCGAGGACCACAGCTGAAAACTCCAATCTTGCTCACCTAAAATTTAACCAGGCAGAAAGTAAGATTTCATACATTTTTCAAGAGTATCCAAAATAAGAATAACACAATAAAATGTGTTGTAAATAACGAATGCAAAGACATCACGTACGTATCTATTGTGATTGCATTTCATCTATCTATCTTTCGACCAGCAAGGGCGTCTCCTCCCCATATCCCCTAGGCTAGAGTGGTGCATTATGACCTAACGGTTGACGCGTCCTTAAGCGCGCGCTTATCCAAATAAACAAACAAATCTTTCTTTCTTTCACGTCTATCCTATTCGGTTGAAAACTGGTTTACAAAGCAGGACAACAATGGGAACTAATCTACTTATTTTCACAAAAAGCGGATCAATATGAAATTTTTGTTTCTTTTCAATCAACAATAGTTATTCCTTTCGTTGGGAAGGAAACCTAATAACGGTTTTCGAATAGGGGAACAATAACTTATTGATCACTATTAAGCGCCACCTATGATAATACGAAACGCTCCAAACTGCTAAATTTGAGAATCTAGTGCTAAAGTTGGTGTAATAGTGCGCCTAACACCTATTATCTCATAATGGATGCTCAGCAATCTGCAGGTTGCAGTTTAGTCGTGGCCTTATACTCTGATATGTAGTTTAATTTGCAACATCAGCAATACTCAAGAGATTGAGACAAAGGTTCTGGGTTCGATCACCAGGAGGGCTAATTGACAATTATTGTCATTATTATATGTAGGCCTACAATTAATTGATCGGAACATTTCGTCACGACAAATATATTTTCTTGAGTTTTGACGTTCATCTATATCCTCAGAAATATAAAATTAAAAAAAAAAATTGACGAGGCGAAATGTCCCAATCAAATATCTTTATTGATAATATTCCGAGTTGTGATGCCTCAAATTTGAAATAATTTGCATTATTGTTTTTTTCACAACCCATTAGGCCACATGTAAAATATGTAATTTTGAATCCCAAGACAGAGCACACCTTTTCAGGTGCGCCGCACATTAGAATGACATTGACTCCATTCCCAATGACATGAGCAGGTCAGATAAAGAAGCAAGAAAGAAGAACGGCAGAAGAAGCCCCTCTCTGCATAAGAAAAAAAAACATAACATCTCCTTACGTAGCTGTGCTTCTTCTGAACGAATTTGAGGAACGATGACATGTCGGGCCGACCAAAGTGGTTGACAGCTTTTAGTCCCGTGAACATGCTCATCTTAGAGAGGCGTTGGAAGTGGTTCTCACAGATGTACTGTACAGAGAGAGAATACACAATCATTAGTAACATTTAATGAAGCCTTTGGGCCTTGTGCGATGACTCAATAAGAACAATGTACTGTATTTTAAAAAATCCACATAATATATCCTAGAAATTCTGAAATAAATAATTAATAACAGCAAGGAGTACACAACAAATACTGAAGTTCACTCTCTAACAACACAAGACAGAATGAGAACCTCTATCCTAGCCAATTTAACACAAAAAGGACAGAAGAAAATGGCAAATAAGGGCATAGCGTTGTACAATAGCCTACAAACAAACATAAAATGCAGACAGTACAGTGAGTAAATTTAACGTCCCCCACTGAAAATCAGTTCTGTGACTTAGTGGGTAGACTCTAAATACAAATTTATTTATTTATTTGTCAACAAAAGTGTTTTTATTTACTTCAATTCAGAAATTAAAAAAGTCCGCCCCAGCCGGGAATCGAACCTTTTTTTATTTCTGAATTGTAGTAAATAATAACAATTGCACCTACGGGAGTGTTTCCCGACTAACCAAATCGAGAAACAAAAGTGTATTTAGTGAAATGACGGACACATTCTGAAGTTCTACCATGGACTTACAATAGGTACTTTGTTAATTTATGGTTCTGCTACTTACCAGCATCGTCGTCCGCAGGTCAAACTTGTGGAAGAACTGCGTAATAAAGATGTGTATCTCGAGCACGTTGGTGACGTCTTTCTTTTCAACGTCTCTGAGAACTTCGATGAACCACTCAAAGTGTCGGTGCGATGGACAAATCCACAAGAAGTAAACCTGGCATTGGAGAAAATAATACATATCATTTGCATACATCATTTACTTATCAATATTTCGTGGAAATCAGCTATAAAAAGTTATGAATAAGGCAATTTTTGTACTTTCTAACAAAATCCAAAATCGTGAAAATTAATTAATTTATTATACAATAAAAACTTATAGAAAATTGTTACTGTAACATCCTTCACCTCCGCTTCCGTGAGAACTGTCCAAAATTTGAAACACCTATGGTGTCAGTCGGCCGAGTGGTCAGGAATTTGCCTAAATTTTAAGACTGTTGGATGAGCTCCAGCGAACCAAGCTTGACGCAGAATGTTTAGTCTGGATCACTTGGAAGCTCTATCGTGTGTCCTATCGGGTTGTGGTTTGCACACAAATCTCAAGTAAAAATGTGTGAATGTCGCTATCAAAGCATATTTTATTTTCATCGTGCTTACATTTTTCAGAAACGGACATAGGATAAATATGCCACTTAACAGGTAATTTGTATAGTATTTTCCAAAATTTTGTATAGTCAACAATTATTTAAAATCTTGAAATGTGCTCTGATAGCGAATTGCGCTCATCCTTTATAAACATCATCCCGATCATTTATTTTTGTGTGAAAATTGGAGGTCGAAAAGTGATCCAGAATGTATGTGAAGTTAGGTGGATTTGCTTACACGCAGAAAATTTGTAAATTTACATTTAACATTGTAAAAACAGTTGGTCCGATCTTGAAACAACCTATGTTTCTCATTTGTAGAAAATAAATTCTATTTATTTAACGTATATCCTACTCAGTTAAAAAACTGATTTACAAAGGAGGACAACTAAATAAATCTACTAACATAGATGCAGATACAACAATAAACTAACAGTTAAGTAAATATTTGAAATACTAATATTACAACAATGTATTAAAACACAATAATTTTGGTAACAAATTCAAAAAGGATATTAAATGCAATTAATTAATGAACCAAACAAAAAAAGGGCTGAAAATTAAAATTACAAAAAGAATAATGAATACCTTCTTGCAGGCGACGCCAGAGTACCGGTTGGTCGATGTCCCGAAGACTAGGTCATTGAGTATCGAGGCGTAGGGGGTGACGCCGATCCCCCCTCCCACCATCACCGCCACCTCAAACTTGTACCAGTCCTGGTTCCCACCGCCGAATGGCCCTTCCAAGCGAATCTGCGTGCACGATAAACATGTTTTACACACACAAACACATTTACAACATAATAATTCATAGCAATATCGTAACAGATCAATTAACTAGGAAAACGCTAGAGTCCCGTCGCGTTGTTGAGCGAGCACCGGTACGTGCAACACGACCCGAGTACGACATTCCATAATGTTACATACCAATAAGTCTTAAGGTCTTGACCGATTTAGCTGAAAATTGTAAAATAGGAGAGAATGTTGTACTTATTGACCATGCAAAATTTCATAACGATCGGAACATTTTTATTTTTTTATTAATTTTTATTTTATAACCAACGATCGGATTTTGTTCAAACACTATACAGCAACCCGCATAGGTATAGGCGCTCCACGCTAAGAAAGGAGATGCGCGCGCTTTCGACGGGCCAATCAGCGATCGTTATTTTAAATTGGAGCTTGCTGATGGCTACAATTCACCCGTTAAAAGCGCGCGCAACTCCTTTCTTAGCGTGGAGCGCCTATAGTATGTACATGTGTGCAAAATTTCAGGTCGATCAGAGAAATGGTGCGACCTGTACAAAGCAGTAACAGGAAAACAAAAAACAAGACATTCGAGCCATAACAGTCAAGTGGAGACGCTCGCTACGCTCGCTCATAAAGCTTGGATCTTCATTTTGTGGGCAGTGCTTTTCCCTCAAAGAAACTAAATTTACAAACAGGCCGACTCATGTACCAATAATTATACCTTCGGTAAAACGCTGGACTCTCCGCTAAGACACGCATGTCTCGATGTTGCCAAATAGAACTCGCTTCAAACACGACACATTAAAATTGCTTTTCTATTATGTTGAACGGAGTGGAGTCTCCGTATCGGCAATGCTGTCCGAAGTCTGTGGCGCGCGTCTTTAGGAATTACGGGTTGACAGGTCTACAAGACTACTTATTCCGCTTGAATGAAGAGCGGCGAAATAGGCACTGCCCTCAAATTCAAGATCCAGGCTTTAAGATAGAGTATCATTACGTGGAGCCGGGGCCAGGAGGTTCTGGGTTCGACCCTAAGTAAATACATTTTTGTTTTTACAATTGTTGGATGAGCGAAGCGAAGACTCCAATTTCACTGGCCCCCAAAAAATTTAGCTCGGGTGTTTTTTTTTGTTTGTTTTTATGTCTGTTTGTTATCTAACTACCAGGCAAAGGGCATATCCGATCTTCATGAAAATTAGAGGGGACCTTCTAAATCTCTGAACTTAGAGGTGTATTGTTTTTGGGTACAATCAAAGAAATATTTCTCATGAATATCGTACTTTTACGATTTTTTTCGATTTTTAATGCGGAATTTCCGTGTTATTTGGGCCGATTGTGACCAAACGGGTGGGGCTACAACGTTCATATTATGCATGGACATTAAGGTTATGGTGATGTCGTACCTTTTGAAAGAAAAAGTTGAAAAAGTTACCCAGAATCCGTAGAAATAAAGGTTTTAATATGAGTTTTTTTAAATGTATAACAATTATTAACAAGTAACTATAGAAACTTGACAACAATCACCTACAATGCGTTCATAAAGCAATCTATGGGCCTACAGATATTTGACATCTAGCAATTAGTACTTTATAAAAATTATTCTAATTTATTAAAAATGATTTTGCAATGGAACTTGAAGAAGTAAAGAGATCCCAGGCATACTAAAATTTTTAAAAAAGCTCATCCATCAACGCGACGGAACTTTAGCGTTTTTCTAGTTATTGATTTGTTAATTTGACATGGACTTTGATTTGGCAGTGTGCAAACGTAGGCCTTATGTTTTACCTTGGGATGTTGTTGTTCGGGGTTGTAGTTACAGGGGTCAAAGTAGTTCCTCAGCTTCCACGTCCACGGGCCCTGCGCCTTGATATGACACGAGAGGAAGTTCTCGTGCGGCGCCGACGTCAGTGTAAACGAGTGGAACTCCTCAGTTCTGAAGGCGGTGCACGCTAGCCTCACCCACTGCCCACTCAAGTACTTGAAGTTAGGAGGGCGGTAGAACTTGATCTTGATCACGTCTGATGGTAGCAACTCGGTCTCGATTACGTCCAAGGCCATGTATTTGGTGCGCAGGCTGACAACCTACAAAGAAAATAAATAAATAAATCCGTATTTAGAGTCAACTCACTTAGTCACACAACTGATTTTTAGTGGGGGACAGTAAACCAAAGTGACCAAGCCAACACTGCTGGCCTCGACGCAATTGAAGAGTGAACGATAACCAACCAAAGATCGATATTTTTAATAGGAAATATAGCAATTAGTGGTATGGACAGTGCGAACACCCGCGGATCAACGCCAGAATCAACAAGGCCGATTCAGAACAACTTTAAATTTATTATGTGCCTCGTTGCTAGGACGGCTCCAAAGTCACTGTTTATAAATTTCTAAGACAAGAACTGATGGACTGCAGTCCAAATCAGAAGTTGAACAACTTCTGACTTTGACGGGAATAGAACCCTGGACCTTCTGCATTGGAAGCAGGTAGACTAACCACAAGACCAACCACCTCAATGAACAAAAAAACAATGGTTCGTGTTTATCGATGACAGTGTTGGCTCGAGGTCCCGGGTTCAAATCTCGTCGAGACCGACAATCCTGACTGAAGGTTTTTTCGAGGTTTTCCTCAGTCGTTAATGCGAATGCAAGGAATTGAGTCCTCTAAACAGCCCTCGGACATCCCTTGACAATTGTCCTATCCGCAACATACATAGTTAGTCACCTGAAGAAGGTCACCCCGGTTGAATCCGATGGGGGAGAACAAAATCGTACATTTATATCGGTTTCCAAGTCGTTTGTCATTGCATAAAATAACAACGTAAAATCCAAACATAAAATCAGATTTTGTTTATTTAAATTTGATAAAATGCACAGATAATATCATACTATTTATTAATAGCATCTTATTTAGCAGCATAGGCCTACATACATTCTATATGAAACGTTTGGGTAAACTTATTTTTACAATACTGACAGTGACATATGTAGCTGAGTATGGTATATGTCAACATTGGATGAGAGACTTGTGTAAGCTGTGGACGAACTTTTTGAGAAACATTGTAGGTAAGACCAGATGGGACCAAATACGGAATGAGGATATTGGAGGGGAAAATGTGGAGAGAATTGGAGAGAGAAGATAAAAGTGGTTCGGACATGTCAAAGGATGGAAAGAGCGAGATTGCCGAGAAGGATGATGAAATTGTAAATTTTATTTAAGAGACCAAGGGGCAGACCACTACAACAATGGCAGAATAGTGTAAGAAAAATGTGTGGAACAGGGAGGAGGAGACTAGAATGTGGTGGTAAGAGAAGAGTGGCAGAAGAATATGGAAAGGCCTATGGAGTAGGCTACGTGCCAGTACAGGGTTTCCCCACCTCCCTTTTGTTCATACTTCAACCTCATCTATCACCACTCATCGTCTCGAATAGCCAAAGTGCATTAATATGAGACGTTAAGCAATATCCAATCAATCAATCCAATGCCGATCCAACGCAGAGTTGGCTATCCAAAGAGGCGGACTGCCTGCTGTGACCTGTTGACCATCGAGTGTCCATCTCAGAAAACACTAAGAAAATGTCGAGAAATCTTTTCCCTCCTCGAAAAGAACAATGTGTTTACCTGGGAGATAAATGGACTATGTCCGTACGCAAAATTGCAAGTGTAGTCGTGGAGCATAACTTGGTAAAGGCTTAATTCTCAAGCTTCCATTTTCAAGAACAACAGCTTACCAAAATGGCTTCTACTATAATACAGGACTTGTAATGAATGGAACGCTCTTCCGTTTGAGTTAAGGTAGATTCGCTCATTAGACACTTTTAAATCTGCCCTAAGCACACATGTTTTTGCATTACAAATTTAATTCAACAGTAACTTTTCACTGACTTATTTTTATAATAGGCCTAATTCATTGAAGTGTCTATTTCTGAATCTTATTTTCCATATTTTATAGGTCTGCTAATGATTGTAATTATGTTATATTTTATTTTATTTATTGTTACAAGGTTGGCAGTCATTATTGTTTGGAGCTCTGCTCTTTTTAGTTTTTTGCCATCATTGTGACACATTAAATCAATGAATGAGTTGCGAAACAAATAACAAAATAAAATAACAAAATACATTCAAAGCTTCACCCACCTTATCCAAGGCGTAGACCGTCCCCGGTCCAATGAAGAACATCCAGAACCTAGGGGCTCCTGTCAGCCTCGCGAGGCCGTGAACCAGACACAGCAGATACAGGAACACGTACAGGCTGTGGGTCAACCAGAAGAACGAGTAGGCCTTCTTGCGGATAGTCGGATGGGCGAACACGAAGATGATCATCATTATAATGAAGAGAAGGACTCCGGTTATACCTGGAGACAAAAACATATACAATACAACTTAAAAAATATGTGAATATTTCATTATTTTTTTAAAATAATTATTTATTCACAATTGTAATCATTAAATTAACGATACAATAACAAATATGACGATTGTAATAAAAGGGCATAGGCACAAACACGTAAAATGTTCTTGTCAACCGCATTATCAAATGTTAGAACTTAGATGATAAACGAAGAAAATATTATGTCGGCTCTTGACAGTGTTGATCACGATCTTCTTCTATTTAAATTAAAATCCTATGGAATTACTAGTAAAATTCATCAATTACTTGAAAGATACCTTACTGGACGAACTCATCAGTTGTCATTGATACAAGAAGTTCATCTTCTGAAAGCGTAACATCTGGAGTGCCGCAAGGTTCAATTTTGGGTCCACTACTCTTTACCTTGTGTATGATAACATACCGTATTGTTTTATGTCATCGAGCTGTGCAATGTTTGCTGATGAGAGTGATTGTTATTTGTTAGTGTTAGCGCAAGTGTAGGTGTGTCATTGGATATATGACGCTATACGCTTTATATGGACGATAGTATTAAAGAGATAAATAAAAAGGTACCTCCACCGGGGAATGAATCCTGGACCTTGGCTGTCTGGGCCATGCTCTTTCCAACTGAGCTATGCAGACACCAATTTAATTCTGCCTATTTATATATATAGTTAAATGAAGGCTTTCACGTTTGATAATTATGTTCATTATATAGCTTTCGGTTATTCGTGTAGTAGTTATTTGTATATAAAACGTACCGCACCAGTTGCGAAGCACTTTTTTCAGTCAAATACATTTTTAAATCAAATCCAATAACAAAATAAAACCAAAAGAATCTTCTTTCCAAGAACGAAACGTTGTCTAAATAAATAACTACTACACGGATAACCCAATATATATATACTATCAACAAGTGGCTCCTAATGGCCAAACTCTCTCCTACCTGTGATGGTTTGGAACAGCCAGAAGGTGATCCCCGGCTTGTGATCTGACGAGAAGTTGACCTCTGAGGTCAAGCACCTCAGATTGTCGATCGGCTGCGTGGACATGTGATAGAAGTTGACGATGTGGCCGACGACATGAAGTACGGAGAAGAAGAGTGCGGTGCAGGCGGCGATCTTGTGGAACTGGATGTGCGCGTCGAACGGGATGTACTGTTGTATGGAGAACTCCTTGAGTTTGGTGAGGAGGTTGCGCGACATCGTCAGGAGGAGGAGGGAGTAGCAGAAGGAGAGGGAGGCGGCGGAGCCACGGGTGATGGCGATGCCCACGCCCATGATGTGGCGCAGGTCGGTGTGCTCGGCCATGAAGGAGTAGTCTGCGAGCAGGCAGACAACATAACAACATTAACACTTAGTAGTCTGCGAGCAGGCAGACAACATAACAACATTAACACTTAGTAGTCTGAGAGCAGGCACACAACATAACAACATTAACACTTAGTAGTCTGCGAGCAGGCACACAACATAACAACATTAACATTCAATTACGTAAAATATCTTGTACATTTGTATGAGCGAATTTTCCAAACATCTTGAGCCAATTTTCGAACTCTGTATTAATACTTTTGACTGGCTCGAGAAAACCAGGTTCTTATGCAGAACGCAGCGGTTTAGTCTGGATCACTGATATTAAACACCTATAGTAGGCTAGATTAGCAGTTTCCAATACCTCCGCACAGGCGCGAGCGTAGCAAATTGAAGAGTCAAACTGCCATATTCAAAATGGCGATTTGGCGTTTTAATTTATGCTTTTTTTAATGCAATTAAGTATTTTACTGGATTGTTTGATATGGTTTTAGCTTGTGCAGCATGGGAATGAATAAACAGAAACAATAAAACGTTATTGCATAAGGGATTTTTTTAATCATTTGATGTTAAAGGCTAGTATGCTCAGCTATCAAACTGACGCCCATCTTTATAAATATTCTGTCTATAAATCGCTCCCATTTAATTAACATGCAAACTGGGATTTCGAAATGTCTTCTAATTGTCACGGAAGTGGACCAATGACTGCTAATCTAGCCTACAATAAGTGCTCAATATCTATGGTCTTAATCACTTGGAAGCATCATCGTTTGTCCAATAGGGTTGTGGTTTAAACGAAAATGTTAGATAAGAATTTAAAAATTACGTTATCAGAGCACATTTTCCAAAAACGCTCGTTATTAACTGATTGAAAATATGCCACCATACAGGTAATTTTTAATTTGTAGTTATTTCGCAAACTTGAGTAGGGGGAAAATATTTGAAATTTTAAAATGTGCTCTGATAGCGACATGCTCTCATCCCTAGTTAACATTGTACCAAAAATTCCAATTTTTGACGGTGAAAATTGAAGGGCTTAAAGTAATCCAGGCTGTATTGAAATTAGCTGGATTTGCCCATCTGGCGAATTTTTAAATGGACATTTATTTTAACATTGTAAAATATGTTGGCCCGAGCTTATCAAGCTGTCTTAACAATGAAAATATTGAAGCATAAAATTTTCCGCTTTTTGTCTGAATATAAAAAATATAGGCCTATATAAAATATAATAAAAAATATCTTTGAAAAACCCAAAGAAGTTAAGACTTTTAAATAATTTTTTCCCTTTTTGTCTGAATAAACGCTGTCTAACCCGGCGCCTCCACCAAACACATAAAATAAAAATTGTAATTTAAGAACTGAGAATAGTTCATTATTACTTCTATGCAAGGTAAATCAAGGGCTAGGCTAAGAAGATAAAAGTATAGACCCCTTGATTTACCTATGATCGATAGTGTACCATAATATGTGATGTTTATGTTTTTAGTTTTGTTTTATAGTGATCCGAAATTGGATGAATAAATAATAAAAACAATAATTTATACATATACAATAAACTGTTAATACCTATAAAAGGCTGTAGAGCCTAAATTCTACTGCTAACACTGTGTTTATATTTATCCAAATATAAATTTTAATAATGTACTCAATTTATTATCATTTTCATAGACAGTTCATTCTATTTAAGGCGTAATGCACCAAATAATACAGATGTTATGAAGTTTGTATTTCTCGATTTGGTTAGTCGGGCAACACTCCCGTAGGTGTAATAGTTATTATTTATTACAATTCAGAAATGAAAAAAAGTCCGCCCCAATTACAATGCAACTACAATTCAGAGCTTAAAATGAACCCGTCCTGATGGTCTAGTGGTGAAGACGCCTGCCTGGAATGCGGGAGATCCGTGGTTCGATTCCCGGTTGGGGCGGACTTTTTTAATTTCTGAATTGTATAAATAATGAAGTTTGTAGCTCAGGGGTAAAGCACCCGACCGGCAATCGGGAGACCCGTGTTTGATACCGGGCTAAGATTATTTTTTTATAAATTCCAGATTGATTTTGGGAGATGACATTGGGATTATCAGTTGAAGTGCTACTCACGTATGAATCTCTCCACGAAGAGAGCGATGGTGATGACGTAGAACACGAACAGATAGAAGATGTTCTGTCTGTTCTCTTCCAAGAATGTCGTGATGCAGTCGATCTTCTTCATAAACCATGACCGGCCTGGATCGAGCGCTGGGTCGATGTGAAAACTGGTCATTCTGTAACAAATTTAAAAAAAAATCAAAATGACGTCACGATAAAACGAAATGCACGGTTTGCACTGCGTGTGACTCGACTAGTCGTTTAAAAAAATCCCGTTTGTAAAATGTCATCGTCGCGATTACCAGTGCGCAGATTACACCAAAAGTCCATCTGGGATCGTTTGCCGGATGCTGAGCGCCGACAACGATTCTAACCATAAGAGATTTTGGTAGACGACGTTTTAAATTTGATAATTTCACTTTTTGGCCACCATATGGGTAGAAATATTCAACACATCGTATTGGGGTATTTGTTTTGGGGGGGGGGGAGAGGGGGGGGGGGGAATTCCTACAGTTCTCGTGAAAATGCATCATCCAGTTGTTGAGCGCTGACAACGATTCTAACCATAAGAGATTTTGGTAGACGACGTTTTAAATTTGATAATTAAACTTTTTGGCCACCATATGGGTAGAAATATTCAACACATCGTATTGGGGTATTTTTTTTGGGGGGGGAGAGGGGGGGGAATTCCTACAGTTCTCGTGAAAATGCATCATCCAGTGTTGAGCGCCGACAACGATTCTAACCATAAGAGATTTTGGTAGACGACGTTTTAAATTTGATAATTAAACTTTTTGGCCACCATAGGGTAGAAATATTCAACACATCGTATTGGGGTATTTGTTTTAGTAATTCCTACAGTTTCCTCGTGAAAATGCATCATTCAGTTGTTGACAATCGCCTCAATATTCGTCCACGAGTCGGGTAGTCATCATCGTCTCAAATCATAGACATGCGGAAGGAAATAGGGAACTGTCATTGGTCTCAAATATATCTTACACGTATTTAGTAATTTGTAATATTCAATTTAATAAACATCGCAATTAAAAAAAAATCTGTGGATTATATGCATGTTCAAAGTTCCTGGGTTTGACTTCCCGCACAAAGACTTAAGTATGCGCTCTTTTGGTTGTGACGTCATCGTAAGGTGAGGAGTGGAAGCTGATTGGCAGAACTGTCAGCTCGCCGCCTCGGCGAACCTCACGATGACGTCACGCCCACCTGCAATGGCGCATGGCCGTTTTCCGGCGCGAAGCCCGGTTTAAATTTTTCCTCGCTCACAGTTAGTACTAATAAAAGCCGGAAGCATAAAAAACTTTACTGACTGGTCGGTATTGGAGGTTATTAGTAGGGACATATTCAAATTTGGTAATAAGGGACAGTTCCCTATTGGCGTGGGCGAGTTTCTGTATTCACAGCTGAACGGTAAATAGCAGATGTACGAGAAGGCCCAGTTCCCACTAATTGGTTTAGTTATAAGAGGGTTGTGTTAAATTGTTATTGTTTTAGTCTTAAGGCTTATAACAACAAAATTCTCACGACGGACCAATCAGACGTCAATAATCCTAACGACGACCAATGAAAAGGAGTTATTTCATTGTGACAGGTCACTAAAACATTACTTCTAATAAGTATATCGGATATCTTATAACTAAAACAATTTCTTAAGACTAAAACCCGATTTTGGGAACTGGGTCTAAGTCTTAATTATTTTGATTTCATGAGCACACAAAGCATCAGCTGCGTAGGAACTCTTTCAAGGGCTGGGGGGGGGGGGGGGGGGATGATTGATGATCTTTTATTAGTTGATTCCGCAATCTTGACACAATTTTCCACAAGTTAACATACCATAGTTTACTGACTGTAACTAATGGTGATGGATGGCGTTACTGGACGTTTTAACATTCTTATTTGAAGTGAGAAGGTTACGGTAAAAAGTCGGGGAGGGGGGAGTACTCCCTTACTACGTTTCCACACAGTTTAATGTAATACAATGAATACTAATCGATGGTACAAAAACTAAAGTAGTTGTCACTTTAGCGACAAAATAAATAATCCAAATCCCATGCGCAAATTTAAAGAACGATAATTGCAAAAACAATTTATTTTACGTGTATGTAAACTCCATTTCTTTATTAATCTATAAATTTCGGAAACAAAACGTGACAACCCCCGAAATTGAATTTGTTTTCGCAAACTTAAGCAATTTTTACCAACCTGACCAAGATATTTTGAAAGAAAATTCTCTAGTATAATAATTCGAATACCTTGCAACATTTGTGGACGTGTCTAAGAAGTTCTGCTTTGCCCCCTTACAGTCTAGTCCGATGGCGACAAAGTCTCCCTTGTACTCCTTCATCATGAGCTTGAAGTCGGTGTAGGTGAGGTGGTCCTTGTGTTCCAGCCCCGCGTCGTGGAACATCCCGTCTATCAGCTCCGTCACGTGGTCGTCAGAGAGGCTCGTGGTCCGCGCGATGTCCACCAGGGAGCGCAGCATCTCAGAGAGCTCGCCCTTGTCGATGACGCCGTTACGATCGTTGTCGCACATGTCGAAGATGATGCGGAGTTTGTCCTCGGTTTTGCCCCGAGAGAAGAGGACGACAGTGTCCAAGAATTCCTAGGGGGGACATCCAAAGAAAAGGTTGAGGTTGTAGACAATTTAAGAGAATGGAAATATTAGAAAAACGAAGGAACTATTCTGACATGGTTTACCTTTACAAAATTGTAAATAATTAAACAAACACTAGTTCAATTCTTTGCAAATTAAATTTTCAGATACCTCCCAAACATACACGCCTTCATAAAACTTTTCAACCAGCCCTAAGTCATCTCGACCTTCAAAAAATTTCATGCGTCAACAGATTGCAGCATTCATTTATTATGTTTAAACGTCATGAAGGAACAGACATTGATCTCTACTCTCAAAATATTGGTAAATTTTAATCATATGCATTTTTCTTTTCTTTTCTTTCAAGAATATCTCTTATTTTTAATTTTCATTGTTAATAATTTTGATAGTATCACATTTAAATTGAGACATTTTTTTATTTTGTGAATGTTTATTGTATATTTTAATGTAAATAAGTATGTTGTCTGTTCATGCTTTGATTTGCACTTGTGAAGTATTTGTACTCTGTTGTAATATGCATTAAAATAAATAAACAATAAACATAGCAACCCCCCGTCTGGGCCTGGGGCCAGAGCATGGCTATGCTAATCATAAAAGGCGATTTAAGTGAGAAAGTCCATCTCGCAAACATCAGCTATAGTAAGAAGGGTGGTATATTACTTCCAGAAACTAAAGGCGAGCTCTGGCGGTCGTCGTCGGGGACACTTCCCCTTCCCTTGACGACCTCCCCGACAACGACGACCATGACAACACTAATGACAAATACCCCTTTCCTCCCCCTGCCCGTGGATAGTTCTGACCAGCATGGTATGTATGCGTAGCATTTTATTTTTATTTTTAAATTTTATTTAACGTCTATCCTATTCAGTTATAAAAACTGATTTACAAAGGAGGACAACTAAATAAATCTAATTACATAGATGCAGACACAACAATGAACTACATTTAAGTAAATATTTAAAATAGTAATATTACAACAATGCATTAAAAACTCAACAAATTTGATAACAAATAAAAAGGATATTAAATGCAATTTATGAATGAATCAAATATAAAAATGGGTGGGGAATGAAAAGAAAAGAAGAAAGAAAAGAAAAAAAAGGAAAGGAAAAAAGTAAGTAAAAAAGAAAAAAAGGAAAAAAAAACATTAAAAAAGAAAGACGAAAAGAAAAAACTGATTTATTAGACGATCCCACTGAAACGAATATGAGGTTTGCCAAAAATCAGGAACAGCAAATCAGGGAGTAATCAATCTTTCGCGGAAGAAACCACCACGCGAATTATGTATAAGCATGTATTGTATTGCCCTATTGTGCATGACGTCACACTAATGTAGTCTGCTAAGTGATCGCTATAAACTCGATTACAATGACAAATCAAAAGAAATTACACATTTTATAAATTTTCCTCATTTTTTTCCGAATGAACGCCGTCCGACCCGGCGCCTCCACCAAAAACTTGAAATAAAATATTGTAATCTAACTGAATGTAGTAAATTTTGCTACTTTGTTCTTCACTTTGATCTTAAGCTAAATATTTTAATGTACTATTATGCAAGGTAAGGCCAAAAAATTGCAAATCTAATATTTGAAGCATTACATTAAGAAAAAAAGTAACGGAGATTTATGATTTTGGGAGTTGTTCCTGCGTTCTTTGGAGTGGGAATTATTAGGGTTTTAACGTCCTCTACTTGAGGAAGAGCCAGGATGAGGCTAAAAAATAAGCAATTTTTTGCGGGTTTGTGACCCTGGTTATCTGCATAACTTTTGTTTTTATTTACCATCAATTTCCGGGTCAGGTCAATATGCTTATATTACACAACAATAGGGAAATGCTTAAGCTCACTAAGTCCAAATATTGACGTAGTGTAAAAAATGGACAGGAAACCACTTAAATCACCATTACTGCAACTTAAACCAATTCGAAGTAAAAATTTAAAATTCTATTGAAGCACATAATTTGATTGCTTTTATTTCCCGCGCAAACAGTTTGTGACGTCAAGATTTTGGGTCTAGAGCATTGTTGACCAATGCGCGAAGCTGTTTAATGGTTTAATGTCTTTGGACCAATGAGTGACCTATCGCCTTCTAGATTAGACAGCTTATATCACTGTTTGGCATTACCTTTCTGGCCGATTGGTAATAAAAGCTAGTTGTGACGCAGTGGCTCGTTTTTCCCGCCATTATTATTGGTACAACTTTCAGCTTACATTTAAAAACGTATTAAGAATGAAGTTCTTAATGTAGATGAGTGATAAAATGTAAATGATAATTTCCTACATACCTGGAAGGATATCCTTCCGTCGCTGTCCTTGTCGACAATGTTGAACATCTTCTTGACGAAGACGGCGTCCGGTTTCATCCCGAGGGCGGAAGCGAACTCGCTCTTTGACAGCGATGTCCTCATCACGGTGACCACCTGGCCCCCGATCTCTCCCTCCAGGTTGGACCGACGCCGCTTCTCCCCCGGCCGGAGGCCGAAGGTCAGAGCGTACGCCTCGCGGAAGAAGTGCTCCAACTGACGGGAGGGGGAACAGTTAGTTAGTTAGTTAATGTTGTTTTAGGGCACTCAACAGAGAATTATCAGTGCCCATGTCAATTGTATTGGAATCTCCAAAATTTTCTATTCCCATGTGGATTACCACCATGTTTTCTTCTTTCCATTGGGAGGAACGTAAGGGAAGACGAGGGGGGTTAATGGGAAGGAGTGAGGATGTTGGATAGGATGGGATAAACTGGGTGGGAACGGAGGAGTGCTAGTTGCAGAGAGGGCCGGCAAGTATGGAGACGGAAAAAGTGAAAGAAGAAAATAAATTGAGTAAGGCTGTGTGAATGAAGAAAGGTGTGATAAAAAGTTGCGCGAGAGCTCTCTCTCTGCAACACGCACCCCAACCGGCCAGAGCTCGCCCTTAGTTTTGGGGAATACACTACTCCCCTACTCACAGGCAAAACCACGGGAAGGTAGCGAGTTGGACTTTGAAGGTCAACATTCATCGTTAGCACAGATAAACATTGGAGGAGAAACCCTAAAAGTGGTGGATAGATTTAGCTATCTAGGAAGTGAATTAATTGCAAGTAGAAAGATTAACAAGGAGATTAACATCAGAATACAAAAGGCCAGTAGCTTCCACTAGTGTGTGAAAAGCCTGGTGTGGGATAGGGAAATACCAATTCAGTGTAAGATGGCACCAAAACTTATTTCATACCGATCCTTACGTGTGCAGCAGAAACCTGGACAATGGGAGATCGAGAGGAGAGTCAGATGCAGGCGGCAGAGATGATATTCCTGAGGAGCACAGTGGGCAAGACGAGAAGGGATAGAATAAGAAACACGGACATTAGATTAATGCTAGGTGTAGAGAAGTTAAGTGACAGGATAGGAAGGACACGGTTGAGATGGTATGGACATATGAAACGAATGTGGAAAAAAAGGATGCCCAAGAAAACGAATGAAAGAAGGATTGAAGAAGTAAGAAGAAGATGGGGTAGACTAAGGAAGAGATGGAAGGACATCATAGCAGGAGACTTGGAGGCAAGAGGAGAGAGCTGCGAAGATGTGGAAGAGATACGATTGTGGGAGGATAGAAAGTAGTGGCAAAATTTGGTTGACCCTGCCAGAACCAGGAAACGGCGATGGATAATGAAAAGGAATTTTCATAATTGAGATGATATATAGGTACTTATAAAAAAAAAATAGCCTCTACATTGCCAAGATTATGTAGGAGACATGTAGGCCTACACGGTATTTGAAATGTGGAAATGTTGTCTGATAAGAGACATGCACATTTCCTTCATGATCAATATTTTGAGTTTCAAATTGTTTGGATTAAAATTAAAGGCCAAAAGTGGTCTAGAATGTATCTGTGAAATTTGCTGGATTTGGTAAACCAAACTATTTTTAAATGGACATTTATAAAACCGTAAAAAATTTAGAATAAGCTCTCATCTCACCGTAAGGCCAATAACTTAAATATCAATGAAAGTCGTCTGAATGAAAGAGGGTCCTTCCTAAAACAGTTTTCTTGGTCGGACTAACAGTAATTATCGCTTAAAAACAAAAACAAAATTGTTTAAAAAGCCATTCAGCCAAATTTACAGCCAGTTTTTTTTCATCTTTCAAATTATCAGTCAGAGGGCTATGCATTAGCTAAAAAAAAATATTTATTTCAAAATCCAACCCCCTGATTGGGAGACCTTTGGGTTCAGGGGCAAAGCCAGGATTTTGATTCGGAGGGGGGGGGGGGGGATGAATTTAAGGGTTTATATTAAGAAATTTGTTGAACTGCCCATGAATCTATCATTTCGGGAAAAGTACGTATCCTGGCACAATGGGGGGGTCTGGGGGGATGCCCCCTAGCTAATGCGGGTTTGTGGCGCATAGCCGCATTTTTTTTTGTTACATTGCAAATAGTGACATTTTACTAGTTTATAGTGTACTTTTGTAGATAATTATAAAATTGTGAAGATCCACACACACAAAATCTTGCTATAAGTAGGATAGTAAATAGTGCTTTTTAATATTATTATAACCCTTCTCCTTATTTCAAGGGGGGACGGGTCACCCTGATCCTCCCTCGCTTCGCTCCTGATTGCGCTCAAACCTAGAGGAGTGCTCACCCTCTTCTGTCGCCTCTCCCTCGTCTCGGCGTTGGCCAGCATCACGTCCCGATGACCTTGAGTCGTGATGAGCGCCTTCTTGTGCGACGTCAGGAAGGTCTCGAGCTTCGAGAGGAACTTGCGACGGTAGGCGAGACTGTCGAACTCAAGGACTAGGTCGTGGTCGCGTGGTGATCTTATCAGCAACAGTGGCCGCTTCTTATTTCCGCCTTCGTTTACCTGGAAGAAAACACATGCATCTCTTGGTTAATTCGTGTACTTGACAAACTTGTCAAACATTGTCGCCATTTTCGCCTGTTTACACAAATGTGTACCTTTTGATGGGCTAAAATGGCCGCCAATGTTATTAACGTTAAAAGTTTAGGCCTAAACCGAAACGAGAATTGCAAACGCACCGCCCCATAATTTTGTAGTTCCAGTAACACCATGTAACTATTCATCACACACTGCTCCATCTAACACTCAAAATACTAGGAAAACGACTAAGTCGTTGTTAGACGAGTGAGCGAGTCATGTGTTGAGTACCCGGTATAATTTGCATTTAAGTTTGATCAGTAGGAAAACGCTGAAGTCCCGCCGCGTTGATGGATGAGATTTTTTGTAAGTTTTTAGTTTGCGTAGGACCACTTTTCCTTTGCAAGTGCTTTTTAAATGCATTGATGGTGATTGTTGTCAAGTTTCTATTGTTACTTTTTAATTGTTATTAAAAACTTCAAACAAACTCATACTAAAACATTTATTCTATGAACTCTAGATAACTTTTTCAACTTTTTCTTTCAAAAAGCATAATGCCCATGTCAAATATGAACGTTGTAGCCTCACCCGTTTTGGTCAGAATCGGCCCAAATGTCACGAAAATATCGCACAAACAAACAACAAACAAACAGAAAAAAACAAACAAACATTGGAGCTAAATTTTTTGAGGGGTCAGTGAAATTGAAATCTTTGCTTCGCTCACCCAATTATATTGGTATAAAAAATAGGGTTTTAAAATTTAGTTGATATACGGGCGCGTCAACTGTAAGGTCATAATGCGCCACTCTGGCCTATGATAGGCTAGAAAGGTAAGACCAACTCTGTCTAGATACAGTCTTATATGTATAACGGGAGAAAAGGAAATGATACCGGGTACTCAACACATGGCTCGCTTTCGTTTACGAAGATAATATACAAAAATATAAGCAACGTGGCCGATCGATTGCCGTTTATTTCAGGATAATTATTTAACTACAGTACACTGACCTACATATTATTTGAAACACACTTCATCAATTCACCGTCACGTGTGCTTTACTTAAAAAAAATCCAAGACAATATGCACCACCCTCCGTAATTAATCATGGGTGTATAAAGTAGAAATAATAAAATCAAGAAGTCGGACCCGGCACCTCCACCAACAATGTTATTCTTATGGAGCTAAAACTTTTCTCGCTCTACCCGGCACCTCCACCAACAATGTTATTCTTATGGAGCTAAAACTTTTCTCACTCTACCCGGCACCTCCACCAACAATGCTATTCTTATGGAGCTAAAACTTTTCTCACTCTTCCCGGCACCTCCACCAATCGCTTAAAACATTTGCTGTTTGGATCATTTAACGACATAAACGGTGAATTTGTGACTTCATTATTGTAGAATTTAGGACTGTGATGCGCATTTAATTCCAGAAATAACTTGGAATAATGCCGTGCGTCAGTGATAGTTTCATGAACTGTCTGTGGGGGAATTAATGGTGTTGTTTGTAGTTGTCTTGTAGGAGCTTTATTACTAATCATGTCGCTCTTAACTATGCTAAGGAACAAGAAGCCAGACTAGATTTGCTAGGGACCAAGCTAACGTTAGACAAGTGGGACCTTTGTACTAACTATAAATATTTGTCAAAGTAATATTTCTCACCACTGACTCCTCTACGGTGAGTGTGTCGTTGTTCTTGAAGTTGACTGTACGCAGCTTCTCCCCCTTTCGGTCGATGGTGTGGAGGGCAACGTCGGGGCCGAACCGAACTTTCACCACTCTCCTATGGTTCTGGTGCAGCCATTCTCTTACCAGCATCTTGTCCACAGCGCACGGCTTGTAATCTGAGGGCACAAGCACGGAAAGCTTTATCTCTACCGCTTCACGTGAAGCAGTGGCGGAACTAGGCGCCCGCAGGGCCCAGGCCCGTTTAGGGGCCCCGTTAAAAAAAAAAAAAAAAAAAACACAGTATTTTACCCTGTTTGGAAAATATTGTATTTGTTTTCTTTGCTAAAATGATCGTTTTGTGAATCTAGCGGTTTGAAGATGAAATCTAGCGGATATTTAGGAACTTTGAGCGTCCACAACACAACACACAAAAACTACATTTTTTGGTATTGCATTCAGCCCTCAACTTTTTTCTAAAACGCACCAAACGCGCTCTAAAAAGCCTGATTTTCAAAAATTTCGCCTTCGGCGCTATTGTTGCTCTCCTTATTGGTCCTTATATAGTACCCCCGGGATATTATTTTTTTTTAACTTTTATTAAACTCCAGAGAGTACAACACCAACTATGGCGTAACATAGGCAACATTACATCATAACAAAGTACACAAGTAGTTATAGTCAGTTAAACATATTTTCAGCTTTGCCAATGACAGGATAAATGATTAATAAAATAACAAGTTTACAAAGTACATGTTTATATAATTACGATCAATTAAACATTTCAGACTATATTGTACTTTTTATACCTGATTCTAGACAAGACCCTTTGTGGCAAGATCAGTAATGGAATGAGTCCTAGCTGGACATATAAAAACATGATACAGGTCGCAATCCCTAGCACATTGGGAGCATTTGCAGTCTGTATATGATGAACGGAACTTTTTATCTAGGCAAAACAAATGGTGAAAACCGTGAGCTGCTACACGGGTTAGCACATGCCATATTTTGGCAAGAGGTTTTTTCCAATCATCATTTTTGAACAGATCCATAGTAAAGAATTCAGGTCTAATTTCAAGGCGTTTTGGTATGCAGTTATGAACCACAGTACGAAAGGCATCTGATTGGCTTAGGTTAAATTTAAACTGTAGGTCAGAAACAAACAATGATTCATCTACCATCTCATAAACCAATCAAGAACGAGTAAATTTACATAGAGAAAGGATCTTTTTCATATATAGGGTCTTAGCCGATTCTAATTGTGTGAGATTGGCTTGTGAGAGGTAGGGCCATAGATTTCGATGCCGTATGAAGCAATCGGGGAAATTTTAAGGTGGAAAAGTTTCATAGCACAAGAGATTGAGAGTGAGTATAATTTGGAGATAAGGTGCATGGCTTTTATGGCAGAGGAACATCTTGCTTTGATGTGTGGAGCAAAAGAAGTACCTTTATAATGGAGTAAGATACCCAGGTATTTGAAAGAAGATACAAACTCGACTTTGTCAGTACCATAGAAAATTATATCGCTTTTGGCTAACATCCCCCATTTTCTGAACTTAACAACTTTTGTTTTGTTGACATTTACTACTAGGAAAACGCTATAGTCCCGCCGCGTTGATGGATGAGCTTTTTAAAGTTTTTAGTTTGCGTGGGATATCTTTACTTTTGCAAGTGCTTTGTTTTGTTGCCTACGCATTGTAGGTGATTGTTGTCAAGTTTCTATTGTTTCTTGTCAATTGGTATTATTTACCGTAAAAAAGTTATATTAAAAGCTTTATTTCTATGGCTTCTGGCTAACTTTTTCAACTTTTTCTTTCAAAAGGTACTACATCACCATAACCTTAATGTCCATGTATAATATGAACGTTGTAGCCCCACCCGTTTGGTCAGAATTGGCCCAAATGGCACGAAAATATCGCACAAAAAATCGGAAAAAAATCGTAAAAGTACGATATATTTATATTATATATTATTATTATTATTATTATTATTATTATTTTTTATATATTTTTTTATTTATATTTTTTCGATTGTACCCAAAAACGTGGCAAGTTTAAGTTCAGAAATTTCGAAGGTCCTGTCAAATTTTCATCAAGATCGCATATGTCGTTTGCCCGGTAGAGAGCGAACAAACAGACAAAAATACAAAAAAAACAAAAAAAACAAAAAAAACACCCGAGATAAATTTTTTGGGGGGTCAGTAAAATTGAAGTCTTCGCTTCGCTCATCCAACAAAATGGTTGCTTTCACACCATGTTTTGAGTTTTAGTAAAGTGTATTGAAGCTGAGCGAGGTTTTCCGTGTATAGGCCCCGTGCGATGTCATCTGCGTACATTATCAAGTGAACGTCTTTGTTAAATTCGTCAAAGATAGGTTCTTTTATATCTGAAGTAAATAGGTTGAACAAAAGTGGGTTGGAAGGGTCCCCTTGGAGGACTCCGTTTTACTGTGTTATTGGATAGGAGAGGAAGATATATGTATATATACCGTTTCGCTCTAACTCTCACGGTTGCGGAGATAATTGCAATAAAAGACACTAGCAGCTGGGAGGATCCCCCGGTGATTCTTAATACCTAACAGTTTCGCTCTTATATAGGATATTATGTAGTCCCCCCGGGATGAAAAGCCTGAATATAACACCGAGACTTTGTACGTATCTGTTCGGGGGGCCCCCAATGGAAATTGAAACGAAGTTCCACCACTGACGTGAAGGCAGCCTTAATGGACTTTCAACCGAATAGGACTTTCGTTTAAAATAGCAAAGTTAAAGAGTGTTGAAGGTTTTTTTGATATAGTTCTTGACCTGATGGTTTGGCCTATTCCCATCAGGCGGAATAATTGGGCTGTATCTTTGTCTCCCTTTTACCTGGACTCAGGGGACTCTGTGGAAGAAGCTAAAGAAATAGCGGCTTTCAAGTGGTTTAAACAACATATAATTGAGTCAATTATTTAGCGTGTACGAATGTTATTAGGGCTAGGCTAGGACAAATCAATCAATTGAAATAATTTTGTAAATTCCTAAATTGTAGTTAATAAAAAGCTTGAAAATGTTGATACCAATAAATCGAAATTTTATTATTTCTGCTATAACTTTTTTTGTTAAATCATATATTATTACTAGGAAAACGCTAAAGTCCCGCCGCGTTGATGGATGAGCTTTTTAAAGGTTTTAGTTTGCGTGGGATATCTTTACTTTTGCAAGTGCTTTGTTTTGCTGCCTACGCATTGTAGGTGAATGTTGTCAAGTTTCTTTTGTTTCTTGTCAATTGGTATTATTTACCGTAAAAAACTTATATTAAAAGCTTTATTTCTATGGATTCTGGCTAAATTTTTCCAATTTTTCTTTCAAAAGGCACTACATAACCATAACCTTAATGTCCATGTATAATATGAACGTTGTAGCCCCACCCGTTTGGTCAGAATTGGCCCAAATGGCACGAAAATATCGCACAAAAAGTCAAAAAACGTATATTAAAAGCATTATTTCTCTCGATTCTGGCTAACTTTTTCAACTTTTTCTTTCAGAAAGCAATACATCACCATTACCTTAATGTCCATGTGAAATATGAACGTTGTAGCCCCACCCGTTTGGCCAGAATTGGCCCAAATGGCACGAAAATATCGCACTAAAATCGAAAAAAATCGTAAAAGTACGATATTCATGAGAAATGTTTCTACGATTGTACCCAAAAACGTGGCAAGTCTTAGTTCAGAGAAAACGAAGGTCGTGTCAAATTTTCATCAAGATCGCATATGCCGCTTGCCCGGTAGAGAGCGAACAAACAGACGGAAAAAAAAAACAAAAACAAAAACAAAAAAAAAACAACGGAGCTAAATTTTTTGGGGGGTCGGTGAAATTGAAGTCTTCGCTTCGCTCATCCAAAAACGCTTAAAAGGGTGGGTAGGAAAGCGCCAAAAATGTATAACGATTTACACGTTTGTCCCGGTACTTTCCTATGCGTACGAATCAAGTCGGAAATACTATAGGCTACCCGGCACCTCCACCAAAATAATAATTTCTTTGAAACTCGATTTCGAGAAGCAATTACTCGAACCGACTTTAAATTTCGGGTACATGACAACCATACATATTTACATATTACTTATGTGTAACAGCTTATATAGTGGTTACAAGTTACAACGGAAGAATGCAAATAGCTCGAAATTGTTTCCCCAACCTAAAAACTTTATCAAATCTATTCACGCTAGCTCAGCGTGGATCTATAGCACACAGATAAACTCTGTGATATAGCATAGATAATTCTTGCTTGTGTTCTCCTCTTTAATACACAAATGCGAAATTCCTTTTACCGCGCATTCATTCTACCCCCACCACTATAAAGCATCTGCATTCTTTCGTTGGAGCTAGTTTAGCATATAAAATATTATGACGGAGAGGATGTATAAGATAATGTATGAATTCAGGGGTTGAAGAAGTAAAATGAAGAATAAGAGTGTAGGCCAAGAAAGAGAAGGAAAGATACCATAGCAGGAGACTTACATGTTACAGTTAAGAGGAGAGAGCTGGGAGGATAGAAATAAGAGGAAAAATAAGGTTGCAATTCCCTAACTTACCATTATAATGATAATTAATAATAATATAATAGTAATTTTATAGTGTGTTCACACAACGCTGGCAAATGGCAATTATTTGCAAACTCACAGAAATATGTATAGATTCTGCTTTAGAACAGTACATCCACTGTAGTAGATGCTAGACATAATGCTTATCCAGATTTACATCAATTTTCTGATATATTATTTTAGAACCAAACAGAAAAGGCGTTAAATACAGCTCTAAAAATGACCGTATCAATTTTGGAAAGGAAAATAACAACGATACGAGATCACTAAACAAATATTAAATTCACATAAATATTTTTATTCACTAAATTTAACAAAATTACAATTTTATCTATTTTGTTATGTTCTGTATGCTAATTTACATTTTTACTTCATCCTTTTCGATGTGTCATATTGTGTTTTCAATCGTGGATGTAAACAAAATAATTTCTTCAACATGTAGGCTAACTCTGTGTGGCCATATAGTCTAGTAACAGCTATCAACAGACACCGGACAAAAATAAATGGGAAGAAATGTAAGCGAAATCTGCGTTAAGAGTCTTCACGATACAGACATGTACACGGCACGCTCGTAAACACTCAAATTAAGATGTATAACGCTTGAGAAAAATTGAAACTACATACGATAGTTCTAAAATGCACATGACACAGATATTTTTATGCAGAACAACATAAAACAAATAGAATTGATGTTTGTTATAAACCCTACTATACACCATGGTTTCGCATAAAGTCGACGCAACGGGAACAAGAAGAGGTTGCTCCCGTCGCGTTGACATTACGCTTAACAATGGTGAATATAGTAGGGTTTATTACATAAGCAATTCTGTCGTATGTTTTTCTGCATACAAATATCAGTGTCATGTTAATTTTAGAATTCGCGTATGTAGTTTAAATTTTATTCCAGAGCATTGTACATCTTAATTTGAGAGCTTATGAGCTTGCCGTGTACATGTATGTCTCGTGAATACTCTTAAGGACAAGGATGGTTGGAGTTATAGCAGAATGTTTTACTTCGAAGAACGGTAATTGACAATCCACCCTAAAAAGTAAAAGTAAAAAAGTAAAAGATTAATTACTCCCTAATTTGCTGTTTCTGATTTTTGGCAAACCTCATATTCGTTTGAGTGGGATCGTCTAATAAATCATTTTTTTTCTTTTCGTTTTTCTTATTTACTGATTTTTTTCTTTTTCTCTTTTTTCTTTTCTTTTTTTCTTTTTCTTTTCTTTTCTGTTTTCTTTTCATTCCCCACCCTTTTTTATATTTGATTCATTCATTAATTGCATTTAATATCCTTTTTATTTGTTACCAAATTTGTTGAGTTTTAATGCATTGTTGTAATATTACTATTTCTAATATTTACCTAAATGTAGTTCATTGTTGTGTATGCATCTATGTAATTAGATTTATTTAGTTGTCCTCCTTTGTAAATCAGTTTTTATAACTGAATAGGATAGACGTTAAATAAATAAATTAAAATTAATTACACGATAATACAATGTTGTTACCTCCATCAGTAGACGACTTCAACTCCTCTTGCTTCATGCGGAGTCGTCGTCGTCTTCCGTTCTGTAGCTTGACGACGCCGTAGCCCGCGGCAGCGCAGATCATAGGCACAAAGCCGAGGAACACGCAGGCGTAGATGTAGGCCAGCTCGCTGCCCTGGTAGGAAACATCAGAGACTTAGTGACAAGACTGTGGTCATATCACTGAATAGTCAAACACCTTATCTAGCTTGGTTCATCATTGATATTAAACATCTACAGTAGGCCAGCTCCCCGTCTCCAATGCGTCCGCACAGGCGCGAGCGTACCAAATTGAAGCGTCAATCCCACCATTTCAAAATGGCGATTTAGCGTTTTAATTTATGCTATTTTAATGCAATAAAGTATTTTACTGGATTGTTTGATATGGTTTTAGCTTTTGCAGCATGGGAGTGCACAAACAGAAACAGTAAGAAGTTATTGCATAAGGGAATTTAGTAATCATTTGGTGTTGAAGGCTAATATGCTCACCTGTCAAACTGACGGCCATCTTTAAAAATATTTGGTCTACAAATCGCTCCCATCTTCTGAACATGTAAACAGAATTTCAAGATGGCTACAAATTGTCACGGAAGTGGACCAATGACTGTGGATCAAGATGTTTAATATCAATGATGTTCATCATTGACTATGCAAACAAGAACGCGAGTCGCTCAGGTTAAGGAATGAAATTGCAGGTGAACAAGTTGGAAATATCATTTCCAAAATTGCATGAATTGTAACTTTTATAAAGTGTCTTTCTTTTTGGATGAGCGTAGCGAGCGTAGCGAGCGAAGCGAAGAATCCATTTCACTACACTGGAGAAAAAAATCCGGAATGTTTTTTTTTTTTTTTCTTTTTTTTTTTTTTTGTATTTTTGTCTGTTTGTTAGCACGATTCCGGCTAAACCGATACTCCGATTGCGATGAAATTTTATGGAGGTCTTCGAAATCTCTGAACTTAGAACTGCCACGTTTTTGAGCACAATCGAAAAAAAATTTCTCATGAAAATCGCAATTTTACGATTTTTTTCGATTTTTTAAAAATTTCTTCGACTTACAACACCTACATGCTTTGTCCGATTGTAATGATTTTTTCACAGAACCTTAATTTTATGAATTGATATATTCGTGTAAAATTTGAGCGTTATCAAAAAAATATTTTTTACGAAAATCGCAATTTTACGACTTTTTTTCAATTTTTAAAATTTCTCTTCCTTATAACACCTACATGCTTTATCCGATTGTAATGATTTTTTTACAGAACCTTAATATTATGAATTAATATATTCGTGTAAAATTTGTGCGCAATCAAATAATTATTTCTTATGAAAATTTCAATATTACGATTTTTTCCTTTTTTAAAATTACGAATCATTAAAAAAAATTAAAATTTAAGTTAATTTTTTTTTTAAATTTAATTTAAATTTTTTTTATTAAATTTAATTTAATTTTTTATTAAATTTAATTTAATTTTAAAAATATCTTCAACTTAGTAATGATTTTTTCACAGAACAACAGTAAATCCGCATAACTCATGGCAGCTCAATGCACCAATTACGCTCATCCAACAACGCGGCGGGACTTAAGCGTTTTCCTAGTGATATCCACACATGGTTGCAAAGAATAAGCCTAAAAACTCATTACGAGACTTAAGTTCAGAACGTATAAAACGAAACATCCATAACACGGGTAAAAAAAAAAAACTGCGCTTTAACATTGATTTAACGTTGGTCCAGCATAGACATTTACGAAAAATATCTGTAAACTTCCCGAAGATAACAAAATATATTAACTTAATATGTTTAAACCGGCACCTCCACCAAAATCTTTTTCTCTTAAAAATCCCCCAAGATCGATTTGATTAAATCATTTTTTTCTTTCCCCTTTTCAATTTTGATGTGTTTTTTAAAAAGGTTTTCTTTAGTTCCCGATTTATTTTTATTTATTTCATTTTTCAATTTTTCGTCTTTAATATATTATCTGAATATATTATCAGATTGTGGTGTCTTATTATACATCGTTGTTGCAATATTATTATTAAAAAATTAGTTTCCCAGTTCATTATTTTTTATGCATTTATGTAGGCCTACTTAGTTTTATGTATTGAATTATTTTGCAAATCACCGACAGTGTTTAAACGAGCGTTAAGATCGCGACTCCGATTCGGGAGGTCTCGGGTTCAAATTTTGCGAGACCGACAATCCTGACTGAAGTTTTTTCCAAAGTTTTCCTCAGTCGTTAATTGTATTGCAAGGGATTGAGTACTTTTAGACAGTCCTCTGACATCCATTCGCAATTGCAATTGCCCCAACTCCTGTATACCTAGTTATTAGGGGCATGCATGCACCTTGGGCAGATTTCCACAAGAAATTTATAAAAATCCTATGTAAATCAGTTTTTATATCTGAAAAGAAAGACGTTACTAAATGAATAGTTTACCCTTAAAGGGCAAGAGACTGGGACCCAAAATTGTGCTTTCGACCTTAACAATGTGAAATTCGTGAATTTTTGGATGAGCGAAGCGAAGATTCCATTTCACTACACTGGAGAAAAAAATCCGGAATGTTTTTTTTTTCTTCTTTTTTTTTTTGTATTTTTGTCTGTTTGTTAGCACGATTCCGGCTAAACCGATACTCCGATTGCGATGAAATTTTATTGAGACCTTCGAAATCTCTGAACTTAGAACTGCCACGTTTTTGAGCACAATTCAAAAATAAATTCCCATAAAAATCGCAATTTTACGATTTTTTTCGATTTTTAAAAAATTTCTTCGATTTATAATACCTACACGCTTTTTCCGATTGTAATGATTTTTTTCACAGAACCTTTATTTATGAATTTATATATTCGTGGAAAATTTGAGCGCAATCTTAAAATTATTTCTCATACTAGGAAAACGCTTAAGTCCCGCCGCGTTGTTGGATGAGCGTAATTGGTGCATTGAGCTGCCATGTGTTATGCGGATTTTCTGTTCAGTGAAAAAATCATTACTAAGTTGGAGATTTTTTTTTAATTATTCAAAATAAATAAAAAATAAACATTAATTCGTAATTTTTTTAATTAATCGTAATTTTAAAAAAGAAAAAATCTAAAAATTTTATTTTCATAAGAATTTTTGATTTGGGTCAAAAACAACTTATAAATTCAAAAAAAAAATTCTTTGGGAAAAAAAATTAAATCAAAGTAGGAGTGCTTGGGGAAAATAGAAACGTAAAAGCTTGTCAAATACGAATATCAGGAATTTTTCAGTTGGTTAAAATTTTTAATTAAAATTCATAAAATGGTCTGGTAAAAACATCAAACTGGACAAACGTAGGTATTAAAATGAAAACATTTTTTAAATGGAAAAATGAAATTAAATTAAAAGATTTTTGTGGTGGAAAAACGGCAGGCCAAGACTTGGGGTTAATCATGAATATTTTTGATCCTTATCGCTGGTTATCTTTAAAAATCTAAAAAGCCCCCTTCCCAAAAAAAAAAAAAAGAAAAAAAAAAAACTTCCATATTTCCATTAGTTGGTTATTTGTTTCCTACAGTAGCCGCTCGCTGGCCTTAAAAAATCCAAAATTAGTTTTTTTTTAACACTTTAAATAACACCCTTTTACTTGGGATATTTATTTAAACTTAATACACTCGTGCCTGGGGGAAAATCGAAATTATTTAAAATGGATTTTACGAATGTCTTTTTTACTTTACATTATAAAAAAATTAAAATAAGTTTAAAACTAAATTTTTTAAAAATAACTTGGATATCACTGAAAAATCAGAAATTACACTGGCATCATTTAAATTAACCCTCAAGGCCAGCGCTGCCCCGTAGAAACGTCTAGTTAAAGATTTTGGATTTTTTGTAAATTTTTCCCGCTTGGTTAATTGATTTAAACCCAAATTTCAAGGACTCTTTTTTAAACATCCCTTTCAAACTTCCTTTTCATGTTAATTAGACACCCTTTTCAGGGCAAATTATACATCACGGGCATTGTGTGAAATGAATTTTTTTACAAACTTGGGGTTTTTTTGATTCAAAAACCTTAATTTTTGTTTCAAGATATTAAACATCACAAAACAGCTCGCTCCTGGGGGGGGGGGAAATTTAAATTGTAAGGGGGGGGAAACTTATACAAAACCTTTTTAATTTTGTCAACACCCTTTTCCCAAGTGGTTTAACTTGATATTCATCCACAGGGGCCCGCTCTCGCCCCCCGGGGGAAAAATCGTGCTTCATGAAAGACTGTGGGCTTCCCGTTTGTCCCTTTATCTGCTGGGTTTTTTCAGTATTAAACATTAAAAGGACTCGGCCCTTGGAAACCCCCCGCTAGTAAAAATTTGGGAATCACCTGAATAGTCAAACAAATTATCTAGGTTAATCATTGATATTAAACATCTACAGCAGGCTAGATCCCCAGTCTCCAATACAATCCAATACGCACAGGCGCGAGCGTACCAAATTGAAGCGTCAATCCCACCATTTCAAAATGGCGATTTGGCGTTTTAATTTATGCTTTTTTAATGCAATAAAGTATTTTTCTGGATTGTTTGATATGGTTTTAGCTTTTGCAGCATGGGAGTGCACAAACAGAAACAGTAAGAAGTTATTGCATAAGGGAATTTAGTAATCATTTGGTGTTGAAGGCTAATATGCTCACCTGTCAAACTGACGGCCATCTTTAAAAATATTTGGTCTACAAATCGCTCCCATCTTCTGAACATGTAAACAGAATTTCAAGATGGCTACAAATTGTCACGGAAGTGGACCAATGACTGTGGATCAAGATGTTTAATATCAATGATGTTCATCATTGACTATGCTAAACAAGAACGCGAGTCGCTCAGGTTAAGGAATGAAATTGCAGGTGAACAAGTTGGAAATATCATTTCCAAAATTTGCATGAATTGTAACTTATATAAAGTGTCTTTCTTTTGATATCCACACATGGTTGCAAAGAATAAGCCTAAAAACTCATTACGAGACTTAAGTTCAGAACGTATAAAAACGAAACATCCATAACACGGGTAAAAAAAAAACTGCACTTTAACATTGATTTAACGTTGGTCCAGCATAGACATTTACGAAAAATATTTATAAACTTCCCGAAGATAACAAAATATATTAACTTAATATGTTTAAACCGGCACCTCCACCAAAATCTTTTTCTCTTAAAAATCCCCCAAGATCGATTTGATTAAATCAGTTTTTTCTTTTCCCTTTTCAATTTTGATGTGTTTTTTAAAAAGGTTTTCTTTAGTTCCCGATTTATTTTTATTTATTTCATTTTTTCAATTTTTCGTCTTTAATATATTATCTGAATATATTATCAGATTGTGGTGTCTTATTATACATCGTTGTTGCAATATTATTATTTAAAAATTAGTTTCCCAGTTCATTATTTTTTATGCATTTATGTAGGCCTATTTAGTTTTATATATTGAATTATTTTGCAAATCATTGACAGTGTTGGCTCGAGCGTTAAGATCGCGACTCCGATTCGGGAGGTCCCGGGTTCAAATTTTGCGAGACCGACAATCCTGACTGAAGTTTTTCCCAAAGTTTTCCTCAGACGTTAATTGTATTGCAAGGGATTGAGTACTTTTAGACAGTCCTCTGACATCCATTCGCAATTGCAATTGCCCCCACTCCTGTATACCTTGTTATTAGGGGCATGCATGCACCTTGGGCAGATTCCCACAAGAAATTTATAAAAATCCTATGTAAATCAGTTTTTATATCTGTAAAGGAAAGACGTTACTAAATGAATAGTTTACCCTTAAAGGGCAAGAGACTGGGACCCAAAATTGTGCTTTCGACCTTAACAATGTGAAATTCGTGAATTTTTAAAAGAATTTTAGGATTTTTTTAGAATTTTTTCCTTGATCTTTTAGGAATAAAATGCTGATTTTGGATACCAAATTGACATCAAAGTTGAAACGAATCTATTTTTTTATTAGATTTTTTTTTACAATTTTTTCCACACTCTTTTTACATGTTCAAATTGAATCTTTTACAGGCAGACAAAATATCCGGGACATCCCGGAAATTTGTGTTTTTGAGTGTTTTTGCACACAACTGGATTTTTTAACCATTTCAAAAATCCTTCTAATAATTAGAATTTAATAAGGAAAAATTCTACCAATTCCGAACAAAACAAAGCAGCTTTTTACTCGGGTTAAAAGTATGATAAACTGGCAGATTTAATTGTGTAGATTTTGAAAAGTGGTGGAAAACTATTTGGATGAGCGTAGCGAGCGTAGCGAGCGAAGCGAAAACTTCAATTTCACTGACCCCTCAAAAAATTTAGCTCGGTTGTTTTTTTGTGTGTTTTTTTTTTTTTTGTTTGTTTGTTTTTTTGTCTGTTTGTTCGCACGATTCCGGGCAAACGGCATAAGCGATCTTGATGAAAATTTGACAGGACCTTTGAAATCTCTGAACTTAGACGTGCCACGTTTTTGGGTACAATCGAAGAAATATTTCTCATGAATATCGCACTTTTACGATTTTTTTCGATTTTTAGTGCGATATTTTCGTGACATTTGGGCCGATTCTGACCAAACGGGTGGGGCTACAAAGTTCATATTTTACATGGACATTAAGATTATGGTGATGTAGTACCTTGTGAAAAAAAATGTTGAAAAAGTTAACCAGAACCCATAAAATAAACGTACTTTTACGATTTTTTTCGATTTTTAGTGCGATATTTTCGTGACATTTGGGCCGATTCTGACCAAACGGGTGGGGCTACAACGTTCATATTTCACATGAACATTAAGGTTATGGTGATGTAGTACCTTTTTAAAGAAAAAGTTGAAAAAGTTATTTAGAATCCATAGAAGAAAGGTTTTGATATGAGTTTTTTTGAGGTTTATAATAACCATTAAAAAGTAACTTTTGAAACTCGACAACAATCACCTACAATGCATTCACAAAGCACTTGCAAAGGAAAAGTGGTCCCACGCAAACAAAAAACTTACAAAAACGCTCATCCATCAACGCGGCGGGACTTTAGCGTTTTCCTAGTATACCTATACACTATAAAGGGTTGTGTTGAGCAGCAGCTTACCTCGAAGTAGTCGAACCCCTTGAGGTACTTGCAGGGTTCCAGCGAGCTGGCGTTCAGCTGCATCGGCTGCGGACAGGGATCGTTCTTCATCCAGAAGAAGACTCGTTTCTGTATCTCGTCCGGTTTCACTTCTGTGCTGTTCACTATCAGATCCCATAGACGTATCTTCCGCAGCTCCGTGATCTCATCCTCGGTAAACACACTGCGAAGAAGACACCATCGAATATATCTCAATGGGTAACATTTCCGGATTAAGTGATACCAATAAATGTAAATTAATTGATGGTTCTAATTAAATTAGATTGATACCAGTTGGAATTCATTGCTGGTCAATTTAAATTTTTGAAAGTTTTTACAGTTAATGTTTTGTCTAAATTTTGAATAGTTAATCAATTTTGAAAATCGATGTTGCTGGTAAAGTGTCGATGTTAAAGCCATTTGAAATCGAAGTTTTCATCTATCATTGTTGATAAAACAAAGTTTTGACCAGATCCACTATAGATTAAAAATTCACATCTGCTTAAAAAGCCAAAAACGAAAAAAATTGGTTAATCCTGGAAAAGTAATTAATCTCCAGTACCTGCTGTTATTCGAGATACACAAAATCTAAAAAATACAAAAATTCAGGAAAAATATCTTCTTTTAAGAATGAACTTCAAATTAAATTTATAATAAAAAGTAAGATTTTATTCAAAATAAAAAAATTCCCCCCAAAATGCTAAAAATCGTGATAAATAATCCAATATATACCAGAATTGTTAGAAAAAAATCGGAATTTTAGTTGGTTTATTACAATTTCCTATAATTAAGAGGATATTATAGGACATGCGTTTTAAACAAATTGCTGTTCGCTCGGCTGACTGACACCGCAGGTGGTTGAAATTTTGGGCAGTTGTCACGGAAGTGGAAGTATAGGGCTCTACGGTCATATTTTTTAAAATTTGTTGAAAATATTTTTTTTTCACGAATTTCGATTTTATTAAAAAGTCCAAAATTGATTATATTTGTGATTTTTTTCTGACTGAAATGTAAAAAATCTACGACTGTATGGCTGTCCATACATGCTTTATTAACAAATATGCAAAGTTTGGTATACGTCGGATGCTTCTTGGCCAAACGAACAGCTATGTGCCAACTGCCATTCCCTCTTAAGACAAAAAGAGTTTGAACTTACCCATTCTCGGTGTTCTCGAACCAGAATCTGTCCGAGTCCCGGATGCGCTCGAACTGTTCCTTGATGACAGTTGTGAAGAGTTCCCCGGGTCCGTCGTTCGACTCCAGCATGCCCCCGATGTAGAGGTCGACGTTGTCGAGCCGGTTGTTGTAGGCGGCGGCGATCAGGCGCAACAGGTCGGGACGCTTCGTGAAGAGTGTGGGGTTGATGTCGGCCCAGTCCTTGATCACCGGGAGACGGAAGTAGGACCTGCACAGGTAGACATAGTTTCTGTTACAAGAGTAGGTAAAACACGTGGGGGCACTCTACATGTGCCCAAACCTTCTTCAACATTTTGGAGCCGAGTCTAAACCTCAAATTTCTCCAGTCACAATTCCTATACTTTTCATCTTGTCCATTAACCGAACTCCCGTCACACGTGATAAAAACAATTTTTTAACATAAGCCCACTTTAAAGGGGTATTTAACCGCTAAACTCAAAAAATATATTTCATTCAGGCAAACTAGTAATGAATTTAGCAATTAACAGAAAAATTATTGGGGCCACCATGACATCAAAAAAAATTGTCAAACATGACATTTTTCGAGCTAGGTCCCATCAGCAAAAATCTCCCATAAGAAATAACATGGGGACGATCTTTATGCCCCGTGACCTTGGAGGATTTTGATCCAAAAAAATATTGGCCATTATTGACGTACTCGACAGCCTTTTCTGTAAATTATCTATATTTTGTTTTGTAATTTGGCCAAGTGGTTCGGTCAAAATATGCTGATTACCAAGATGGGGTGTGATTGTGGAATGCATATTTTTGCGTGTTTGAGGGTATATTTGGGCACAGTTTCACGACACGATGTTATAAAGGGGCACTTTAGATTGGTACTATGCTCTAGTATCTTTGTGGACCAAAAAAGAAGCAGGTTAAAGCCGATTTAGGAAATTTTCCAAAACACCAATTTTCGCCAATTTCTGGATCAAAAAAATTAAAAAATTCGTGCTAAATCACAGTTACAAGATAAAATTTTTTAAACGGTCATTTAAGTGTAGTATTGTGCTATTGATCACGTGGTAAAAAATAATTTTTGGGGTTTTTAGCCCCTTTAAGAATGAAATTGTTGATTGTCGTAAAAATTATCCAGACTAGGGCTCAAAATACTGTCAAAATTGTTCGACATAACAAATATAAATGATATAAATCCTTCTCTTACCTGACGGTGTTATAGTCCGGGAGACCATTGTCTCTCCCTCGCATGATGTTGAGCGCTCCCAAGTCTCTTCTGGAGAACTCCATGGGCCCAAACAGTTTGTCCCTGACATCGGAACACAGCACTGTGTCTTCACGCTCGGCTATCTGGGAGCTCATGCCTCTTAGCAGTTCCTCCAGAGAGCTGTCCATTAGCACGTCCTGTAACAATTTAGAGTATGAGACAGTTGTCCCCGATGTGGTGTTTATACAGTATACGATTTCATTCCGTCCAGGGAAGTTGCATGGAAATGCAGATATGTGTAGTCGACTTCCATTGCCAGCACCGGAGCAGCCAGAATATCCCGAGCCGGGGGACGTCTGTTTCCTGATGGAGGCCCCGGAAGGATCGTCACTGGAGGTGGAATACATACGAGGGGAAACTCAGAAGGACGTCATCCTGTCAAGGGTGTTGAAAGGAGTTCAGCATGGCTAGGACACGGTGGAACTGCCGTTACCATTTCAACCATACACAACTGGGTAAGACTATCCGTACACCATGGTTGCCTGTTGTACAGCAACCGGGTGGTAATACTTACTTTCTTGAGGCTGGAGGTTCTGAAGTTGCGGGATAAAGTTTGACCAAGGTATTGTAAAAAGCAAATCTATTGCACGAAGTTACGTGTGGTGGTCTGGGGTAGACAAGGAGATCAAGGAACTGATTACGACTTGTCAAGCTTGCGCAGAGACTCGAAAAGCTCCAGCCAAGTCAAAGCTTTGACTTCTGCTGTGGCCATTGAGGTGCTGCGAGACATGTTTGCGGATTAAGGTATCCCAGACGAATTGGTCTCAGACAATGCCGCAGCCTTCAAGTCTGAGGAGTTTCAAGCCTTTTTGAGACTAAATCAAGTTGGGCACTCACCTCAGCACCGTGATCTCCAGCTTCAAATGGACTAGCTGAGAGAAATGTTCAAACTGTTAAGAATCTACTGAGCAAGGTGGCACCAGAGATTTGGCGGCTGGAGCTAAGGCACATACTGTTAGCGTTACGTACCACACCTAAGGCTACCACGGGACAGACGCCATCCGATCTGTTGATGGGGAGGAGGATCCGCACGATGTTCGACAAGCTTCACCCGGATAACAATCCCAGATCAGCAAGCCGAAAAACTGTGGCGGTGCAAGTCCAGAAGGACGACCCAGCCTGGCGGCAGTACCACGAGGGCCAATCAGTTACTTCCGAAACCGTGGTCGAGGACGAAACTGGCTGCCAGGAACAATTATAATTAGAGCTATGAAAAAATAGCATTTATATTGAATATTTAGCATTAATTTTCCAAATTTAGCATTTTGTAGCATTAATTTTCTTCTTTCCACTAAAACCCCAAATGTGGGGAGTTTCTTGTATTTTAATGGGGAATGAATTCAAATTATGCTTTATATGAACATTTCAATTCAAGTAGTCACTTTAAACGTTAGAAAACCAATTCTAATTGGATAGGTAAACCTTATTTTCAGTAATTTAGCATTTTGTAGCGTTTTTAAGATCTTATACTCGCTGATTTAGCATCAATAAACCCAAAACGCTAAATTTTCATGCCTCTAACGATAATCCATGGTCCCAGGAATTTCTTAGTCGCGGATGCCAAAGGAACGTCCCGGAAACTTCTCCCACCTGGACTAGCTGTGGTCACGAAGAGTGGCAGTGGTACCGGACCAGCCACCGCGAGGCCACAGCTCAGTACCCAAAGGTCATTTTGGAGAATTACCTTTCGATCGGTGCAATCCTGTACCGAGCCTGCCGGACATCTTTAATGTTGCCCCTGCAATGGTCGAGGATGGAGGCCCCTTGGTGGCAATGTTACCTCCACCTACACCTCCTAGACGCTTTGCTTCACTCATGATGGCAAAGCTAAACCCAGTGGAACGCTTCACAAGAGCGTCACGACCACCAGCTTATCAGGAAGGATTATCACTGTCAATAATTTCATGACGTTCTCTTCTCAACATCTTCATATGTTTTATAAAAGGGGGAGAATTGTGGTGTTGAACCATTTGAATTTGGTGCCAAGAAGCTTCACTCGGGGACCACTTGAGAGCGCCTATGCATGGCGAACCTCAGTGCAAGATGGGAGCTGTGGCAGATGAGATGTAAAAACTTGTCGTAGGCTTTCACGGCCCGAGTCAATAAGAAAACTTGGCTGTCGGGATACGCCGTGTCGATTGTCATTATTAAAATTCTGACGTTTCGAGCTGATTGCACAGCTCATCTTCAGAGATGTGAAGAGGAAATCACTGGGTAGAACCTGCTCGATCCAGCTCGACCCAGTGAATGACAAAGTACAATGGTGTGCAACCTCCTTTATATAAAACCATGACGCATGCGCGTTTAATCAACATTGATACTATTACTAGTATGTTCTGTACGTGCTAACTTTAAACGTTCTAATGTTGGCCTCCAAGTCCTACTCAATTTTAACCCATCGTCTCTGTTGAAGTTGTCAGATTTCATTTCTATTTCAATAGCTTCACGTACAAGACGAGGGCGGTATTGTTTAACTGTGGCTACTACACGTGTGTTATCAAAGTTGATGTTATGCCAAAAGTACATGACAATCGACATGGCGTATCCCGACAGGCAAGTTTTATTAGATGAGATGTTGACAGCCCATTGTATATTAACTTCATCTTCCCGTACTAAAGATTGTATTGTGCTCAAGTAAATCTATTTCTATACACTTACTAAACTACTGTTCCTCATTAGAACCCAACGCCTGACATCGGAACACAGCACAGTGTGTCACCTGCCTGTTACTCACGTTAGAATCCCACCACGTGGAGCAGAGACGGAGCGCGTCCGCCCCCATGTGGGTCTGCCGGTAGTTGCACTTCCCGTCTCTCCTGTAGATCCCGGGCGGGATGAGGGTGTGTCCGAACCTGAAGGCCGCACTCTGGAACACGTGACTCACTCCGGGGTGGATGTCGGGGTTGTATCCAGTGTAGTCGCTCAGCCCCTCGCCCAGGAACGAAGGAAGGTACTCGTATGCGATGATGTTCTAAAACATTCCATTTCCTTTAATTAGCAAATATTGCACGCGGTTTCGGCGGGCTAATGAGCGAACAGTATTTTAAATTGGGGACCGCTGATTGGCTGCATTCCACCCGCCGGTGACATCATCAGCATATGCTTACTTGCTTCGGAGCAACTATAATATGTGTATTTTTTGGTGAGTAAATTGGTTTAAAATGTGTTTTATTAATGATAATAATGGTTATTTTAAAATTAATGCTGATGGACATGTATTAAGCTATACGTTGTTTGAAAATAGCAAGAATGCTAGAAGTAAATTATTTGATTGATTGATTGATAAAAAATGTTTATCAAGGAAACATTTTTGCATGCCAACAAGATAAGGATAAGTTCGATCATGATTGTGTCACCTGTAGAGAAGCGATGACAATCCTCCTCGCCCTCTGGAATACCTCCTCGTCCGGCCAATCAGGATGCTCCTTCAGCACCCTAGCAGCGACCACGTTGTGCCATCTGAAGAACAAGATGCCGAAGGTCAACAACGCGGGATTCTGATTGGTCCGCGGATCGCCCAATAAGAACAGCCGCTCGGGATTCATCATGCGCAGAACGTGCGGCGCGGGGGAATTGAACAGCGGGACGCGCATCGTGTTTCGCACGGGGAATCCCCCAGACTTGTCCGTTAGAAATGTTCCATTTTTAAACGATCTCATCGCGTTTACCCAAACTTCACTGGTGCTGTAGATGAAGCTACCGTCAATCCATGATGTCATACGATTTGTCTGAAAAATAAAACAATATAAGTTAGTATATTTTCATGACGATTTTAAATGGGTACAAAAAAATCAACGGATTGAAGAAATACAATTATATTTAGAGTTTACCCGCTTTGTAACAGAGATAATTTCCAGCACAAATTTTAATTTAAATAGGTCCACGCCAGTCCTATAGGCTCCGACGTCATCGGCGAGAATAATAGCCAACCAGCGATCAGTGTTCTAAATTTAAGCTCCCTGGTTGGTCATGATTTACCTGCGGGCGACAAGACCATCGACAAGGCTAGTTTGGAAAAACTTTATACCATTTTGGAAGGCACCAACGTCAATGTTTTGAAATACTCTTCTATAATATGTCGGAGGGTAAAGTTAGTTTCAGAAGTAAAGACAAAATTTGCCAGAAGTAAGAATCGGAACCGGGGAACAACGGGAAACACAAATATTTCAAAATAAATATTGTTACAACTAAGGGGAAGGCTCGAAGTGAATATAATACCTTCTGGCAAATCTTAACTGATTGCTAATGGTTTGCCATGGTAACTGGAATCGTAATATAAAAACCAAGGATATAATCGATCTTTTCCCTTACAATCTTTGGGACAGTGCAAAGTGCTTCTCCAAATTACTTGTCAAATTAACTCGCTCCACATCCCCCAAACGGAAGATATTGTAAATTCGGATTTCCGAGTTTTAATTAAGACCGGTCACTGTACCGAATCCACTTCCGCAGAAGAGTTTGGTGATAGGAAACCAAGTTCTAGAAGCGCCAGCTGCGGAGCACGCTCGATAGTCTTTATGCTGGTACACCACGCAGCCTCGTTTAGAATTCCGTTACGAGAGTCACTTGAGTTTAATTTAAATGTGAGGGTAAAGTTCTTGACCTGATGGTTTGGCCCAAACTATTTTACAAAGGAAAGATTATTCGTCAAAAGGAATAGAATGTTAAACCACTTGAAAACCGTGTTTCTTTTGAAAAACTATTTATTTAGCTAAATCAATGGCATTATGAAGCACTTGTAACCCGCGATTTCTTTAGAATCTTCTTAAAGGGAGATAAAGATGTACCCACTTATTCCGCCTGGCTGCCGGACAAGGCAAGCGGTCAAGAACTATAATGATCTGGGTTAAAACAACGACTGTGAAGGTTAGTCGAATAGATTTGGAACACGCCATGAAAACATCTCTTACCTGTTCCCGTGGACTGTTTGGGCTCTGTCCCGTCTTCCTGTCGTACCCCGCCCGATGGAAGGGAATGTACTTGTCCCCCTGACACTCCTTGTCGTACATCTCGTCACACTTCTCGATCTCAATGTGGTGGACTTCTATCGGACACCCGCTCTCACTGGCCATCAGAACCTCCGAGCTCACCACCTGACCTACAGGGAGAAATAATCTCATCAGTGACTGGCTTTCATCGAAAAAACTAAATTTATATTACTACAAACAGAAGATTAAAAACATTCTTTAAAGACAATTTACTGCTTTTGGCCATTAATAACACATATTATATTATTGTGAGGTAATGCCTGTTAGTACAGAGCACCGCCTCAGTTTTCTTTTTCGTCTCAACTTATTTGTGTTACAAGGCCTTGGGATTCTTCGATGTCGAATTATTAATCAATTTGAATTAATTTCTCTATGTTAACGAACCTTGCATTTAAAAACAGTAATCGATACACATGCTATTCTTCACTAAATTATATCATGTGATAATAAAATATTGTAAACATCTCATGATACATAAAGCAAGCGGTGGGTGGGGTACTACCCCAATGACATAATATTAGCTTTGCTACGCAAAGCTTATGTACGTCATTGTACTACCCAAAGCAGATTCACTAGAAACAAAAGCCATCTTTGGTTTGTTCTGTTTACAATCTGTAGTTGCCAAGATACAATGCTTTTTATTAAATTTACTAAAGTTACTTTGTCATGTTACGAAAATTGCATGAATTTTTATTCATAGATTCGCCTTGGACATGGATGATTTAGTAAGATAGTTAGCCATTGTTGCTTTCAATTTATTTATATATTTACGAAGTTTCGCTATTTAAACTGATGTCGAAGAAATCATGTTTTAAATCTTATTTTTATTTATTAAATTTAAATACAGTTTATAGTCGAATAAAATAATTTCAACTTAACATCACCTGCTCTAAAAGTGTCGTCAAAATGTTTATATATTTTAATTACGTTTCCTTGTGTGATTGAGAGAGAGAGTATTAACCACTGTGCACAAGTATATAATTTAAAGGGGTCAACAGCCACTCCTAGCCTTCCCCCCCCCCACTCCCTTCGTGGACTTCACGATTGCTCAAGCAATTACACTGATTTAAAAAACTAAATTAAAACTGAAGACTTGACTTGGCAAATAATGAAGAGAGAGAGCTGTGAGACTGATTCCAGCACAACCACGGGAGGGCTCGTATGATTTATCTGCTGTGCTACTGAAAAACATTTTCCACTTGTGATTGATGTGGATAAAAAACTGCGCAAACCGGAGGTCGCTCAATTATTTCATCGTTAAATATTTCAATATTCAATTCTAGTCTCAAATTACCTTTAACTATTTAACAATGGTGTTAGCCATAGGTTATCATCCTTGGATGTTACGGGGAAGATCAAGGAACAATATGCCTGGATATTTAGAGCCTAGGGTGACATGATGAATAACAAGAATTTAGTCATCCAATATGGAATTTTTTAGTAAGGACTATTGCATTGCTGTCTTCAACTTGATGTTTTGACTATTTGGTGTTTATATGTTCTTGCCCTCACCTATTATTAGTACACTAGGAAAACGCTAAAGTCCTGCCGCGTTGATGGATGAGCTTTTTTAAGTTTTTAGTTTGCGAGGGATATCTTTACTTTTGCAAGTGCTTTGTTTTGCTGCCTACGCATTGTAGGTGATTGTTGTCAAGTTTCTATTGTTAGGGCCTACTTGTCAATTGGTATTATTTACCGGAAAAATTTATATTAAAAGCTTTATTTCTATGGATTCTGGCTAACTTTTTCAACTTTTTCTTTTAAAAGGTACTACATCACCATAACCTTAATGTCCATGAAAAATATAAACGTTGTAGCCCCACCCGTTTGGTCAGAATTGGCCCAAATGGCACGAAAATATCGCACAAAAAATAAAAAAACATATTAAAAGCTTTATTTCTATAGATTCTGGAACTTTTTCAACTTTTTCTTTCAAAATGTACTACATTACCATAACCTTAAAGTCCATGTATAATATGAACGTTGTAGCCCCACCCGTTTGGTCAGAATTGGCTTAAATGTTACGAAAATATCGCACAAAAAATCGAAAAAAATTGTAAAAGTACGATATTCATGAGAAATATTTCTTCGATTGTACCCAAAAACAATACAGCTCTAAGTTCAGAGATTTCGAAGGTCCCCTTAAATTTTCATCAAGATCGCATATGCCGTTTGCCCGGTAGAGAGCGAACAAACAGAAAAAAGAAAAAAAAACACGAGCTAAATTTTTTGGGGGGTCAGTGAAATTGAAGTCTTCGCTTTGCTCATCCAATAATTTGTTTATGCAATGATTAATTTTATGTTAATCATAATTGTTGGCATGCATGTTTCATGGTTGTTTTTGTTATTTTTAATATTTATTTGTATTGTTAAAATATTCCTTTGTTCAACCTCTGTTTGAGAAATACACTAGACTAGTGTCGAAATATTACTATTAAAAAAGTAATTTTCTAACAAGAACAGTGTATGTCACAAAATTACATTTTAATAATCAATTTTTCTGTTCTACTAGTTTCATATTTACAAGGTTATATAGTAGATGGACGACATATTATTAATTATTATGAGCGCACGTCTTATTCTCGTGCGTTACAAACACACGGTGAGCTTTTGGGTGAGCAGCGTTTACACAAGTACTTGACTTGGACTCACCGAAGAAAGCCAGCATTGCAGTCCTGTTCTTGGCCGAGCCCAGACCGTCCTCCCCCTTCATAAACAGCTGGCTGAGTTTCCTGGGACTGGGCCTGTTCTGCCCGGACAACATGTACACGCCGTCAGCATAGGAGGGCGGAGTCTTGCGTGTGAGGTGCTTGTCTGGGGACAAATACAAGATTATTAGACGAGCTGTAAATAAGTCATGGAATCAGTTTTTTGTAGTTTTAACTTTGTAGGGAGAGTCAATATCGATTATTTTATATATTTTATGTAATATATTGTCGCGACAATTCTAAATCCTTAGCAAACAACCCACGAAAGATTAACCTTTTTTGTGACACTTGGAGCTCGAAAAGTGGTCTCGATTTTTACACGTTTTCTTTGACATCTGTATAAAGTTTAGGACACACGATGTACTTTAGATGCTTTCATATTTCATATTTCATATTTTATTCACTCGATCAATACATTGCATAGATATAACCTCTCTTGGAAGAGGGGGAATGAATAATCCTTAATAATAACTAGGGGCTACTATGTACATGATAATAATATTAGTTATACGAATGTGTACATAATTAGAAAATAATTAGAAAGTAAGGAGGTGACTAAAAATAATATGTTTAAGCAGGTTCCAAATTAGTACATAGCAGTACATAGCAGAGGCAGGTGACAACAGTGTGTGTATACATTAACAAGTGCGTGTGCTTAGTGGATGAAGATAATATGTTGAATAAGTATTACGAAGTTTTAGTTATACATAGTAACGGTATTGTGCAAGGGTATAAATGGTATGTATAATGTATGAGGATCTTTAGCAGGTACTGTTTGTGTGCATTTGAAGTCTTAATAAGTAGCACAATTCACAACAATCTTATAATAAACATGCTTTGTGCAGTTATTATAAATAAAATGTAGCATATCACAAACATTAGGCTATTAAATTTGTAATATGTCAGAGTCAAGGAATTCCTCAAGGGTGTAGAATGTATGATTAATGAGATACGTCTTTACTTTATTTTTAAATAAAGCGGGTGTACTTTTTTTAATACTTTGTGGAAATTTGTTGTATATTTTGCTGCAGAGGTGCTTGGGTGCGAACATCAGTGTCTAGACTCGGAGTTCACTTGGAGTGCACTAGGAGTGCACTAGGAGTGCACTAGGAGTGCACTAGGAGTGCACTAGGATTGCACTAGGAGTGCACTAGGATTGCACTAGGAATTGCACTAGGATTGACTAGGAGTGCAGTATACTTTCGAACCAAAAATACAAGTTTTCCTGAGCTCATCCAAAAGTGTTTGTAGACTGTATATATAAAATTTTTATTTTTATTTTTATTTATTGCGATTTCGAATCTCGTCCAGTCCGACTAGTCGTACAGATGATGTGTAAGATTGAACGGAAACCGATGATCTTTTCAACTTAAGTCTATTTGTTTCTTTAGCGGATAAGACACAAAACTTTCTCGGCTCATTAAGGTTAAAATACTCGCGGCTAGCTAACCAAACTTTCCCACCAATATCTAATTGTATTGAGAAACCGTTTTAGTAATTATAAAACTCATTAACCATTTGTTTCGGAGAGTGAGACTGGTCTTGGGGTCACAGGTGAACGGGGGCCCTAGATTATCTGACTATAGAGACGTTCGGCACGTCCGAACCGATAGATAAATAACTGGTGGCGAAATCGATGCCTTCCGCTGGAGAGATGTATCATAAGAGTCACGTGCCTTTTTCGGTTAGCTTATTTTTTAACTTATTTAGAAGGCAGTGAAACTAGTTAGTGCATAAAAAGTCTAGTATGAGATGGGCATCATATACACAATTTTCAATATCCCCCCCCCCCCCCACCCCCCACCCTCACAAAAATATAAAATAATTAAATAAATAATATTTTTCAAATCAAAGAGAAATTAGAGGTTTTATATTTGATTCATTAATTTATTTCACCTGTAATCCAATTTAAATACATTGTTGTTTTAATATTACTATTTCAAACTTAACTTTAACTATAGTTCATTATAGTGTCTGCATTTATGTAATAATTTGTTTTCATTATAGTGTCTGCATTTATGTAATAAGTTTTTTTTATAGCTGAATATTTTAACACGTTATTTTTCTAAATACAGCTTATCCAACATCGATAAAGTGTTCAACAAACATTCGGAAATTCATAGCCTTACACCTGCAACGTCTATAGAAATTAATTGTGCCTGAAGAGAAACATACTTCTTTGAGTCGTTCTATGATATTGTTGGAATAAGATCGATAAAAATTTCAAATAATCAATCATCCATCGATGTCATTTATTAATCAGGTCTCGATATCGGAAAAGTTAATCGTTTATGCCGTAATGTGATTAAGATGGTTGAGAAATATTAGTTAACGGCCAGGAAAGAATGAAGTAATCCTCTCTTCAAGAGGCCAGATTGCAGTCTTCTTGTGAACTATAGTGGAAGAGGTTCTGCTTAATTAGTATGTACGACGGATGAAATCTTAATTGGATAATCCTGTATAGAGTTAATGTAAAAAGTATTGATATTTTTATAAGGTTAAGTAACACAAGTAGGTCTTGTTGATTAATGGGACATTTAATCTAGCAAGAATTTTAAGTAGCTTTATTTATGTAGTTAATTGTGAAACCTTATGCTTTGGAGATAGAGCGATTAAAATTCAGTTTGCTAACTTTATTCTGGTAAAAAGGTAGTAAGAATCAAAGTTTATACTTTCATTCTGGAAGGAAAGTCAAAAATATTAATGCAAAATTTGCATCTTTTAGTAACAAGTTATTCGTTGAAAATAAGTAATTTCACCCGTAGTTAGGCCTATAAATTAATATTTTAATGGATGCCAATGTCAAACAAGTAATTATTCGAATTGGGCATTGTAAAACTGCGTTATTATTTTGCATAACCCAACATTGTGTAACATTTTTGTATTTTTACGGCGTTTTAAACATGTTATTAATTAATTACTATTGCTCAATAATTTTAAATTTCGTTTTATTGTTATGTAAATATATGAAGGCATAACCATTAATGGAAACACACAAACACGAAAGGGGGATCGGATGCACATGTAAAAACAAACACGATTATGTATTGATTATTTTTTCGCATTACTCGCATTGTAAAAACGTGAAAGGTACAAAATATGAACTGAAAAAGCTATATAAGCAAAATAATAAGCATTGTAATTTTTAATTACATATACCGACTAAATTTATACACGTACAAGATAGCTAATGTTGGAGATAATTATGCCGTTAAAAATAGATCATTAAAGTTTTATTTCGCAACCGCAAATAATGGTTATATATAATTATGATCTAGCCAAGATATTACGGTTTTATCATATATAAAAAACTAAAATATTTTGACTCAAGAGTTTCCATATTGCTTACTAGTGAAATTAATATGCCTACAACAAAATGTTAATTTCGAACACCAGTGCGGTAATGTAAAAGTATTTTCATTGAGATACCAAGGTATAAAGTTTTCCCCCGTTCTTCTGTGAGCTTGTTAGTAGCTTTGCCAACCTCTGCCTTATATCACAGGGCAAGTCATGTTTTTATCCGCCCGAATTTCGAGTGTTTTGTGCTTCTTTATTTACAAAATGTTTATAAAGAATGACTGTGGCAAATATGTTGAATAAGAAAATGACCTCCATTGGCAAAAGTGCCCTTAATTAACTAGTATATTTTCTATTTATTTATTACTAGGAAGCTTCGCAAACGCTTTTTCAGGCGCGTTGTTGGATGAGGTTAATTGGTGCATTGAGCTGCCATGTGTTATGCAGATTTTCTGTTGTTCTGTGAAAAAATCATTACTAAGTCGAGACATTTTTTAAAAACGAAAAAAATCGTAATTTTAAAAAATGAAAAAAATGTGAAATTGCGATTTTCATGAGAAATAATTTTTTGATTCCGCTCAAATTTTATACCAAAATATTAATTCATAAAATTAAGGTTCTGTGAAAAAAGCATTACAATCAGATAAAGTATGTAGGTGTTATAAGTCGAAGAAATTGTTTAAAAATCGAAAAAAGGCGTAAAATTGCGATTTTCATGAGAAATAATATTTCGGTTGTGCTCAAATTTCCCACGAATATATGAATTTGTGAAATTAAGGTTCTTAGAAAAAATCATTAGGCCTACAATCGGATAAAACATGTAGGTCGAAAAAGTCGAAGAAATTGTTTAAAAATCGAAAAAATAGTAAAATTGCGATTTTCATGAGAAATAATATTTCGATTGCGCTCAGAAAACGTGGCAGTTCTAAGTTCAGAAATTTCGAAGGCCTCCAGAAAATTTCATCGCAATTGGGGTATCGGTTTAGCTGGAATCGTGTTAACTAACAGACAAAAATACAAAAAACATTCCGGATTTTTTCTCTCCAGTGTAGTGAAATGGAATCTTCACTTCGCTCATCCAATATTTTTTTTTTTAAATTTTGTATATTTTACTATATTATTACTCATGATTATTTAAGTTTCAGTTTAAAAGCAGAATAAATATGGTAGAATGTTTGTATTGCACATTTATTTCATCAAATCTATTTTACATATTATCTATTTCGTCATATTGTGATATGATTTTGTTAAACACTGAACTACATTTCAAAACAAAAATTCAAGTAACAAAAACAGAGGCATAATAAACTAATACGAGTATATTTTCTATGTATTCTTTATAAATGTCATGCACGCTTGTATTCACGTGTATTCAGCAATACATCACCCATAAACAACGTAATAAAACACAAATTCAAGCAGCCACCTGATAACTTTATAAAATCACCGCCTAGGAATAAATTAAACCTGTCGTAATCCTACCCACCTGCGCTGCGCATGTGACTATAGGCTTCGACAATTAAGTGGCCACAGCGCTCCAGTTAGATCATTATATTTGCTAAGTATACAGCCGACCCTGACTCTGGGCAAGCCTACCGTGTGCATGACCTGATTCTAACCCCAACAGTCACACAATCAACTAGGTTGTATGTATGCTAGACGCGTTAGTCATGTTAATGAGGAGAACATTAGCCAACAATATCAGGTGTTCATTATAAAATTCTTCGTTGTCTTTTAACAGTGATTTGTTAGGGTGTCATGTACTGTGGTGTTTTTTTTTAATTAACGTGCGTTGAATAATTAAATTGACTAGTTTCAAATTTGTCTTAGTCCTAGATTGTCGGATTGACTAATGTTGTGTGTGTTGACAAATGTGTGTTTGGTCTGTCTGGGCTTTTAAGAGGCATTCACCTAAATTATTTTTTCCACCTATATAATGTAAGATCCGTTTAAACTCGAAACAAGTCCAGGAAGTAAAATAATTGACTCCTCAAAACATCGTCTCCAATTCTTGACATTCAGAGGTGATTAATACTTTTGCATTTTTAAGTTTTCAGTTTTCTTGTAAGTAAATGCTCTTAGTAAGTTTGTGTTGTATACCATGAAATAATATGTTAACATGTAATAATAGCTGAAAATGCTAAATGAAGTGAAATTAATTGAATTGACCAACTATTAAAATTATTATGCGCGATCACATTGATTGACATGTTGAGAATCAGTAAGGAAATATGCGTTGAAAAAATCTGTGTTTAGACGGAATAGATTCCCGAATTTCACAAAAATTTAGTAAATAATAGAGATTTCACGAATTTTGTAGTCTAAATCCATGAATTTAATTGAGGAATACGCATTTTGGATCTCATGTACTAGTTCTAACGAAAGAATGTAGATGCTTTGAAGTGGTGGGGGTTGAATGAATGCGCGGTAAAAGTAAAGTCGCATTTGTGTATGAAGAAGAATATCTTTTACCAAAACAAGCAAAAATGTTCTGTTCTAGATCACAGAGTTCCTCCGTGTGCAAGATCCACGCTGAGCTAGCGTGAATAGAGTTGACAAAGTTTTTATGTTGGGAAAACAATTTCGAGCCATCTGCATTCTTTCGTTGGGACCACTATAGATTATTTATCAACTTTCACGTGAAATGGCAGTATAATTTAAAAAAAAAAACGCGGAAAGCTGAGCGCCCATCTCCGTTCTAGCCTCAGCGCCTCCTCTGTTAACCGGACCAATCAGAAGAAAGCTTTCAGACGCTTCACGGCATGCCAGCCAATGGCCGATCAGCTACTCTAACCAATAATTTCTTTGTCCTTGGACCTCTATATAAACGCCTTTCTTATACCCTTATACATTAATTAATCATAAAACAAAACCGTAAATGTATACACTCAGTTAACGTTTCCTGTTTAATATTACATAACCCATCGCCTATTTCCCAAGAAGCACTTTGACAGGGAATAGTCTAGACTTTGTTGGGACCGGCAATACCTGGTTAATTACTGGACGTGTGTATATTGACAGTGACAAGTAGTTGTAATTGAGAACAATAGGTTCTTAACGTAACCGAGACAGAGTGTAATGTTTCAAGGGGGCCGCAAGTCTAGGCATTATAATATGTCTGATTCCTGGGGGGATAACTTCTCTGACAGAAACCTACCTATACTACATACTACACACATACATAACTTTCGATATTGTTTCGATGTATCAACTTGTTAATATTTTTGCGTTTTAGGCAAATTGCTGTTCGCTCGACCGACTGACACCACAGGTGTTTGAAATTTTGAACATATGTCACGAATGTGTCAATATAGGGCTCTGCAGTAACACATTTCCACATTTTGTTTTAGTATAATTTATAAAAAAAAAAAGTTTTTACGAATCTTGATTTTGTGAAAAACTCCAAAATTGACCACATAAGCGATTTTTTTCTGGCTGATTAAGACAACATTTCGAAAACCTATGACCGCAGGGCTGCCCATATATGCTTTATTGACAACTTTGCAAAGTTTCATATACGTCGGATGCATCTTGGCCAAGCGACTATCTATTTGTTTACTGCCAAATGTGACCCATTCCCTCTAAAAATGTGTGAAAAGGGTTTAATATTGCCAAATCTTCGTAATGATTTTTAAGTTCTAGTCCCTCGCGTTTAATGACCCGGCACCTGCCTCATAATAATTAAGCATGCGACCAAAATTCGGGGAAGTTAAATTATATTTCTTCGGAGAAACACATCGACATATCATCGACATGTCATTGACATGGTTCTGTGGGATTTAGCTCCGCAGGGAAATTTGTATTTGAAGAATCCTGGGATCGTCCCTTCTATCATAAGTCCCGTAAAACTAGTTTTATTTAAATTGTAATGGTCCTTATAATAGGCGGTATTACTTTTCGTTTTTCAAGAAGACATCTTAAATTTTCGTAACGAATGATGACCCTACATTTGCGGTCTTCGACTTAGCTTTCGATTCGATTTCAACATTTTCATCTTCCCATCGCATTCGTAATATACCTATTATTATTACCAGGTAAAGATTCTTGTCAAATTGTAATTGGTTATGCGGTTACTGTAGATGGCCGTTGGCCCTCACCCTAATTGTTTAATCACCATTGCTCCAACGAGAGAACGGCATTTCTTTCAGATCCAATAATATGTTGCGAAAGAGCGGATAACTTCTTTTGGGCGCGCAATTTAGAAGAAAAAAACTTGTTCTTTCGTTTTCTTGCTAGAGATAATTACTATCAAAGAGATGAATTGTTAATCACATGGAATTCTTATTTAAAAAAAACGAAATATTTATGTCGCACTGTGTTGAAACACGAATGTGTGCGACCTGTTTTACAATATATTTGGAACATTATATTTATTTATATTTTTGGTCCTAGATTGTAATCATTCGTTTTCATCTACTGTCATGAGAGATACGTTTTTGTAGCGTTTTAGGTTATTATGCTAAATCGGTGAACGTATATTATGTAAAACGCTACAAAATGCAAATGTCACTATAAATATTTCTCATACATATTGAGAACTAGTTTAGCAATGCATCTAACGTTTTATGAGGCTATTATTGAATTGAAATGTTCCCATAACTCGTTCGCCGCACCGTTCACCGTCAGAAGAACAAGAAACACACCACATTCAGGGTTTTGGTCCAAAGAAAAATAACAGACTCAGCAAAATGCCTAATTTGAAAATTTTATGCTCATTATTCAGAATTTAAATACTTAAAAAAAACAGTCTTCAATAATAAAATATATTACATGGATATGTTGTAATTGAATTTCAAATGTCATAAACTTATACAGTGCTATGGATCTTCTGAAATGTACCACATAAATGTACTAATGCACCTAGCAAAAAAAATTACTAATAATTACTAATGAGATAAGATGTCCATTAATAATCGTTTCTGTTGTGAAAATAATTTAGAATTAAAAGGTTAAGAGGTAGGAATGGGTATAATTTGAAACAAATTTTATCTTTCACTTTTAACGTATGTCAAATATGAACAGCAGTTCATTAATTAAATACGGTAGCGGCAGAGCAAACATAATACGCCTCCTTATAACTAATGAGTAATGATCATTTACATTATTAACCATAAACTTACTGACAAAATCTGATAAACAAGAAAAGGTGAAATTAACTCGTCCACTAAACCCACATTTAGTTACTCGCTTAACAAGTAATTAGCATGTTGTATTTATAGCTCTTTTAATGTAATAGCGTGAAATTAAAAATGCCCCCTAATTCATTTAAACCATTCACTATAGATGATATTATCAAATAAAGCAAATATTTATCACTGAAATATGATGCCAAGATGTAGAAACAGATTCGATATGATCTAAGAGTGCGAACTTTAACGCCCGCTAAAAATTTACGACCATTCCTCACTTCACGATTGGCCATTAAAAATGATAACACATGTTTCCATTTGAAAGTGTGATGTTTGAAGTATAAATAATGGTCTGGCATTTCACTGGACAGGTAGAACTACGTTTCGTTTACTGGTGGATTCTACTAAATGAGTGGCCCACTTCAAACGAGGCAGGTCCGATCATTTATCAGCCTACCTAGCTCGCTCGCTAACATTAATGAGCAGATAAATTATCTAAGAACGAGATTGTTGTTTAAATAATATAAATCTCAAGACTTTTTAGCGGCTGTCGTCGCTGTGTGTAGCGCTGGTTTATTGCGTCATATTAAGGAGAGCTACAAGGTTTTCAACAAGTGGTTAACCTGTGTGAAAGCCAAGAGAGTGTGAAAGAATAATGTTATAATAATTTTCTTTGATAATACTTTTCTACTGTTAAAAGTAAAAGACTCACGTAAGGCTATGAAGGTAATCTGTTCATCGTTTAAACAAAGCAAACACGATGATTTAAATTAGCCCAGGTTTTGATTGATAATTTTCTTGTTAAATTTATATAATACAAAGATTTAAAAGAATTTCGCTGTAAGGGTAATTTTTACTGACAATCATGCATTTGTGTATACATACATTTTTATGAAATATTTAATGACAACTTTTAACACTGCATGAACTGCAACATTTGAAATAAAACAAAATATATAATATTTAATTGAGAAGGGAGTAGGGTAGTGGAAAATAAAGTAAATAAATAATTTTAGGATTTAAAAATAATATTGTTTTAATGTTGTTGAAAGCTCAAGATCTAAATAATTGTTGGTATTCGGAAGCAAAACTTTCGAAGATCTGACCCAGAATCTGAAACTCGACCTACCGATTGAATTGTTAATTGAGGCAGAGATGAGTGTTAAGAGCACTTTTAATTTACTTATGAACATTTCGTCTTTAAAAATTAGTATTTTAGAGTTTTAAAACCACAAAAGAAAGCTCTTGTACTGAATTTATAAATTAAAATTAGTTTCTTCAAAAACTCTATGATGGGGATTTCTTTCATCAATAAAGAATTTAATATTTATTACAAGTAAGAAAGCACGGTTTGACTAATTTCAAACAGTAATGATCAAACCTTACTTTTAGACAAATGATTATATTGTAGGGTTTTCATATATTTTCAACTCGCTTCTTACTATCTATAATGCAAAACGCTAATTTCCTTCATCTAAATTAGTTTTGTGTGTTTTTTATCTATGAATTCCGTACTTTTATAATAAAATACATTATTTAAGTAAAGATGTCCGAGTTTATAGTTGTGTGAAAAAAAAATTAATTTATATACTAAATATTCCTCGTTTTGCATGTCGATCGATAACGAATAGCATAAAATAAATAAATAAATAAATACATTTTTGTAGGATGGCCGCTGTAGGGTATACACATCAGATTTAACCGGTGTGACCCTCTTCAATTAACTAAATTAGGTATATTACGGTTAGGTCAATTGTGAAGGGATGTCAGAGGGCTATTTAAGAGGACTCAATCCCTTGCATTCGCATTAAAGCTGAGGAAAACCTCGGAAAAAACCTTCAGTCAGGATTGCCGGTCTCGACGGTATTCGAACCCGGGACCTTCCGAATCAGAGCTAACACTGTCGGTAATAGCATTAAAACATGTCAATACATATGACTAAGAACATAAAGATCTTATTAATCTCTCTGGAATGTATTTCTTAAGGTATAATTAAATGTTTGGAAAACATTCGCGTAACCGTATCCGCCAAGTCTGTTGTTTAGTTTTTCGTTTAGGGTAATTACCGGGAGCAGGCTAATAAATCACTTGTTTTTCTCCGCGCCTGAGTTCGGGATCGTGTACCGTGTTAGTTTCGACATCGATCCAGTTACGAAAGATTTTAACACTTTGCGTCACTCACGGATAAAACTTTTTATAGATTTATCAGCACATTTATTTAGCAGGTGTAAAAGTCACGGCTTTTAATATCGGCAAATCGTGTTTATATGTTAATCAATTCAATTTAAATTCAATTCAACCTATTTAGATTATTTCGTGTTTTGGGGTTTAATGTTCTTTTGTATCTAGTAGTTAATTAATTAATTGTATTCTTATTGTGTTCTTGGCCTTAATAATAATAAAATATAATTAATAATGTCACACAAATTGTATATAATACCTTACTGGTCCAAAATTCGCATAGTAGCATTTTAATTGTGTGGACCTCAAAAACAGAAATGTTGGTGGTTATATCAAAACTTGATACCGTTGATTGTTGTTGTATGAATTATTAATTGATTTACCTTTGTTGCTCATAGATAGATATATTTTATAACTCTTTGCAGAGAAAGTGCATAGTCTATAATAAATAATAATAAAAGTGCTAATAATATTGCTATACACAGTGTTTATGTTAAGAGTAGATGCGAAATAATAATATGCCCAAAAGGAGGCATGCTCATTTTACGTGCATTCAAATTTCTCAACTAATTTTAGTGGCATCTATTTGTAATTTTACATAATTGTGTAAAAATTAATTATGAAGACTTCCATCATAGCACTGTTCCATTAATAAATAATAATAGAAAATAAACAAAAAATAAATTCAACATTTTAGAATTAAGAATGTGACAAAATGGTCAAAAACACCCAATTAACTATGTATTTTCTGATTGATCTATGATAAATATTAAAATTCAGATAAGATAGGAAGTACAGAAATGTATTTCATTATCAATTATGCCAAGTTGTATTCAGAAGCAATGATTTATGGCAGCAGGACAAGGAACGCGTCTTCTCCCTCTTAACGCCCTCTATTGTTATGAGGGCAAAGATACAAGTAAAACTAGACCCTCCACCCGTGGATTAGGATGAAGAACAATTCCCACTGTTTTATAGCATTCCATTATCATTTTGCATCATCATCTTTATAACAATGTTCATCATTAATTTCATACTATTGCTGCTATATATTTTCTCAAGTTATTTATTTTTGTAAACATGTACTTTTGTATTGATTAGTACGTTGGATCTTCGTGGTCATCCATAGGCCTACTAATTGTCCAGCTGTCAATAAATATTGAATTTAATAATAACAAGAAACCCATGCCTCATGAGTTGTGAGGGATTCGAATCAGCTCTCCTACTAGTGGCATAGGCTTTAGGCCGGTGCCCATTTAGTATGAGACTACGTTAAAAATATTTGTCAAAACCTGCACAGAACAGAAAGGGTTATAAGCTAATAATCTTTTTTCTAGGTCTATTAGGTTATACATTTTCCACTATGCATGAACATTAAATAGAGATACGAAGACTTCATCATTAGCACTTTTCATAAAAATGTGCATACTAAATTTAAAAAGTTAATTGATTATTTTGGTTTAAGTAAAAAGTCCCAAAACAAGAAAAAACTTTTTAATGATTGATCGTTGATATGATTTGAAAAGAGATTAGGGTAGTGTCATGCTTTCATCAGTTTGGATTAGCTAGGACAAACCAGATTTTACTGCCGAATGCAGAGGTTGATTCTTGATCACTTACAACCTATAATGTCCTTGGTTGGCGTGGTTTTCACCAGGCAGTAAGTCACGTTAATAATTATTGTGTTTTGATGCGACCCATGGATATTAAACACCTATAGTAGGCTAGATCTGCAGTCTCCAATACGTCCGCACAGACGCGAGCGTAGCAAATTGAAGAGTCAATCTGCCATATTCAAGATGGCGATTTGGCGTTTTAATTTATGCTTTTTTAATGCAATAAAGTATTTTACTGGATTGTTTTGATATGGTTTTAGCTTGTGCTGCATGGGAATGTACAAACAGAAAAAATAAGAAGTAATTACGTAAGAGAATTAAGTAATCATTTGGTGTAAATGGCTAGTATGCTCAGGTCCTGTCAACCTGACGGCCATGTTGAAAAATATTTGGACTACAAATCGCTCCCATTTACTTTAACATGCAAACTGCCATATTCAAGATGGCTTCAAATTGTCACGGAAGTGGATTAATGACTGCGGATTTAGCCTATTATAGGTGTTTAATATCTATGGTGCGATCAGACCACATTTAAAAATATGAATTAGCCTAATACTAACTGACCGTCAAAGCAACCAAAGAGATTTTTATAAGTATTTCCAAAGTTTGTGTGTAGAGAATTATTTGAAAGGGTGAAATGTTCTCCGATAAGACATGAACATATTCTTCATAAACAACATCACAATGTACCAAATTGTTTGGGTGCAAATTGGAGGTCTTAAAAAATCAATGTTGTCGAGAATGTATGTACAATTCTCGAGAATTAAATGATCAAGCGATTTTTAAATGGTTCTGCGACTGTAAAAACGCAAGTCCAAGCTCAAAATCAAATCAACTAGGAAAAAATCAAAAGCAATTTTTTTAATTCTTCATCACTGGGTGGGGTGAGGGGTCTCACACGACTTCCAATTTGTCTTTTAAGAGGCTTGTGTGCGGACGCTCAGTGTCTATGGCGTGCAGAACTTCCGTACTATTCAAATAACGTAAAGGAAAATCAACATCTTCTTCAACAACTCGCAACCTTCTCGTGGTTTGGCCCGTGATTAGGGGAGTTTTTCTCCCTGTAACTAATGGCGAGCTCTGGGTCGTCGTCGGGGAACTTTCCCCTTCCCTTTGACTACCTCCCCGACGGCGACGACAATGACAACACGGACGGATGATGACACAGACGAAGACGACCACAACGTGGGGGAACCCCCCTGCCCTCCCCATACGCTTGTGGCTGGTTCTGACCAGCACAGGCCTACCCACCCCTTGTCCCCCTGCGTCATCCATAAAGTCCCTCCCTTCGTCTCGATTAGCCAAGTTGCATAAATATGAGACGTTAAGCAATATCCAATCCAACATCTTCTTGTTTTGTTTTCATCCACAGACAGATAACTAAATACCTAGTTCTCCTACATAGTCCCTTTCCATTTAAATACCAGATTTTTTCGTGCCAGCCCTGAAAGGCACACATAATTATTAATTTTGGTTGATATTTTTAAATTTTGTGTGTCCAACGGGGCCAAAAGTGTAAAAAAAAAAAAAAAAAAAAATTAACGAGGATTGGTATTACCTACCTTTCTGAGTATGCACACACAAAGATTACCTTGATCGATGTAAAAATGTAGGCGTTGTTTGAAAAGTACGAACGCACATTTTCGGCTCAAATCATTACGTTCCCATGGTAATTTCATAGAGATTTCGAACTTCGTCCAGTCACACACAATGCTCTTAAACCTTACGAAATCAACGATTTGTTCAAAGTCATCTCACGTTATTGTTCTGTCATACTCACGTATTCAAAATTGATTTCGAAACTTTTCCTATCGTCATTTTGTCTTTTTTAAGTGCTGCCATTGAATCCACAGTACACCTAATGACTATGATTAATGCATTCAGATATTAAAATTGATTACTCTGAAGAAATTTCACTTGCAAGTTCTTGATCTTATCTATGCAACAAGAACGAACAATGGATAACCGACAATCGATTGTGTGGGTAGAGACACATTAAATAATATTCAATATAAGACGGAAAGTTTATAAATGGCGAAAGTTTTATTTCGATTTGTGAATGATGTCATGGCTAAAATTTAAGTATGGAAAATTATAGCCCTTCCTTCCAACAAAAAGGGTATATATTACGGGTTCATAGGCCTACTCAATCATACAGAGGTTAGATGGTCAGGTTGGGTATCAACTTTCAAATATATTATTATCATGGGTTGAGCATGGTATTATGTATTGTACATGTCGTTTCAGAAAGGGCTATTACTCCCAAAAATGACTTTTTACCAAAATCTATAGCACAAAACTTCACTGCAATGACCGCTTAAAAAATCATATCTTGTAACTGTGATTTTACACGTTTTTTGAAAAGTTTTTTGATTCTGAAATTGGCGAAAATAAGAGTTTTGGTGTATTTCTTAAATCGGTTTCAACCTACTTAATTTTTCTTTCACATTATATACTAGAGTATTGTACTAATCTAAAATGGCATTTAATAACATCGTAAATTGAAACTGTGCACAAATATACACTCAAACGCGCAAAAATATGCATTCCAAAATCACACCTTTTCTTGGTAAATAGCATAATTTGACCAAACCACTTGCCCAAATTACAAAACAAAATTAAGAGGATTTACAATAAAGGCTACCGAGTACGTCAATAATGGCCAATTTTTTTTTGGATCATAATCCTCCTAAGGGAGATTTTTGCCGATGGGACCAAGGTCGAAAATGACCAAGCTTGTCAACAAAATTTCGGGTCATGGTGAAGCCAATAGTTTTTTGTTCCGTTTTTGTTTCTTTCTAAATTCATAACTTGTTAGCCTGAATGAAATATTTTTTAGTTTAGCGAATGTTTATACCCGATTAAGAGTGGCACGTTGGTCTTGTTGTTAGCGTATCTGCTAACAATGCAGAAGGTCCAGGGTTCGATTCCCGCCAAAGTCAGAAGTTTTTCAACTTCTGATTTGGACTTAAGTCCATCAGTTCTTGTCTTAAGATTTTGTAAACGGTGACTTTGGAGCCGTCCTAGCAACGAAGCACATAATAAATTCAGAATTTTTCTGAATTGGCCTTGTTGATTCTGGCGTTGATCCGCGGGTGTACGCACTGTCCATACCACTGATTGCTATATTTCCTATTAAAAAAATAATCGGTCTTTGGTTGGTTATCGCTCACTCGTCGATTGCGTCGGGGTCTACAGGGTAGGCCATTGATATTAAACCCCTATAGTAGGCCTAACAGTAGTTAAATATCAATGGGGTAGGCTTAGTCGCTTTGATTTACAGTCCCCCACTGAAAATCAGTCATATAACTGAGTGGGTAGACTCTAAATACATTTTTTTTAGGGGACCGCAGCACTGTTGCCACATGGTTAGAAAACAATAACACATGACGTGACATGCTCACTAAAACCATGACTTCACGGCATTAAAATGTAAATCTGCTTCTGAAAATCAACCCAACATTTTTAAAGTAAAGATTACGATTACTGGAAGATTTTAAAAGTCGTGTTAAGAGTGCTGGTCATTACGTTAATGCATGATCACCCAAACCCCGTCATCGTGATTGGCTGGCAACAAGGCTTAGAGAATTAAAAATCGGTTTTTGAAGCTTATTTTTTTAACCGTTGCTTTTGATAAAATTTTACGTTTTGCAAGTTTAAAAAGTTATTTTTTACTTTATAATAATTGTGTAGAATTTGGCTCAGAGCATGGCTATGCTAATCGTAAAAGGCGAGGAAAGAGACAGCTCGTAGGGGAGTATATTACTACCCGTAACTAGAGGCGAGCTCTGGCGGTCCTCGTCGGTGACCTATCCCTCTTCTCTTGACGATCTCTCCGACGAAGATGGCCATGACAACACGAACGAAGCCGTAAAAATATGACGACGACCGCGACGTGAAAATCCCCCTCCCCGTGTATTGTGTATTGTATATTATTATTGGAGAGCGAAGCGAAGACTTCAATTTCACTAACCCCCCAAAAAATTAGCTCGGCTGTTTTTTTTTAAAATTATTTTTTGTCTGTTCGCTCTCTCGGGCAAACGGTATAGGCCTATGCGATCTTGATGAAAATTGGAGGGGACCTTCGAAATCTCTGAACTTAGACCTGCACGTTTTTGGGTACAATCGAAGAAATATTTCTCATGAATATCGTACTTTTACGATTTTTATCGATTTCAAGTGCGATATTTTCGTGATATTTGGGCCGTTTTTTGACCAAACGGGTGGGGCTACAACGTTCATATTTTACATGGACATTAAGGTTATGGTGATGTAGTACATTTTGAAAGAAACAGTTGAAAAAGTTAGCCAGAATCTATAGAAATGAAGGTTTTAATATAAGTTTTTTAGGTATTTAATAACAATTAACAAGTAACAATAGAAACTTGACAACAATCACCTACAATGCGTTCAAAAAGCACTTGCAAAAGTAAAGAGATCCCACGTAAACCAAAAACTTACAAAAAAGCTCATCCATCAACGCGACTATAAAAAAAGCGTTCGCGAAGCGGCCTAGTAGTAATAATAATAATCCCCCCCCTAACCTAACCTAACCTAACTAACGTAGGGGGTCCGGATAATGAACAAGTACCCAAAATAGTTGTCTTTAGGTCTAGTAAATTGTAAACGTAGGCATTGCTTCTCTTTTCACCTCCGTTGGTAACATTAGCATTAGCATAATGTCACTTGCTGTGTCGGTTCAAAACTCAACATATTAGCTTACCGAAATAATGTACAGCCCACACCTAAACCCACTGCAACAACCCAAACCGGATTCCGTCTCGAATTAATAATTAATAGACATTAAAACTCGTAATAGATCAGAATTAAACGACAGGTTATGAGTGGTAACTTTTAAACGCTCTCGGATTAGGTTCGTCATGGTGGTACCACACACATCCAGACTACCAACCGAACAGTAGTCGATTCCGCAACCAAGGTCACTCATTGGCTGAGCTCACTGAAACTAATCTGCATACGTCAGAAGGAATTCCATGCGCGGTTGTTAATGAGTTATAGATACACTTGCCCCTGTGGTCGGGTTGCCCCACTTTCCCCTACTTTCAAGCAGACATCCTTGTTGGCCGGCGCGTGGTTTAGCAAGTCGGCGTGAGGCCGTTATGGGTGATGTAATTACCATAATAAAGTTTATTACTCAGTTGAGACAATACGCAAGGCGGTGACATAATACAGGTGTATACGATCAGAAGTGTTGAGAACACATTTCAAAATAATATTGGTTGGTCGACACTACGTTTTGATTTGAATTTTGTGCTTAATATCAAGTATAAGAGCATCAAATCATTATCTGTGTGGGTCTCTATTGCACATGAGATTTGTCAGATCACGGACTTATTATAGTATCTATATGTATATATGTATGTATAAATATTGCTACATAAAAAAACTTATTTTCCCATGCACCTAAGACAGTGTTAAGTTTAATTAATTGTTAAATAACATTTACCTGTTCTATTAAAGTTTCTTTAAAAACATAATAAAAGTACATATCTGATTAGTACATAGACGTTTAATAAACACAATCACTAAAAAATATGAAGATTTGTAGACTAATTACTAATGTATTTTTTTTTAAGAAAAAGAAGTAGGTGCAAGACTAATTCATGCTAACGCTCAACTCTATCGGACTCAAAAGTATAAGAACTATTATTACAGTTTTAATTGAGTTTTCTTTAAACTCACTAAAAAAGTCACTGGTTTTATCTTTTTTACAATGAACTGTGTATTCCCACAATAGGAAATACTTATTAACTTTTTTATCACTCCACTACATTAAGAACTTCTTTCTGAACACGTTAATAATATGTTTTACATATAGCTGACAATGTTGTTACGTATCTAGATTAATTAACTAGTTAATGTATCTAGATAATAATTGTTTGTTATATTTTTCTATTATCTAGACAAAATAAAGTTTAAATAATCTAAGTTAATTAGCTTTAAGATAACATTTTGTCGGTAAAATAATGAACACTCACAGTTTTAGGCAAATAATAATAATAAATCACTTTTTTAACTGAATTATTCATCTAGATTTTTAATTAACTATGTCATCTTAATCGTAGTTCCGCATATTTGAAGATTCTTCTAGATAGATATGTAACTGTCAACTTGTCGAGTCTGTCAAATATTACGATTGACAAGAAAACAGTTGTTGGGGAAAAATTGTTGATAAAAAAAACACGTCGATCTCAATAATTATTATTTTTGGCAGAATAAAATTATCTACATAACAATTTTTATCTCTTTTACCTAGATAATTTTCTACAATTTGTCTTATATCTTATCTAGGTAAAAAATAATTTATCTAGTCACAACACTGGTAGCTGATCAGATTTCCAATTATAAAAGTAAGCTGAAACATGCTGTTTGCACGGGAAAAAAACTAAACTTTGTGCCTAAATAGAATTCAAAATATTTACTTCAAATATGTTTAATTGCAGTAATGGTGTTTTAAGTGGTTTTCTATCAATTTCTTAAACTCACGTCAATATTTGGACATGGGAAGCATTACATTCTGTGTTTTCCTACAGTTTGCCTAAGACCACAAATCTCAAAACTAGAACCGAAACAATTTTGACCTATGTGTGTCTAGCAGGAACTCGCCACAACTAACCGAAATCGGTAACTACCAGAGACTCTAATAACTGAGATTAAATAAACACTCATCAAACATATTACCGGGTCCAATCATTATTTATTTAGGAAGTTGTACAAAATATTACATAAAAATGAACTTTTACAGTTCGATAGAAAGGTAGAATAAGGGATACGGAACCCCAGTCACAATGTGTCTTCGTTATGCCTCTTACAACCACATTGTATTGTACAAATACTAGTACATTACAAAGTAGTAAAAACAATCAGCTGTTGATGAATGGTGATCATATTGTGATGGTGAACATTGAAATGTCGAGCAATCTTCACATGAAATAGCTAACACACTCATATGATTTATATTATTATTGTTTTACCAAGATAGTGTTTGGTTGTGTTTAGATCTTGCCCTAATTTAATTCCTGGTGATGATTGTTGTAAAATGAAAATACAAGTTAACTATACAACTCCAACGAGCCTCGGTTCAATGCATCTGACCCACATGACGCCCATACAACATGAGCCACACTGACTGCTCATAAATAATCAAAACTATAATAAATCTCTGCAGACGAAGTTTTAACTAAACACAACTTGACGTTCGCTAATTTAAATGTGCTATTAATTTGTGGGTCACGTTTCAACTTCGATCATATATAAACCCACGTTAATTTATTCAAGATTCGATGATAAAGTTTTCACCTGACAAAGTGTGATTTCAAATGAAATGGTTCCTAGTTTTATTGTCTTGGGTCGTGATCCTAGGGTTACCAGGGTCAAACCGGCCCACCCTGATTAAGGTTAGGATAGGCTGGACTCTAGTACGCATACGAGATAACAGAGCGCTCTGTTACGCGGCTTGAAGTAGAGAGCCTAGATAAGCTAACACCAGAGAGTGGCCATACCGTACTTCCGGCCGCCATGTTTTTGCCAAACAATTTTTTAGTTTCGTCAGCTGTCATAAAGTAAACAAATGTGGCCTTCAAAAGACCAACTTGTTTACGTCTGTTTCAAGCCAAATTTGTTAACTTTTACGGCAGTTGACGAAACTAAAAAAATGATTTGGAAAAACATGGCGGCCGTAAATACTGTATGGCCACTCTCTGGTGTAAGCTTATCTAAGCTCTCTAGCTCTTACACGGGAACTGCGGCCAACTGCAGTACGAAATTTCCGTCCTATTTTGAAGCCCTGCCTTTTTATCACTTTCGAGAGCCGTACATATTATTTTATAAGAAAAAAAGGGACCAAGGCGATAGAATCGCACATTTGAGTCACCAAAAGAATGTGTAAATTCAAGGAAATCGATGACCTAAGAAGTTTTTGTAATAAATAGTTCAATGCCAGTGAATCATGGGATCGTCATTGATAAAAATTCTACTTATACCTTGACTGGTATTATACGAAAGAAAATGCTACTACTTTAAAGAGCAATTCTAGACAAATGTTGGTAAAACATACATCGCTCCAATATCAACGTCTCTTTGAAGAGTTGCAATTTGCGGTAATACATAACAGTGTGTGTTACATCAATTTTTCGAATTAATCACAAAACAGCGAAATTTGTATTGGAAAATAATAATATTTTTGTTTTAAACCAAAATTGTATGTTATCGCTACAATATATTTTGGCATGTACCGAATAAATAAAAGATCGTTAACTTTTTGTTACAGTTGGCCAATAACTGAGAGTATAAATTTCGCTACAAGAAAACATTGTGAATACATTCATAATAATGCATTTGCTGTGTAGTGAGGATTATTAGCTCTGTAGAAATAGACAGCAGTGTGATGCATTAAGATTTAAATACGGTTGGATGAGATAGAAAGCGAAATCTTTTATAATAAATAAAATCCAAATATAATAAAATAAATCAAATAAATTCGTAAACACTTTTTGAATCGCATTAACAGGAGTCGCTGAGGCTGGCGCGGAGATGAGTCTAGGCGCTCAGCTTTATGTTTGTTTGTTTTTTTGTTTTTTTGTGGTGGGGGGGGGGGGGTGGTAAACGTTTTATAACAACGTTATCAAATTTTACACTCACGTTAATAAAGCATAGATCTATCTTATCCAGTACACGTTTTCGTAAACTAAGTCATTGATTTTGAATGAAAAATTGTGAGATCACCGAAATTTAATTAGAAAGCATGCACGCTCAGCTCTAAATTAGCAACATTTTTGCTACAGACAGAAACTCAATAAAAATGGGGGGGGGAGGGGAGGGGGTGATACTTTTAAACAAAATGCAAAATCTTATCAAATTTATTAATTATTAAAAAAATATCTTCAGTAATGTGTGACTTCAGAGCCCCTAATTTCCGCCACCGTGATTCAAAACTTAGGTCAAGGTGTCAGCCGTGCGATCAGGAATTTGCCTAAGCGTACGTCCTATATCGGATCCTCCTAGCGAGTCGAGGAGTATAAAATATGGTTTGTTGTGACGTATCACTCTAGACAGTTGGGAGGTCAGTGAAGCCATCGAGATTCATGCCTCACTAATTACACGCTTGGCGGGGGGCAGTACACTCACGGGAGGGGGGGGGGGGGGGGGCAGGAATTACGAAATATAACATCTCAGTGGGACGCAGCACGTCTCCGTTTTTTTTTTTTTTTTTTTTTACTTATCAAGGTATTGTTGATGAGAATCAGAGAGGGCTAGGCCCCATAGCAAGTTCCCTTCTTTACAACATAAAATAGACCTAATATATAATATAATCATAGTATAACATAAGAGTGGTTTAAAATTATTAATGTTGTATAAAAATAAATAATATTATTAATCTTATAGTCGCTTAGTATCTGACATATTTTTTAAATACTAACTCAAGGTACAATGATGATGCTAAGGAAATTCGTGGCCTAAGTAGGCCTACCAATATACCATGCAACTGAAATGGTTTACAAGCGAATATTCAGCGTGATTTTGTTTCTGAACTAACATGTTAACTTTAACTTATCTGAGTCCGGGAAGTTATTTAATAAAGTGCTTTAAAATGCGTGATATGTTGAAGTTGAATTTTAAATTGTAAAACCCAAGCTAGTGTTTTAAATTGTTTAAGAAAGTTTGAGGATGTTTTAAACATGTATACATGCCTGCTTGTTGAGTTATTTAAATTAACTGTTATTATCAATATTAGTAACAATCTATCTAAATATCTTAATAAGACAACAATTTTGATAAAATTTGCTCATTTATCATCTTCATACTTTCAACATGGAAGTCCGATATTTTATAATTGTTTGCGTGTGTGGTAATACAATATTATATTGTTATGTCGTCATTAGGGGCAAACACTTATATTTTTATTGTGATGTGTAGGCCTACGGAGGCTCTTTTACCTTGTACGTCGACTGACATTTAATAATTGAGTTAAAAATTGCCTAGGTTGATTAAGCATGCTGTTCTAGTTAGTAAAAGCTTTGTTATATGAACTGGGCTTGTCGACCTAACATCAATCTAATTCATGCAACTGATGGACAAACACTATTGTTCATGTTAATGAACGCATATCACTAACTCAGCTAATTATCTAACGATGTGGGAGAAGCTAATTTGGGCTCTACATAGGCCTATAGAGATATGACAATCTGAACATATAGTTGCAATTGCTACCAAAAGTATCCACATACAATAATATTTAAGGCCAAAAATATGAAGTACTAATCAAAAACAAAAAAAGTTTAAAATGTTTGAAATTTGGCATAAGTAACACAATAAACTAAAAACTAATTAAAAGTATTTGGCCCTACAGGGGTATTCACGCACTAAACTAGTGTTGTGTGCCCTTAAAACCTAATAACTAACTAACTTAACTAAACAAATATATTTCTTGAGGCTAACTAGTAATGTAGGTATTTATAAAGTAAACGAAATGGGTTGTCCCTTATCCGAAAAAAAGGCGAAACTTGGTAATTTTCGAACTAGGTCCCGTCGGCAAAAATCTTCCATATAAGAAATAGCATGGGGACGATCTTTATACGTGACCATGGAGGATTTTGGTTTAAACAATTACCATTCTTGACAAGTGACGTACTTGACTACCTTTTCTGTTAATCCTTTACGTTTTGATTCTCAATTATTTGGGCAAGTAGCTAGGTAAAAAATATGCTGAAAACCGAGAAGAGGTGTAATATAATTTCGGAATGCATATTTGTGCTTGATTGAATGTAGGTATGTTTGTTAGTTTGCACAGTTTTTTAAATGCCCATTTTAGATTGGTATGATGATCAAGTATCTGTTCTTTTTTGTAAACCAATCCACAAATTAAAAAAACCATCTACTCCGTTGAGGTGGATTTTTTAATTTCTGGATTGATTTACATCAAATCTATTACCTACACCTACGGGAGTGTTTCCCGATTAATGAAATTGAGAAATAATATATATCTGAAACAAAATAAAAGCATTTCTTTGCCATAGACAATTTTTACTCTAGAGAAGTGAATTGCAATTCTAACTAAAAAGTTCGTTATTTTATTGAGGTACTGGAACTTTTAAAATAAAATTTTGTCTTTAAGTAACATCATAAATTTTAAAACCTCCTTCTTTGTAGAAACATTGCACGTATGACATGTAAATAAAAGTACCATTTTTTTAAGAACTGCACAAAACACAAGACATCTAAATGTAACACAATTAAATTCGTTTTCATGAGTAAGGGCTTAGTACAATTGCAAAAAAAATTACAACTTTGGTAATATTTTGTCCTTTTCCATATATCACAAATTATTTTATGTTCCATAATACTACAAGAAAAAAATCCGTATTCAATGTTTTTGAGTTTGTTAGTATTCGACGTGAGATGTCCCTATAGACAAGAGTTGCGCAGCATTGTTGCAAACACAACGGCCTTTCACCTGACTGACAGACAGGCAGGCAGGCAACTCTGAGGCAATTATTCCCAAGCACTGGATACAGTTCTCTCACACACCCATACAGCTGCATAGTAGCCGGCACGGTTTGCAATTAACTTATATCATCTCATCATTTCCAGGTACACCAAGGTGCGGGTTGACGGACAAGGCATTATAGCTTCAATGTGTGAAAGGTTTGGATGAAAGAGAGATACCGATGATGCAAGATTAGTGGTTAGAAAAGTTCAATATTCATCAATCAATTGTAATTTGGAACAACGGTTGCACAAACCAAAACAGGAATGTGATGCACTCTAATGCAAAAGTAACATATTATTATCCTAATGACCGTTGACCATAGTCCACAACTTTTCAGAATCTGCAATTAGCGACGTGCACTCTGCTTCTAAATGTATGTACAAAACAACATGCACTGGTACAGTAAAAATAGTACCCAAAAGAAGGTTCGAAGCTACTTAATAAGGCTATTCGGCAGAGTTTTTCTATTTTCCCAAATATGCTACCAAGTCAAAATATAGTGAATGGCTTTGAAACCTGGCTCTTTTAGAAAATCAAAACTTTTTGATTTTATTTTTTCTAATCGGGCACATGGCTAATATCGCCACTTCAAAATAATTTCAAACTTCAATTCGCCCAATCACACCATTTAACGAAGATAGTTGTTGTGTTTGTGTTGTGAAAACAGATTGTCAAAGAAAGCGTAAATTTTTATAATTCGCAGTGAGTTTGACCCTTTTGGTGACTATGCCGGGAAGGCTTACCGTTAAAAAATGTTATTGCTTGTTCTCTTACTCATTCATGGTGGAGGTGCCGGGTGATGCATTTTCGAAATTTCTGGGGGGGGGAGGGGGTTAACCACTCCCTCCTTACCCCCAAGGTCACCAAATCATTATGTATCATTCTTGTTGAAGGGCAATGCCAACAAAAAAAAACTTATGTCTATATTGGACGTAATGTTCGATTTTTACAATGAAACGTGACACACACAAACGGACAGAAATGTGAAGGTTATATGGTGGCTTCGCTCCCTAATATTTATGTGTGGTGACCATCGTTAACTTGATGTGTAAACGTAGCCAGTAAATTGATAAAGCTAAAGTGGTCCCAACGAAAGAATGCAGGTAGCTTGAAATTGTTTTCCCAACATAACAACTGTCTCAACTCTATTCACGCTAGCTCAGCGTGAGTCTAGCACACATAATTTTTGCTTGTAAAGTAAAAGATATTTTTCTTTCATACACAAAGGCGACCTTCCTGTTCTCGCGCATTCATAGAACCCCACCACAGGGGAGTTTCACTCCCTGAAACTAATGGCGAGCTCTGGGTCGTCGTCGGGGAAGTTTCCCCTTCCCTTAAACTACCTCCCGACGGCGACGACAATGACAACACGGACGGATGATGACACAGACGGAGACGACCACGACGTGGGGAACCCCTGCCCTCCCCATACGCTTGTGGCTGGTTCTGACCAGCACAGGCCTGTCCACCCCTTGTCCCCCCGCGTCACCCTTACGTTCCTCCCCTTGGAAAGAAGTATACATGGTGGTAACTCACACTTATAGAAATTGTTTATCTTGGAGGCGCGAATAATCTTAGCTGTTAAAGCGCCCTAAAACTACTAATACTTATACGACCACTTTTGAGACAAACGCATCTACATTCTTCCGTTGGAGCTAGTATATTAACCACGAGATGTAAGTCACTATGATGAATGGAGTTCTGGCATTCAGTTAGACTGCACTTACCGACCGAGCCCCAGTCAGGGTGTGCGAGGTTGTTGAACCAGCCGTCATAGCGCTGCTTCTCTGTGTGGCTGTACCGTCGCTCTGGAAACCCAAAGTACACAAAGTTAGCTGAGATGTTATGTAAATAACTACTTTTTAACTATAAGTATTAAAGGCAACGAAAAAGACAAACGTTACCAAAACCAGGGGAACTTTAGGCAGTACGAGACAGCCACTCCCAACTAGCCCCTTTTAGGCAGTACGAGAAAAACCTTAGGCAGTACACGAAAATATGTCAAGCAGGTATAAAACAGCGACCAGATACGAATATAAATTACATATAATTATTATAGTATGTTGTATGCTAAAATTGTAATTAAAATTAAGTCGTATTTAGAGTTTACCCACTCAGTCACATATTAAAAATAATGATTTTCAGCGGGGGACATTAAATTGCTTGGTCGGATTTAAATTTATGTCCCCCGACAAAAATCAGTAATTAACGTATAAGGTCTGTTTTGGGTAGACTTTGAAGGAATGTAATCTGTATTAATTTATTTAATTTAATACAACAGTTTATTTTTTACCATGTTTAATTCGAATTTCCCGATTTCGTCTACTTTCCTATTTTTCACGTCCCATTGTAGTGCCCGCGCTATAGGCGGAAGTGATTATTAGCGGGAGACCCGGGTTCGATCCTTGTTCAAATTAAAAAATTAAAACAATGGATTGCATTAAATATATTTCAAGCGGAATTGTCATTGCGGTAAAAAACCTTAAAAAATACGAGTTCCGTTGGAGATCGGTTTACATATTATGTCCTTCGAAATCGTTGTGTGTTTAATATGTAAGGTGGTATTTCCGTTTACGAAGCATTGTTGGTGAACAATAATTCAGATCCTAGACCACATTTGAATTATTCAAAAGAAAACTCTAACTCAAAGACAAAGATATTCCAGGGTGCGTTCAGTTGCGGATGAACTAAATCTAGTCACGAAAGAATAATGTATGCAAATCTGTGAAACGTACAGCATACATTACTGAACGTAGCCTTAACCTTCGCAGCACTGTCCAAAAACAACTACGGCGCACCTGAATCGTGTGTGTTTCTGAACATTGAATGGGTTTGGTATTGTGTTTTGCTTTTTGTTTACATCCGAAGCAGGTTTTAGAGAAGCGTGTTTGTCTTTCTTTTCCGCCGACATAAGACACACTGAACACACACAAGAAACAAAAACACACTACGCACACACAAAACACACAAGACTGAAACAAAATACAACAAGACACATACATAAGACACACACAAACAAGACACACATAACAAACACATAAACACACACAAGAAACAAAAACACAGAACAAACACACAACATACACAACACACTCAAGACCCACACAAAATACAACACGAAAAACTACACACACAAGAAACAAAACCACAGAACAAACACACAACATACACAACACACTCAAGACCAACACAAAATACAACAAGACACTTACACAAGACACACACAAAAGACAGTAAATACACTCACTAAACACACACACAAGGCAAACACTGTTAGCACTGTCATACCACTGATTGCTATATTGTCTATTAAAAATTATCGATTTTTGGTTGGTTATCGCTCACTCGTCGATTGCGTCGGTGCCTACAGGATTGGCTTGGTGGCTTTGGTTGAATTTCCCCACTGTAAATCAGTTAAATGACTGAGTGGGTAGACTCCAAATACGAATGTATTCATTAGTTTAAAGACGAAAACAAAACACAACAAACACACACTCATCATCACACAAAACACTTAACTCAAGACTCATAATCCCTGATTAGAACGCAAGACAACCAGGCACTATATTCAACCATCGTCTCAAGATCACAGAAAAAATTATAATTAATTTCGTAATTGACATGTTTGTGCCCTCAATAGAAAGTGATTCACAAACAATGGCCGGGCCCAGCTGACTAACAAGGATTGACGCACGGAACGAACCAGCATCTCAACTTGATTAATGCACAAACTTGATTTAGTGGTTAGAGACTCTCTTCCAATGCAGAATTCCTCGTTTCGATTTCCGCTAAAGGTAGAAGTTTTTAACGTCTAACGTGGTCGTGGACAAACAAATCCATCAATTCTTGGATAAGAAATTTGTAAACAGTGACTTTGGAGCTGACCTAGCAACAAGGCACATAATGAATTCTAAGATTGTTTCGTTTTAGCCTTGTTGATTCTGGAGCTGTCCGCGTGTGCAATCGTGTCCAGCTTGATTGATTGGTGTTTCCTACGTAATTATGGCGGTCTCTACTTGGTCATTGTTCGCTCGTCGATGGTGTCGGCGCCTACAGGGTTGGCTTGTCTGATTTAAATTTAATATGCTCCAATGAAAATCACTTGTGTAACTGAATGGCTAGACTAAATACGAATTAATTAATTATTTGATGAATTTAATAATTTATTTATCCGTTGCTCTGAGTACGAAATTGATTAATGCACAAAGATTATTTTAACTTAAATTTGCTCGTTTTTACCAATGTCTTCTAGGCTTGATGCCAATTATAGACGACTTATAAAATCACCAGCACCCTTTTTATAGCGCGCGCAAGGCATTACGGGAAAAAGAGTATTTACACGCTTCATGACATATGCTCGGGTGTGTGGAGTACTGCGTATCCAGATGTCTGCATTTTGCGATCTAGTGATTTTTAAATTATTAACAATTATTAATAACATAGTAAAAATTGTTGTCAAATAAAATTAATTCGTATTTAGGGTCTATTCATATTTAGACACAACTGATTTTCAGTGGGGTACATTAAATTTAAAGACAACCAAGCTAACCCTGGAGGCGCCAACACCATTGATTTTAGTGTTCTTCGGAAACAATTTTAAAAAAAGCGCTTGTTCATATATAATTTATACGATTCGGTGTTTATATAGTGCAAATAAATACGACAGTGCTGCGATCCACCGGCCAGTGCATGCAAGCTTAACTAAGATCGAGTTTCCTCAGTTGTGTTGTGTGTTGTCTGCCCTGTCTTTGTTCAAACAGTTGTACAACAAGTCACAGCGAGTGCTGAACGCAAGAGACGTTGACAGATTACTGCACAGAACCCGAGTGAGTGAACGCAACATTAACGAACATGTTCAGTGTGTAGAATTATATGCCTGCCGTGTATCTCAATGAGACTGCTAACACCATTGAGTATGTAGTGTGCTGGTAGAGACCCCACCCAGTAGCCGTTTGTCAACCGCTTAACGCCAAACATACGCCTACGCTAGGGAAGTTTTAGAAAACAATTCAGGATTTTGCTGCTGATCCCTCTTTTCCTTCCTTTCCATGTGAAAGTGTTGGTGTGTGGCATTCGCCATAATCGACCACTGGAGCGTTATATATATAGCGCTAGTGATCACCCCCAAGACAATGATATTTAACATCTATAGTAGACTAGATCCCCAGTCATTGGTCCACTTTCGTGACAATTTGAAGCCATCTTGAATAGGGCAGTTTGCATGTTAAAGTAGATGGGAGCGATTTGTGGCCCAAATATTTTCCAAGATGGCTGTCAGGTTGACAGGTTATATTAGCAATTAACACCAAATGATTTCTAAATTCCCTTGTGCAATAACTTCTTATTGTTTCTAATTGTGTATTTCTATGCTGCGCAAGCTAAAACCATATCAAACTATCCAGAGAAATACTTGATCGCATCTAAAAAAAAATAAAATGTAAAGCATAAATTGAAACGCCAAATCGCCATCTTGAATAGGTCACTTTGACGCTTCAATTTGCTACGCTCGCTCCTGTGCGGACGTATTGGAGAATAAGCGAGCGCACTTTTATGTTTTGTTTACCATATTACCGACTTTTGGGATAGACATATTAATTAAAGAGTCATATATATGCTCATTTATGTAAGTGTAACAATGGTTATTATTTTTCCTTTGTTAAACCTTCAGTTTGAAAAAGACTTTTGAAGAAAGGTCGAAATATCACAATAAAATATTGTTAAAGAACAAATTAAGATGTGTACACGGCACGCTCGTAAACACTCAAATAAAGATGAACAACGCTCTGAGAGAAAAATTGAAACTACGAGAATTCTAAAAGGCACATGACACACATATTTTAATGCAGAACAACAAACAGAATCGATGTATGTAAAGCCCTATACTATTCACCATGGTTACTCACTAGGAAAACGCTAAAGTCCCGCCGCGTTGATGGATGAGCGTTTTTTTTGTAAGTTTTTTTTTGCGTTTTGTGCGTTTGTTTGCACTTTTCCTTTGCAAGTGCTTTTTTAATGCATTGTGGAGGTGATTGTTGTCAAGTTTCTATTGTTATTTGTTAATTGGTATTATAAACTTCAAAAAACTCATATTAAAACCTTTATTTCTGTAGATTCTGACTAATTTTTTCAACTTTTTCTTTCAAAAGGTACTACATCACCATAACCTTAATGTCCATGTGAAATCTGAACGTTGTAGCCCTACCCGTTTGGTCAGAATCGGCCCAAATGTGACGAAAATATCGCACTAAAAATTGAAAAACTAATATTAAAACCTTTATTTCTATGGATTCTAGCTAGTTTTTTTCAACTTTTTCTTTCAAAAGGTACTACATCACCATAATCTTAATGTCCATGTGAAATATGAACGTTCTATCCCCACCCGTTTGGTCAGAATCGGCACAAATGTCACGAAAATATCGCACTAAAAATCGAAAAAAATCGTAAAAGTACGATATTTATGAGAAATATTTCTTCGATTGTACCCAAAAACAATACACCTCTAAGTTCAGAGAAAACGAAGGTCCGGTCAAATTTTCATCAAGATTGCATATGCCGTTTGCCCGGAATCGAGCGAACAAACAGACGAAAAAAAAAAAAAAAAAAAAAAAAAAAAAAAAAAAAAAAAAACCGAGCTAAATTTTTTGGGGGTCAGTGAAATTGAAGTCTTCGCTTCCGCTCGCTACGCTCGCTACGCTCATCCAATAAAGTCGACGCAACGGGAAAAAGAAGAGGTTGCTCCCGTCGCGTTGACTTACTAGAGTTTATTACATAAATCAATTCTCTTTGTTGTAAGTTTTTCTGCATACAAATATCTGTGTCATGTTCATTTTAGAATTCTCGTATGTAGTTTCAATTTTTCTCCAGAGCATTGTACATCTTAATTTGAGTGCTTACGAGCGAGCCGAGTACATGTTTGTCACCAACATAGAGCGCTATGAGGCGCACACCAACGCTAAAATGCGCTCCGCATATGACATATGAATGGCTAGGTAGGGAATATAGGTACTACTGATGGTAGGAGGGGCGACTCGTGCTAGGCCTCATCTGAATACTATACACTCAATGCATTCAGAGTCAACGGACTCACAGCAAATGCCAGAGAAATTGCAAAGTAACCAGATACTTTAAACCTGAAGTCACGTTTCTTAAACATTAACAGTGATTTATTTTAGTAATCCATTAAAATGGGTTTTATTTGAAATTTCACATTTTTTTTATGTGGAAGAGGATTTTAATTTAAAATTACTGCACGTAACTAGAAAAATTAGTCATTGATGTTCTTAGTTTCGACAATTTTAAAGTATGACATTAATTTCACCGCTTTAGACAGAAATCTTTAACTTCTGATTTGGACTTCAGTTCTTGGCACAGGAATTTGTATACAGTGATTGGAGCCGTCCTAGTAACGAGGCACATAATCAATTCTAAGGCTATTCCGAATTAGTCTTGTTGAAAATAGTTTTGTGACTGTGTTGGGTAGACTTTAAATACGAATTTATTTTAATTTTGTTTATTAATGCAAAGTATACAATGATTAATGTTGTCAATTAAATAATTAATTTTAAACACTATTTCCACACATTGTGGTCTTATGTTATTTTTTTCTTATTGTTTTAAAACAATATGGTGCAGACGAATTATTATGTAGTATTCTGATTTTATGGGTTACAGATAGCGAAACGAAACTCAACTATATAATTAATTCTTTGAATTAATTACAAAAATTGCAAATTATGTGTGGCCCATTCCAATTTGCAAACCTTAGTTGCAACTTCAGGCAAGGGCAGCCGTTACCAGTAAAAACATAAATAAATAAATGTGTATGTTACTTTCTAATTTATGTTGATAGACATCCTATAGTCTTCATCTCGTTCAAAACACGACATCAAATCTCATGTGTATATTTTGGTCTCGCCCGACGTTTTTTACATCTCTCTAATGTTTATGTTTTAAATTGGCGTTGGTCTAGGGTGTACAGCGATGTATTCTGCATGGCCCAGGCCGCATCTTGTTGACGAAGACTGTAACTACATTTTGTGTTTACAGAGTGAAAGCTGCCCAGGGTGCGTTCATGCCCCTCTTCAGGGTTTTTGACTAGGTTTGTTGCGGATTGGGCAATTGAGAAATGATGTCCGAGGGCTATATATTTCAATTTACTGATGAGGTAGATTAGATAAATATCTACCTAGTATAGATTGTATAATTGACTTCCAATCAAAAGGCCTGAAAAAATTCAGGGTAGATAATCCTAAATCTTATAATAATTGCAACTGTAATCATTACCCTATCCATCGTAGTTATATCTTTAGCATCAATTCTTTCAAAAAAGTCAATTATTGACCGAGAAAAAAGATCCCCCTTCGAATGTGGGTTTGATCCAAAAAGTTCTTCACGATTGCCCTTTTCTCTACGATTCTTCCTAATTGCAGTAATCTTCTTAATTTTTGATGTAGAAATTGCCCTACTTTTACCAATAATTATTATTCTGCCTCTTTCAAATCTATCAGTTTGACTTATAGTTAGATCTTTCTTTTTACTAATTTTACTCTTAGGTCTTTATCATTAATGAAATCAAGGAGCCCTTGAATGAGCTGACTAGGACTGTGGAAGTATAACATTTGGTTTGCATCCGAAAAGTATTGATTTATTCAATCTGTCTTAAGTAAGAAACGATATATCGCCCCGCCCCCCGCGCCCGCCCGCGATCCCTTGCTTTCGCATGCACAACCGAGGAAAACCTTGGAAAACCTTTCATCAAACGACGGGATTCGAACCCGGGAGCTCACGAATTGAGAGTCAAGTGCATAGCGCTCGAGCCAACACTACAGGAAGGCTACAGCAGGTAATTGCTTGTAGACTGTAACTAGGCTAGATGGGGGGAATACATTGAACCTGCAGAACGTTCTGGCAAGGCTACAGCAAGGTAATGGTGAATGGATTCAACGACCGCCAAGGACATCCTTATAAAAACAGGTGAGCATCATGCTCTGCTAGACTGCCTGGCTTTGCATGTCCTTAGGAAGATCTTAGCAAAGCATTCGAAAGTTCGTCGAATTTGTAATACTTATTGAGTTGTGCTATAGCGTAGCATCCACCGACATTAGTGGCTTGTGCATAACGCGTGAGACTCTGATTCGGGAGGTCATGGTCTCGAATCCCGCCATCAACAATATATTGACTAAAAGTTTTCCCGAGGTTTCCTTCAGGCGAATGCTGGGATTGAGGCCGCGAAACACTCCTCGGATATTCCCGGCACAATAACCTAGTTTAATAATGATATTAATATTTTGGACTGTATACTGCACTTAGTTGTAAATAAAGAAAAGTTTTCTTTGTTTACAAGTGCAGTGTCCAGTCCATGTAATTAATAACATTTTTAATCTCACCTGCTCTAAAAGTTTCATTATTATTTAAGCCTAGTTTAACCTGAAGAGGGGCACTCGGGGCAAACCTCACGTGTACAGCGGACGTGAATAGACTGCCCAGATCGGCACCCCTTTTATTTGTCCAATACATTAATTGTCCATTTCGTGTTCTCCCTATAGTAGGCCTTACAGTTCCACAGTATTTTACTTCAAGTTTGTAAAGTGTGGGTGAAATTTAAATTTTCTGTCATCCTTGATTTTGGAATATCTGAATTCTCTACATTTGACAATTTACTACGTTTGCATGCCGGTTCCAAAACGATTTAAAAACGTTTTGAGTTTCGAAAACTGCATGTAATCGTTTCGAATGTTGGTTTGGATCGGTTCAAGCCAATCCTGTTTGGTTGTAAGGTTGACTTGAAAACTAGTTTTGAAAACTGATATGTAAACACCTGGCTGCAACCAAAACGTATTGTTTTTATTATTGTATTGCAATTTGAGGTTATGTTTGCTAAACGCAAGTTAAGAACGTGATCTTGTATTCTGAATTATGTTTTTATTATTGTGGCTAAATGTTTTTAGTCAGCTAACGAAGTTCTGCTTATGTTATAGGCAATAAAATAAGAGATATTCTTCTTTAAGAAAACAGTGAAATTGCTTACTACATTGTGCTGCATACCAGGAAATAAGTGAACTAAATAATAGTTTGAGAACGTCTTCAGATCTGTATCATGTAAACACACTATAAGTCAAAACTTTTTCCAAACTGCATGTAAACGTAGGATATCTGGGGCTCTACCCCAGATCCGTTCATTTTTTCGCGTGTTTATCTTTGCGAGAGTTTTGCCCTCTTCAGTAAAAGATACATTTCTAACTTAGCAGTTTTTGTATGAGTAAAAAGATGATTTCTATCTTAGCAGTTTTTGTACATTTGTTTCCCTGAAGAAGCTATATGTTTGAGTTAAAATGTTAGAGTAGTAAGCTTTACAGATTCTCAACCAATTCTTCTTCACGATTTGGCCGTGAGGTAACCGTGAATCATCCACAGACAAAGGCCGCTAAAGCCAAAGAAGTTTCATTCGCTGGGTTGTGAAAATATGGAAAAACCAGACAAGACATCACGAACGAAGATATTTAGAGTTATACTTAAACCCAACCTACGATCAATCACAATCTGGTACCTGAAGACATATTATTACATTTAGGTAATACCCATGCCTACGGCTTAACAGATTCTGCTCGAATATGAATAATTGCATAGAATTACTTCACTGGACTATACACTGCACTTTAATAAAAAATAACAAGATTTAAACAAGATTTCGACGGCTTATCAGTCGTCTTCCGCGGGTTTTATTGACAGGTAGCCTATAACAACGGTTCAAGAAAGAGAAACAAAATAAATACTCCTATCTCAATGTAACCAAACAGTAAATAGAAAATGCCTACCAAAAAAATATTTTTGTTGTTTTGTTTTTGTTAATTGGCCACAAACAACTAAGTTTTAGTTTATTGTAAGTTGGTAATCATTTCATATTTACTGTTTAATCACATTCAGATCAAGGTGGCAGTAGTTATTTTGTTTCTTTTTCTTGTACTTTTGACATAGGCTACCTGTCAATAAAACCAGTGGAAGACAAATATTGTTTAAAATCTTGTTATCTATTTATTAAAGTGCAGTGTATAGTCCAATAGAGTACAACTAATCCTCACCTGCTCTAAAAGTTTCATCAAAATATTGCATAGAAGTTCAATTCAATTCAATTCAATTCAATTTCAATAAATTTTATCCTTTTTTTACATACATTAAACCCTTTACCTTGTAATATAACAAATACAATACATTATAGAGTTGTTCTGAATCGGCCTTGTTGATTCTGGCGTTGATTCGCGGGTGTTCGCACTGTCCATACCACTGATTGCTATATTTCCTATTAAAAATATCGATCTTTGGTTGGTTATCGCTCACTCGTCGATTGCGTCGGGGCCTGCAGGGTTGGCTTGGTCGCTTTGATTTAAAGTCCCCCACTGAAAATCAGTTATATAACTGAGTGGGCAGACTCTAAATAAAATTTATTTATTATTTAAATTTATTATTTATAATATACTGCTCATTAACATTCTCGTAAGAAAAAAATAAGAAGCCCACATAGGGTAACACCCTGTGTGTGGGCAGCGCAGTAGAAAATTAAATATTAATTCCAATCAAGGAGACATGATAAGGACATTAATAAGGATAATTTTGATACGACAATTATTTCCAATATAACTATATAATTGACGGATAGATTCATTTTTTGACCAAATTTAAAATCAGGAAAATCTGCTTGTGTCTTTACTGTGCACGTAAAGTACTTTGTTTTGTAATTTTAGATCCCTCAAATTCTTTCCATTACATAAATTAGTCTAAAACGCGTGTAAGGCATAAAAGGTATGTTGTTGTTTGAAAAGAAGAGAATCAACCTATGCCAATATGTAATAAAGCGAACCAATAGCCAACAAAGAATACATTCCATTTACTTCATTTATAATAATTATAAATATTGAAACAATATTCTGAAAATTTGTAAATTGTCTCATTTTAGTTTACTTGATTGCTAATGGATTCTTAGAGTTGAAGAAAGACAGCATCGTTTGCGACTGAACGAAGTTCGAAATCTCAATTAAATTAACATGGGAAACAATAAGATTAGAGTCGAAAATATACGTTCGTACTTTACAAACTACGTCTACTTTTTTCTAACGATCAAGATCATTTTTTAGTGTGTACTCAGAAAAGTATTAACAATTTTCGTATTTAGCCCTTTAAAAAAAAACTGTTCTCGTTTGATCACAAACAATTTTGAAATATTGACCAAAAAATTGCAAATTTTTATGGAATTTGAGGGCATGCACGAAAAAATCTGCGACTTTAATGAAATAAAATGGCTATGCACGATAGATAATATAGAACAAGAAAATGTTGATTTCCCTCCATGTACTTGAAAAGTACGAAAGTAGGCCTACTGCACTCTAGGTGCTGAGCGTCCGCATGCAAGAATAATATTTTGACGCTGCTGTGTTTGATTCTTTGAGTTTCTGACGTTTCGAAACGACGGTGCAATGAGGGACACTGAAAACCTCTCTTTTGAGATTGTCGTAGAACTTTTTCGATCCATGTGGTACGACCAATAATAAAGACAAGTTAAGAATATTATATTCATCTAAAAATTGTGGGTCATTTCACTGTTTCCGATAAGTTAAGAATATCCTAAAAAGTATCGAAAACAGTGAAAATGACCAACTTTTTTTTTGCCCGTCCCCTTTTCCAAAACTAATGTTCAGTCAGGTTAGGGAGAGCGTTTTAGTTCCATTTACTCAGGCTATTTTGGCTTTCTTACTTGCCGGTTAGCCAGCCCTGACACAACTTCTTCAGCCTCCTCCATCTGACAACTCTTCCATATCCTGTTCTATTTTACCAAATCTCTCCATTTCTTCCGCTCTTCCCACCATCTCTTCAATTCTACCTCCACCCAATACATATATTTTATAAATAAACATTCCTCAAATCGTGGGCTATGAAAGCACTCAGCTAGAAAACGGATATTAATTCTTATAAAATGACGAAGAAAATTGTCTTATTTTAATTTTATTGTTTTGCCCATGACTGAAGCGATCCCGCCTCAAAGTCAAGACACCATACCAGGACTTGCAACCCGACTAGCGAACGGTGAAGGTCAAGAACAAAAGACCTTTCATGCAAAAACTCTTTTTATATTTCTGAAGACACCGAATTTCACGCTCAAATAAACTCACGACCATTACCTAGTCATATTCCATACCCGAAGGTTTAATTTAATTTTCGAATCTGTTGCGTCATTTCTGGGTCGCATTCCTGCTTTGTCGGCGGTAGACATCTTAGTGGGTATAGAGATGAGCACTAGTTTTTAGCTTTTTTGGCTACTGACCAACCACTTTCGGGAGACTATACGTATAAAGATCCATAACATCACTTTTAACTATTGCGTCATGCAGTAGACGTGCAGATGTTTCTAAGTTAAAGTAATGTATAGCGATTTAAGTTGTTAAAAGTTTTATTTATTTATTTTATTTTTAAATATATGGCAAACTTTACATTATTAAATGACCAGTGAAATTATACACATCCATTATCTTAACATCGTTAATTAAAAGAATGCGTGTTCGGGGAAGCCCTTTGCCAAATTTTCCGGTTAATTAACAAAATTCTGGTAATTTTGATATTTTTTAACTTTAACAGAATCCAAAACATGTATTAAATTTTAATTATAACTATTATTAGTTTAGAGTTTGCTTTTGTATATTGTAGAATGAAGGTTATACTTGACAGAAACCTTCATTTATCCTTTAAATTTTAATTACTGTTCAGCAATTTTTAGATGTCAATGCTACCCAAGGCGACATATAAAGTACAAATTAGTAAAACCATTATTAGTTTCTTTTGTGACAATACATAGGCCGTATAATATATTATAAAGAAAACAAGTTAAAAATTAATGAATTTGCCCCTTGCGTGCACCAGTTACCACGACATTGTATTGAAATAAATAAATACATAGATGGACTTCTACACTGTATGTTTTCTTTTATATTCGGATAAGACGGCGCAAGTTTATTGTTTCTTGTACTCGCCAATGTTGAGGGATTGCCTCATTTGTTTGTAAGATAAGCCATAGTGCTTGCTAAGTTCTTCATTATTTATTGTACAACATACGTGCCAAGAACCACATTCTAGCCAGCTGACATTAACAACATTACATATTGCATTAACTGTTAGCACTTCTTAATCAAGACGTGACTTCGAGTGCTCATTGTTATTACATATCTGAGTACATCTGAACAATATTACGTTGGTAAAGACAATGACATTGTAGGAGTGAGATCTGTTTTTAATTAATCTTCGTGACTTATGTCATTATTGAAAATAAACTTTATTTGTTTGATTACTCTGTACATCGCATTTTAATCACTAGCATTATACCTTCATAATTACTACTCCAAGCTTCAATTATTGTATGTATCGAATAGAAATCTATATACTTTAAAGTCTATTGTAAGTGTAATAATAACCTATTATTAGAATGTCAAAGCGTTTGGTTCGTAGATATGATAACATTAGTTTGATTGTAGTACTTAACAAAATTATAATGTTGGACTACGTTTTATGAAAGTATTTTTTTTAAAATAAGAGTACAAGACTGGGTATTAGAATAAAACGTATGGCAAACATTAAATAAACCATAAGAATTTATTATGTGCCTCGTTTCTATGACGCCTCTAAAGTCACTGTTTACACATTCACATCACATGCCATGAATTACTGTTTGACAAGTTAAAAATGTTCTGCCTGTAGAGGGATTTGAACCCGTAATATTCTGCATTGAAAGCCGGGACACTATGCTAAATACTGGACCAAGGAGTTAATTAATAAATATTAAGCTTGCGCAATATTATATGTTGGATATAATATGTTAAGCATATGTCATAAATGGGTATGTTGATGTTGTTAATGTATGTCATTATTGATGATTGATTGATTGATTGATTGATTGATTGATTCTTGTACGTAGTATTGCTTTTGAATGACATAATTATTTCCATTCTGTTTCAAATATGAAGATTCTATAACATGCTGTTTAATTTAGATTATTTTAATTTGCTTCTTTAAAACGTAGTTTAAATGTTCACGTAAATTTAAATTCCAAAAGTAATAAAAGTACATTGTGCAAATCGTAATTCTTAAGGCACATCTTAAAGATGCCCTATTATTGGGTGAATATAATAATACTCACTAATATAATGATGCAACTTTAATATCACTATCAGGCGAGGTTAATAATGTAATGAATTATTTGGACTGATCACTGCACTTGAAATAAAGACAAATATATAGATTAAAATGACTATTCTGTCGTCTTCCAAAGGTTTATTGACTGGTTGACTGTTGTTATGCCAACCTGTCAATATACCTTTGGAAATTGGAAGACGACTGAATAGTCGTTTTAATCTACATACTTTTTTTAATTCAAGTGTCAATATACCTTTGGAAATTGGAAGACGACTGAATAGTCGTTTTAATCTACATACTTTTCTTTAATTCAAGTGTCAATATACCTTTGGAAATTGGAATACGACTGAATTGTCGTTTTAATCCACATATTTTTCTTTAATTCAAGTGCAGTGTTTAGTCCAAATAATCCAATACATTATACGTCACTAGGCTGTGCACAATGCAACATGTGATAAAATTAGGTGAACTTGACGATTAAGTGGGTTTTAAATAATGTTGTGTGATAGTAATTAACTTATAATATGGTATATAACAACATTGTAAATTGAAAATTAACAATAAGTAGTTTATTCCCTTTAATCTTCTTAAAATTACCCTGCCTAAAATGGTAACTAGGTTTTTACTTCCCAGCGTCGGAGCAACCATTAGGACATGTGTATAATGTCTGTACAAATTACTCACGATCCTCTCCAAGCAGCCAATTAAAGTCGGCGAATAAACATAGTTAAGTTGAATTAATCTTCATCAAAAAACGTCTGACAAATGATGTTTGGACGTGCCTTAGCAACCGCTTTCTAACACACCGCAACCTAATTGAATTACCGAATACTTTGATAAAACCTAAATGGAGGCGAAATTTCCGCTGCGAGCAGTACCAAAAGTTGAACTGAATTCACTGCCGTAATAATAGCGTGAGCAGGTCTTGCATTTGAAACTGTTGGAATATCATTTAGTTGGTTTTATTTAAGTTCGAAATCATACTAATTTGAATAATTTATGTAGACACAAAATTTTTGTATTTTTACCTCTGGGCCCTATACATTAAAAAGGACTTATACAGCTTAAACGGGTTAACACGAAACGGTCTAGTGATTTAACAAAGGTTACAAATTTGTTGAATTTCGTATGATTTGTCAAAAAGATAGATTCGTTACTAATTGAGTTGATGATTTGAATGATGTCACGTATTAAATTTACTAATATTTGTCTGTGCAATAAAAACAAGAAAATATGACAAAAATTAAAATAACAAGATTACAAACGAATCATAATAGTTGCACAACTCGAAAGAAGGCACACTGTAAGACCAACCAAATACAAATATATATAATCAATTTAGGTATTCAAAATACGATTCTGCAGTTTAAACAACATGTGGCGATAACGAAAAACTCTTGTTTATATTTAAATTAAATAAACAAATAAATTCGTATTAAGAGTCTGCCATGCAATCAGTCATAAAACTGATTTTCAATGGGGACCAATCAAAGCGACCAAGCCAATAGGCCCCGACGCAATCGACGAGTGAGCGATAACCAACCAAAGATCGATATTTTGAATAGGAAAAATAGCAATCAGTGCGAATCAGTGCGAATACCCGCAGATCAAAACCAGAATCAACAAGGCCGAGTCAGAACAACTTACGTGACAATGTTTCCACGTTTTTATATTACCAATATTATTTAGTTATTATAGTTATGACGAAATCAGTTATCAATAACAACTCTTGATTAGGCCTAAAGGCAGATTGAGTAATGTGTCTATATAATTTAACTTAGCTCGAAAACCAGCTCCAATGTTTGTTTTGTGATAGCGCGCGTCACAAGATGCATGATAAGCAGTCTTGGGCATAACTCAATCCACGGAACAAGGAGTATTTGGGATAAAGGGGGGTTACGTTTTTGTTTCTTAAAAAAGAGTTGGATCTTACAAGTTCCTCGAAATTAACTTTTAAAGTAACTAAAACGTTAGAAAATCATTCAAAATCTAAAATTAAAGAAACAAAAAAGTAGGTAATTGGTAGGTGTGTATGTTTACCTACTCATCCATTCTTGTAAGCACTGAAAGTCGCAATAACTCGACCTACTATATAGTATGAGCCAGACAGTAAATGTAAAAAGTGTACAGGCAATTGTTATAATCATTAAAATGTTACACAACTTTTAAAATAACTTTAGAGTCGTTCCAAGTTCACACAAAAAAAGTATTATTTGAAATTAAAAGTGCATGATTTTTTCCCGTACTGTTCTCTAAAAGGAGACGCGTTTCTCCTATAGATTGGAAGTGACAACGCGGAAACGCGATTACAGTACTCGATAAGCGCATACAGACAAACCTGCTTTAAACATTACCAAAAAAATCAGCTGCGAATTAAGAAATTTGTCAGGAAAAACACGGTTGCGTCAGAAGGGTACGAACTTAATTAATGACAAATCCTTAATGACACCATTTGACTAATTGTTGTAATTGTGTAAGTGTTTGTAATGAGCTGCTCCGAAAACTGGTATATACGTCCTGGGATTAGCGAAACTATTTCGTCGAGTACAGTAGGCAGTTACCAAGATGCGTTGTGATTTATATCATGTGAGTTTCATTTAAATAATGGATATTATTGCGATTATTTTATTCGTTCATTTCAGGCAAAAACTAGAAAAAAGTCAAGAAAACGCTAAATATTTGTCGATTTCAGCGTTCTTTCTTTCTTTCTCTGTTTAGTTACTTCGAATATATAATTTACTTATTTAAACTTATTTACAATTAGGAGGACAAAAAATATAAAGTGTGTAAATTAATGCATACAAAAATAATAAACGGCAGGACTCAATGGTAGTATATCACATTTTGAAAAAAATAATGTTACATTAATAATGTAATATTTCAACAAATTCAAATAGGCCTAATAATATTTAAATAGAAAAACGCTTAAGTCCCGCCGCGTTGTTGGATGAGCGTAATTGGTGCATTGAGCTGCCATTGTGTTATGCAGATTTTCTGTTGTTCTGTGAAAAAATTATTACTAAGTCGAAGATTTTTTTTAAATTAATTAAATAAAATAAAAAATTAACTTTATATTTTTATTAATTTAAAAAAATTAAAAAAATCGTAAAATTGCGATTTTCATAAGAAATAATTCGAATGCGCTCAAATTTTACACGAATATATTATTTCATAAAATTAAGGTTCTGTGAAAAATCATTATAATAGGATAAAGCATGTAGGTGTTATCAAGTCAAAGAAATTTTGTAAAAATCGAAAAAATCGTAAAATTGCGATTTTCATGAGAAATAATTTTTCGATTGCGCTTTAAAACGTGGCAGTTCTAAGTTCAGAGATTTCGAAGGCCTCCAGAAAATTGCATCGCAATTGGAGTATCGGTTAAGCCGGAATCGTGTTAACAAACACACAAAAATACAAACAGAAAAAACAGAAAGAAAAAAAAACATTCCGGATTTTTCTCTCCTGTGTAGTGAAATGGAATCTTCGCTTCGCTCGCTACGCTCATCCAAAAAGTTAAAAAATATATAAATTAAGAAATTAAAAAAAAATGAAAAAAAATGAAGAAGGAAATTATTTATTAGACGATCCCACTCACACCAATTAATAACACACCTCAGCAATAAAGATTTTAGCAAACCAGTAATTAAATACTGCTTTGACGATTTTAGTCTTGCTTAAACCTAATTTTGGTACAGTGATTCTAGTTCATGAACAAATGGTACTCGTGTATCATATTAAGATTAGATGGTTCTGGATGCAGGGATTGATTGTTTCTAAATGTCACAAGTTTGATCAGTTATTATTATGTGTTGAGTCATCACGGGCAAAGAATCGACAACTTTCCTATCGTCTTCTTTTTCTTTTGTTTTGTAACCCGCTTCTTAACGAGCTGATGAGTTGAGTTGGTTGGTTAGCCTAGATCAAACCGTGGGACAAAACCCAAATATCGTGTTGTAATCCCGAACATGATACTGAGCCAGCCACCTGTTCGGTTAGTCGCCGGAGCACTCTTCAGATGCGTTGCTAATCTAAACTAAGTTGTCTAATCTCGCATCAGATAAAACGTTTAAAACCAAGTTTCAAAAATGTTTTCAATGACAACGAGCAAAAACAGGAGACAGCTAAAATAGGTTTGAATTTCTTTGTAAATTATTACATAACAGAAGAAAAAAATCGTTTAAGAGAGTCGAGACAAATTATTGCTCATATACTCGTGAATGTTGCTTTGGTGAAATAAAAATATTTTCGTTTTCATAATACTATAATAAATAACATAAGCGCAATTTTGATTTTAAGAGTAAATTATTCTTTTAAGAATATGATTGAAACAAGACATTTCCATGGAAAAAGTTATTCTTTCATTACCTGTCCATTTCATGAGTTACAAAATAAAAATGTATACTTGAAGGCAACAGTGGATTTTTGAGTGGGGATAGGGTATTTATTTAAATCGAATAAATGAAAATTATTACTTGTAAATGCTCGTAGTGCATAAAATGACCGGATTCAGAGCTTGCAAACCTAGCCTAGATATAAATAACAGCATCGGTTGTGTACAATAATCATATCTCACAAACATTCTCCTTTTGGCATAAAGTTCTCAAAAGTGAGATTTAAGTTTTTAAAATCAAGCATAATGTAGCGTATTGTTTATTTTTATTACACAAATGCAGATGAAACAATGTGACACAATTAAACAATATTTTTGAAACCATATTTAAATTTGTTCACTTCCAATTAGAAAATATGAACAGAACTTACTTTGCTAATGTAGGGCCTACACAAATGCGCCTTATCAATTTCGTAAATTATTACCATCTTTTGATATTATTATCAAAATATGGACTTGTGGTAAAACTGTTGACAATGATTGTGATTCTTCTCAAACCAGAAATGTAGGTTTGCGAACCATAATTATTTAATTTTATAAATTAAAATAATATTTTAAAATATTATAATTATTACTTTTAATGTTATACAAAGAATACACTTAATGTAGACACTTCTTGCGCAACTTCGTGCGTTTCTAGACTATGAAGATCGATTGATTGATGATTGGTTTCACATTATCTTCTTGATTGATTGAATATTGATTCCTTATCAACAGGAACAATAAATTATGGTTAGGCCTACTTTACATAATATATAGCGCACTGACTGGATATAGTTAAAGTATGATGGTCATAAATAGTTTTTAATATGAATTCAATATAAAATGAAAGCTGTCTAAAAACGTAATCGTAAATACAAAATAAATAAACATATTAATTTACTTTGATTCAACGCCAAATATGGGCCTTCGTTAGAGAAATATTTCATGATAGGGCCCAATTAAGTACGCAAAATTAAAAAAAATCCATACACTGATGCTACTATTATTTTGAAATGTAAACATAATAGCAAAACTATAGATGATGCTCTGATTGAAATAGTAAGCTAAACAATTGTGACAATTAAGTAGTATTACTTAATAAGTAACTACAAAATACTTAATATGTTGTTACATTATTATGACAACGTTTTTCTCAACTGCAACCTTCGAATATATTACGCAACAATGATTACATTATTCTTTGTAACTGAATGAATGGCAATTTAATAAAACATACTGGTATTTAATGCACAATTAAATCGACAATGTTCAGACTGATACAAGAATAAATCAAGTATCATAATTATTCAGGTCAGAAAGAAAATGCACAGGTGACTAAGGCAAGACAAGCGAAGGGGCACTATACAACACCGAGTGCATTCTAAGTGTAAGAATATATATTTTTAACAGATTATTCATTTATAGATAGTTTGTGTCAATATTTACTTTACAATTCGCATTCTGTTTGTTTTGTACAAAATGCATATTTATATTAATTGTGCACCTGTAAATCACCTCAAATTACTAAACAGGAAGAAAATATTTAACGATATGTTTGTTAAATTAAATAAAAGTGTTATTTAAGATTAACTGCTTTATTCGTAACTTAAAAAATGTTGATTTATGAGATAACATATCACAGTAACATGACCGAATATGGTAGGCCGAACCTACTGTCAGTTGTGTGTAAATTGCCAACTTCGGCGTGCGTGCTCTAGCTCGATGGCTTCTACCAGGTTATTGCGGCTATACAGAGCGGAGCGGTGGACAAGCGGCTACTGGCGTGGGGCGTGGGGCGTGGGGTCTCTAGCTTCACACTACAGACTCAATGGTTACACTCGTTATGGATAATCTCCCCCCTCCCCCCTACCTACCACAGAAAAACAAGCAATGTGGTTAAGTTAAAGAGCGATGAACCATTAGATGAACTGACGGATTATTCCTGGGGGCTTTAAAAATTATTTTTTCATATGAGAATGAGATTGCGATCTTGATATGAAATTATACCAAGTAAAAATCTATTCCTGTATGATAGTCATTATTTTCAGTTTTGCATTCATGTTTCTACGTATAAGGAATATAGAATGCAAACAGCAGACGATAATGATTCCCCGTGCACATGATTCACGATGATCTAGTATATCGACAACCCGGATGCACTCTATGCTTTTAATCAGGTATTGCTAACACCAACCACTAATCATATAGAATCCTGATAGTCATGTAACTTATCTTGTTTCTGTATTAAACAAAATTGTGTTCGCTTTTTAGAATGATTTAACTTGTAACAAATATATTATAATTAGCTGAAGTTTTGAAGAAATTATTACAACTATAAAATTATTTGAAAGTTCACTTGCGTACATTATCAGTTACTACAATAGATTTATAAAATAACTTTTCTTAATTGTTAAAAAACTGTTTTGTTACTGACTGCAAGGTCTCTCACAGATAAACAGCTCACTTCCTATATATCTAAAATCATTAAATTTCTTATTTTGATTGAGCAGATATTATGGACATTAATACGTCCAACATAACTTGTGAAATAAAGTTTTATCTCCGACTCTTAGGTAAATTGTTAAAAACTGTTTTGTTCCTGCCTGCAAGGCCTCTCACAGATAAACAGCTTACTTCTTATAAGGCCGATCTCATAAGTCTTTATCATCGGTATCTAAAATCATTACATTTCTTATTTTGATTGAGCAGATATTATGGACATTAATACGTCCAACATAACTTGTGAAATAAAGTTTTATCTCCGACTCTTAGGTAAATTGTTAAAAACTGTTTTGTTACTGCCTGCAAGGTCTCTCACAGATAAACAGCTAACTTCTTATATAAGGCCGATCTCATAAGTCTTTATCATCGGTATCTAAAATCATTAAATTTCTTATTTTGATTGATCAGATATTATGGACATTAATACGTCCAACATAACTTGTGAAATAAAGTTTTATCTCCAACTCTTAGGTAAATTGTTAAAAACTGTTATGTTACTGCCTGCAAGGTCTCTCACAGATAAACAGCTCACTTCCTATATAAGGCCGATCTCTAAGTCTTTATCATCGGTATCTAAAATCATTAAATTTCTTTTTTTGATTGAGCAGATATTATGGACATTAAGACGTCCAACATAACTTGTGAAATAAAGTTTTATCTCCCTCTTAGGTAAATTGTTAAAACTGTTTTGTTACTGCCTGCAAGGTCTCTCACAGATAAACAGCTAACTTCTTATATAAGGCCGATCTCATAAGTCTTTATCATCGGTATCTAAAATCATTACATTTCTTATTTCGATTGAGCAGATATTATGGACATTAATACTTCCAACATAACTTGTGAAATAAAGTTTTATCTCCGACTCTTAGGTAAATTGTTAAAAACTGTTTTGTTACTGCCTGCAAGGTCTCTCACAGATAAACAGCTAACTTCTTATATAAGGCCGATCTCATAAGCTAACTTCTTATATAAGGCCGATCTCATAAGTCTTTATCATCGGTATCTAAAATCATTACATTTCTTATTTCGATTGAGCAGATATTATGGACATTAATACGTCCAACATAACTTGTGAAATAAAGTTTTATCTTCAACTCCTAGGTAAATTGATTAAAAATATTTTATTTCCAAAATATGCTGAAAAAATGTGTAATATAAATTAAACGAAATCTATTCAGCTATTCTAGTAATTATTTTACTTTTGTGCATTCATGTTTCTACGTGTATGAAAAACAGAATGTAAACAGCATACAACATTTATAATTATCTTGCTGTCAATTTGAAAGAAAGAAATAAATACATAAATAACTACAAATTATTTGCCAATAAAACCATCATGCAAGACCCACTCCTTCTATATTTAATTTAGTTCAGCATAAATTTCAGTTCTAATCTATTACAAAAGCAAAACACCTTAGAATGATATTGAAATGTAACATACATGCTATTTATTTTATTTTATAAAGACCATGTAAAAGTAAAAAAAAAAGTATTTCATTATTTATTAATTAATTGTTTGATAGATTGGTTGGGTGATTGATTGATTTATGTATGTAACGTCTACCTATTCAGTTATAAAAAATTACAAATTAGGAGAACCAAATAAATCTAATAATATAAAAGCAGACACAATTACTATGATAGTTATATAAGTAAAGCATGAAATAGTAATATTACAACAATATACAACTCTAATTGTGTTCGAGATTTTTTCTTAATTTTAGAGCCATACAAAATACAAATAAGTGTCTGTTCTTTTCTTCTACGTAAACATCTGAAGTACATTACGAACTTTAACATTGATTAAAATTAAAAGTGAATAGTGTTAAGACGCCCTCACAAGGGTAAATACCTTAGCCATAAAAAGAGCTCGAATGATGACGATATTGCTATCTCATCGTACTAAACGAATGCAAAAGAGGGAGGTGATAAACCCACTACGATCAAGCGTCGGGAAACCCAGCTTCGCGCGCCATCAGGATTCCCCAACATTGTGACAACGACAAGTCCGGGCCAACAAACTCGGTTCTCAAGGGCAAGGAAACATCGCTCTCAACGGAGGTTTAAATTTATTTATTTTTGTAGGATGCCCGCTGAAGGGGATACACATCAGATTTGACCGGTGTGAACTAGGTATGTTCCGGATACGACAATTGTGAATGGATGTCCGAGGGCTATTTTAGAGGACTCAATCCCTTGCATTCGCATTAACAACTGAGGAAAACCTCGGAGAAACCTTCAAGCAGGATTGCCGGTCTCGACGGGATTCGAAACCGGGAACTCCGGAATCAGAGTCGAGAGTTTAGCGCTCGAGTCAACGCTGTTGGTGAACGGAGGTTTGAAGACAGGATCTTCTACATTGGAAGCAAAGCAAGGTAAAATCCAAAGAGTCACATGTGAAACTTACACAATGGTTTGCAACATTACGCAGTGCCCCAAGTAATTTACATTCCTGCACGTGGTTCTGTACATTTCTACACCGATTGAGTTATAGACGTGTTATATTATTGTTACCTTGATCAGGAAGTGAAGGGAAGATTGATAGGTTTAGAAGATCCGCTCAGATCCCACATGCCACAAACCAGATTCGAGCGATTACAACAATCACAATACATCCTGCTAATTTGAATTGAAAATCTTGAACATTTCAATATTAAATTATTTCCTCACCAACTTGTCGGTTCAGCGCAATGAATGCTGGTGCGTGCGTATTGACGTACTTATTTTCAACCTCAGTACGACGAGTTGAATAATATGTAGGCCTTCTACAGAATATTTTCGTGTATTTGTAAGTTGCCCGTCGGCTTCAAGAACTAATATTAAAAAATATCCCACACCCGCCCCCTCACTCTTAACAGAAAAAAATTCACACGCCAATGATAACGATAACATTATCTTCGAAGATACAAAATCCAACAGGTATTCTAGATGGATACGAAATGAATCTGTCCGTTAGAGCGCCGTGCGCTAACAAATCAGGCGCCTACCTTATATACAGCAAGCCGAGTTGGGGCGTATTCGAGGTATTACCCAGCCGGTATGAAACGTGAGATGAGTTTGAAAACTGTCATAATTGGGGGGATATTTAGCATATGTCAAATTTGATTGTGGAACGAACATTCCTTCTGGATTGAAAATTGTTTGTTGGAACACTCTCAAAATCACTATTCCCCTTTTTACTGCCTCATTCGGCATTCGGCAATTTCCTAACCGAAATAAGGGGCTACAGCGTTCAAATTGGTGTTGAATGCAGGATACTGGATGGATAGTCGTGTTTGGATACCAGTTTATATGGTTATCCAACTTGTTTCTTAGAGTATTAGCACTCGTAAACTCACGAACACTCTCATTCAGGGATTTAATTACGTTAAAGTTTAAACATATTTTACATGTTGACAATGCTGTGGACAGACACAATAGCTTCGCTACCCTTTTACGTTTCACAGTCATATTTGAAATTTTATAATATGTACAATATTTAATGAGAATAAACAACATTTTAAAACGATCTGGTTAGATTGATACGAGATTAAAAACGGGATCTAAACATATTTCAATGAGTACTTGTGGATGTTTTTGTATATTATTCTACTAAGTTACAAAAAATTATTTATAAATAAGGACAATTAATCAAAATAAGTACATAATTGCACACAAATAAATAAACGGCAGTTAAAAGCCTGCAATTATAGCAGTGGTTTTTTTCTGGAACTTTTCCTGAAGACAGTTTTTATCAGATTGTTACCAGCCTTTGCACATGTTATGGTCATGTATACACAGTCTTCGATAAAGCACATGTATTTTAACCATCACAAAAAAAGTCAAGATAAATAAAAATAGATTTTTAGGATTTGGGATTTTTGTAAAATCATCAAAATTGGTAAATTTCGGAATTTATTTGTGCGTAATGCGCAAAAATGTATAGTTGGATGAGCGTAACGAGTGTAGCGAGAAGAGCGAAGATTCCATTTCACTACACTGGAGAAAAAAATCCGGAATGTTTTTTTTTAATTTCTTTTTTTTGTGTGTCTGTTTCTGTTAACACGATTCCGGCTAAACCGATACTCCAATTGCGATGAAATTTTCTGGAGACCTCTGAAATCTCTAAACTTAGAACTGCCACGTGCGAAAAATCGATCGAAAAATTATTTCTCATGAAAATTGCAATTTTACGGTTTTTTTCGATTTTCTCGTTTTTCTTCTGTTTGTATTTTTGTGGGTTTGTTAACACGATTCCAGCTTAACCGATACTCCAATTTCGATGAAATTTTCTGGAGGCCTTCAAAATCTTTGGACTTGGAACTGCCACGATTTTGAGCACAATCAAAAGATTATTTCTTATTAAAATCGCAATTTTACGATTTTTTTCGTTTTTCTTATTTTTTTCTGTTTGTATTTTTGTAGGTTTGTTAACACGATTCCGGCTAAACCATGCAATACTCCAATTACAATGAAATTTTCTGGAGGCCTTTGAAATCTCTTAACTTAGAACTGCCAAGTTTTTGAGCGCAATCGTAAACAAATTTCTCATTAAAATTGCAATTTACCGATATTTTTTTATTAAAAAAAACATTCTTCGACTTATAACACCTACATTCTTTATCCGATTGCAATGTTTTTTTTCACAGAACCCTAATTTTATGAATTTATATATTCGTGTGAAAATTTGAGGGCAATTGAAAAATTATTTCTTTTGAAAATCGCAATTTTACGATTTTTTTTTATTTTTAAAACATTCTTTGACGATTAACACCCACATGCTTTATCAGATTGTAATGATTTTTTACAGAACCTTAATTTTATGAATTAATAGATTGTTGTGAAATTTGAGCGCGATCAAAAAATAATTTCTCATGAAAATCGCAATTTTACACTTTTTTCGTTTAAAAAACAATTTGTTCGACTTATAACACCTACATGCTTTATCCGATTGTAATGATATTTTCACAGAACCTTAATTTAAGAATTTATGTATTTGTGTGAAATTTGAGCACCATCGAAAAATAATTTCTCATGAAAATCGCAATTTTACGCTTTTTTCGTTTAAAAAAACATACGCTCATCCAACAACGCGCCTGAAAAAGCGTTTGCGAAGCTTCCTTGTTATCTTTGACTATAGATGAGTGACCATATCCATGCTTGACAATTACGCAAAATTGCATATCTATCGGATGACAGCTGGAAGCAGGAAACGTTCCCAAAAAAGTTTCAAATAGGTATAGATGACTCTTAAGAAAATTTTGAAATAATTATATTATAACATCATTGTACAATATATTTCGGAATTTGAATATTTGGATGAGCGTAGCGAGCGAAGCGAGCGAAGCGAAGATTCCATTTCACTACACTGGAGAAAAAAATCCGGAATGTTTTTCTTTTTTTTCTGTTTGTATTTTTGTGTCTGTTAACACGATTCCGGCTAAACCGATACTCCAATTGCGATGAAATTTTCTGGAGACCTTCGAAATCTCTAAACTAAGAACTGCCACGTTTTTGAGCGCAATCAAAAAATTATTTCACATGAAAATCGCAATTTTATGAATTATTTCGATTTAAAAAAAAATTCTTCAACTTATAACACCTATACATGCTTTATTTGAATATAATGATTTTTTCACAGAACCTTAATTTTATGAATTAAGGTATTCTTATGAAATTTGAGCGCAATCGAAAAACTATTTATCATGGAAATCTAAATTTTACGTTTTTTTTCTTTTTTAAAACAATTTTTTGACTTATAACACCTACATGCTTTATCCTATTGCAATGATTTTTCCACAGAACCTTAATGTTATGAATTAATATATTCGTGTTAAATTTGTGCGCAATCGAATAATTATTTCTTATGAAAATTTCAATATTACGATTTTTTCCTTTTTTAAAATTACGATTTATTAAAAAAAAAAGTTAATTTTTAATTTAATTTAATTTAATTTTTCTTAAATCTTCAACTTAGTAATGATTTTTTCACAGAACAACAGAAAATCCGCATAACACATGGCAGCTCAATGCACCAATTACGCTCATCCAACAACGCGGCGGGACTTAAGCGTTTTCCTAGTATTTTTTACAGGTAGCTGACAGTCTTTGTGAACTAGCAGATGATGTATCCGCGATATTATTACTGGACGGTTCACGCATGAAAAGAGAATCATAATTTACCAGGCAGTTTCTCAACTGGTGATTGCGCTGCCCATCCAAGAGCCTGTGGAATCACGAACAATGTAGAGATTGAGAGATTATAGAGTGGGCCCGGTAGGGGGGCTGAAACCTCGCATGGGCGGCTTCCAGTTTATACTATAGGTGACATGTTGCCAATTAGAGGAACATACATTGGAATTAAGGTAGCTTATACGTTAGAAGCTTAATGCCTAATAGGGAAGACTCACAACGTTTTGTATTATTCTACTATATGCAGGGCCAGTTTCTGATTACATAAATATCAAATTTTCATTTGTCATAGAATATTTTTAGTCATCAAAGTGAGCTTAAGTTTCGCACTTTTGAATGGAGGGAAAAACAGGGCAATACGTCATAACCCTACAACCAAGCACTGTGTGAAATACTAATAAACAATAATTTGTAAAACAATATAACACTTGCTAACTTTGTATATACATATTTAACTATTATTAGTGTTATGATATTATGATATTTTCACAGAACCTTAATTTTAAGAATTTATGTATTTGTGTGAAATTTGAGCACCATCGAAAATAATATCTCATGAAAATCGCAATTTTACGCTTTACACATAGTACATCTACATCTACATTTATAAAGAAAATGTCAACAATGGACTTGTTTTAACACGAGCTGGTGAACGGCCGAGCGGAGAATTTTGGTTCGTGATCTAGAAGACCGTGATCAATTTTATTCATAAACAAGGCCTGTTATAGGGTTATGACGTCAAACGTCTTTAGCATAGGACTCGATTAGGGCGGAAGTGAAGTTTTTTAAATGCCTGCTGTGGGAGAGCAGCACTGGCGCTGGTGTTATCATTAGTTTTGAGTCAAGTATTGCTGAGAAGCTGGATGTAAACACTTATGTTTATCGTCATTAAAAGGGACATTTTGAGCAAATTTTAGCAAAATTACTGCAACCATATGTTATAATAAAATCTAATAGGTCTATTAATTTTTAACTTCGTAGTACATGACTCGAATGTCACGGCTTTCCACGGAACAGTTATCAGAGAGATAGGCCTCGCTTGACGGCCCGAAACGGCTGTTTTTGTTTGTCCGAAGTAATCTGATGTTTGTCCGAAATTTCTTTGTTGTAACGCAACAATCGATAGCCAAAAATAGAATCGTATCCTATGCTTCGCAAGAAATATTAAACGTAAAACTTTGTACCTCTGTGGAATTAAGTATTTACTTTGGATTGTAAGGCCTATACGAGATATTTTTAAGTGAATATATCTACTGATTTTGTACACCAGCGTTAATATCTAAAACTGGTGAGCCTTCAATATTCATAGCAAGGAGCTAAAAATTGTTTTAGTTTTGAGGAATCTTTTTCGTATGTTTGGCTACTGGTGGTGGTCTGGGGGGGGGGGGGGTTGTCAAAATAAAGAAATTTAATGTGGGTGGGTAGACATGCCGTATTTGTTCTTGAAAAAAAATCGTTTAACAATATCTTGTTTTACATATCAAGTGCTATAACTTATTATTGGCGTGGAATTTTATTTCGTAAAAAAGCGTGATTTTAAAATGTAAATTTATTCCTTTGCCTAAACAAAACCTTTTTGAGTTTTTCTTTTTTAGAAATTACTTAGAAATATGGATGCGAAGGTGATTTCGAGTTAAAAATTAACCATGACTCAATTAGTGCAAGAACCAAAAAATGTAATTTTACAAATTATACAACACAAATGACAAATTTTGTCCTCTTATATTAAATAATAAATACTTCAGGATCCGTTAAAAACACTTTTACCGAACTTGTTTGAGAGAGATGGAGAGAAACATTTCACCTGCATCTTAATTACAAACATTGCAGCCCGCACGAGACAAGAGGTTGCGTTTAGACCACAGCTGTCGTTCAAGAAAGTGTTAGTAAGACTGACTTGAAGTGAAACGTACAAACATTGTAATTGAGCAATTAGAGGCGAGCTCCAAGCAACGACCAGCAAGTAAACAGCTTCAGAACATCTACACCGACACGACACTTGACACACTGACTTATAGTAATGCGTGGGACTACGTCTGGGCAGAGACATATACTATCTGCTATACTTTAACACATTGGAGCGCCATTTAAGATGGATAAATGAAAAAAGGATTACAAATAAAATGTATTTGTGTGCAAAGTGGAATATTAATTTTATATTTTGTAATTTTTTTGTATAATTATTCACGAAATTAGTAAATTTTAATTAATTACATTTTTGACTAAGGTAGCTTTATCATAAAACTATAATTTTTTGTATTTTGGCTTGGAAGAGTAATTTATAATTTAAAGTTTTTTATTTGTATTTATTTATTTATTAAACGTGGAGGACAACTGAATAAATCTTATTTCATAGATGCAGACAAATATATCTTATTACATAGATGCAGACACAACAATGAACTACAGTTAAGTACAAATTTGAAATACTTATATTACAACAACAATGTATGTAAACACAAAAATTTTGGCAACTAATTCAAAAAGGATATTAAATGCAACTAATTAAATAAAAACGTAGAAAAGAATAGAAATAAGAAAAGGAAAAAAACAGAAAAAAAGAAAAAGAAAAGAAAAAAAAACTGATTTAGTAGACGATCTTACTCAAACGAATAATGAGGTTAGCCAAAAATTAGGAACAGCAAATTGGGGAGTAATCAAACTTTCGCGGAAGAAACCACCGAACGCGAATCTTCATTCTTGTGTTCAAATCTTGCTTGATTACAATATAATACAACAAATCTTGACTCTACTCTATCTCTACCTCCAATTACCTACTAGTTTGGCTTACGTATGTTAGTTTAGTGATTTCAAAAATTTTGCATGTTGTGTTATTATTAACTTTCCGGAATGTTTGCAATTTCTGTTTTCTTGTTTTCCACTCTTTAGAATTTTGTATCATGATTGTAAAAGATAACAGCCATGAGGTTCACATAATGTTAAAATATAACAATAATGTTTAATTTTGTTTGATTTTTAATTTTAAAAATTTGTAATAAAAAAATGCACCTGTTAATAGCCATGGACTAGTGCCACTCGTAAAAGTACGTAAGTAAATGTTATGGATGTTCCACCCACGTTTTGTAATGTTCTCAAATATGCAACAAAGTCAAAGAATGGTAAATTGGAACATCAAAACAATTTTTTAAATATTTCTGATCGGGCACAAGGCTAATACTGCCTCATTTAACAAAGATCGTTGTGTTTCTGTCTAAATGTTTCGTTATTCATAATTTTGCCAAACGTGTAACAAATTATTTACAAGAACTGATTAATTTCAATGTTTGGACCAACCAAACCCGTCGTAGCACAGAAAACAACAACAACCGGAACACCGACAGTGTTGGCTCGAGCTTTGGGCGCGCGACTGTGATTCGAAAGGTTACGGGTTCAAATCCCGTCGAGACCGACAATCCTGACAGAAGTTTTTCCCCAAGGTTTTACTCAGGGGGTTGAGCGCTTTTCGGTCATCCCTTCACATTATCCTCATTCCAATATACCAATAGGACACCTGAAGAGAGGCATTCATAGCAACCTGAAAAGGTTTGCCATAACATTAATAACTATCTATAAAAGTAACAAGTCAGAAGAAGTCATACACCGTGTTATTATAGGTAAGCCCCTGACACCTGCCCGCCCATTGATATCCACACGATGCTACAGATCCGATCCTCGTGCCAAGCCAAGGTCATAATAGTAATGAAGTATAAGTTCTTTATTCCCTTGACAGGTACACACGGAATCAGAAGTAATCAAGGGTATCGTTGTATCCAGCCCTTGATTTACTTCTGACGCCGGGTACATGATACAATAGCATAACTCTTTAAAAGAGAAGGTGAATAGTATTACAAAGTATTAAATTTAAAAAAGTTGCATAAGTTGAACAAACATAGTATTAAAGCTTAAAGTAAGCTAAAAGTATAATGTGTAATGACATTTAAAAAATGATACACACAATTGAATATTATTACAACGTACAATGTAGATCCCGAACGAGAGAGGCAACGAGTAAACGCACTTTCAACAAGCAGTCGTCCTGAAGATGGAACCCACAGTGGTTCCGAAACGTCGAACTCACATACTAGTAAGTGTAAACACGCGACGCAGCGAAATGACCCGCTTCACACTTTTTTATGTAAATATTGATAGTAATGGTCAAAAGTAATTTATTTGGGAGAGCCGTCGGGTAGGAACTCATGAAGCAAGTAATAGCTGGTTTTTAGCAAGAAGAACTCAAGATTATAATCGAAAGAACTGTCAGGTGAACATAAGCAAATTTCATTCGTAGATTATTATACATAATTGATGCTAAGTAGGGATATAATAGTCCGCAGCACGCTGCAACAGTTCCATGATTGTGTACTAGGAAGCTTCGCAAACGCTTTTTCAGGCGCGTTGTTGGGTGAGCGTATGTTTTTTAAACGAAAAAAGTGTAACATTGCGATTTTCATGAGAAATTATTTTTCGATTGGGCTCAAATTTTACACAAATATATAAATTCATAAAATTGAGTTTCTGTGAAAATATCATTACAATCGGATTAAGCATGTAGATGTTATAAGTCAAGATTTTTTTTTTTTAACGAAAAAAGCGTAAAATTGCTATTTTCATACGAAATAATTTTTCGATGGCGCTCAAATTTCACACGAATATATTAATTCATAAAATTAAGGTTTTGTGAAAAAATCAAAACAATCGAATAAAGTATTTAGGTGTTATCAGTCGATTTTTTTTTAATCGAAAAAAATCGTAAAATTGCGATTTAAATGAGAAATAATTTTTCGATTGCGCTCAAAAACGTGGCAGTTCTAAGTTCAGAGATTTCGAAGGCATCCATAAAATTTCATCGAAATTGGAGTATCGGTTTAGGCGGAATCGTGTGGACAAACACACAAAAATGCAAAAAAAGAAAGAAAGAAAAAAAAACATTCCGGATTTTTTTCTCCTGTGTAGTGAAATGGAATCTTCGCTTCGCTCGCTACGCTCATCCAAATACATTATTATTATTTATTTTCAATTTAAAGTACATTTTGCCAACATACACATTGCTGGAATATCTGTGTTACGCTAGAGAGGTGAACCATGACAGACTCTGAGAACTTACGGCGGACAAGATTATGTTCCAGTTTAAATATTATAATTATGATTAAATAATTATTAATTATCGTAAATACAACAATGCTGCCATTTTACATTGTAATAAAAATTAAAAAATCATATTATTAAAGTATGCACAATCTTAGAAATTCTAGTGAACTTAAGCAGCATTTACTCGAGTAAAGCAACTTTTAATTGCCTACAACAGCAATGTTCACCGGGCAATGCCTTCGTGTAAATGGACGATAAACTAATTATTGCTTCTGCAGTATAGAGTCACCTACGAGAATACAGCCAAGGAAATGTTAACGTGACATCATACCGTTCACCCACTGGTTTACTGCGAGCACTATTGCCGAAAAGTAGAGCAGAGACCCAGATTTGGCAATTAGCAATTTTTACATCATCGTCTAAATGCATAATGGAAAATGCGTGTGTTCAACATGATGGCAATTAACCTATTCAAGCCCGAATTAAATCTGTAAAAATTAGGTAACTTTAAGCAAACAATTCGAGTTTCGCATTTTTTTCTAAGAATTTTATTATTTTTTCAAACTTTTTTCATGAATTTTCATGAATTTTGGGATTTGAATAAAAGCTTTATTTTAAGGAAAAATTCAAATTTGAAATACATTCCTAAAACAAGATTTTTCCTTTAGCATGTTTTGAATTTTATGTATCTCAAATAATAGTCATACTAGAGATTTATTACATTTCCTGGACAAACCAATTTTTGCAATTTTTGCATATGTGAATTTTATATCTTCTATAAAAAAAATCACTTTTGGTCCTATAGGAATGGGGAAAACGTAAAAATTTATTATTTAACAAAAATTAATAAATAAATTGGGGTAAAATTGAAAGAAAAAAATAATTTAACCAGATTATAATTTTAAATGTTAGGTCGGAAATGGTTGCGGCAGTACATTGCATTAACGCATCTTGTCCAATCTCAATATAGTTGATATTCTTATCTAAGACAGGGCTAGGAACGAGTACTCTCGTAAATCAGCCAATGTGGGCGAGGCTATAGCGACAAGTTGCAACAATGCTTTCACTGCGATTGTCACGGAGATAGCTAACTAGACATACAGGTGGGCCCGTTATCCCGTGACAAAGATCATGTCTCAGACAAGAGTTGGGATATCTGTCATCGCAGTCGCACCCCGCCTAATTACAAGACATGACTGTCGAGGGGTCATAATCTGTACAGTGAAACGCAAGCTGCCATGCTCGATTCTCTATCATACGCAGTCCAGCTTCAATGAAAAGATCGACGTCGTCTGTCATCAAGTAAATAAATAAAATTAATAAATAAATTGCATTTAGAGTCTACCCACTCAGTTATATAACTGATTTTCAGTGGGGGACAGTAAATCAAAGCGACCAAGCCAACCTTGTAGGCCCCTGTGCTTCAAATCCCTGTGGTTTCTACCATCGATATTTTGTTAAAATAGATTCTCTTGACCCTTCATTTTGTTGTGTGTCCATAAGTTATAAGTTATAAGCAGTCAGTCAGTTGAGCACAGTGAGTAAATCAAAATATATTTTATTGAATTATTGTCTTCATGCTCCTACATTTCAGTTTATCAACTTTAACAACACATTTGATTGATTGAAGATTCGAAATAAAACAGTCATTAGCATTATAGGCCAAAATTATAATTCTGTGAGAATATCCCAATTTAAGGTATGTTTTAGACAGATAGATTTACAGGTGTTAATATAATTTGAACAATTCAATACGTAATTGAAAATAGTACATAGAATATGTTTGTTTCACCATTGATGTGTGGTTCGTTGGTGTCTTGGGCTTACACAACCTTCCTTAGGCTCGGTCATGTATTATTGTATAAAACTTATGAATTATATCCTTAACAAACATAAAGACTCGTCGTCTATTTCTTCCTATCCTGTATTGATACATAGATAGATAGATTGATTGATTGATTGTTAATGAACAATGATAAATGATTCACTTGACAAAAAGATAATAATAATAATAATAATAATAATAATAATAATAATAATAATAATAATAATAATAATAATAATAGTCCGTACAACATGTTAGCTCCGGTTTTAACCGAGTTTGTATGAAATACATCCAATAAAATAATAATAATAATAATAATAATAATAATAATAATAACATCCAACTTGACGAGCATATCACTATTGAGGACATTGGTCAAGAATCAACTTATAAATATCTTGGAGTAGAAGAAGGTAACGGTGTTCAGCATACATTAATGAAAGATAAATTGAGCAAAGAATACAAACGACGCCTAAGTTTAATACTTGAAAGTGAATTGAACGGACGAAATAAAACTATTGCAATTGGTCAATTTGCTGTGCCAGTATTATCTTATAGCTTTGGGATATTAGATTGGAGCATTGAAGAACTTAAGAGATTAGATCGAAAAACAAGAAAACTGTTGACAATAAACGGAATGCACCATCCACGAGCGGACGTAGAAAGACTGTATATCGCAAGGAAGAATGGAGGTCGCGGAATAACTCAACTAGAGGGGTCATACAAAACAGCAATGATTGGTTTAAGTTTATACATAGAAGGTAAAGAAGATGACAAATTTATTAGAATGGTTCAAGAACATGAGTCTAGCAAAGCTATGAGAAGTTAAGCAACAAGTTTCAATCAGGTATGGAATTAACCGATATTAATCAGATCAATGGGTCCATCACTAACAAGGTCAAGGTTATCAAGAAGAAAATTAAGAATATTATCCAGGAAGATCTAATAAGTTGCTGGAAGTCTAAATCTTTGCATGGACAATATATTACACGCATGGAGCAACCACATATTGACCAAGATCAAACCAATAAGTGGCTGGGCAGAAGTAATCTCAAGGGTGAAACTGAAAGTCTTATTGAAGCTGCACAAGATCAAGCCTCAAGAACAAAAAGTTACGAAAAAAGAATTCTAAAACTCGAAGTAGATGACAAGTGTCGTTTGTGTAAGCTTTATGAAGAAAGCGTGGAGCACATTATTTCTGGATGCCCGGTCTTAGCAAAAACGGAATACATTGATCGACATGATAAGGTTGGGGCATATTTGCATTGGAACATTTGTAGAAGTTATAACATCGAAACTTCTGACAAATGGTACATGCATAAACCAGAGCAAGTAGTTGACAATGATAATGTGACCATATTGTGGAATGAGCAAATAATCACTGATCGAAAGGTTCTTCACAACAAACCAGACATTGTTGTTAAAAACAAAGAGACTCAAAAATGTTTGATCATCGATGTAGCTTTTCCATCAGACCGCAACATAGTATTAAAGGAAGCAGAGAAACGCACAAGATATCGAGACCTTCAAATAGAAATTCAACGAATGTGGAATGTCAGTTGTTAGGTTGTTCCCATTATAATTGGAGCTTGTGGGACAATTGGAAGAAGTTTTGAAGAGAACCTCCAACATATCTCTGGCAATCACTGGACTCCAGAGCTTCAAAAGGCAGCATTATTAGGAACCGCCCATATACTACGCAAAGTTTTAGTATGAAGACATTGTTTCAGTTATTTCTTGTATGTATTGTATTTTTTAATGTCATGTATATTTAATTGTTTTGTAATAGGGGTTTCACCTTAGAGGTGTGGTTCATCTCTGGTGAAAGCATTATGTAATGTTCATATTGGTGAATAAAAGAAATAATAATAATAATAATAATAATAATAATAATAATAATAATAATAATAATAATAATAATAATAATAATAATAATAATAATAATAATAGTCCGAAGAGCAAATGCTAGGATGGCGACGAGAAATCGGCCACGACCGTACACAGCAGAAAGAAAACATCATCTACAAACAATATTAGAATTTATAAATGACTTATTTTAGTTAGAGTTAAGACAAAAGTAATAATGTATGTAATAGGTACACATGGAAGTACTTGCCGTAAGTCCGTACAACATGTTAGCTCCGGTTTTAACCGAGTTTGTATGAAATACATCCAATAAAATAATAATAATAATAATAATTAATAATACAACGGTATTTTAATTTATGTCGCCTTATACGGTGCCTCGGACACATTTCACTCTGGGCCCTGACTTGTGCGTGTGACTCACGTTAACTAAACTAGGAAAACGCTAAAGTCCCGCCGCGTTGATGGATGAGCTTTTTTAAGTTTTTAGTTTGCGTGAGATATCTTTACTTTTGCAAGTGCTTTGTTTTGCTGCCTACGCATTGTAGGTGATTGTTGTCAAGTTTCTATTGTTTCTTGTCAATTGGTATTATTTATCGTAAAAAACTTATATTAAAAGCTTTATTTCTATGGATTCTGGCTAACTTTTTCAACTTTTTCTTTCTAAAAGCAATACATCACCATAACCTTAATGTCCATGTGAAATATGAACGTTGTAGCCCCACCCGTTTGGGCAGAATCGGCCCAAATGTCACGAAAATATCGCGCTAAAAATCGAAAAAAATCGTAAAAGTACGATATTCATGAGAAATATTTCTTCGATTGTACCCAAAAACAATACACCTCTAAGTTCAGAGATTTCGTAGGTCCCCTCAAAATTTCATCAAGATCGCATATGCCGTTTGCCCGGTAGAGAGCGAACAAACAGACAAAAAAAAAACAAAAACAAAAACAAACAAACAAACAAACAAACAATCACCCGAGCTAAATTTTTTGGGGGGTCAGTGAAATTGAAGTGTTCGCTTCGCTCATCCAATAAACATACTCGGTATCGCATAACACAATGAGGTTTAATATCCAGAAAGATGTGCAATAATCTTGAATAATGTGTTACTGAAATTATTGTTGGCGAACAAGGCTGATAATTCCTTAATCAAATACATGTAATTATAAAAATGCCTATTTTAATCGCGCAAATATTTATTTAATTTTAAACGTTTGACATGCTTGCGCACTCTTTTGACGTCAACTGTGTACTGCATAGGCAACGAAGAATTCAAATTGTGCTAGCCGATGTTTTAAGTAACTTCAAAGATTCGGATGATTAAAAAAATAAAAAAGTAAAATGCAACTGCTTGCCCTTTTTGAGGTGTGTACAAGTTGTCCTCAATTCAAAAATACCTTTCGTTAGCTATTTTTGGATTGAAGACAATTGTTAAGAGCATATGCAAGGTCTGTGAAAGAGAACTCAATCCCTTGCATTCGCAATAACGACTGAAGAAAACAAAAACCTTTCAGTCAGGATTGGCGGTGGCGGGGATCGTTCATAGCTCTCCCGTATCCGAGTCTCTCAGCAGATATTCGAAGATCAGTACGAAACATTACCGCAAACTTATATTTAACTCATGTTCATAACTAGTATACCTATTAAACTCACACTCTATCATTAAGCTAATCAAATTACTCTAATGATTACATTAACGCCGGTAAGAGCCTGTCCATAAACACTGACCCTCACACGAATAAACAACGCGGCGTTAGAGATAATATGCATATCGTGATGGGAATGGTTTTATAACATCCAAGAACTTCCTACGTATTACGTAATGCAATAAATCGTCTGTGCATTCATTGTTGACATAATTGCTAGTTATTCCCTTTCACGTTAGGCATGATCTATTTATGAGGCTCGGTCTGGATTTGGAGTCATTATTTAGCTATAAATTAGGAAAACGATTTCACATTTACAAATGGTGGCGAGGTATGAGAAAGAAGGTGTTGGTTGCGATCGAGGGAGATTAAGTAAGAACCATAGTGGTTTTGAACAAACCCCTTGAGCGTATAGTGAGAGAGCGTAAAAAGGTATATTGTTTGAAAGGGAGGAGTGGAATTAAGCGCATAAAACTTGTACAATAAAACATTCAGAGCGCAGCGCAAGAAAAAAATAATAAATATTAAGCAGAGAATGTAAAACTTTAATCTGAGAAAATATGAACGGGCATCTTTCGTTTTGTAATAACTTTCAAGAAAGTTACTCTTGAATATCATATGTACGTTCCCAAATCTGATATGATATTGTGTACTTAAAGTTAAATTGTACTTAGAATATACACTCGTATCCACAATTTGTAGAAGTGTGCTACCTAGAATGACACGTTATTATTTACTTGATTTTGTTGAACCGATATCGGGTTTCAATTTATTACAAAATGAAAAATAATTATTTACACAATAATATAGTAAATAGGAAAAGTAAAAGGAACATGTAATTCGATTAATTTAAGCGCAAATTGTCCTCCAACATGGAATATGTTTTGTATTAAAATGTCAAAGTTATTTTGAAATATATACATGTTAATGTTCTGATGTATTTATATTTTATTTATGTTCTTTTATTTTCTAAGTTATCAAATTTTGTTGACAGAAATGAATTCATGATAATTTTTAATTATTTTCACTTAGATTGTTAAAAGTTAATGGTGTTCAAGCTTAAGTTTGAGAAAGACTCTTGCATAAGAGTTGAAATATTACCATTTCATATGTTTAAGAACCAATGATATTTAACATCTATAGTAGATTATAGATCCCCAGTCTCAAATACGTCCGCACAGGCGCGAGCGTACTAAATTGACCTATTGAAGGTGGCGATTTGGCGCTTCAATTTATTATGCTTCATGATTTAAATGCGATTAAGTATTTCTCTGTATTGTTTTCATATGGATTTAGCTCGTGCAGCATGGGAATGCACTAACAGAAACAATAAGAAGTTATAGCATAAGGTATAGTCCACGAAATATCGTGAGAGCTGGCGGCTTTTGGCGCTCATCAGGGGGTTGACTACTACAAGTTGTCAGGTATTGAAAGACTTGAGTGGTCAGTGATCGGATCGTCCTCGCTACCGGGAGACTAACAACATCTTAAACTGAAATACGGTATAAACGGCCCAATTTGCAGTGTTTTGAGTGCATATAATTGTTTTTTCTAACGCGTATTCTTTCATCTTTCATCCACTACCCTAACACACCTGTTAAGACATCCTCAAAATATTGTTTGCATGATTGATTATTATTACGTCACTTCTTAATGGGATTGTAATAATAAGCTATCTCACAATGATTAACTACCAGAAATCGCAATTATAAATAATTCGTATGTTGCGATTTTCCAGAGTATCGGTGTTCATTAAAAGATGGGTTAATTTTAATAACGGGAGTGTCATAATGACAGTCATACTAGAAGTCTCATTGCTTTTGGTGTCATCTTGCAGATTTACGACAATGTGTAACTGTCGTTCCACGAGTCCCAATTTGCATAAGATTGTTCAATTTTTAAAGTGTGCTGTATACATTTCCGCCACAAATCTGACCTAATTTTTTCTTCTTTTTTTTTGCATTTTGCATCACAATAAGAACAAACTTATTCTATTGAAATATTTTGAATATTGATTTCCACCAATCGTCCAAGCCAATCGTCTCTACTTTCAATCTACACAGTCAAAGAACATGTTTGTCAACTTTATAATAAATAAGTCATCAAATTATCAAATGTTGTATTTGTAATTTTCATATTTATTTGGAAGAACATTAATTATTTTTGTTGATTATTATTTATTTTGTAAATGTATGTTTTTCTTAATTGCTGATTATCTTTGGGCCCCTAGAGCCTTGCCCCCCCCCCCCCGACAGCGGTCCCTCTACTGGGACCGAGGCTGACAGAATGCGACACAAAGTCAACTAGAGTCAAGTTTGTGCATCCTTCTTCTAAAAGCAAGCATGGCGTCAATGGTCAAAACAAACTTGCTGGCCCTTTCTTCACTGTCTGCCGGATCAGTGCTGACAATACGTCGTCGAGCTCGAAATTCAATTAACCACACAAATCTACCTCAACGTGTTCCAAACATAAAGGGATCCAACCCTTTGCGTGATAGAGAAAGATACGAAAGAAAGAGAGGGAGTAAATAACTTTCAAAAACCCCATGTCTTCTCAATGTATTGAGTTATTTTATCAGATGGCCAAAAAGATAATAACTCCATCTCCTAGAATAGGGTTAAAGTAAAATGTTTCGTCATACATCGGTATTCCCGTAGCTATCTGACAATGAACAACTTGTGAAACATTAGCAAAAAGAGGATTTAAATCAAGTTTCGCCACTCTCACCATATTCGTGGACTAATTGAGTATTTTGGTGTTAGTGGCTAATTTCTCACCTGTCACCTGACAGCCATCTGAAAGTTTTGGTACAATTGCTACAACCTTACTTAACATAAAAAGTGACCTATTCAATATGGTTCTAATTGACACGCCATGGACCATGGATGGGATCTGCTACTTAGATGTACTGTTGACAAAATTTCCTTTCATAACAAAAATATAGAATTATGAAACCCATTAAAAACATTTTCGACAAAAGTTCAAATTATGTTATGCGTTTGTAAATTGACCCTTATCCACTCCATTCAACATTGCCAAAATACCACGTGTGACTAAATAAATCACATTAGTCACGTATCGGATATTATTCGTCAAGAAACCAATCATGTCCACGATGTGATCATCATAACATTCAACAACACTCTTCTCTTGATTGTATCATGACGACAACGCAATAGTGGGCTTTACTCCTGGCCTTTTTGCAGAGAGTTCATTAGAGATTGGAAACGGTTTTCGGCTGTGATATTAAAATGGTTCTCTCCACGTATTGGATGTCTTCGCGTCTTTGTTTGATAAAACAATGGTGACCTCAATTCCGTTTTTCAACGAAATCACAAATATGTGGACAGAATAGATCGAGTGTTGAAGAAACAATACGTTTACATTTTACAACTTGACGCGTTTTTTATTTTTTTTAAAGACAAAGTTATATTTAAAACAAAGAAAAATATAAATTAAAATGTAATTCAGCACTAAAAAGTGAAAAGTATTATTTATATACTCTAGTGGTCCCAACGAAAGAATTCAGATGGCTAGAAATTGTTTTCCCAACATAACAACTTTGTCAACTCTATTCACGCTAGCTCAATGTGGTCTCTGTGATCTAGCACAGATAATTTTTGCTTGTGTTGGTAAAATATATTTCATACACAAAGGCGAAATTCCTTTCCCCGCGCATTCATTCTACCACCACCCCCACCCCCTACGAAGAATCTACATTCTTTCGTTGGAGCTAGTATATCATCACTTTTCTGTACGCCCGTCTGTGCATGCGTGTGTCACTAACGTCTCACAATATAAAACCTAACATGACCTTCGATTGCCAGTAGTATTTGGGATGACTTGTCCTTCAATAAGTACGATACAGAATTATTTTGGTAAATCCTACGGGTCAGGGATGCTGACACTTTTTCCCAAACTACACCTACACAACACCTTCATCAAAAGTTCATTCAATGCACTAACAGGAACGTAATTGTATTTTAGTATGTAAAAATAAAATAAAAATATAGCCTATATTGCTTTCTTTGTATAAAAAAACTGAAAACATGTTCCATAACAATAATAAAATCACAAGTATAAAAAATAAAAATACGATCATATAAGAAGAGTTGAGTTTTAAAATAAATTTGAATGTATTTTTAAATCGATTCACTGCAAAGACGCAGAAATGGGTTTAGTAACAGGCATCGTTATTTCATCTTTACAATCCTTTTAGTCTCTATCGAATTGTCACCTAACATTCAACATTCCTTGTATAAAAACAAAAATAAATAAAACTTTCCCCAAGAATTAAACAAAAATCTAGTACACAATATTTCGTTATTGCATTCCAAAAGAATTAAGCGAATGACAATGATTTAGTATATAAAACAACATTTGGCAGTTGTAATATTCGTTTAGCCCGAAGCATTCGTCGTATATGAAATTTCGCAGATTCGTCAGTAAAGCATGCATGGACAGTTCAGGTCCTACGGTCGTAGATTAAAAATATGTTCCTTAAATTCAATCAGCCAGATATAATTCACGAAAATGCTCAAAGATATTCTAAAAAATCTTAATCTAAAAATATGCATTACTTCTTCAATAATTATTTAAGAACAATTTTTAGAAAAATTAGTTGAGACCTTCATTTATACTTCTGTGTCAACTGTGCAAATGTTCAAACAATTTTGGTGTCAGTCCGAGCGAACTCATGTTTGCCAAGAACGCGTATATTTATTGAAAAACATGATTTGGACGAGCGGGTGGACTTGAGTTATTTGTTCGTGTACATCGTATATGATTCGTCATCGCTTGCTGCATGTTAACGATCAGCTTAGTAGATGATTAGAAAGTCCTAAATGCGCCAACACTCGCACAAGTAACAATCCGCGCTAAGTTACGCCACTGAGCTTCCATCGATGACATAATTCCAATCGATAGATAATTTATTCCGATCCCTACGCAGCGATTTATCGATGTCCGTGCCAACCGTGACTAGGCTTTCACATGAACGGTAAGAAGTGTGCCCTTAACCTAGCTTTGAACACAAAGCTATCCAGGTGATAATTTTTTACTTTTGGATAGAACATGTTCTTGTGTTCAACATGCAACATGTTGCGACATCAGTGTTGCGAATAGTGGCGCAAGTGGCGTTGTGGTCATTTCAATCACGGGGAGCTGATAAATAGTGCTCATTACGATTTTAAAAATACATTTACTCAAGTTGATTATAAACTTTAAACTAGGAAAACGCTAAAGCCCCGCCGCGTTGATGGATGAGCTTTTTTAAAGTTTTAGTTTGCGTGGGATATCTTTACTTTTGCAAGTGCGTTTTTTTTTCTGCCGAGCATTGTAGGTGATTGTTGTCAATTTCTATTGTTTCTTGTTAATTTGTTATTTTTTTAATGTAAAAATCTTACATTCAAAGCTATATTTCTATGGATTCTGGCTAACTTTTTCAACTTTTCTTTCAAAAGGTACTACATTACCATAAACCTATAATGTCCATGTATAATATGAACGTTGTAGCCCCACCCGTTTGGTCAGAATTGGCCCAAAATGGCACGAAAATATCGCACAAAAAGTAAAAAAACGTATATTAAAAGCTTTATTTCTCTCGATTCTGCTAACTTTTTCAACTTCTTCTTTCAGAAAGCAATACATCACCATAACCTTAATGTCCATGTGAAATATGAACGTTGTAGCCCCACCCGTTTGATCAGAATTGGCCCAAATGGCACGAAAATATCGCACTAAAAATCGAAAAAAATCGTAAAAGTACGATATTTATGAGAAATTTTTCTTCGTGTACCCAAAAACGTGGCAAGTCTAGTTCAGAGAAAACGAAGGTCGTGTCAAATTTCATCAAGATCCATATGCCGTTTGCCCGGTAGAGAGCGAACATACAGACAGAAACGAAAAAAAAAAAAAAAAAAAAACACCCGAACTAAAATTTTTTGGGGGGACGGTGAATTGAAATCTTCGCTTCGCTCATCCAATAAATAACTGAAAATTTTGAAAATAAACAATAATTTCACAGAGTTTTAGATATTTTAAACTCTAGTTAAATCGTTTTGAAATTCAAAGTGTGTTTATATAAACTAGTGTTTGACAAAAAAACATTAAATACAACAATAACTTTTAATTTATATTTTTGTATATAATTTATTTAATAAGTGTTCATAATAAAATAATTTATCGTCCGCAATCGGTAATTATTAAGTTAAATGTCCTAAAAGAAGATGTGTCCATTTTATTCACTCTGTCAGTGTCCGCGGGGTGTATGAAAATTTCAATGCGTAAATACAGAGCAATAAATGTAACATAGTTAACTAGATTTCTAAAGTAAGCGCCAAAAATCCCTGAAGCCCAGTGGCGTAGGAACCGGGGGGGGGGGTTACGGGGGGCAACGCCCCTTAAGTTTGGGCCAGGGAGGCAGGGGTGGGCAAAACTTACGTGGTTAAATATTAATCCCAGCATTTATGTTTTTAAATATGCACTTACACTTATACAATTCGACAGTCCCCCTTGGTAAAAAATTGTTTGCCTGTATGCTTTTGTAATAACATAAAAAATTAGGTTGAAATTTACTAAAATGGCCACTTCACGTTCATTTTTTTAGTTTTTTTGACCGCAGATAGTTGCAGTAGAACATCGTTTACAGAGTCCGATAGCAGTTAAAACATGACGAAATAAATGTTGTACGGTGAATTTCTTAGGGCCTCCGGCGGCTGGAGCTTTGCCCCAGATTCCAACTGCCGCCAACAAAATCTTCTAATGGATTTTCCCCCCCAACTTTCAAACGTTCCTACGCGCCTGATGAAGCCCATTTATGAAATGTCTTCAAAACAAAGCAAAAAAATCCGCAATAAAAACGAAATGCAACTCATAATTGTCATTACCTACTAGGAACCTTCTTTCTGTTCATCATTCAAAGACGTGTTTAGCCAATTCCGTTGGCGAGTCAAACGTGGAGATAACGAACAACTGGGTGCTTCCGTTTATTTTATTATTTTATGTTTATACATTTATGAATTTTATAAATAAATTTCGTAGACTTCGTCACCCTTCAAATTCTTGGCAATTACAATAAAGTTTATGAAGTTTTAGTTTATTTTACAAATGACCCAACCCAATTCCCGTTATATGTATTGTGCGTCATATTGTTTCAAACTTTGGATTGATGTTGGTGTTTAGCGAAGATACAAAAGGAATCATCTTGGCGCCACACACAATGACGTAGCAGCCGCAGGTTTTCGACCCTTTTCTACGGTCAACAATACATGATTTTAAAACATATCAATTACCACACATCAAATTTTAAGTACCGCAAGGAACACTGTTATAAGGCCTAAACCCAATCAAAACTGACCTCGCCTTTCTCGGTCGTAAAATGTTTGGTAACAGTCAATAATGGTTACAGTTTTTACTACCCGTGTAAAAAAACGACCTCAGGAAGAGAAGTCAAAGCTTTATAATTACCCAAAAAACAAACTATTGTTTCCGATTGGTTAGTCAGGGAAAAACTTCCCCAAGGTGTTTTTACTACAATTCAGAAATTAAAAAGTCCGCCCCAACCGGATTCGAACCACGAGCTCTCCCCTGACGACGACGCTCACCTGGAATGTGGGAGACCCGTGGTTCGAATCCCGGTAGGGGCGAACTTTTTAATTTCTCAATTGTAGTAAATAATTACAAACTATTGTGTATTATTGAAGCGAATTTTAAGGCTATTCGACCTCGTTTTTCTTTTTCCCCAAATATTCTACCAAGTCAAAATAATAGTGAATGGCTTTGAAACCTGGCTCTTTAAGAAAATCAAAACTATTTTTTTTCTGCTCGGGCACACGGCTAATATCGCCACTTTCAAACATCAATTCGCCCAAGCACACCATTCAACGTAGGTAGTTGTGTTTTGGTGACATTAATTTTGAAACTGGTTTTCTAGAGGCTGACCGAGAGAAAAAAGTTTTTTTCAACAATTGTCTTTCTTGTGAATTTTTTCGTTTGGCGGTACAAATCGGTATAAAATACCGTCAAACAAAACAATTCGCAGGAAAGACAATTGTTAGAAAAAACTTTTTTCTTTCAGTCAGCCTCTAGAAAACCAGTTGAAAATTAATGTCACAAAAACACAACTATTTCTTACCCGTTGAATATGGTGTGCATAAACGAATTGAAGTCGAAATTATTTTGAAGAGGCGATATTTGCCGTCTGCTCGAGCAGATTTTTTTAAAAAATAGTTTCGATTTTCTAATAGAGAGGTTTCAAAGCCATTCTCTATATTTTGACTTTGTAGCATATTTGGGAAAATAGAAAAACGCGCTCGAATAACCTTACGCCTGGAGATACTGTTAGTAATGTCCTATGATCCAGCCAATAAATCAATGCAAAGGTTTGATCGTGCACTTGCTCACGTGCGTAACACTTTCTATGAGCTGTTGAGGAGGTAAGGGGGGGGGCGTGGTACCAGCATGTCAGCTAGAAACTTATCTATCACCATCGAATACTAGTATAAAATATACGATGGCAAACATATCAGAAGCGTTTTGTATGAATATCGTCAGTGGCGATGAAAATGGGGGGGGGGAGGAGGGGCAGGGGGGGCAAAACTAACGTGAGTTAAATATTAATCCAAGAATTTCCGTAGTAAATATGTACATACACATACAATTCGACAGCCACCTTGGTAAAACGAATATGTTTGCCTGTATGCTTCGTCATTACATAAAAAAAATTAGGTTGCAATTTATATGGGCCACTTCACGTTAATTTTTTGAGTTTTTAGATCGCAGATAGATGCGGTAAAACATCATAGAAGAGTCAAAGTGCAGTTCAAACATGAGAAATACACGTAGTATGGTGAATTTTTTTCGCCTCAGACCCCAGCAGCCGCCCACAAAATCTGCTGATTAATTCCCCCCCCCCCCTCACCAACTTGAAAACGTTCCTACGCGCCTGAATATCATGCATACGTATAGGCAGCACATTTAGGTCATTTCAGATTAGTTTAACACGCAATATTATGGCAATAATACATTTATCAAATAAAAAAAATACATTCGTATTTATAGAGTCTACCTACTCAGTCATAGAATTTATTTTCAGTGGGGGTCATTGAATTCAAAGCAGACCAAACCAACCCTGTAGGTCATAGACGACACCATCGACGAGTGAACAATGACCAACTAGAGACCGGCATATTTACGTAGGAATACACCGATCAATCAAGCTGGACACGATTCCACCCGCGGACATTGCTAGAATCAACAAGGCTCATTTGGAACAACATAAGAATGTATTATGTGACTCGTTGCTAGGACGGCTCCAAAGTAACAGTTTACACAATCTTATAGGAGAAGAAAATATGATGGACATCAGTCCACATCAGAAGTAAAACATCTTTTAATGCATGCATACATTTGTATAGCCTTTTTCATGCACTCATCAGACACGAAACAGATTTTAAGTTAACGGCTCAAATAAGTGCGGATTAAGACTTTGACGCAGAACGCAGGAGTAAAGTCTGGATCACTTGGAAGCTCTATCGTTTGTCCTATCGGGTCGTGGTTTGCACCAAAATGTTAAGTAAGAATGTTATATGCGGAGCATATTTTCCAAATATATTTATCACTTTTCTTATTAACAGTTAATTTATAGTAATTTCCCAATTTTGTGTAGGAAATAACTATTTGAAATGCCAAAATGAGTTTGATATTGACATGCTCTCATCATTCCTTCAACCACCAAAAAATTATTTTTTTTCTGAGAGAAAATTGGATGTCGAAAATTGATCCAAAATGTTAGTGAAATTAGTTATTTTTCCATCAAGTGAATTTTAAATGGACATTTATTATTGTTAAAAAATTTGCCCGAGCTTGTACAGTGGTTGTGTGTATATGCTCAGAGCCACCATTGTCAACACCATGCAAGAGTTTGATTCATTTAGCTATCTTTTAAGCAGTCATGGTCGTATGTCATTTCATCTTAGGAATTGATTGCGTATTACATTTATTTACTATCACAGCTGATGTTTCGGCCATGGTGTATGCTTAAACACATAATGGATTGTGACGAGTATTTCACACTCCTTCATGACCTTCCTCGGGTTTATTTCATAACAAATATCTTCCTCGACCTTAAAGTCTGTCACATTAACTTATCATCCTTGACAGTCTTGCGCTTCCTGGAGTATTTAACGTCCAAGCAACGTCCAACCAAAGTTATGAACCGACGGCTCTTAAAGGGGCTATTACCCCCAAAAATATTTTTAGCACATAATCTATTGATATATAATCTATATATAATAATACACTAAAATGACCGTTTAAAAAAATATCTTGTAACTGTGATTTTACACGAATTTTGAATATTTTTTAATCCAGAAATTAGCGAAAATTGGCGTTTTGGAAAATTTCTTAAATCGTCGTAAACCTGCTTTTTTTTGTTCCACATAGATACTAGAGCATCGTATCAATGTAAAATGGCCCTTTATAACATCGTGTCTTGAAACTGTGCACAAATATACTTTCAAACACTCAAAAATATGCATTCCAAAATCACACCCCTTCTTGATAATCAGCATATTTTGACCAAACCACTTGTCCAAATTACAAAAAAAAAATATAGAGGATTTACATAAAAGGCTACCGATTACGTCAATAATGGCCAATATTTGTTGGGATCAAAATCCTCCAAGGTCACGGGGCATAAAGATCTTCCTCATGTTATTTCTTATGAGAGATTTTTGCCAATAGGACCTAGCTCGAAAAATACCAAGTTTGACAATTTTTTTCGGGTTATGGTGGACCCGATAATTTTTCTGTTAATTTCTAAATTCATAACTAGTAAGCCTGAATGAAATATAATATGTTTTTAGTTTAGCGGGTGAATACCCGCTTAAGAGTCCATGGTTTGAATCTTGCCGCAGCTGAAATTATCAAATCGACGGTTAGTGTTTAGAACTATCGCACTTTTCGGATTATAGAATTACTTTCACGAACGTCAACATTTTGTTCTGTTTTTTCGTCTGTTAAAAAACTCCATATTAATTTCTTCTCAAAGTCCTATAAACAAAATGTTTACTTCCGGTCAATTTTTGCGATTCAACGGAACCGTATTTAGAAAGACAATCCATGTAAGGATTATACTAGGAAGCTTCGCAAACGCTTTTTCAGGCGCGTTGTTGGATGAGCGTAACTGTTTAAAAACGCAAGAAAACGTAAAAATGCGATTTTCATAAGAAATAATTATTCGAGGTTTAAAAAAATTATTACAATCGGATAAAGCATGTACGTGTTATAAGTCGAAGAAATTTTAAAAAAAATCGTAAAATTGCAATTATCATGAGAAATAATTTTTTGATTGCGCTCAAGTTTTACACGAATATATTAATTCATAATATTAAGGTTCTGTGAAAAAAACCATTACAATCGGATAAATAGAGTATGTAGGTGTTAAGTCAAAGAAATTTTAAAAAGCGAAAAAAACGTAAAATTGCGATTTCTATAAGAAGTAATTTTTCGATTGCGTGCAAATTTCAAATGAATATATTAATTAATAAAATTAAAGATCTGTGAAAAAATCATTACAATCGGTTAAAGCATCTAGGTATAAGTCGAAAAATAGTAAAATTGCGATTTTCATGAGAAATAATTTTTCGATTGCGCTCAAAAACGGGGCAGTTCTAAGTTCAGAGATTTGAAGGCCTCCACAAAATTTCATCGCAATTGGAGTATCGGTTAAGCCAGAATCGTGTAAACAGACAGACAAAAATACAAAAAAAAGAAAAGAAAAAAACATTCCGGATTTTTTTCTCCCGAGTAGTGAAATGGAATCTTCGCTACGCTCATCCAATGATAACCTTCGCGAGTACGTAAACAACGCTTAAACGGTGAAACGATGTCGATGTATAGTTTGACAAGTACGAACGCACATGTTCGGCTAGAACGGTGGCGTCCCGTGCTAATTTGACTCTGATTTCGTACTTCGTCCAGTCGTACGCCTACACAATGATGTGAAAGTTGATTTTGTTTTCAGTCCTAAAACGAATTTAGTCCCAACAACAGATCTAACACCAGGATTATGAGAACCCCGGGATTTTCAATGTTTTGTGGTATTTGTTATTTTGGCTTCACTTAATATCATCAACCATTTGGTTTGCATGATGTAGAAGTGACCCTAGGACCGTAAAATTTTTGTTACTGGGCCTAATTTTCAATGAATTCACTACACAAATCTATCATTTTCTCAAACTCTCTAACTTATTCTTTTCGATTTTGTTTTATTTTTAATTTATCTATTTTAGTATTCTAAATCTCTATTCTCAGTATATTCAGAGAATGTTACACAATTTGATTATCTGGCTTGTTCTACACATCGAACACTGTTTTATTGTAGGCCACAATAGCATGGGAAATTTTTAGTGTTTCGAAAGTCACACTTGCATTAAATTAATGTTTTTATTTCAAAATACATGTTATTGATATTAACTAGTTTTTACATTAGACAAGTCAAAGAAATATAAAATACTACCAACTTAACTTTTCTGAAAGGTTGATATCTTCGTCTGAGCTGGATGTAATTAAAGTTATGCTAATCTAGGGACGACTGTTTGATTTGCGACTTAATCATTCATAAGTATCTCGCACAGCGTGCATTTCCCGTCTTGCAAACTAAAGTATAAGAAATGGCGGCTCAGGATTGCAAAATGGCGGCTATAAATCCACGGGGCGGAGTGTTCTAGCACGTATAAGATGGATCGGGTGACAGGATATTACAGGGTTTTATAAACGACATGTTGATTTCGCCGTTATTTCAAACTGTCAGGTGAATGCCAAGAAGAGCACATATCGAAAGTGTGTGGGAAAGATATTGTGCAACTATTCGTTATTCTTTAATTGTGCAACGTCTGTGGCTCGTTGGTCTAGTGTTGTTGGAGTCCATGCTCCAATGTAAAAAGTCTCGGGTTCGAATCCCGTTTCAAGCAGAATATTTTTAACTTCAGATATAAAATCCATCAATTCTAGGCTGGGGAATGAGTAAACGGTGACTCTGAACTTTGAAGCCTGCCTATAGCTTCAAGGCATAAAAACTCTAGTGGTTACGAATGAGCCCTATTGATTCTGGCGTTACCCGCTGGTTAAATCGTGTCCAACGAGTTGGGTTGGTGTTCTCTATTTAAAAATACCGATGCCTGGTTGGTCATTATTCGCTCGTCGATGGCGTCGGTGCCGACAGAGTAGTAGAAGAAGAAGAAGAAGAAGAAGAAGAAGAAGAAGAAGAAGAAGAAGAAGAAGAAGAAGAAGAAGAAGAAGAAGAAGAAGAAGAAGATAGAAGAAGAAGAAGAAGAAGAAGAAGAAAAAGAAGAAGAAGAAGGTCAGGCATGGCTTGCAGACTTCGAAAGTCCCAGGGGCCCAAGTACCCCATCCCCTACCCGACATTATTGTTGGATGAAAGGGTGTTACAGTATTTGATGTTATGATAATAACAAACTCGTCATGGTGTTCAAATAAAAGATTTCTCAGCAGTTGCTAAATTGCGTTGTTCTCTTGATTATCTTTTGTTGTATGTTTATCTAACTTTGTAACTTGTTTGTTATCACTGAGCAAGCCGCTACAGAGGGCCACAAGTGCCCTGCATTAGCCTTCCGGCCCTGTGGGCAAGTAAAATTCATTAAACTAATAATAATAAAATATATCTTAACCTATGTCTTCTGGCAGTGCACTTAATCACACATAATATATCTGGTACAAAGCGTGTAATATTTCATAAAACATCATTGTGCTAATAAACGTTCTATTGTGTAAGTACAATTTTGTTCTAATAATATGGGCATGTGTGTTGCCCTCTGGCAAGCAATGGTGGTCTGGTTTTGATAGTGATAGTTTATCTATACCTACTGCTGAGCTAGAGTTTTTTCTTCTCTAATGATGATTAATGAATTTCAAGCACACACGCCATAGAAACAACTTCGTATAAACTTTAGAGTAAATGTTGACGATAATGACGTTTTATTGATGTGTGGTACTCGATCCTCGAGTAAAAACACTAAAATATGTTCAATAATAATTGACAAATAATGAACGTATGAATGATCAAAGCACCATGCAAATAAGGAAAGATAATAGAAAACATTTAATGGCAATCAAAGTCGTTTTTGAAGAATAATTTATGTTGTAAAATGGAATATTAATCAGTTCTGCACGATCTTCTTACACGGAACTTACACTAAACTTAAAAAATGGCGATGATTGTAAAAGATATAATAGTCACTATTAAGAAAATGGCTTCTCCTTGCAATATACAATATTAATTCACGCCATTATGACAACTGGACATTAGAGTCATTAGAGTTTCCGTGCGTCAAAAATGTATATTTCAAGGTTTAATTATAGTATAGAAACAAGAAAAAAAAAAACCGATACATTGTAGAAAGCCCGCTATAATCAAATAAAAAGGATACGCGCGAACTATCCCTGGAGGGGGTTGTATTTATAGTAATTTCTGGGTCGTCTTTTACTTAAATAAATTATTATTATAAATTAAATACATCAGGAAATTGGGGAATTCGTCTTAAAATTCCTTTTTTAAAGGAACGGGAACTTGGACCGGTTCCATTTTAAGCAGAAGTAATTTAACTTTCCAAAGTTCCGTTTATGGGGGAACTTGGCCAAGACTAAAAGGAACAAATAACAAGAGTTCTGAAAACAAATAGTTTGTTGCACATATTTTATTAAGTAGCCTATAAATTAATGGAGAAGCTCCATCTTTGTCTCTATCGGGTTATAGTTTGCACCAAAATATGAAGTAAGAATGTGTATTTGTCGTTATGTACGCACATTTTGCAAATAGTTCTGACTTTTTATACACATTTTATACTTGAATTGACCGTAAATATGCCACCAAGCAGGTAATTAGTAGTAATTTCCATTTTCCCGAGATTGTGTATAGGAGAGCTCTGATAGCCTTTCCTTTGCAAACAACCTTCCAAACTTTGAAACTTTTTGGAGTGAAAAATGGAGGTCTAAAAGTGGTCTAGAATGTTTGTGAAATTGTCTGGATGTTGAGCAAGCGAATTTTTAAATATAATAATATATAAACATTGTAAAATAAGTTTGCATGGACATAGGAGGAGTCGCTGAGGCTGGCGTGGAGACTAATTTAGACGTTCAGTTTTATGTTTTTTTTTCGAGTAGGTAAACGGTTTACAACACCGTTATCAAATTTCACATTTACGTTAATAAAAATGAATTTTTGTTATCCAGTACGCGTATTCGTAAATTAATTCATTAATTTTGAATTAAAAAAAATATATATTTTGTACAACTTCGGGAAATGATTCCATGTGAACAGATTTTTTTAACTCAAATTTGAATACTGCTTGCAATGCGAACGCGCAGGTTAATTTGGTTTTATCGTAAGATAATCGGTTTGATGGGCATTTCCAGAATTGAAATCCATGTTTCGGATTTTCCATTTTTCCCTTTTTGGACTTATGTCTCGCAATGGATCAGTAAGGCTTATTTTTTAAACCAATAGCGGATATCAATATAAAAGAACTTTATAAACATTGATACAAAATTTGGTGATGATATTACCAACCGTTCAGCAGAAATCATCAACACCTGAGTGCGCGCATTTGAGTTGGGCCTAGCGGGAATCGAACCCAAGGATTCTTGCAACCCATTCAGTGGAGAATTAAATTGGAAAAAATTAAGTTATTTTAAGCAATCATTTCAAAATACTAATTTTTTTCTAAGATTTTTAGTGTTTTTCAAATTTTTTTCGTGTAAGGAATTTTGGGAAATTTTGGATTTTGAATTAAAGCTTAATTTTACGTAAAGATGTAAATTTGATGTACATTCCTAAACAAGATTTTTGTCTGAATTTTTTTGCATATTTTAATTTTTTGTAACTCAAATAGTAGCAATACTACAAATAAATTACTTTTCCGGGACAAACCATATTTTTATTTTTAGCCATTTTTGCAGATGTGTATTTTAATTGCTCTTAAAAAGCACTTTTTGTCCAATCGGGATGGGAAAAAATGTATCATTTTTATGACGAAAAAAAAAAAAAAATAGGGTTCAAATTGAAAAAACTAATTTTTACCCTGATTTTATAATTTTGAAAGTTGATTCATTTCAGTGACGAATTTCCAGTGTTTGGTAGTTCGAATAAAAGGAACTTTAAAAGTTACATTCCTTTACCGTAAAGGAATTTGAGTTCCTGAAATAATAAAGTTCCTGTAAAAGTTCTTTATCAGATATTTGTCATGAATTTTAGGTCGCGATTTTTTACGTTTCGTCGCTAGAATATACAGTCATTAATCGAGTTATGCCTTCTACAAATATATATGTACTGTTTTTATCAACCAATTTTTTATATCCTTCAGCTAAATCCGTTTTAGTGTACAGCATGGTGGTTTTTCATTGCTCTTAGAGTGTAAGGAACTTCTAAACTTTCACGAGAAGTTACCAACATTTGTACTCTTTGTGTTGCAAAGTTCTCTAAACTAAAAATTACGCGTTCCTACAAAGTTCCGAAAAAGAACATCGTTCTAGGAACCGTTCTTTTTAAAAGTTGTCCTACCACACTGACGATTCCACTGAATGAGTTAAAATCCGGTACATTCCTACACAGAGTCGGGTGTCTTGCCCCCGATTCAGCTGGCCCCGCATTTCCGTATCGTGTGTGTGGCCTTGTATCCAGTACAATGTGTGCAAGGTTGGTCGCCTACAGTGGACGCTGGCCCGGCCTCTACTGCTATTGAACTTAGAGCGCCGTGTACACTCAGAACACTTTCTCTTTTAACGAGGTTTCTTCGCGCAACGTTTCCTACAGTTGAACAGGAGATGGCAGAGTGATTAGTATTACACCGACGAAAATATGACTCAGATATGACCAAGTCAACAGAATGGCATCGAAAGACCTAAACACATTCAACAAACTATACAAACAAGATTATACTACACAATAAACCCGTTATATTTTAAATAAGTGTTTATTGGACATAACATTGCTGTTTATCAATATTTATTTTAAAAAATTAGACTTTTATTCAAAAGTCTTTTTCAAACTGAAGATTGACAAAGGAAAATTAACAATCCGTATAAAAGAAGATCACAAACAAAATAATCATGAAACATATCTGCCAGCACAATTGATGAAAATAAAATAAATAAACATATCAAAAATAAAATATACAGTAGCATTAGACCACAAAAATTAATGATGATGCACTAGGATAAAAATATTACATAGGTGGACAATGTGCACTACGAGTACTCAACATGCCATGAATGAAGCAAGCTTCTTAAACTTCCTTTTATCTCGATTGCTTTCATGACATAAAGCAGAAATGTTGTCCCAATTGATGAAATGGTGGTTTTCATAAACGTGTTCCGTTATTCATGTAAAATTATATTATGTTTTTAAATTTAATACTAAAACTGTTGGATGAGCTCGAGCAAACCAGGCTTTCACGTATAATGCAGAGGTTTATCTTGCTGGTTATGGGTTGTACCAGAATGTAACTAAGAATGTGAGCATGGCGCGGCGATCAGAGCACATTTTCTTTCACACACATACATTTTCACATTCATTTTTAGTAACTGACCGTATGAATGCCACCAAAGAGGTAATTAGTAACTCGTATGGGACAATTATTTGAAATGTAATGTGCTCAAATCGCGCGATGCACTCCATCTTTTATGAATAACCATAACAAATTTCAGTTTTTTGGGGTGAAATTTGGAGGTCGAAAAGTGATTTAGAATATATGTAAAATTAAAGCTAGATTTTGTCGATCAATCAAAACTTTGAAATGGGTATTTAACATTGTAAAAAAAGTTGGGCTCAGCTGAAGCGATAACCTTCAATAGCATTCGGTTAGTATTAATCATAATTTTGACTTGGTGTTTGAAAATTTTTATTTATTTATTGCCACCAACAACAGAGTTACCTCCACAAGTGCAATATAGGCATTACATAAAATTAATTTAGTACTAAAGTTCAAAAATAAAAACAATATCACAAAATCAAATAACATCTAAATAGGTCTACTCAGGTACACAAAAGAACATTATAATAAACGAAATGCAAATAGAAAGCTATGATGTTGTACAACGTCAAGAACATTTGAAGGAAAACTTTTTAAAACACTGAAAATGTATGTGATTTATGTCAAGATCTGGATGGATGACAACTAATTGGTTATACAAATGTTGGATATAATTAATAATTGGAGAATTACTAAAAATGTCTAGTCTGCTTCTTGGCAGATGGAAAGAATTCTCATGGGCCCAATACAGGTCATTGTATCTGAAAGTTTAGAGTTAATGATCAGTTCTTATCAAAGATCCATCATTACTAATGCTAATGCACCTTTCACATGTCATGCAAATTGGTTACATTTATCGAAATCCCCCACACTAACGTCACACTTAACGAGATATACGCTTCATCCAGCACTGAGCTGTACCTGTTCTTATTGAACGTGGGCAAACATTGAAATAAACTCTTGCATACATAATACATTTAAATACAAAACAAGCTGCAATCTTGGAGCATCTAGATTTATGATCGAGAAGTGACATAACTCATAACACTTCAAACTATAACGAAGTGTGACATGTTGCAGTGAAGGCAACATGTATATCAAAGACACTTTAGGGTGTTGAAACCGTTAACCTGCATATGTCATTAGCCCAATGGCCGACATGATTGATTGCGTGTCCACTGGATTCGAGACAATACAAGGCGAGAAGTGAGGTGTCAAAATTGGACCTGCCAACTGAAGGCAAGACAAACTAGAACCACGGTTGAACCAAGATGCTCGAGGTTGCAAAAGAATAATGAGCATGGTGAAGTATACCTTTCAATAAATAAATGATTTTGTCATATTATTTTAAAGGGGCTTTTGCCCACGAAAATTATTTTCTACCACAAAATCTATAGCATAATACCGTTAACTTAACGATAATACTACATACTCCACTAAAATGACCATTTAAAAATGTATATCTTGTAACTGTGATTTTACACGAAATCTATTGATTTTTTAATAAGAGCAACGTACCAATCTAAAATGGCCCTTCATAATATCGTTTCTTGAAACTGTGCACAAAGTTACACTTAAACACCCAAGAATATGCATTCCAAAATCACACCCCTTCTTAGCAATCAGCATATTTTGACCGAACCAATTACCCAAATTACAAAACAAAATATAGAGGATTTACGGAAAAGGCTGTTGAGTACGTCAATATTGGCCAATATTTTTTCGGATCAAAATCCTCCAAGATCACGGGGACTATAAATCGTAACCCGTGTTGTTTCTTATGGGAGAATTTTGCCGATGGGACGTCTAGCTCGAAAAATACCAAGTTTTACAAATTTGTTCCGGGTCATGGTGGACCCAATAATTTATCTTAAATTTATAAATTCATAACTAATTAGCCTGAATGAAATATATTTTTGAAGTTTAGGCCTAGCGGGTGAATGTACCACTTTACTTCAAACAATAATATCCTCATCATCGCCGAGAGTAGCAAAGGCGAATTTAAGCGCATAGCATTCTGTTTTTTTGGGGCTCGTATTGGGGTAAACGATTAATAACACGTTTATAATATTAAGCGTCAACGATTAAAAATCTACAATCTATAAGATTAAATACCTACTCACATTACTTAATTAATAAATCTCGCAAAAAAGGGGAAATCTCCGTAATTTACCCCATTTCTATAACTTTGGTAATTTAATCCAAATACATAGTTGGTCCTGGGTTTTCAACAGTTTGCATAATTATAATGTATATATTTATAGGAGCACATCTTCATAATATTGCATCTTTCTATTACCTGGCAGTTAATACGACATAAAAAACAAATTTGTAAAAAATTCCTTATCTCAACGTATAGAAGACATTGATATGAAAAGTGGAAATTAATATTGTGCGAAAAGACCTCCTGAATTAATGTTTTGTTAAAAAAATACGATAAACTTGCTAAATTGATCCTGCTGTGTTGTGGATGAATTTCAATTTCTCACCGGAAAAGGTTTTGAGTCAAATTCGTATTGGTCCTTTGCATGAGTTTACTAAACAGTTGAAGCCCTAACAATGTTGTCGTAAACTTTTCCAAGTCCTTCATTAGACTAGTTAATTAACATGTTGCTTAAGTTTCGACTTCTCACGTCCCGAAATTCTTTTAATTGCATGAATGAAAGGCTGAACTGTTCCTACAACAAGAAATGTGGACTATAAACAATTCACACCTCGATGAACAAATATCATAAGTATCGAGGTCTATTGCGAAGATTTACTTACTAATCATTGTCCGTTACGTAAGGTCATGTCCTATATTCCACACTGGTTTTTACTTTTATGAGACAGAGGTTATCACAGGTTCACGACGATAAAATAAAATGTGTTTATTTAATTAATGTCGTCGCTAATGTTAGTCATTGCAGTCAGTAACTAGTTACACGGGTTGTCAATATAAATCTACATGACATCATATTTAAATGAATTAGAATATTTCTTTCATTATGGATTTTATCGAACACATCAAAAGATTAAATAATATTACTTTAAATTTTTATACAGTCCACAAATAAAAAATCCAACTCGATCGGGAATTGAACCCGGGCCCGCCTGCAATCCGGGTTCGAGTTCCGGGCGAGTTGACTTATAATTTCTGGGTGTAAACTAGGGATGACATCGGGTAGTAAAATATGGATTCGGTTCCGGTCCCTCTCGAATTCGGGTTAGCCGAATTCAAAGTCTAACTGGAGCGATTTTGTTTGGTGTATAATCTTAGACAAAAGTACTGCTTTGAAAGAAGTATTCTTCATTTTTCATTCAAAGACTGCCCTGTGAGGCATTTCCCTTCCCCGTTTGGGAGCAGTTATGGGAGAACCAACTGCATGTGCTAAATTAGTTAGTTTCACGTGCTTCAGCAAGGCTCTTCGCGGCACGAGATTTCCACATATTCTAAGGGTTTTAGCGAGATATTTGCTAGCGTCGACGCCGTTTCTTGTTGTAAAATGTTACAAACAAGGATAAACAATAAATAATAATACTAATTTTTGTCTCTGGTCTAGCTACAAACACACTACCCAGGCTATAACTATGAAATACATGAAATTGAACAAGTACACACACAAACGTATAGTGGCGTATCCAGGAATTCATAAAGGGGGGGGGGGGTACAACCAATTATTTCGTAGATGTACCGAAGGCTATAAGTGGGGGGGGGGGGCAGGCCCCCCGAAAAAAAATGACCTTCAAGGTCATTTTGGTGAAAATTGCGTTTTAAGCATCACAACTTTTATCTACAATATCCTGTTTTTTTAAATCTAAACGTTTTCTCTTTTAAGGTAAATTTTATGAAAATCTGTGCGTTTTAAAACATCGCAATAACCAACTTTGTACCAACTAAAATCTTCTTTTGGTCAGATGGTAATTTGCCTTTAGTATTGCGATAAAATAGTTATTCTATATTCTCTATTGAAACGTTAAAGTGCACTTTCACACTTTTTTTTTGCAAAAGGGGGGTTTTGTCCCCCCCCTCCGTTCCCATCCATTGTATACGCCACTGCAAACGTATAGACTTCCTTTAGGGTGGGTAAATCTAAACCTCAACAGCTGATTTGCGATAATGACAACTGACGCCAAACTGCGTTTTCTACTTTCGTACATAAATGTGTGTGAAACCTTCAGGTCTTATTAATAAATGCTAAATCTTTCTCAATCACCAAAACAGCATGGTCACAGAAAGTAAACCCTAGCTGACGCTGGTAGTAAAGTAATCATGCAACTTTCTTATTGCGGTCATAAACATAATTAAAGAGACATGAATCTCGATCGTGATGTATGGATATGGAAAGTTAACAGTTCGATACGAAATAATCCACTAGATCTAATAAAGTTTTTTTTAAAGATTAAGTTTGGAAATTGTCAATCCCAATTTATTAACACTTACTTACCATCTCGAATAACATTAAATATAATTATATACATATCATATAACGTTTATATCTTTGAATTGTTAATTTGCCAAAATTTGTTGTTGATTGTTAAATTTAAACAAAAGTATGGGAGAATTAAATGATTCAGTTAATTGTAAATAATATTTACACTAGGAAAACGCTTAAGTCCCGCCGCGTTGTTGGATGAGCGTAATTGGTGCATTGAGCTGCATTGTGTTACGCGGATTTTCTGTTGTTCTGTGAAAAAATCATTACTTAGTCGAAATTTTTTTAAAATTAAATTAAATTAAATTAAAAATTAACTAAATTTTTTTAATAATCGTAATTTTACGTAATTTTAAAAAAGAAAAAATCGTAAAATTGCAATTTTCATAAGAAATAATTATTCGATTGCGCTCAAATTTTAACACATATATTAATTCATAAAATTAAGGTTCTATAAAAAAATCATTACAATAGGATAAAGCATGTAGGTGTTATAGTCAAAGAATTGTTTTAAAAAAGAAAAAACACCGTAAAATTTCGATTTTCATGAGAAATAATTTTTCGATTACGCTCAAATTTCACACGAATATCTTTATTCATAAAATAAGGTTCTGTTAAAAATCATTACAATCGATAAAGCATGTAAGTGTTATAAGTCGAAGACTTTTCTTAAAAATCGAAAAAAGTCGTAAAATTGATTTTACGACAAATAATTTTTTGATTGCGCTAAAAAACTGCAGTTCCTAAGTTCGATAATTTGAAGGCCTTCATAAAAATTTCATCTCAATCGGAGTATCGTTTAGCCGGAATCGTGCTAACAACAGACAAAAAAAAAAAAAAAACTAACAGATTTTTTTCTCCAGTGTAGTAGAATGGAATCTTCGCTTCGCTCGCTACGCTCATCCAAAATTATCAATTTGTAAACTATGTAGGAAATTGGTTATGTTAATTTAGTTAAGTTGGTTATGGAATGTTGCTTTGTTAATTAAAATACAAAATATGTATGCGTGGACAATTTAAGGTGATTTTGAGCTAATAAACACAGTTCGCATCTTATCTTATAATATCAAAATAAAGAACAAATGCAATTACTGATGAAAACAACTAAACCAAAAGAATGACCAAACGAAAACTTAAACAATAAATTAAGCAATATTATACTGGCAAAAACAAATTAATACTACATTTAACACAATAATTACAATTTATTGATTTATTGATTCATTTTTTGTTGATTTAGGTAATTAGTACACAAGGCAGAATTTACAGAACAAGACAGGAAAGCAGGCATTTGTGGTCCATCGACCGTTGTGATCCTGTCCCATCCGAAAATTAATAAAATAATATAAAATAAACCCATAAAAATTCATTAGAGGAGGAAAACGAAATATTTTGATAACCGTTTATTGTATCAAACAATGCCACACAAAATAGACTGAAGAAAACATGAGCTTACTGCTAGGATTATTTTCTACAATTCAGAAAAGAAAAAAAACTTCTAGGATGATAATGTAGAGTGCAAGTTCAAACTATTATAAAGAAAAGAATAAACATAAACAAAATAAATATGAATACATATGATACGTCAAGCGAAAATTCTTAAAGATTGCTGGAAGTGAACACTAGGTAGTCTAATAGAATTATGTACATCAGATTTATGCATCAATATCGATGTTTTATATTTCTTCTTTGATTCGCACGAGTTATCATCATCTGAACCGACTGACCGTTGAAGAATCAGTGGCGTGGCGTCGTTGCATGGCTACCCGACAAATTTAATTTTTGTGGGCCCCCAAAAGATACACAATCAAGGTCAGTGTTGAATTGATTCGATCTTGGGGTAAAATATAGGGACAATGTACGGGGATTTGGGTTGTTTCCCCAACAAAGCCGCAAGCAAAAATTTTGAAATCAGGGTTTTAAGCTTTAGTGCGTTTTAAAAAATTTGTGGCTGAATGCAGATATAAAGGGAATTTAACGCGCTACTATTTGTTGGGAGGTAAAAGTCCTATATAACACTGATTTCACCTCATTTACCACGTGCAATTCACAAAATGGATTTAAAATAAAAAATTACAATTTTTTACAATGAAAACTTTTTTTTTTTGTTTTTTTTTTTTTTAACGGGCCCCCTAAACTAACAGGGCCCGCCCGCAGTTGCGGTGCGGGCGCTTACTTCCGCCACTGTGAAGAATCTCTTATTTTTATTTTTTTCTGACTTGAAAGCATAAAGTATGAAACTATCAATATAGTTAAGCTATACACGGATTACCCGAAAATACAATGCGTGCATATTCAATCCGTGAAAGTCTGCGATATAACATATAAGTTTAGTTATAAATTTAACATTTTATAATTACGCTTCACTGTAGGCCTACATGCACGTAGACATGAACTCATTTCATGAGTGGAATATAGCCGAGGTTATATAGGCGAATGTAACAACCGACCACGCCTACAACACACATCTTGTAGAACAAGAGTAATTTCGTCATAAAAATTACATTCACCTCATTGTTTCACCTTGCACGTGCGAACTAAATGATTAAATAATACAAATATTTACAATGAATTAATTTTATAATCTTGTAAATAAGAAACTATTGTAAAAACGGTAAATTGATCATTAATTGGATGAGCGAGCGAATATTTAAATTTCACTGACCCCAAAAACTGACCCCCCCCCGAAAAAAAATAGCTCGGGTGTTTTTTTTTTGTTTGTTTGTATTTTTGTCTGTTTGACGCGCTCTACCAGGCAAACGGTATATGCGATCATGATGAAAATTTGAGGGGACATTCGAAATCTCTTAACTTAGACTTGCCACGTTTTTTGGGTATAATCGATCTAATTTTTCTTATGATTATCGTACTTATACTATTTTTGACGATTTTTACTGAGATATTTTTGTGATATTTGGCAAACGGCTACTCCGATCTTTATGAAACTCTTATCACTGAAATTATATATGTTATAATTTTAGAGACATTTGAAAAAATATTTCTCGTAGAAATCGTACTTTTACGATTTTCCCCCGATTTTTAATACGATATTTTCTTGACATTTGGGCCGATAATCAACCATAAAAAGCTCATCCATCAACGCAACCGGAAAAAACGTTAGCGAAGCGGCCTAGTGGATAATATTTAGACTCGTCATCCCTGTTCTTGAGTATATATTATTTAATAGGATATTTCGACACTTCTTTTCAGTTTTTTTTGAAAAACAATTTTTAGTTTGAGAAAACTATTCAGTGAAATATTTGACAAAATCCGATGTTCAACATTTGATGGGTCAGAGCTAAACCCTGCTGTTATTCTCATCGTCGATTGCGTCGGGCATACAGTTTGGCTTGTCTACTCGACACAGAAAATCTGTTACTGAACATTTTTGTATAGGACAAATGTAAACCGCAGGTTAATTTCGATCGTCGATATACGTTATGGATTCCTAATCATTATGGTTGGATTTGATACTATACAAAATTTTATGATTAAACGAAGTACCTTTTCTATTATCCACAATTGTAAAGGATAAGCGTTTAAAAATATTGAATATAAAAGTAATAATACATTAATTATTAGTATTTAAATAAAATAAATAATAATAAATAAATTGTATTTAGAGTCTACCCACTCAGTTATATTACTGATTTTCAGTGGGGGACAGTAAATCAAAGCGACCAAGCCAACCCTGTAGGCCCTGACGCAATCGACGAGTGAGCGATAATCAACCAAAGATCGATATTGTTAATATGGAATATAGCAATCAGTGGTATGTACAGTGCGAATACTCGCGGATCAACGCCAGAATCAACAAAATCGATTCAGAACAACTCTGAATTTATTATGTGCTTCGTTGCTAGGACGGTTCCAAAGTCACCGTTCTGCATTGGAAGCAGATACACTAACCACAAGACCAACGAGCCACACAATTTCTTTCACACAATTTCAAATATTTACTTAACTGTAGTTCATTGTTGTATCTGCATCTATGTAATTACATTTATTTAGTTGTCCTTTGTAAATCAGTTTTTGAACTGAACAGGATAGACGTTAAAGAAAGTCCAGAAAAAATAGTAAAATCCAGAACACGGATTTCAACGAAATTCACATATTACATTACCAATCGTTCAGCTGATCAACATCTAAGAGTGTGCATTTAATTTGTCTCAACCTCAGCTCTTTGTCATACAATGTAAAATATTTCAGTATAAAATAAACTCCTAGTGTTTCTCAACTATATTTAAATCTATACAAATCAAAGAAGAGCCCTTGAGTTTAACGATCAAGTAGTGCCAGTACCTAGTTCTACTTCTACAAACCTTGCGTCACATATCGTCGTAAATATACCCCGTTAAGTTCATACGTGATGTCCACACTTTCCTTACATACCAGCACAGTACTGAGCCAACGTGTGATCATTATTTGCGCCAAGTAGAGGACAAATATCTATCTAAGTATACACTTAGATCACGGCGATTGTTCGAACGAATGCCCTAAATATCCTCCACAACCAAGTTTACATAACAATAGTGTGTGTTTACACAATGCACTACTTATTAACCTGGATATATTACAATAAACACATTTTTAAAACTTGTCACAGGTTATATTTTATTTTTATATTTGAACGATATTTCAAAGCTACTCCAGCTTTTTCTTCAGGTTCTTGTTACTTCTCTTCTGTTTACAGCCATAGCAACTTCTTCTTTTTTTTTTTTTTTTTCTTTATTTCTTTTTTCTTTATTTCTTTCTTTCTTTTTTCTTTTTTATTTATTTCTTTCTTCTTCTTTCTTTTTTTATCATTAATATTTATTCATTATAGTTATTATTATTTTTTTATTTATTTATTATTTATTATTAACGTATGTATGTGTATTATTATTTATTTATTTATTTATTTATTTATTTATTTATTATTATTTAACGTCTATCCTATTTTTATAAAAACTGATTACAAAGGAGGACAACTAAATAAATCTAATTACATAGATGCAGACACAACAATGAACTACATTTAAGTAAATATTTGAAACAGTAATATTACAACAATTTAATTTTTTTAAAGATTGTACTCCAAAGCACTGGTAAATCATAGCTTGGTTGACTGATTGAATTAAAATTATTATTTATTACAGAGGGTTCTTTGATTTTCCTCTTTAACATATTTTCCTCTTTTAAAATAAAAGTATCAAGAACCTTAAGAAAAAGCTGGAGTAGCGTTAAAATATCGTTCAAATTCAAAAATAGTAGGAAAACGCTTAAGTCCCGCCGCGTTGATGGATGAGCGTAATTTTTTAAAACAAAAAAAGCGTAAAATTGAGATTTTTATGAGAAATAATTTTTCGATTGTGCTCAAAAAGGTGGCAGTTCTAAGTTCAGAGATTTCGAAGGCCTCCATAAAATTTCATCGCAATTGGAGTAACGGTTTAGCCGGAATCGTGTTAACAGACACACAAAAATACAAAAAAAAAGAAAAAAGAAAAAAAAACATTCCGGACTTTTTTCTCCAGTGTAGTGAAATGGAATCTTCGCTTCGCTCGCTTCGCTCATCCAAAAATATAACCTATGCCAAGTATTAAAAATGTGTTTATTGTAATAGTATGTGTGTTCTGTTCACTGAATAACCTACACATCCCACTATACTTATTACAAGCAAGATCAGTGCAACGTCTCTGAATGAATATACTTATGTTTTTCTTATGAATGCAAGGTCACTTTATCGCATATATTAATACTTGCAGATTGTAGTCTTTAAAAAGAACCGCAAAGTCACGTTTTGAGTGTATTGAGCTTTGAAAAGTGCGATTAACTCTTACGTTTAGCATAGATGTGGTATGATAATGTAGTCGCATATTTTTTTAAATGGTTCATATATGGCAAAGAAAGTTTTTAGAAGGGTAATTGTTGCGTGTTTAGCCTTGGAGAAGTTTTGTATACAAATGCGCTTGCTGAGATACTCTTTACAGAATAGGTTATCGCGTACATCAATAATGGCCAATATTTTTTTGGATCAAAATCCTCCAAGGTCACAGGGCATAAAGATCGTCCCCATTTTATTTCTTATGGGAGATTTTTGTCGATGGGACCTAGCTCGAAAATAATTATGTATGACAATTTTTGCGGGATCATGGTGGCCCAAATAATTTTTCTGTTACTTTGTAGATTCATAACTAGTTAGTATGAATGAAATGAAATATATATTTTTAGTTTGGCGGGTGAATACCCATTTAACAGCATTGTGTAGGCCTGCGACTAAAAATAGTGGGATATGGAATCATGGGATACGCTTCGAATTGAGCCGAAAATATGCGTTCGTACTTTTCAAACAACGCCTAAATTTTTCGTACATATCTTGATGGTCAAATTCTCACACATTTGGCAACACACAATTGTTAAACATCGACAAAAAATCGCAACTTTGTATGGACTTTGAAGAATGCCACGAAACAATCTGTGACTCTAATGTGAAAAATGGCTATGTAGGAGAAATAGGTATTTAGTTATAAGTCGGTTGGTGAAAACAGAACAAGAAAGCGTTAATTTCCCTCTATGCTATTTGAAAAGTGCGAAAGTAGTGCTCTCTAGATGCTAAGCGGCCGCACGAAAGCCCTTTTTATATTTTGATATGTTTTCATGTCAGATTGCAGAGGGACCGAAGATAAGCAGAATCGGGCGTGGTCAGGGGTAGAGTGGGTGACCGCTCTGCCCTGAGACACACGTATACCGCTGGTTAGGGCAGATGGAGGGTTCGAGAGCTAGTGTAACGGCTTTGTTCTCCTCGACGTCTGCTCGTCAGTCCGGGTTAGTGGAGGAACCTATATGACTGTTAAAGTAACACCGTCCTTTCGGATGGAACGTGAAGCCGTTGGTCTCCTTGGTACTTTTCGAAAGGAGTAGACGACGTGCCGGTACCGGATTTTCCCTCCTCCCTTCTGTTCATACTTCATCTTCATCTATCACCACTCATCGTCTCGAATAGCCAAAGTGCATTCGATGCAATGGTAGTTTTCATAACCATGTTCCGCTATTTTGAAAGTGTGTACTTTGAGCTGGAATACACTGATTTGGTTTTCTTTACTCGAACTGCCGCAGTGTCTCTTTGATCTAGATTCTGGAATAGGCTAAGATTTACTCAAATTAAGATGGATGAAGACGTAAAGGAAACGAAATGTTCATCAAGATAATAACACGTCGCGTCGTCAAGCTAGCTCGCCTTGCATGACGTCATAACCACTTGTGTGACGTAGAACTAGACAACAGAACGGGACACTTGATTATGTCAACAGAACAGCTGAGCGCGTGCCAGAATTCAGCCGCTGGATTCGCTAGGTTCGAGTTCTGGAACGCTATCAATGAAATACTAAACTCAGATTTTTCACACGCGTCTTTTTCCTTGCGTTCAGCGGAATATTGTTATTTTTGTGCTTCACATAATATAACACAGCATTTCAATTAGCCGCCATTACTCGTGATTTCAAGCCGGTTTGCGGCACTTTTCTGGCTAGATTTGCTAGCTCAGCGGCTGATCACAAGAACGCCTCGCTAGGACAACGCAGCATTTGATCATAAGGCGTAATATGTTTTCTTAAACCCTCAAAAAAATATTTCATTCTGGCTGACCATTAGTTATGACTTTACAAAGTAACCGAAAAATTATCGGGTCCACTAAGACCCCTCCAAAAATGGTCAAACTTAGTAATTTTCTAGCTAGGTCCCATCGGCAAATATCTCCCAAGAGAAATAACATGGGGACGATCTTTATGCCCCGTGACCTTGAAGGATTTTGATACAAAAAGTTATTGGCCATTATTGACGTTCTCGATAACTTTCTCTGTAAAACAGCTATATTTTGTTTTGTTATTTGGGCAAGTGGTTCGGTCAAAATATGCTAATTACCTAAAAGGGGTGGGATTTTGGAATACATATTTTTTCGTATTTGAGTGCATATTTGTGCACAGTTTCAAGACACGATGTAGTAATTTTAGATTGGAACGTCGCTTCAGTATCTATGTGGAACAAAATATATTTGCAAGTTAAAATTGATTGAAGAAATTGGTCAAAACGCCTGCAAATTTCAGGATAAAAGAATTATATAATTTTTGAAACGGCCATTTTAGTGTAGTATTATCTCTATAGTATTATTATGCCATCGATTACGTGGTAAAAAATAATTCTTGTTATAACGAATTGCATAAGATCCAATTCGTAAAGACTTACGCTACGGGCCTACGCCTTAGAAGAACCTAATTGTGAACGAGGCTTCATGCCAAAGCATTGTAATGTGACTTGCATTTCGGAACAGCTAAAATATGGCCACAAAAATGCGCGAAATTTTGTAAAAATATACATAAATACCTTACTTTTATTATTTATTTAAGAAAAACGAGACTCGAAATGTGAGACGAAACTTTCACGAAGTTTAATGTAGAAAGCATCTGACTGATGAATATTACTTTTGGAACACAGACCTAAGGTTGTGAAAATGACGCCAAACACCTATTCTGACTTATACAAGAAGTAGGCATACATACCACAGAGACATACAATATGCAGAAACCAAAATATTACTTTCAACTTCAAGACAATGAATAAAATTAGTAATAACAATCATCAAAACTCATTTCCAACAATGTCAGGTTGAGTGGTGTTCTTCACACCGATATCTAGGGCACGAAACTATTTTTTGCCGAGATTGCCAGGCTCAGCGTTTCTTCATCATCATCTTCATCGTCATCTTCATCCTGCATCTGCTTCTCCACCAATTTTCTCCACTCTTTCCTGTCCTCCCACAGCTTCAATTCCGTCACCTGGTTCCACGATTCACCTCTCTCTTCAACGTCTCCTTCGATCAATCTTCCCCATCTTTCTCTCGGTCTTCCTACTTTTCTTTTACCCTCCCCTGCTTCGAAGTCTCGTCTTAATGGGATCCTATCCATTTCCATCCTCTTCATATTACCAAACCATCTTAAACGTTCCCTTCCTAATTTCAACCTCAATTTCTCCAGACCTAATTCCTTTCTTATAACGTCGCTTCTAATCCTGTCCAGTTTTAATAAATGAAAAAATAATAAAAATATAAATAAAATAAATAATAATTATACAAATAGCCTACAAATTCAAAATAAAGAAGTCGCACAAATGTAAAAACATAAACAGAAATACACAACTCTTCTAAACTTGCCGTGAGCATCTTGTTGTGTGAAGAAAGTAGATTATGAATGGACGGATGTAACTTGTATAATTTTTACAACTCACCATGGTTGTATTGTAATGTAGTAATAAAAGAATCGTTACATAAAACTCAACTCGCTTGGAGTGTAACATGGGTCAGTAACAGTTAGAGTTCATGATGATGGAGAGATTTCTAAGTTCTGCTTGAGACATTGTGGCAATCAACTTTATTGTCGGAGGCTAGGTGAAGGTATTTGTGGATTGACTACGTTTGTTATTGTAACAACGATGTTTGAGTATAGGTTGGTTGTGGTAATGGAATATTATTTAAGTATCTCTAGCTACCGGTGTTCGAACTAATGTCCTTAGCTCCCACAAGTCTTGCCTATGCATTTGCGGACATTTATTTGCTATTGTGGTTTAATTGTTGTATAGGATATATAAATGTTTATAATATTCAGTTTGTAACTGAAAAACATCGAAATAATTTGGAACTTCTTGACACTATGTAAGAAACGTATTTTTGTGTGATATCTTCGATCATAATATTAAAGACAATCCAGAAATTACAAAATTAACAATTTATTAAGTTTCCGCCTCGGTGACTCAGTTGGCTAATTTTTAAGGCACCCACCCGTAAAATGGGAGACCCAGACTCGAATCCCGGTCGGGTTGGAATTTTTTATTTTCCTGTATTATTAAATATTATTAATTATTTAATATTTATTACACATACGGGAGTGTTTCCCGAATAATCAAATCGAGATATCTTCGATCATGATCGGTTTTACATAGACGAACAATGTTCAAGATAATATGCAGGGCATTTATCAGTATGCGTTTATCTACAGATACAAGTTGTTCATAATAATATGGTATGGTAGAAGTAATCCTATCCAATGTTCGGCTGAAACAAGACCCAAAGATTGAGAGATAATAATAAGAGTTTGTGAAAGTGACTGCGCTAATCTGCGCGTGCGTAGCGTAGCAATCTTGCACAACGCGCGTGATAATATTATGATGATTCTCGTCTTCGACTAATTGGACGCACGACCTTTCGTGAAACAACACCCGATGTTTACCGAATTCGCTTCGCACGCAAGCGATTCGTCAAACCTCGGGCCGCGCGGCAAAGACACCAGCGCCTTGAGCGTCCCCGTGGATCAAGTAGGAACCATAGATATTAAACTTCTATTGTAGGCTAGATTAGCAGTGTCCAATACTTCCGCACAGGCGCGAGCGTAGCAAATTGAAGCGTCGAAAATCCAATTCAAGATGGCGATTTGGCGTTTTAATTTTATGCTTTTTCAAAGCAATAAAGTATTTTTCTGGATTGTTTGTTATGGTTTTAGCTTGTGCAGCATAGGAATGCACAAACAGAAACAATAAGACGTTATTGTATAAGGGAATTTATTAATCATTTGGTGTTAAAGGCTAGTATGCTCAGCTGTCAAACTGGTGGCCATCTTTAAAAATATTCGGTCTACAAATCGCTCCCATTTAATTATCATGCCAACTGGGATTTCAAGATGGCTTCTAATTGTTACGGAAGTGGACCAGCGACTGCTAATCTAGCCTAGAGTAGTTAAATATCAATGGAGATACCATACTGTTGGTACTAAGGGTATCTCTATGGCGAAGACGCCAGCGCCATGGAGCGTCCCCGCGGATCAAGTAGGAACTAATTCGTGACGCGGAGCTTTCAACAATCTCTGGGAGCAGGGGGTATGATTTTTGTTTATTTTCATGTAAAAAAAAAATAATTAATTTAAATCAAACAGATTTGTATTGATAAAATCAACAATATCAAAAACTTAATAATGTGATGAATTAGTTGGACTTTACTGTGTAGGTAACGTTCGACGACTATTCAGTCGTCTTCAACGGGTCACCAATATCGTTACCTATACATTTTTCTTTATTTAAAAGTGCAGTGTATAGTCCAACTAATTCATCACATTATTAACCTCACTTGCTTTAAAAGTTTCAATCTTATATTATCAAAAACTTGGCAAGTTGGTGAGCGGATCAAATACTTTCACGGGCGTTTCGGAAAATGTAAGTTATTTGTTAATAAATGAAAACTTTGCATATAGATAAAGTCAGTTAAAACTCTTGTGTTTGTAACTTACTCCAAATGAAGAAAAAGTACACTTGATTTAAATTTAAAAAACACCACGTCTGGGATACTACAAGTATATAACATGTTTAGATAATACTATTATCATTGAAAAGTGGGATGTGTACAAACTAATCTATTATTTTCCAGCAATTTTTAAATCTACACAGTTAAATATGTCAGTTTTTCACCTGTTTTTCGGATTAGATAGCATTTTCCCCGACAAAACAAAGAATCAAATTCAGTATGAAAACACAAAAATGCAACAAAAAAAAGAGGGGGGATATCCTAGATGTTCTTATGGAAGAATCATTTGAACAAGGGAAAGGAAGAAACAACTGATAAATGACAAACATCATGTTTTTGAATAAACTCATTTTTTTAAACTTTTGTTAACAGCTCTGAATCGAAAAGCAGACTTTTTCTCCATGATAAATGATAAACATTCCAAAATTCTTGTTAAAAACCACAAATTTTACCATGTTATGGAAGAAAACAACATTTTGGGGTCTTGATCTTTTGTACTATAAGGGGGTAAGGTCATCTCGAGGTACAGGTGACCTTGAAGGTAACGTGAGAATCAAAACGCACGTTATCACGCACGCACGAGCACAAAACCAGTTATTAAATTGTTTTTTACTTTAACAAATTAATTAAATGCTGCACGCATACAGATCGATAATTACCTCATTGGTCATGATTAGAGATACGTTAGGTTTTTGTTGCCAAATTGGTGAACAATTATTTTTGAATCCCACAAAATGCAAATTTTTCTAAAAATACGGTTTTCACTTTTCATGAACCTATTGTGAATTAGTTTAGGATTGTACTCTTAACGTTTTAAGTGGGTAAAACCTATTGGTTTCAAATGTTCCTATTAAGAATATTTTCAAATATATGTCATCTTATTATGTGCAAGAAAGGAATGCTACAAAAGGCTAAATTTAATCAAATGTATACTAGATTATCAAAATAAATATGCTATTTTTACGTACCTCTAGTCATGATAATAATAGTTAGTGATTATAAGGTTTTTAAGCATAAGCCCGCTTCAAGGACATAGTTATTGATTCATAGCAATTGTCGTAAAAGTTTTCCCCGACTAGGATTCGAACCCAGAACCTCTGGCTTAACGTGCCATAGCTCTACCAATCGAGCTACTGGTATGAGATGGGATTGGATTTATCCATGTGATTTTTCAGATTTGACAGCTAACAAGCAGTAGCAAAGGTTTGTTCAGTGGTCCCGGTAGCTCAATTGGTAGAGCTATGGCACGTTAAGCCGGAGGTTCTGGGTTTGAACCCCAGTCGGGGCAAACTTTTACGACAATTGCTATGGATTAATTGGATGAGCGAGCGAGCGTAGCGAGCGGAAGCGAAGACTTCAATTTCACTGACCCCCCAAAAAATTTAGCTCGGGTGTTTTTTTTTTTTTTGTTTTTTTGTTTTTTTTTTTTGTTTTTCCGTCTGTTTGTTCGCTCGATTCCGGGCAAACGGCATACGCGATCTTGATGAAAATTTGACCGGACCTTCGTTTTCTCTGAACTTAGAGGTGTATTGTTTTTGGGTACAATCGAAGAAATATTTCTCATAAATATCGTACTTTTACGATTTTTTTCGATTTTTAGTGCGATATTTTCGTGACATTTGGGCCGATTCTGACCAAACTGGTGGGCTAGAACGTTCATATTTCACATGGACATTAAGATTATGGTGATGTAGTACCTTTTGAAAGAAAAAGTTGAAAAAGTTAGCTAGAATCTATAGAAATAAAGGTTTTAATATTAGTTTTTCAATTTTTAGTGCGATATTTTCGTCACATTTGGGCCGATTCTGACCAAACGGGTAGGGCTACAACGTTCAGATTTCACATGGACATTAAGGTTATGGTGATGTAGTACCTTTTGAAAGAAAAAGTTGAAAAAATTAGTCAGAATCTACAGAAATAAAGGTTTTAATATGAGTTTTTTGAAGTTTATAATACCAATTAACAAATAACAATAGAAACTTGACAACAATCACCTCCACAATGCATTCAAAAAGCACTTGCAAAGGAAAAGTGCAAACAAACGCACAAAACGCAAAAAAAAACGCTCATCCATCAACGCGGCGGGACTTTAGCGTTTTCCTAGTAATACTTGGTGATGTAATAATGCGTGATAAAGTTACCACAAGCATCAAAATCGTATCCTTAAAGCATTGTGTAACACAATACATTTTAATAATCAACAATACAAACTGACAAAAACGATGCAATTGTACAATAAACAATATTTCAGCACGAGGGTCACATAATTTAACAAAACATTGACTAGAGTTTAAATAATAAAAAAAACACTAAATAATCGTATACAAACAAAAATGTTTATATGTATGTAAATACACACCCAAACGAGTAAAGAAATGTTGGTTTTTAATATTTTGTCTTCCCTATCTATTACAATTATTTTGGTGCAATCAAAAACCTGAATTAAATATGAGTACTAATGTTTCTGAAACTTGCGAAATATCAGTCGCTGTACCCTCGTTCGTACCCCCAAACCAACAAACAAACATCACACAAGGCAATGACGTACACCCAGGCATGCCTAGGTCAAGAGTGTATTACTATAATGCCACCTTGAGAACTGGTTGTTTAACCACTTACTTCAGGCATTGAGTAACCCAGCGTCACAAGTCACACGTAACATTAAGGAACGCCAGCCCACAATTATTATGTTCGTAACAATAATTTTTTTAAATAGTACAATTTATAAAAAGAGTACGTGAAAGAACTGAATGTTTTTTTCCATAACCCATATTGTTGCGGAAAGCCGAACGCTAAAGGTTGCACAAGTGTGATGACTCAAACAAAATAAAGATGGTTGAATGACCTTCAACATTTTGCAATGTCAAATGAAATTTTATTTAAAAGTCGCTCTATTGCCAAATCTAGTGAATTGAACATACATTTTGAAGCACTTGAAGATTTGATTTTCATCCAGAATGTTTGAAAATTAAGTTATTTATTAAATACATGCGCATATCCCAATTGGAAAACATTGCTACATAAATTTAGAAAACAACTTTAAAATGATATCCTATTTGCATATTTCAGTTGGTTAATAAACTGTAAGAAATAGAATAAAAGTGCTCTGAAAGAGACAAGTATGCATTTTAGCCCATACGACTATCAGTGGAGCTTCTAAGTGATCCAGATACAACGTTTAAATATCGCATCCAAACCTGGTAATGGATTGCCAGAATTCATTTTAAAAAGAATTTTGTTGGACTTGGAAATGTCAGAAGACGAGAACAATTTGATGGACGGAATGTGCAATTGTACATACAGTGACTATGTATCCGTGTCAACAAAACACAAATTATACATTAATGAGTTGTTCCAAAATTTCCTTGTAGATACTGGTGTAGCCCGAGGTGGAATTGGTAAAAGTGAAGGGTTATTCACAGCGACGTTTTTAACCATTTTTCGTTGAAAAAAGAGTGCACACAAGTGTTCAAAAAATAAAACACAAAACAAAAGACACAAACCATCCCTTCCCTCCACACTCGGATCTTCGCTGTACCACTAAATGGGGGGCGTTGACCCCCAACCCCCACGGGGACTTTGCCCCTGAACCGAAAACAACAAAACGCACCAAAGCACAACCAAAGCGTTCTGCTATCGCCGAGTTTTTCTTCACAATTACCGTTGAATCGTGCCCAACCATGTTGATCGACATTTGCTACTTCAAATACCGACATCTAATTGGGCATTGTTCGCTCGTCGATGCTGTCTGTGCCGACAGAAGTTGAAACGGTCCTCTTTATAAACTAAAGTCATCTACTAGAATCATTTTTAAAAGGCACTTCAAGCTGCACGTTCGCCATATCTTGGCCATGTTATTATACTTTAAATTATTTTTATTTAAATATTTTATTTAAATTTAACAGAAGTTTTTTTAACTTCTGATTTGGACTTGGTCCATCAGTTCTTGTCTTAGAAGTTTGTAAACGGTGACTTTGGAGCCGTCCTAGCAACGAAGCACATAATAAATTCAGAGTTGTTCTGAATCGGCCTTGTTGATTCTGGCGTTGATCCGCGGGTGTTCGCACTGTCCATACCACTGATTGCTATATTCCTATTAAAAATATCGATCTTTGGTTGGTTATCGCTCACTCGTCGATTGCGTCGGGGCCTACAGGGTTGGCTTGGTCGCTTTGATTTACTGTCCCCCACTGAAAATCAGTTATATAACTGAGTGGGTAGACTCTAAATACAATTTATTTATTTATTTATACTCTGGCAAAAAATACCTGTATATGACGAACAATATAATGCGCTGTGCTATGCACGAAGTTCTTAGATTAGATCTATACTTGCATGCCCTTAAGATCTTGGCCCAACTAAAAATGATCTCACTCAGGTGTTGATGATTTCTGCTGTACGGTTGGCAATATCATTACAAAATTTTTGCATTAATGTTAATGAAGTATTTTTATATTGATATTTGCACTTGGTTGCAAAAAATGAGCCTTGAAGATCCATTGCGAGACATAGTCCATGTTATCATCTGTTTATCCGGAAAATCCAGAAAGATGAGCGCTTATACTCGTCTCCGCGTAGCCTCGGCGATTCCTCTTATTAAATGGATAATTTATAAACACCGTATTTATTAAAATACGAAGCTTTGCAAACGCTTTTTCAGGAGCGTTGTTGGATGAGCCTTATTTTTTTAAGCGTAAAATTGCGATTTTCATGAGAAATAATTTTTCGATTACGCTCAAATTTCACACTAATATATTGATTCATAAAATTAAGGTTCTGTGAAAACATAATTAAAATCGAATAAAGCATGTAGGTGTTATAAGTCGAAGAAATTTAAAAAATCGAAATAACCCGTAAAATTGCGATTTTCATGAGAAATAATTTTTCGATTGCGCACAAATTTCACACGAATATATTAATTCATAAAGTTAAGGTTCTGTGAAAAAATCATTAGTCGGATAAAGCATGTAGGTGTTATAAGTCGAAGAATTTTTTTTTTAAATCGAAAAAAATCGTAAAATTGCGATTTTCATGAGAAATAATTTTTTGATTGCGCTAAAAAAAGTGGCAGTTCTAAGTTCAGAGATTTCGAAGCCCTCCATAAAATTTCATCGCAATTGGAGTATCGGTTTACCTGTAATCGTGTTAACAGACACACAAATATACAAAAAAAAAGAAAAAAAAATCATTCCGGATTTTTTTCTCCAGTGTAGTAGAATGGAAACTTCGCTTCGCTCGGTTCGCTCGCTACGCTCATCAAATACTCCGAAAACGCGTTAAAAATGGTCAAAATGAACTTTTGTAAAAATCCGCAAGGAAACAGATTCAAAGGCACTGAAAATTAAATAGCTTAGGAGCATAAATCTCTCTTTACTTTGGATCGTTTACTTCTGTCTTCTGGCTCTTTTCGTTTGGCAATCACTTTTTTTCTGCTAGCTATGTTCTGTGCTCAATCTTGGCGGGAAGCGGCGATCGTTAGGCAACTCGAACTCGCCCATACATCTGATCTCTGAGCATCAAACAAAACAACTTTCCTCCAGCATCGATACCGACCCTCCTATCAGATTCCAAGTGAGATAGGACATCAACGTGTTTCGCCGGGGGGAAGAGAAGACGAGAAGAAGAAGAATGTCTGTCCAAAGAAGCCATTATCTCGCCCTAGTTTCTTGGATTATGACTCAATCTTGTCTTGTCGCAACTCAAGATTGCTTGTTCACGGCACGTCACTTTACTTACGTCGGGTCGCGTGGCGCATTCTATAAGGAATGAAGACACATTCTTTAAGGCTATTGTACCACCTCTGGCCGATGATTTGAAAGTCGAATAAACATGTCTGAAAAGTTTGCTGAATGAAAGAAGGCCTTTAAAATAACAGGAAAAAAAAATTTGATTTTTTTCTTAAAAAATAAAATAAAAAAAAATAAATTTGTTTTCACGAATTTTGATTTTGTTAAAAACTCCAAAATTGACGATATTCGTGATTTTTGTCTGGACAATTAAGACAAAATTTTGAAAATCTATTAACTCAAGGCGGTCTATGAATGCTTTATTGACAACTTTGCAAAGTTTCATATACGTCGGATGCATCTTGGCCGAGCGAATATCTATTTGCTAACTGTCAAATGTGTCCAATTCTCTTTTAACGGATTAAAATTCTTATATCTCAAATTATAAATACGAGGAGACGTCCGCGGGCGCTGATCTGCAGCGTATGGCTCTACGAGGACGTGGGTTCGAAACCCGTATAGTGCATGTTTTTTTTTGTAATGCTAGAAAAAATAGGGTATCAAATAATGTTGAATGATGAAGATCGATCGTATTTTGCTAAGAAAATGTTGGCATTTAGAAATCAAAATAACCTCAGCTAGCGAATTATAGCTCAGTTTTTCTACTTCGTTTTACAATGTGAACGCAATCGGACGGAGAAGGCCTATGTATTTATCTACTATACGTTTAATTATGACTACTGTTTTTTTTTTTATTATTTAAATGAATACTAAAAGTAGGCTTATTGAATAGCTGATGCCCAATTTTTATTATTGTTTTGTATCTAAATAATGGCATAACGCATCATTCTGTATATATTGGTCATTTTATTTTATTTTTTATATTATAATATAAATCTTATTATTATGATATTATCTAATTGGATGAGCGTAGCGAGCGAAGCGAAGATTCCATTTCACTACACTGGAGAAAAAAATCCGGAATGTTTTTTTTCATTTTTTGTATTTTTGTCTGTTTGTTAGCACGATTCCGGCTAAACCGATACTCCGATTGCGATAAAATTTCATGGAGGTCTTCAAAATCTCTGAACTGAGAACTGCCACGTTTTTGAGCACAATCAAAAATTATTTCTCATGAAAATCGCAATTTTACGATTTTTTTTCGATTTTTTAAAAATTTCTTCGACTTACAACACCTACATGCTTTGTCCGATTGTAATGATTTTTTCACAGAACCTTAATTTCATGAATTGATATATTCATGTAATTTTACAAATTTCTCCAGCGAATAACACCTACATGCTTTATCCGATTGCAATGATTTTTCAACAGAACCTTAATTTTATAAATTAATATATTCGTGTAAAATTTGTGCGCAATCGAATAATTATTTCTTATGAAAAATTCAATATTACGATTTTTTCCTTTTTTTAAATTACGATTAATTAAAAAAAAATTAAGTTGATTTTTTATTTAATTTAATTTAATTTTAAAAATATTTTTTCCAACTTAGTAATGATTTTTTCACAGAACAACAGAAAATTCGCATAACACATGGCAGCTCAATGCACCAATTACGCTCATCCAACAACGCGGCGGGACTTATGCGTTTTCCTAGTAAATTAACAATGATTGTAAACGGTATATTTAGGACTACATTAATAAGGTTGAAAAGTAGTTGGTACTTGCGCATTACAATAATACAATTTTTGGTATTGCATTGTTATTATTATTATTACTTAATTTATATAATTAAATTATCGTTATAATATTAAAGAACTTAACTATCCCAAATAAAAGTACTATAAACGATGCTACGAGGAGTTTCGCTACCTCATGAATTGTGAACATTCACGACGGTTTGAATTTGATTTTGTATTTATCGTAGGCCTACCCTGTTACCGTTAGCCTATATTTGGTATATTTAGACCATTGATTCATTATGATATTATAATAAGAGCATATTTAATTTAATATGGTTACAATTAATGCCAACTCGGTGTCGCATATGGGTGCATGGGGCGTTGGTATGAATAGTTATATTATTCTGGTGGACATGGTCTCGAATCCTGCATGAGGCAAGGATATTTTTAATTAATATTTAATACAATCCAGAAATTAAAAAATCCATCCCGATCGGGGTTCGAACACGAGTCTCCCACTTTCCGGGTGGACGCCTTAGCCAACTAGACCACCGAGACGGTAACTATTTAACTTCTGTATTGTCGTTACATTATAGAACTTGATGGATGGAACAATAAAGCATCGAAAAACTGTTGCTGTTGAATTGACCAAACAAACATTATTTATAATGTCATTACCTTACGCAGGTATGAGCGAGGGTATATTTCTCGATTTGAATAGTCGGATAGGATTCCATCTACGGGAGTGTTTCCCAACTATCCAAATCGAGAAATATATTTTTAATTATTCATCCACAGCAATAATAACCATTCACCGTCTCGAAAAGTACATTGTGTATTTTGTATTAATAGAGCAGCCCACAAACTCCTCACTCGGTCAACAGTGTTGTTCAATACAAATAAATCAGTCTAAGCAACATCATAGAAAATTAGCCTTATATCTTTAAAATTTAAAATTTAAAAAATACGTAATCACTTGGCTACTTAGATAAATTTCAGCGACGAACATTTATATTCGTGAGGGAACTATGAAACGTGTCGGTACATTTTTGGAAATTAATAAGGGTGGTGAGATACCATTTTCACCCAGTTAAACTATATATACTTTTCTCACAATATTGGGGAGCGATTTTATAATATTTGTGCACCTCTATGCTTTTGATTGTAATCAATTAACAAAATATTGGGAGAGAACGACCCTGTACATGTGATTGTACATATTTATGAATGAGTTACAAACAGTGCATGATCTGTGTTCTTCAAGTAAGCACATTGCGCGCTTCTCCGCCAATCACCGTCAAGTCAGTTGCAGTATTCGCCACCAGGTAGCAACCCCTTTGCTTGGAAACGCGTATATCTACCAGAGTAAAAAAAAAAATAATCCCCATTATTATCACCTGTTAAAATTGTTAAATGAAGGGATGTAGCACACAAATTTCAATACTGCCTTTACAAAAGGGGTAAAAAGGAGAGGATGGGTGCAAATTGGTACTAACTGGCATACCACGTTTTTTTATACCTGGTCGCTGAAAGTCTTGTTTGATTTTATAGTGTAGTACATACTGAAGAGAGTTATAACAAAAATTGTTAAATGAAAACAAGATAAACGCAATTAATAGTCTCTTTGAACTTTTGTCAATAAGATGAAGGCCTATACATGGATGACCCAATTCACTTTGAAAGAAACACATATTTTATGAATGTGTAGCCAAGACAGTGTTGAAACTATGCTAATGATTTGCAAAGACGAAAACTCCATTCCACTCGCGGAACAAAACGAACACTTGATTACAATTAATGGCTTCACTAGACTAAGAGAAATCAAAACCTGTATAATTTATTAAGACTAGAAGTTGAGTATAGAGATTCATCCTCAATCTTTTGTACCGGTGTGTCTATTCGTTGGGAACCACTCAGCACTTACACGGAAAGATGTTACACTCTGAGTTATGTCACTGTTATAAGATGTATCAGACCCAGTTGTCTCTTTTATGCAGAATACAGGTTTCGAATGTGAATGAATGTTTTGAAATCAAATAAATTATATTCAAATACACATAACCTCAATGTAAGTTGGACAGGAATACCTACTTTAAATTTATGTCAATCGCATAAAATGTGTGTTGTTTATTTGTAATTTTACGTAAAGTAGTAAAATTGAAATTTTTACCGAGGAAAACGTGTCATAGGGTGCAATATACCCCTCTTCAGGTGAACAAGGCAGGGTGTATGATTTTTTTTAATTTTTATTATAAAAATTAAAAATCATGATTTATTTGATTTAAATCAGATTTTTTCGATTTCTTTCGATTTAAATAAGATTTTTATTGATTTAAATCAACAAAATCAGTGTTTCAAAAGTTGTCAAGTACATGAGCGGATCAAATTACTTTCACAAGCGTTGCAGAAAATATAATAATTATTCAAAAATTATTTTACTGAAAAATATGCCTAAATCAGTTAAAACTCTTGTGTTTGTTGCTCAAAATGAAGAAAAAGTGCATTTGATTTAAATCAATGATTTTTATTTAATAAATCATTTGATTTAAATCTGATTTTAAATCAATGATTTAAATCAATTCATTTAAATTAAAAACACCCTGGAACAAGGTATGTTGCGGATAGGGAAATTGTGAAGGGATGTCCGAGGGCTGTATAAGAGGTCTCAACACCCTACATTCGCATTAACGACTGAGGAAAGCTTCGGAAAAAACTTTCAGTCAGGATTGCCGGTCACGACGGGATTCGAACCCGGGACCTCCCGAATCAGAGTCGTAACTGTAACTGTCGAGTCCGCGTAGACCCTTTCATGTTTTTTCTTAATATTGTTATAACATAGACTGTATTATACTCTCTACAATGTGTATGTTTTTAAGTCTTATTGCACGACTTTACAATCGTACTTATAAATGGAACAGTTATCAATTACTGAATAACATTTGCGAGATCAACTTGTCTGCAAACCATAACAAAATTGCGCGTTCACTCAAAATGATTTGAAAGGATTAATGGATTTGAATTGAATTGATGTTGTTGTCATTATGTGTTACTTTGCGATCATTGTAGAGACAACTATTGTAAATGAAACATGTGCATCTCATGCTATAGCTTTCACTCTCTTTGTAAGCACGTAGTTACAGGTTTCTTTCACACAATGATATAAATTATATGACGCCATAGAGGAGGATCAACAAGTGAATGATATACTAGATGAACATTAATCAATGCTGCAGGTAGGCCTACCTACAAAGTTACTTTTGAAACTAAATTATAGTGCATCAAAATATGACTTTAAACGTTTGAATTGCAGGCAAATACAAAATTATCACCATTGCCGATTTAATCGCACTGATCTTATTACATTTAATTATTATTAATATTATTAGAGAAATCATATATTTTGCTAGTCATTTATATAGCTGTGTTCATTTTATTTAAAACTCCTGATGTTTCAATACAACGGATATTTATTATTGACTTTCTTATAAGGGCGTCAATTTATTATATCTACTTTAATATCATTTCATGGGTCAACATTTATCACTATCTAATCTAATGCATTTATTAAGATTATTTGATATACTTTTTTGTATAAGATGGGACAGGATCACTGCGATGGGCCACAAATACCTTCTTTTCTGTCTCATTCTATCATTATTGACTTAAAAGTATTAATTACAGTATTTTAATATAATTTAAACAAATAACAATTTAAAACAGGTTTGTCTTGTGTCAGCTCGATAGCTCAATTGGTAGAGGAGAGCTATGGCGCGTTAAGCCAGAGGTTCAGAGTTCGATCCCCAGTCGGGGCATACTTTTATGGCAATTATTGTTATAAATCACTAATAATAAATCTATTACTTCAATTAATTTAACTCTTCTTGTTATCAGGAAAAACGCATTATCTTTAGAAGTTCGGCTCACACATTTATTATGTGGGAATGTTTGCAATTACACATATTGCGCAGGGAACGTGCAACCTTACGTATTGGGCAGTGTAGCCACCCGTGTATCTAGTTCTGAAGCTGACCCGCTCCCTGTATACGTATTGGGCAGTGTAGCCACCCGTGTATCTAGTTCTGAAGCTGACCCGCTCCCTGTATACGTATTGGGCAGTGTACCCCCGCCACCCGTGTATCTAGTTCTGATAGCTGCGCTCCCTGCCGAGAGGAACTCGCTCCTAACATATCTGCGCCGATCTGCTAATGTTAACATCATTCTTGACAGCAACGTGCTGAACTAAAATGTGCATGAGCTATCTCTTACACGTTATGGCTTCCTGTTACCAAAAACAAATGCAAATAAGGTTTACATAAAGAATAATGTTGATGTGATAAATTGATCCTGACAGCATCCCATATACCACCATTAAGAACGATCAACCATAGATAGGCCTAGAGGATCAACGAGTTAGAAAAAATGTTCCGGGTTTCCAAGAATAGTGGGCACACGATATTTTAATGGTATTTGGGTACATTTTGTCAGACATTGTTGTAATGGGACTTTGAACTTTTGGGGGGTGTGAACTTTGTATATTGTACAGTCAAATAAGCTTTAGTCCAATCACCGATACCACTTACCAGAGCATAATACCATTGAAAGGATGGTTATATACTCAAAGATAATACTACACTAAAATGACCAATAAAAGTTCCTTGTACTTGCGATATAACACACATGAACCTGAGATTTGCGAAATTTCGCCTTTTGAAAAATTCCTAATTTCTTAAATCGGCGTCAACCTGCTTATCTTTTATACAAAAGCATGTACATATCTTACACTCAAACACGCAAACATGTGCGTTCCGAAATTACACACCTTTTTTATACTGATCAGGATATTTCGACCGAGCCACTTGCCAAAATTACAAAAACGAATACGTAGAGGATTTACAAAAATAGTAGTAGAGTATGTCAATAATGACCAATATTTGTTTTGACTAAAATCCGATGTCATTTCTAATAGGAGATTTTTGCCGGTGGGACCTAGGTCAAAAATGATCCCTAGTTTGTCAAAAAAAAATCGGGTACGGTTGGAAACTTTATTTTTTCTGTTAATTTGTAAATTCATAACTAGTTAGCCTGGATTAAATACATTTGTTGAGTTTAGTGGTGATTACCCCTTTAAAGGAGCTAAAAACCCCAAAAATTAATTTTTTACCACGTGATCTATAGCACAATACTACACTAAAATGACCGTTTAAAAAATTATATCTTGTAACTGTGATTTAACACGAATTTTTTTATTTTTTTGATCCAGAAATTTGCAAAAATTGGTGTTTTGGTAAATTTCTTATATCGGCTTTAACCTGCTTCTTTTTTGGTCCACATAGATACTAGAGCATAGTACCAATCTAAAATGCCCCTTTATAACATCGTGTCTTGAAACACTGCCCAAATATACCCTCAAACACGCAAAAATATGCATTCCAAAATCACACCCCATCTTGCTAATCAGCATATTTTGACCGAACTACTTGCCCAAATTACAAAAAAAAAAATATAGGGGAATTTTCAAAAAAGGCTGTAGAGTACGTCAATAATGGTCAATATTTTTTTGGATAAAAAATCTCCCAAGGTCACGGGGCATCAAAGATCGTCCCCATGTTATTTCTTATGGGAGATTTTGCCGATGGGACCTAGCTCGAAAAATGTCATGTTTGACAATTTTCGGGGAGGTCATGGTGGCCCCAATAATTTTTCTGTTAATTGCTAAATTCATTACTAGTTAGCCTGAATAAAAAATATATTTTTTGAGTTTAGCGGTTAAATACCCCTTTAACCTGGGCAAAAGAGAAAGACCCAAAATTTTGCTTTCTAGCTTCACAATTTGAAATTCGGGATTTTTTCAAAAAATTTAGTTTTTTTTAGATTCATCCTTGATCGTTTAGGAATAAAATGCTGGTTTTGGATTCCAAATTGACATCAAAGTTTTAAAAAATCCATTTTTTTTTAAATTAGATTTTTTTGCAATTTTTCGTTTTTTTCATTTTTTTCAAGTACAAATCGAATCTAATACAGGCAAACACAATATCCGTGACACCCCGGAAATTGGTGTTTACGAGTGTTTTTATGCACAATTTGATTTTTGAACCATTCCAAAAATACTTCTAATCTAATCATTAGAATTTAATATGGAAAAATTCTACTAATTCCAAATAAAACAATGCAGCTTTTAACCCGGTTTAAAAGTATGAAAAACTGGCAGATTTAATTGTGAAGATTTTGAAAAGTGGTGGAAAATAATGCACCCACTGCCGTAAAAGGGTTAAAATGTCTACATTCCTTCCTTCGTTCACTCAACAGTAGAGTGCCCTAAAACAACACAAACTATAGGTGGAATCAGATAAGCTGGCGGCCGTCAAGGTCAAGCGAGAGCACGGACGCCAACGTTGACAATTTACACACAACTGGCATTAGGTAGGGCCTACCGTATTTGGTCATGTTATCGTGATATGTTATCACATAAATCAACATTTTATAAGCTGTGAATAAAGTAGTTCGTCCCACAGAGTCAGTATTTTAGCGACATAATGATTTTAGTAATCACAGTACGAAAGTGTTTTTTGCCTTGTTGGTAATGGTGTGTTCAAAGTTCCAGCTGTTCATAATGCCAACCTCGCCAGATGTGATGTCAATGTTTAGGAGCATCAAAATGTCTTGATTTTATTCGTACACGACATAAATACTTAATTTTTAGGATATATTGGGCAAAGCTTGGCTTTAAAATTGTCGTGTTTTTCTCCGAAAGCAGTTTTAGAGACCGTTATTTTATTTACTTTTTGCCGATCCTGTGGCCATAGTGCGTGGGCGACAGTGCTGCGATCCCTCGGCGACCGCCACCTTATCTGGTTCCACCTATAACCTATAACTCCTCCACCTACCACAACCAAGAAACTCCTGGATCGTCTCTTAGATGTCCGACGAAGTTCCCGAGGAGGTTCGGACTTCGGAGTACTTCGTCCTCACACGTCCGGCCAGCGAAGTCAAGGTCATGTGGTCGTGTTCGGGAATGTGAAACTGGTTCACTCTCGCCTTACGCATGCGCAACGTAGGCTACGTGATTGGAATAAGTCTGCTTTGGTGCGTAGGCCAGACAACGAGATTTTATTTTATGAAAAGTCATGGACATACGCGTGGTTTACATTGAGCTACCAAAACAATACACACACTACATAAAATACACAAAATACACAAAATAAAATATCAATTTACAAATAATTTATAAATACATACAAATGATCATTATAAATTAAGGCTTAAACACGTTATGGATACGGCCTACAGCTCTCGGTCTGCAGCAGAATCGGAACATTGCAGCATCAAACACATAAGTCTAAAACTTCAGTGCTGGGTAGTAGTAGACGTTATTATGTACCTACGTCACTTAAGTGATAACTTAGTTACTTAGTGGTTAATTAGTAACACTTTTCAATAAATCATTTTAATTATTTTAAAATAATTAACTTGATTTTCAAATTTTGGATTTCCTTAAAAAGTCTTAAATTGATCACATTCGTGGATTGGTCTTGACTGATAATTAACATAAAATATTGAAAATCTACGACAGGGCTGTTCATGAGTGCTTTATTGACCAATTTAAAGTTTCATATACTTGGAAGCTTTGCAAACGCTTTTTCAGACGCGTTGTTGGATGAGCGTAATTTTTTTTTACAAAAAAAGGCGTAAAATTGCGATTTTTTGATTGCGCTCAAATTTCACACGAATATATTAATTCATAACATTAAGGTTCTTTGAAAAAAATCATTACAATCGAATAAAACATGTGGGTGTTATAAGTCGACGACATTTTAAAAATAAAAACGTTTCATGATTTTCATGAGAAATAATTTTTTGATTAGGCCTACGATCAAATTTCCCACGAATATATTAATTGATAAAGTAAAGATTCTGTAAAAAAAAATCATTACAATCGGATAAAGCATGTAGAGGTTATAAGTCGAAGAAATTTGTAAAAAATCGTAAAATTGCTATTTTCATAAGAACTTATTTTTCGATTGCGCTCAAAAACGTAGCAGTTTTAAGTTCAGAGATTTCGAAGGCCTCCATTAAATTTCATCGCAATTGGAGTATCGGTTTAGCCGGAATCGTGCCAACAGGCACACAATAATAAAAACAGAAAAAAAACATTCCAGATTTTTTCACCAGTGTAGTAGAATGGAATCTTCGCTTCGCTCATACAACTACGGATTCATCCTGGTCGAGCGAATATCTTAAGTGCCAACTGCCAAATGTGTCCTCTTCCCTCTTAAGATGGAGCACATGACCGGCAAATCCCAGGGGTTTGGTAACTGTACTCGTATCAACAATAATGTCGAAACTAGTTAGAAAACCCCGGCGACTGTGTCCAGTCATCAACAAGGTGACTAGACTACGCGCGATGACTCCACTGGCCAGGGTAGTACAGTAACTGAGTAAAGCTAATTAGTTGTACAGTAACTGAGTATAAGTAATTAGTTACTTTTTGAGTATTGAATAACTACTTAAGACTGTTTGCCAAGCTCGGACTAACTTTTTTTACAATGTTAAATGCCCATTAAAAAAAAAAGCTTGATCGTCAAATTCAGCTAATTTCACATACAGAACGTACCGCATTTTGACCTTTAATTTTCATCCAAAAAATATGCATTTTTGGAAGGCTGTTTATAAAGAATGAGCGCGTGACTCTATCAAAGCCGATTTTGAAATTTCAAATAATTGTCCCACACAGAATTGGGAAATTACTACAAATTAACAGTTTGGTGTTATATTTATGGTCAGTTATTAAGTAAAGTGAGCAGTTTTTGGAAATTTGCCTATAAAACAATATTATACACATTCTTACTTAACATTTTGGTGCAAACCACAACGCGATAGGACAAATGATGGAGCTTCCAAGTGATCCTGACTAAACCTCTGCGTTCCGCGTCAAAGCCTGGTTTGCTCGAGCTCAGCCAACAGTCTTAAATTACTTTTGTTTTAATATAACGGGAAACTTAATATAAAACCCCAACTCAATTACTTTTATAAGTAATTACTAATTATATTCAGTTTTCAATTACCTCGTAAAGTTACTTTTCTCAAGCATGTTCGTACAGTGGCCTACAGTCGTATAAAATAAAATAACAACGTCTCAAACTTAATAAAAGTAAAAATAATTTGACTTATTTTTTGTGTGTGTGGTATGATGGAACGTGATTTTACCGCCGATTCCGCGTTCATGTATGTCTTGGTCAACATGGCAACAATAAATGAATAACAACGTTAGCGTTTATGGAAATCAATCCAAAAATTAAAAAATCCATCCCAGCGGGGTAACGAACCCTGGTCTCCCGATTGCCGGTCGAGTGCTATTTACCACTAAGCTACCGGGACGGTTAACTTCATAACTTCTAGATTGTTGGTCCATTGTAGATCTGAATAGATTGGAACCCGCATGGGTGGATTTTGTAATTTCTGGATAGATTTCCATAAAATCAATTACACCTACGGGAGTGTTTCCCGATTAATGAAATTGAGAAACATTACTTTATGTTCGTCATGGTGTCAGTAATTGTATTTTTAAGAAATGTTATATTTACTTAAAAAGTAATTCAAATACTTCATAAAGTAACTATATTGGTAACTCAATTGGTACTCTTTCGGATGGAGTGCCCCAACATTTAAACACTGTAACGGAAAGGATTTCGGGTGCGCTCTTATAAAAAATATCCTAGGACTAGCGCGGCAGGTAACTAGCGGAAAGGTCGACTATAAGTAGTTCTGTAACGGAAAGGATTTCGGGTGCGTTTGTTTTCATTGAAAAAACAAGTGTTGAAAAGTTGGGGCACTCCATCCGAAAGAGTGCCACTCAATTACTTTCACAAGCAAGTAACTGACTGTAATTGAATAACTTTACAAGCGTAACTTTTACTACACTGACACTGGGTTTGATTTGAACACGCGAGCCCAACCAGCAGTTATTAAGGTTGATCCATCGGCCTAATAAAAATTTTACTTAATATTAGTTAGACAATATCATTTGACATTTTTAAATTCGACTTTTTGCAGATGATGGTGTGTTATATAGGGAAATAAAGGAAGCTGAAGATGTTCTTATTATTAAAGAAGATTTAACAGTAATTGAAAAATGGGTAGATATAAATAAATTGGGTTTAAATGTGAGTACATGTAAGGTTATTTCATTTAACAGAGCTAAGAAAAAAGCGGAAATAAACTATAAGCTGTGTGGTAAAACACTAGATGTTGTCATCAATTACAAATATACTAAGGAGTGTTCATAGATAACAATTTGGATTGGGGGCATAATGTGGAATATGTAAGTAAAAAGTCAAAACAAGCTCTAAATTTTGTAATGAGGCAGCTACAAGGGGTTCACACAAAAATTAAGGATAAAGCATATAAAATTCTTATAAGACCAATATTGGAATATGCAAGTGCTATATGGGACCCTTATAAGGATGGTCATATCAAAGCCCTAAACAAAGTACAGAGATTAGCAGCAAGGAGAGTAACTGGGAAGGTCAAAAGGTGGAGATGGGTAACTGATTCCAAGGGAAGGAGGATAAGAACGTATGACAGTGTAAATGAAATGATAGAAGGTTTAGGATGGGATTCTTTAAAATTACAGAGAGGGAGAAACAGGCTGTGCAACCTGTTTCGTGCTATGAAACGAATACAGGGATGGAATGAGATAAGCAATAAAATTGAAAAAGGGTTATTCAAAGGGAGGAAAGACCATGACCTGAAATTGAAATGTAAACTAAAAAAGAAGGATGTTGGGAAGTGGTCTTTTTTAAATAGATTTTTTTTTTTTTTTTGGTTTATTTGGATTAAGGACGCGTCAACCGTTAGGTCATAATGCACCACTCTAGCCTAGGGGGGGGGGGGGATGCTGGTCAGAACCAGCCACGGGTAAGGAGAGGAAGGGGGGTTTCTCACGTCGCGGTCGTCATCGTCTTTGTCATCGTTCGTTGTGTCATTGTCATCGTCGCCGGGGGGTCGTCAAGGGAAGGGGACAAGGTCCCCGACGACGATTGCCAGAGCTCGCCTCTAGTTTCGGGGAGTAAGATATACTCCACTCTTTCTAGCTGATGTTTGCGAGGTGGACTCTTTCTCTTGAATCGCCTTTTACGATTAGCAGAGCCATGCTCTGGGCCAATTCTACCCCGGGCCCAGACGGGGATTGTGGAATGGAAACAATTGCCAGCAGCAGCTGTTGAGGAATCCTCGGTAAAAAGGTTTAGAAGGTGTTTGGAGGATATTGATTTGGATCTGATGTAGATTTGATTTGATTGATGTTTGATGTTGATTTGATGATGGTGTTTTAGATGTAAAATAAGAAATGAAGAAAAATGAATGTGAATGTTATATTTTTAATACAATTTTAAAATGTTAATTTTAGGAACTTGCCATCATGTAACCACATATTTGCAAGGATAATAAAATATGAAAATTGACAATTTTTTATTTTTATTAATTAGGTTGAGCGGTACGCCTAATATAGACGATTATATAGAAATTTGCGACGTATACCCCGGACATACTGCTCATAATTTTTGGGTTGGTTGTTTCTATTTTGTAACATATACTCCTGTCTTAAAACTGACATACTGGAAAAAGTTGTTAATATCTTGCACGGTACGATTTTTTCTTCTCTCGGTATATACAAAGTAAGTATTTGTGCAATACAAAAGTTATTTAAATGTCAACTGTTCAGGGATATTTCTCGATTTAGTTAGTCGGGAAACACTCCCGTACGTGTAATTGTTAAAAAAAAGTCCGCCCCAACCGGGATTCGAACCACGGGACGCCTGCCTGGAATGCGGGAGACCCGTGGTTCGAATCCCGGTTGGGGCGGGCTTTTTTAATTTCTGAATCGTAGGCCTAGTAAATAATAGTTCAGTGATATTTATTATAATGCAAGTGTATACAAAGATACATATACTGCATGATCTCTGCAATGTAACAATGTCACAGTACTTTTTTTTATCATCACGCATTTGCTAGTCAATAATCATCCTCAGTTATCTTACAATACTGAAATGTTGACCGGAATACCCATGTAATTGAGCATGGAACATGTCCGAGTCGAATTGAATAATACACATCGCTGATATGTCTAATGTTTTCACTGTGACTGTGTTACATCTTATTGTGTGCAATCCATATACCTTGATTAGGCCTACACGTAGCAGCGTGTTATTTCTAACAGTGGCGGATCTAGGACATAATCATGAGGGGGCGATCGCCCCACCGCCCCCCCTGTATCCGCCACTGATTTCTAAGTTCTGACAACTTTTGTACTGTTAGAAGGTGATTTAAAACTACAGTAACAATTTCATTAGAAAATAGAACCCAAGACGCAGATCAAACAATGAACCTTTGCTTCTAGATATGATAATAATATGTTACATACTTTACTTCGTACTGTACTTTGATTGTGTAAGATGAGGGTCTGGGAGCCCCAGATAGGAAAAACGTTCAATTCTTAAAGTGTGTTAAGAGTATTTTAATGAATATTTTCTACAAAAACCTTATTTATGTATGACAAAATTTGCAAAATAAGAAAAATATCTCAATACATAAAAAATATCTCACTATACCTCATAATTAAATAAATATTGTCCCCCCCCCCCCCCCCCCCCCCCCCCCCCGTGAAGTTAAGCAACTGACTCTTAATAAATCTCGACATTTATAATAAATATTATAACTGCCACAGCACAATCACACAGAAACGTGCAGATTCAGCTTGATAATCGCGCGGCCGCAGAACGCTACATCCACTCACTAACGCGTGCACATGTGAGCTGGCAACAAGTCTTCGACAAAACAAAACAAAAAACTAAAACAAGAATGAATTTCAAGGCGAACTGTTCGTGACTTTTACCTTTGTTTTGATGGTCACACTGCACGGTTATTCGCAGTGTATTGCCTTCGGGAGCAGCACAGAAGTTGTGCTCGATTTCATCCATTAAATACGTGAGAATTGTTCATTTTGTAAATTTAGACTTTTCAAACATAAGAGAGTGAATTTCGATAGGCCTAATCGTAGTCCAAGAAGATTAAAATAATCCTTTTTTTACACTTTTAAAAGTGACAAGTTTAATAATATGTACACCTTATTTAGGCTCATATAATTATTTGATAATACATAATATTATATTTTTAGAGAAAACCTATAATATTCCTTTAAAAAATCAATATTATAAATAGCGAACAAAAAATCTAACCTTACTTTTTGCTTAACGACGTTAACGTAATAACAGGTGTTTCGTTATTTTAAACCTATTTTAAAATAATCGCTGGTATTACATCATAAAATGTTATGTTACTTTTGTTTCATCGCTAGCAAAAACTAAAAAAAAATCCCAAAAACTTAATATCCGGATCGTGAATAGGTGATAACTAACGAGTAATACATATGGCTATTAATTCCGTCGTGGTATAAGGGTAATTTGACGGAAATGTTATTTTGTATTAAATTTATGATTTTCCTTTTTCTAACTGAATATTTGTTTGTGTTTACTTGGTTTTTGGCCGCGGAAAGTAGTTTTAGGACTAATTTAATCACTTTTTGTTTGCTTGAATCGGTCGTTTTGGTACTAGTTCAGTTGGTGCGGTCCAACTTTTCAACAGTTTTTTTTTTACAGAAAACAATAAAAACAACTTTAAATGAGAAATAAATGAAGAACTCATTTTTACGATTTATTTTTTCTAATCACTCTGAAAATATACCAATAATGATAGGCCTATAGAATGATCAATAATGAACACAGATTCAACACAAACACTCGCTCATTTCACTGTCATATTTTGGTCGCCATGTTTGCTATTTACGTCTTGATTTTACTTACTAGGCATACCAACCTTTTTCACAAAAATACTCCACCTACAAAGCCTTTAACGTCGCTATTTTAAATATAAAGGAATTTCACCACAAAAGGACTTTCGTTTAACATAGCGACGTTAAAGGTTTTGAAGTTTTTTTTGTTACTATAACAGCGACAACGTGATTGTTCTATATTGGATTTTTTATTATGTTCTTGTAAGGTTATTTGCAGTGAGCACAACATCTCAGCAGGTAGGCCTAGGCATAGGCCGCTTCACTCCTCGCTACGTTTTTCATGTTTTGTTTTTTTAAATGTCGGCAAAAGTGGGTTTCCGCGTGTTTATTTTTAATTAACTAGTGATTTTGCATGGTTTTGAACAACAACAAAAAAAAATGGTGCAAAATTAGCCATTCCGTCATACTACCCTTGTTTTTAACATTTATATTCTTTCTTAGAACACATATTTTAAAATATTGACACTTCACTCATCCTCACATTACGAATAGTAGGATAAAGATTTCAAATATTTCAAAATACAGTTTCTTAAAAGTGTCACGAGTTATTCACATTCCCATATACCTCACCATGTTTTCTTACAGTGTGAAGATCGAACCAAACGCAAATTTTGGTTGTCGGTACAGAAGCTCTTGACAAATTATCAATCAAGACCACTTCACTACAATTACAAAATTACAATTACAAAACAACGTTGAAAGTCACGTGGCTCCCAAATATGTCAACACAACGTCTGAATCTGAATGGCAACGCTGTAACTGTCTTGACAGTTGAGTCTCGTGTTGAAACGCAACTGTATAACGGTAGTTCTTGTTGTTGAAAAAGAGAGGACATAAGCGCCATTAACATGAATGTCACTTCGACCATTCTTCAAAACCAATATTAATTAACATTTAAATCTTAATGTGCTTAATTTGTTTTGTTAAAGTTTTAGTATTTAAAGAGAACTGTTTCACTTTCCCCGTACTGGACCATAGTTTTCGTTTTCAGAATTTATTGAGATTTCCCACACAGCATTGAGTAACTGTACACAACGGTATTACAATGTAGAGTGAGATTTCTGTGAGGTCACGGCAAATGCAAATAAGATCATTCCTATTCGAAAGAGCAAAGCAAGGTATTTCGATGTGGAATGTAGGAAGTTACGTGAGTTTGAAACAAGGACTTACCGGCACTGCAAGAATGTAGAGAACCAATATATCCACACAAGTAAATCACAAGAATCGTCGCACACGATCGCGAGTTGTTGGCGAGATAACGGTAACGCCAGCTGCCGCACACCATGGCGGACAAGAAACAACTGAGTGAGACCGACCGACTAACTGGAGTCGTGGTGACGTCAGAGTGTGCCTACCTGGACGAGAGAAAGTCTCACTTCCCCTCTCGCCCCTCAAACTACGACTTCTCTGACTACATCACAACAGTTTGGACAGGGGTGTTGTCCAGGGATTAGGGGGTGCCATCCCACAGAGCCGCTTCCTGTAAGGCCATTAACCTTTTCTCCCCAATGCCATCATTACTACCTGTCGATAAAGACCATGTTACATTTGTTGGCCTTAGGGGAATTTATTTATTCCCCTATATGTATATGAATTATTTGAGGTAAGGAGCGGGGTGTTGTTGGCCTTGGGGGAATAAGTAAATTCCTTTAAGGTCAACAAACCTTGTTCGTATATACTTATTCAATTATGCAATGCAGGGTGGTTTCCTTAGGGGAATGATTAAATTTCCCTTAAGCCAACAATGCTTCCTGTAACACTAACATGGTCTTTATCGACAGGTAGAAATGATGGCATTGGGGAAAAAAAGGTTGATGGCCTTACGGGAAACGGCACTGTGGGAAGACACCGATTAGGGGGTGCAGTTGCGCCCGGCCCGGGCCCTCAAGGGGGCCCACGGCAAGAGGGGGGTGGGGGGCTGGGTGCAAGGGGGCAAGAAGCCCATCGAGCAGGGGAATCGCTAGAGCAAAATCTGTAGGGGAAGACGTCTGAAAAGTTAGTAGAATGAAAGAGGGTATTTTTTTGAAATTTTGTTGATGGGACATAACCTCAGAATCAACAATTGTATTCAAATTGACCGAATCAATCCAGCTAGTTAAAAATTGAATTTTGAGCAGAGGTTTTTGTATATTGTTTCTACATTCCTTCATCTACAACCTAAATAAGGAATAATGGGTTTCTATAGATTCTTACGTTACACGACTTTTTCGCTTACCGGTACAATTTCAAATTTTGTACTGTTTAACGAAAAAATCTTGCAACACCAGAAACCTACAGACAACCAGCTTCTAAGGTTGTAGATAAAGGAGTGTAGAAACAATATACAAAAAACCGCTGCTCAAAATTCTTGTTTTATTGTTATTTATTGCAACTTATCAAAATAAAAGGTAAATCAAAATGTTGAAGAGAATCAGAGAGGACATAGCCCCATAGCAAGTTATGCCTGATTCCCTTTATTATAACTAAATAAAAATATCATAAATTTGTCAATATATTATATTAAAAAAATGTGGTTTCAAAATATGGTAGGTCTAAAATAGAATATATATTTTAAATGGATATTTACTAAAATAATCTTATTCTATTTTTGAGATTTGGAGCATCTAAATAGTTGGATTGATTCGGTCAATTTGAACATATTGTTGATTCTGATGTTGTTTCGTCAAATTAAAAAAAATCTGCTCTTTTATTAAGTTAATCTATCATTCTAAAAACTTTTCATACGTCTTTACTTAATTCTTAAGAAACCATATTTAGGTCCAGGAATTCCCCTTCGACTCAGTAACTGGCTGTCAGTGTGTAGAGTGGAATTCGAATCGAACCCTGTAACTTCTGCATTGAGAGCAGAGACTCGAACCACAAGATCAACGAACACACATTTTTAGAATTTATCTGGTGAAATATATTTAGGTCGGATCCAAAACCGAACCAAGCTTTGTTTGGTTAGCAGAGAAATCCCGTTGAATTTACTAACCAACCAAAACACAGCTGAAGATCGCAAGGAAGGGCCCTCTTATTGGATGAGCGAAGCGAAGATTCCATTTCACTACATTGGAGAAAAAAATCCGGAATGTTTTTTTTTATTTTTTTATTTTTTTTGTATTTTTGTGTGTTTGTCCACACGATTCCGGCTAAACCGATACTCCAATTGAGATGAAATTTTATGGAGGCCTTCGAAATCTCTGAACTTAGAACTGCCACGTTTTTGAGCGCAATCGAAAAATTATTTTATTTTTATCGCAATTTAACGATTTTTTTAAATTATTTTAAAAAATTCTTTGACTTATAATACCTACATGCTTTATCCGATTGTAGTAATTTTTTATAGAACCTTAATTTTACGAATTTAATATTGGTGTAAAATTTGAGCGCAATCGAATTTTTCACTTTTTTCTTTAAAAAAAATCATACGCTCATCCAACAACGCGCTCTGAAAAGCGTTTTGCGAAGCTTCCTATAGTGGTCTCACGAAAGAATGCAGTGGCTCGAAATTGTTTTCCCAAACATAACAATTTGTCAACTCTATTCACGCTAGCCAGCGTGGATCTTGCACACGGAACTTCTGTGATCTAGCTCAATAATTTTTGCTTGCGTTGGTAAAAAATTTCTCTTTCATACACAAAGGCGACATTCCATTTACGCTCATTCATTCTACCCCCACCACTACCAAGCATCTGCATTCTTTCGTTGGAGCAAGTATGGAGCTAATGTATTCATCATTCGTGTTTGCGCTTTGTAACCATGCCATGCAACAAATTAACACATTAAAGAACGGCTGATGCAGTGAGGTGAATTAATCTTATAATGACGCGCCGAGAGTGCTAATTTCATTAGGTTAATATGGTCAGAGGTGTATGAACTTCACAATACAAACTTGTTAACTTCTGAAAATTATGTAAAATTTAATAATTTACGGATGAAATATTGCCAGGAGTGATTCTTAAAGGGGTATTTAACCGCTAAATTCCAAAAATATTTTTCATTCAGGCTAACTAGTAATGAATTTAGCAATTAACAGAAAAATTATTGGGGCCACCATGACCTCCCAAAAAATTATCAAACATGACATTTTTCGAGCTAGGTCCCATCGGCAAAAATCTCCCATAAGAAATAACATGGGGACGATCTTTATGCCCCGTGACCTTGGAGGATTTTGATCCAAAAAAATATTGGCCATTATTGACGTACTCTACAGCCTTTTCTGTAAATTCTCTATATTTTGTTTTGTAATTTGGGCAAGTAGTTCGGTCAAAATATGCTGATTACCAAGATGGGGTGTGATTTTGGAATGCATATTTTTGCGTGTTTGAGGGTATATTTGGGCACAGTTTCAAGACACGATGTTATAAAGGGGCATTTTAGATTGGTACTATGCTCTAGTATCTATGTGGACCAAAAAAGAAGCAGGTTAAAGTTGATTTTAGAAATTTCCCAAAACACCAATTGTCGCAAATTTCTGGCTAAAAAAATTCAAAAATTCGTGTTTAATCACAGTTACAAAATATAATTTTTTAAACTGTCATTTTAGTGTAGTGTTGTGCTATAGATCACGTGGTAAAAAAATCATTTTCGGGTTTTTAGCCCCCTTAATGTCTATATAGGACTGTTCTAAGTAAATAAGTTTTTACAACTAAAAAGAATAGACGTTAAAAAAACATAACATGTTATATTATGTTATGTGGTTAGCGTCAAAGCTACCACTGCAGAAGGCCCAGGGTCCGATTATCGCTAGAGTCAGAAGTTTTTTAACTTCTGATTTGGACTCAACAACTCATCAACTCTTGTTTTAGGAATTTGTAAACGGTGACTTTGAAGCCGTCCTAGCAACGAGTCACATAATAAATTAAGGTATAACTTTTGCCCTCACCATCCATTTCATTACCTTATTAAAGCTACCTGCCGGTGACGTTTTAATGTTATTAAACTACCCTTTACAATATGTTTACACAATATGTGAAGATAACAACTTTATGCAATGCAAGTGACTTACAAGTCTCTAATCTGAAAATAAAGAGTAATAAATAAATAAATAAATAAAAAATAAAAATAAAAAAATATAAAAAATTAAAAAATAAAAAATAAAAATAAAATAATAATAACATAATAAATAATAAATACATTAATTAATTAAATAAATAAATAAATAAATTAATTAATTAAAATTAAAGTATCCCTATAATATTCCATATTTTTATTCCTCACACTCTGCTAGGGTTGCTAGCTGATGTCAATTCTAAAAAAAATCGGGTGGTCGGGGGAGCTCAATAATTTGCTTTTCAAATGCACAGTTTTTCGTTTGGACCCTATTACTAATTACTACATACATTGAGACTACTATCACGTAATAGCTTTGCTGATCTAAGACTTGCTAATAGGTAATGGCACACCTGATTGTTGCCTTAATTTAAGATAAATAAATGAATGTTGTAAATTTGTTGATAAAAAGGTAAATTCGTTTTGTAATATTATTATTAGTTGCTATAGTATTTAAAATAAGAGCGAAACAGCATATGTCCTGAATCGAGACAGATCATCTAAAATCTGGACGTCTCATAACTAGGCACTTTGCCTCTCTACATGTTTCTACACGGAAGTCTTGAAGGTTCCGAGCTGCATCCTGACAATGCACCGCTTGGCCTCCACACCGGAACTACGCACTCGTAGCTTAAAACACAACGAAACGAAAAGAAAATAACACACTAGAGCAAACAAGAAGAAAGTTCACTTTCCGCTTTAGCAGACGACAGCCGTCATGGCAACGAGGTATTTAATTCATCCTAGGGATATTAAATTGAAAACTCCAGGAACCAAAAGAAATTTTTCAACAAAGTAGTTATAGGTAAACTGTTAATATCTGCGATAAAAAATGATAATTAAGAAGGTTGGGAATTTTGCACGGATTAGGTCAAGTATGATTAGACGAGTGAGCGCAGCGAACGTAGTCTACAACGCAAGTCAAACGGGCCTTCGTCGTGATTAATTTGTCTATTAAATGTTTGTAAAATGTCTGTTTGTTTGTTTGACCGGTCGCGGTCCCTTACGGCCGAACGACCAAATAGATTGACCTGAAATTTTACATCCGTGACCAGCAGCAAAATTCGTTGCGATTTAAACCTACAAGAAATAATAAATTGAAAAATAGGCTTAAAATGTGTATGTTGTATTTTAACTACAATGGTTTTGTTTTTAAAGAAGTCATTTTTATCGAATCATTGTGGCTGTCATTGTATGCAGTGACCAAGGTGTATCGAACCTTGCACGATCAAGGTACCCCCAAATTCCGCTCGGAGTTTGAGAAAACCTTGCAATCTTTACACGTATTTCGTACTGGCTTTGTTTTACATAGTAATGTCACAGATGATAAGACTACACGCGTTATATGCATTTCAAAATATTTTATAATTTTTAAAATACAATCCAGAAATTACAAAATCTTTCCAGACAAGGGGATTTAACACAGGTCTCCCACATTTCGGGTATAAGGGCGCCTTAGCCAACCAGACTATGAAAACGCCAAAGTCGTTGCTAGACGAGTGATCGAGCCAAGTGTTGAGTACCCGGGAACTTTTGCATTTTGAGAATTATTATTGGTGTAAATAATAATGTTTTGAGTTTAGTTGGTATAAGAGTGCGTCAACTGAAAGGCCATGCGCCACTCTAGCTCATGATAGGCTAGGGAGGCCTAAGGTAGAGGTAAGAAAGGGAATGTTACCGGGTACTCAACTCATGGCTCACTCCCTCGTCTAACAACCACTTCAGGCGTTTTCCTAGTTATTTAAATCTTCAACCCTATACCACTTTGTTATGTAAATTCATTTGTGATTCATATTAATTATGTGTTAATGCGTTTGAGTTTGTGTATATCGTTTTTATTGTTGGAACTGTTATGACTTTGTGTTGTTGTTGACTGAACATAATTAAACATACAAAAACAACACACACATAACAACTCGAAATTCTTCATCATAACTACGAGCGCGACATGTCTTATCTTTGATTACCAATTAGTAACAAAGCACGCGCATATAGTTTATAATTTATTAGGGTTGCGCATTGTTTATGCATTCACCTCACGGCTAAATTCTTTGTAAGTATCCACGTAACATAAGTAATAATGTGAAGGCGTGTCACGTTGGTACTGGATACAGACCTAGTTATAGGTTTCTCTAAGGCAAGTAAAGCCGCGATGTGATAGTACATTGTCGACCTAGAATGTGTACAGTAGTTGAAGGTCTTGTGATGATTCACTCAGCACTGCACGAGTGTCATTGCGTGCGTCCGTGGCGTGTGCGAGGTACTTGTTTCACAATAAGAACTGAGAAATACCTGGGTTAGTATAATATATAATATCTCATACACACCACGCGTCCATTATTATAATGGACATAACAATTTTGATTTAAAAAAATGGGAATTAACGTTTTTCCAATTTGGTCAAGAAAAAATTAAAAAAATTGTGGAATTCAAATTCACGTGTTTTTTTATCTCATTTTGATAGAACGAATAGTACCTTTTCTAAAGAAGATTGAAAAAATAATCTGCAAAAAGAGACAATAATGTTTTTGTTTTTTACCGGAAATATAATATATTTCTAGTATTGCTGGTATTTGAGATAGTCTACAGAAAATCCAAAATATATATTTAAAAAAAAAAAAAAACTAGTATAAGAAATGCACTTATAATTTACATTTCAACATAAAAAGTTGCTTTTATTCAAAATCAAAACTTTCCTAAAATTCCTTAAATATAACAATGAAAAATATAAAAAAAATCGAAAATTCTCAGAAAATAATGAAATGTTAATTTTTAGCTAAGGATAACAGAATTTGAGTGAATTTAGTTATGATCTGAATGAGATATCAACTCCGCTGCGGTTCTTGATTTTTTAAAACTCTTTTTAAGAATGGCCGTTGAATTTTTACCCGGTGTGGCCCTCTGTAGGTGAGCAACAAGGTTGTAGGATTAAGGTTATTGTGAAGTGAATGTCCGAGGGCTGCTTGAATTGAGTCATTCCTGCATTCACCAATCGGTTTTCTGGATATACTTTCCGAAGGAAAAATAGATTTCTGAAATAACAGTTTGTGTAAGATTTTTTTGACAGATGGTACAACACTTAAAAAAAATCGTATTTGTACCGCTTGATAAAAAGATTCGTGCACCAACTGTCTTTATAGAAATCAATTTTTCTTATAATTGTATAGAAACTCAATGTGTTTAGAAATTATATCCAGAAAACCGATTCTCAAAATTTAATTTTGCACTAGATGTGCAGTCTACACTTTTTTCAAAAAATGACATTGTGGCCGATAATGAGGTTATATCCCGCAAAAAAAATGTTTTCCTGTTTTATTAAGGTACTCTCGACAACCTCAAATGCGCACGCTAAGGTAATTGATGATTGCAGCTGAACGGTTAGAAATATAATTACCAAATTTTCATGAATGTTAAAAGAGTACCTTTCTATTAATAACCTTATTTGGTTGAAAAGAATTAACCTTAAACATTGGTATATTGCGAGATGTAAGTCCAAAACGTGAAAAAAAATGGGAAACCAAAAAATGGATTAAAATTTTAAATACAGGGAAATTCTAATCTTACGATTCACCCAAGTAACGTGCGTGTATATTTTGATTTAAATGTCGAGATCGTATCAGAACTGCGTTAACAACTCTGTAAACTTGGATGAAATTCCCGAACTTTACCAAAATTGAGTAAATTACGTAGATTTCACGATTTTTTTTTTGGTGAAACTAGATTAATTGGATGAGCGTAGCGAGCGAAGCGAGTGAAGCGAAGACTTCAATTTCACTGACCCCCCAAAACATTTAGCTCGGGTGTTTTTTATTTTTTTTTGTATTTTTGTCTGTTTGTTCGCTCTCTACCGGGCAAACGGCACATGCGATCTTGATGAAAATTTTGACAGGCCCTTCGAAATCTCTGAACTTAGACTTACCACGTTTTTGGGTACAATCGAAGAAATTTTTTCTCATGAATATCGTATTTTTAAAACGATTTTTTTTCGTTTTTTTGTGCGATATTTTCGTGCCATTTGGGCCAATTTTGACCAAACGGGTGGGGCTACAACGATCATATTATACATGGACTTTAAGGTTTTGGTGATGTATACATTTTGAAAGAAAAAAATGAAAAAGTTAGCCAGTATCTATGGTAATAAAGCTTTTAATATAAGTTTTTTTGATTTTTTGTGCGATATTTCCGTGCCATTTGGGCCAATTCTTGACCAAACGGTTGGGGCTACAACTTTTATATTAATTTATACTGGACATTAAGGTTATGGCGATGTAGTACCTTTTGAAAGAAAAAGTTAAAAAAGTTAGCCAGAATCCATACAAATAATGCTTTTAATATAAGTTTTTTACGGTAAATAATACCAATTGACAAAAAACAATAGAAACTTGACAACAATCACCTACAATCCGTAGGCAACAAAACAAAGTACTTGCAAAAGTAAAGATATCCCACGCAAACTAAAAACTTTAAAAAGCTTATCCATCAACGCGGCGGGACTTCAATGAGAATTTTTTAAATTTAAGAAAAAATAAAAAAATATCTTCCGAGCAGGGTGATTCTCTCCACTTTAAATGATAAAAGTATAATGTCAACATGTTAAATATTATGGTTTTGTTAAATTAACACAGGTCTTACCCCTGCTGGTCCCATAGTTATGGGACTTGCTCTTCTTCTTCTATACCAAAAAATAGCTTATATACAATTAAATTTAGTTACTTTGTAAGAAATGTCAATGCATTATTTTCATGGTAATAGTATGCCCATTTAACTAGAAACTTGAAAAAACTCACAACGCCAACACTATCAAACAAAACACCAAAAAATAAAATTTGTAAGTTAAATGCGATCCAAGTCAATGTACATAGAACAATAAAAAAAGCATGTAGAAAGTAAAATCCAATCTAAGATACAACAATAAAATACATTATCAATTTTCTAAAAGTAGCGAATAAGAACGCTTAGCCGACATATTATAATAGTTGGATCTCCATTGTCTGTAGTGATAAAGGTAGATCGCTGCTATGTCGGGCGGATATGAACGGGGACTGCCGCGACATCTATGATTTGACTTTGAACTAGTTATGCATTACCCAGGGATTCAAGCAACCTGTCCTACTTCGAAGAGTAGCTGGTTGCCTACCATGCAGGCGCCGGCGCCGGCGCGCACACGCACACGCACACGCACACGCACACGCATATCAACATTCTACCTACTGCTTCGCGACGTGCATCACACTATATAATGAGAATCTTCAAAGTTTTGCCTAAACTAGGGCCTAGTGTGGTGAAACGATAGTCATTTATCACCCTTAATTTCAAAGTCCAACTCGCTACCTTCCCGTGGTTTGGCCTGTAAGTAGGGGAGTAGTGTATTCCCCAAAACTAAGGGCGAGCTCTGGCCGGTTGGGGTGCGTGTTGCAGAGAGAGCTCTCGCGCAACTTTTTATCACACCTTTCTTCATTCACACAGCCTTACTCATATTTATTTTCTTCTTTCACTTTTTTCTTCTCCATACTTGCCGGCCCTCTCTGCAACGAGCACTCCTCCGTTCCCACCCAGTTTAACCCATCCTATCCAACATCCTCACTCCCATTAATCCCCTGCGTCGTCCCTTACGTTCCTCCCTTTTGGGGAAAAAAGAAAACATGGTGGTAATCAACAATGGAAAAAGAACATTTAAAGATTCCAATACACTTGACATGGGCACTGATAACTCTACCGTTGAGTGCCCTAAAACTATAATAAACAATTAACAAATAACAATAGAAACTTGATAACAAGCACCTACATTGCATGCAAAAAGCACTTGCAAAGGAAAAGTGGTCCTACGCAAACTAAAACTTAAAAAAAAACTCATCCATCAACGCGGCGGGACTTGAGCGTTTTCCTAGTTTATTAATATATTAGATGATGATAAACCTTGTAGACCGTTAGGTAGCTCTTAACCCCCCCTCCCCCCCTCGAACTAATGCAACCATATGTTTCTTAAAGGAAATTAATTGTTCTTTCCATTTCTGCCTGTTTGCCAATTGGCAGCTGGGCGTTTAGACGGTAGGGGTGTCCAAAGTCACATATGCAAATATATGTTAAAATATGTTTTCTAATGAAAATTTAAATCTTCATTTTATAACTTGTTTGGGCAAAAACCTAACATCAAAACATAATGTCAAAACAAAAACCCCCTACTGATTTGCTATATGTAAAACACAGGGTTGTCCAAAAAGTCAAAAAATAGTATAAACTTGTGACGGCCATTCTTTCATCTGTACGTAACCCCCTCGAACTTATAAAGTGTGTGTTTTCTCACAGCTGAACTATGTTCTTCTCATGCATGCATGTTTGTCAGTTAACATCTGGGGCTTTTTAGACGATTGGGGTGACCAATGCCCTCATAAGCAAACATATGTTCAATATTTTTTCTAGGTAAAGTTTATCTGCATTTCATAATTTGTTTGCACAACCTAACATTCTGCACGATGTATAACCCTAAAAAAAAAAAACGGATTTGCTTATGGTATATATACAGGGTTGTCCAAGAAGATATATGATGTTATGAAACTTATAGCAGCCTTCTTACACTGTATGTAAATCATCCCCTCGAACTAAAAAGGGCTATGCTCTTATAGCTGAAACTATAATGTTTTTTCCCACGAATGCATATTTGTGTTTTTGGAAACTGGGGTCTAAATTTTAGGAGAATCGTGTAGGAATTATAATTATACTAAATGATTGAATATTTTCGTGTGTTGCAAGTTGATCAACAATAATTATTCATACTTATTTAAATGTTTGAACTCCAAACCGCATGAAGGGCCGTTGTACGGTGAAATGTTTTTCTATCATTTCATTGTGTATTTTCCTATTTTCTGTTATTATTCACAAGGTTGTCCAAAATCTCATAAGAATATGCAGCTTGTGGCTTTCTTTCCAGATGTACATTTGAGTATACTTTTAAGCTAATAGGGTCGCAAAAATTGTTTTAGAATGATATACATTTATTTCACATTCAACTGCGACGCATTTGTGCCGGTGCTCAGGTATATGGGGGGTAGAGTGGGGCGGGGGGAGTTGGGGTTACAATCGTAAATACTACTCTTAATAATTTAGATAGGGCGCCACTTTGTTTTTGTCACTCGTCCCCGTCTGCAGGCGTTATCAAACAAAGAAATATAAGCCTGGGGTCGGAAGTAAGATAACAGAGGGGCAACCCAGCAAGATGTGCTTGTGAAATACATAGAAATTTAATATAATAAAGCATACCACCAATTAATAACCAAAAATATATAACATAGGTTAAAAACTCGTGAACAAACAGATCTCCTAGTTCAAACATCAAAAGATTCACAAGGTCTCATCTGCCTGCCCAAACAAGTAGCATAATCACGCTTGGCTATATGAAAACCAACGTCCCAAAGTTAGCCTAATTACATAACAATAATATACAGTTAGGTTAAGTTTAAACTTATTAGACGCCCCTCAAACACAGTTCAGGTAAATTACTCCACATATTTTATTCGGCACTCTCAAGCCGGGCCGTGGATAACCACGTACAACTTCAGTAGTTCTTGTACACAACAGATCGGGCTCACTTGCCGGCCTACGCGAGGGTATGAACAAGTTCTTCACGAAAGTTTGTACAGTGAGTTAACTTACAGTTCGTCCGGTAAATATTAAACACGTTACCAGAAGTCCCCACAGAGTCGGTTGCCCAAGGTACCAATCTCGACCCGGGCTGGAAGAGGTCGCGGGAGCGATGGGTACACGGTGCACTGTCATATCGTCCAGGGTCTCCACAAGGTCCCACTTGGTTGCGAAACTAATTAAAGACCCCAAACGTCCAAACGTTCTAGTCGAGGGGTATGGATTCGCACGCGCGACACAGTTCCACACTTTCCCAAAAAAGTTTCAGGTCTCACAGATAAGGCTAAACCACTAACATGGTTTTAAAAATAAAAATAACATGCCTATCCTGCATACAGCATCGACACGGAGATCCACCCCTAGACAACAGCCTGACCAACAGTGACTCGCATACATTCACAGTGTCCTCCCTTTACCAGCAAAACCGCATTGATGACTTCACTAGGTACTTTAGAATATAGATAACAGTATTATTATGGTATGACTATGAAAATAAACAGTACAGAATACACACAGAATACAGTCAAGTTACATGTTCAAAGGTCAGAGAAGTTGATATGAGATGGTTCATGGGCGAGGATGAGAAGAGAGAGAGAGAGAGAGATAAGTAGACGGGTCTGGGTAGGTGTGCATCTGTGGCTTGCGCGCGTGGGCTGGAAATTTGCTGTTGATTGTGATGAAAAGTGATTCATGGACTGTTACACTACCCTGTTTATAGTATGCCAGGGAAACTAGTAAATATAGATGGGATGCAGAAAGTCTGTAGGCCTACTATACTGCAGAAAAAAACCATATTCGGAGAGTTTGCAATGGTTTATATTAAAAGTAGTACTCGTTCTTATCCTCTTGATCACGTACACCCTCGAACTGAAGTAAATCAAGGGAGGGGTGTAGTCAATACAACTAGACACCTTGATTTCCCTTATGGCCCGCTGATGTGCACCATTGTCATTGGGAAATGCCAATACAATTCTCGTAATAACGAACAAGATTGAACATCTTGATTAATCACCGAGAAGAAGTCCCCTCATTGCCATAATTTAGATATAAAAACCCGCACTAGCGGTGTCAAATTGTAGATACGAATACAGTTCTACCTAGTCATTTTTGTTCCAGATAATGCACACAGCTTGGCTATGACTGCTGTATATGCGCCTATAAACCTATTGTGCATTGTGTATAGCTGATTAGTATCACAACTCGGCCAAGGGAAAAATCTTTCTTTTATACCTAAATTATTTCTTTCATATTTGTAAAACCCAAAATACAAACAGTAAAAATTAAGATAATAGCATCTAGCTATAGGCTTACGTGCAGCTCTAACCCAGTACTAATGGCTTCACCTTCATCACAAACTCCTTGGGTTATCTGTGGTCATCACAAGTAGCTGTGAAGGGTGATACTTATATCCTGCCAAGTCTGTAGGGTGTATTATGTTGATGAGATGAGAAAGGATTAGCTGTTCTAAATTAAAGATAATTTTGAATATCACGAACATTGGATGTATAATTATTATTATTATACAGTGAGTCCGAAATAACTGTACATATCTGTATGTATGTCTGTATGTACATGTGTAATTCAATATAGTCGGTATAAGCACTTCTGAAGGACCATTAGTATAATGATTATTAGTGTCAGAAGTACATACACTTTGGGTTCCATACATAAGATTCAATACATTCCATTCTTTTATACTTTGGCTGTGTTTTCTCACATATGAAAAACAAATTTTTGTAGATACAGGTTTCGGGCAGGGAAGAAATGTGGGAATAACATTATTTGATTGTATTTTGAAAGATATTTGAAAATTTTACAAGAGCAAAGAGAACTACGGCAATATTAAAAACAACATTAAGCGACTTTGAATACCCCTGCAGGTCAAACGCCCCAGCTGCCAAATGGCAAATAGGTGGATTATTAATCGTGATTTTTTTTGAACAAAACTGCTATGTGAAAATTAGTTTGGGGGGCCCCGGGAGGGTCGCTTCCTTTGCACCTGACGGTAAATTATGGGTCGAGTTTTTAAACCCCATTCAACAATTCTTTACAAGAACCAACACACTATTTGGACAACCCTGTATTAAAACAGCACTCATTATATTGTTTAGGTAAGAATATAAATTCGGTGATGACTGGGCCAACTAATACATTGATTTTTGGGCCCCATTTTTATTGTTATTTCTCTCAAAATTTCTGCAATTTGAATTCAAAATTTTGGACAAACCCTGATAAAAATTATAATTCTAGGCCCACAAACAATACGTATTCTTAGACAGGTTTACTGATTTTTTGTAACATTAACCCTTTTTTAGGGACTTAAAAATGTTGGTTATTAGCAATAAATAAAACCCAGCATTTTTGGCAGCCTTGAATTGTTTTTGCATAATTTGTTTTTAAAATTCAGTAATTCTTTCATTTTATGTATAAAATAAAGCTTTAATGCGGATTATATATCCAAACTTTAATGTTAAAGTGTATAAAACAGTAAAATTGATTATTATTAATTTTGGACACCCCTGGAGGTCCAAAGGCCCCAGCTGCCAAGGGGCAAACAGGTGGATTTTTAATCGTAATTTTTTTCCGAACAAAACCCGCTATAGGGTGAAAATTTGTTCGAGGGGGGGGGGGAGGGTCGCTTTCCCGAGCACCTAATGGGGCTATTGGTTTTTACGATGGTGTCATGAGAGAGCAGGGGTCGGACAGCTAAGGTCCCGGGTTTAATCCCCGGTGGAGACATTTTTCATTTGTATTTATAACACAAACACAAACACACACACAAACACGATGGTCTAGGTACACACTTTTAGACTAATGCGTTTTCTAATTTTAATTTCATCTAGTCATCAAGGTTTAGCAAAAAAAATTTAAAATTTAAACTATTATCTTTTTTTTTTAATTCGTTCAGCAGAGCCACTTTCTAAAACACTTAAAAACCATTTTGAAAATTCGTATTTTTCACAACATTGCCTGCGGCGTTAGTGTGCCCCCCCCCCATTGAGTCCTTTGTCCAAGCACCACCCGAAAAATATTTCACCGTACGCCACTGACTCAAGGACATCAGTTGCATATTATGTAACTATGAATGACAGCATGTACTTATCTGGGGAAAATTCGCCCCCCCCCCCCCCCCGCCCCCAGAAAAATAGATTTACGACGCGCCTGCACGACAACCGCGGGAAAGGTGAACGCACGTGTGCACTTTCCCATTTTATATACTAAATTTGAGAATGGATTTTTAATTTAAATTTTTCATAATGATTTAAATTCTACGTAATGTTACTAGTGGCTATGTTACCACAAAGTTAATGTCCCTTAAATAAAATGAAATTACGTAATATTACTATTGGCTATGTTACCACAAAGTTAATGTCCCGTAAATAAAATGAAATGTCTCAATTGACGATGACAGCGTAATGACCAACCCTGAATCTGTACATCATAGAATTGACTATTGTTGCGGACTACATGCTACGGGTTTAGTATCTAGGTGCTTTCTGAACCGAATTAAAAGATACTTTGGCATGCTATCAATGAAGGCCAACAGTGGTGTGTAAACAAGAGTTGCAGACCAATGGTGGATCTAGATTTAACATGGGCTCTTATGGAGAATCCACTACACACACAATAGTGGATGGATCTCAGAGGAGATTTACCCGTAATATAACCTATGTGTACATGTCATCCAAGTCACACCATCCTTTTATTAACAGGTATCCAGCCATGTTTCAGAAGGTACAATCTAACAAAAGTCTTCGCTCTGTACCCAACAAACATTACAGTACCTAAAGTTAACAAAGAAACCAGAGGAAAAAGATCGTTTAATTATATGTATCGGCACACGGATGGAATGCTATAGGCCTACCCGCTAGCTTAAAATACAAAACTCAAAAACAAAATTTAAAAAATTGGGTAAAAAAATTTGTATGTGAATTTTAGACTTTACTGTGAAGAAAAGAATAAGAATGATACACTTACTGTTATTTTCCGTGCTCTTATTTTTTGTATCCTAATTTGTTCTAGTTAATATTATATTATCTTATTATAATCAAGAAAAATTATAAAATATGTAATTGTACATATGTAGGGCCCACAAATAAAGTATATAGGTTTTGTAATAATTACGCACAGTTTATAAGCAAAACTTTTATGAATGTTTTTTTATGGACTCAGTTATATTATTCAATGCAAAAAATAAGTATTTTACTTTTAATTGTAGTTTTTTTTAGCTCTTAGTATTCTTAGTCTTGGGCATCAAGTTGGTTGGGCTACAACGTTCATATTTCACATGTACAGGCTATGGTGATGTATTGCTCTTTGAAAAAAAGTTGAAAAAATAGCCAGAATCCATAAAAATAAAGATTTTGATATAAGCATTTCAACCAAAAAAGCTCATCCATCAACGCGACTAAAAAAATCGTTCGCGAAGCGGCCTAGTAAGTTTTAACACTTTTATTTCACGAAGTCTTAAATTCGCATGGATCCGGGCTCACTTCATTTTCGCTTCATTGCTTTGGTTTCATCACATGTGTTTTTTCCCAAAAGCCTCTTTATAAAAGCCTCCTCCCGAGTAAAAGTCTTTAAACATGTAGAGCACTGAGAACTTGATGTTTGTTTCGTCTTCAAATGACGCTGTAGACTATCTCACCTCTTGAATTCTAAACCACGAATATCGCACTTAAGCAAGTATATTGACGTCGAGTGTACATTTCGACGATGACGATTTAGGTTTGTCTTTTGGGAGAAAACTTTGAGGCAGTCAACATTCAAATCCACTCTTGGAGCCATCGTATGTAAACTAAAACAAAGCAATGAAAACTAAGATGTTTGAGTGGTACAAATGCTTTCTTGTTTTTAATACTTATCCATATGTTGTGCTAACACTTTTCAGTTTGTAATACTTTAAGTAGGAAATTAATGCTAATTACATCAAATGTTATCAATCGTTGAAATGCAATTACCAATATGTAGATGCTTATTGTTTCCAGGGAAAGTATTACTCTGTGATGTTCACTCTCTGAACACACATGAAAGAATGACAAATATATTCACAGCATCGATATATATATATATATATATATTGATGTACAATATATTGACTACGTATGTGCAATGATGTCATCACACCTCGAAATATTGTAATAATCACAATAATTTTAAATAAAACATAAATGCTAGAGTTGTTTTGCAAATACTTTATAGATTTTAAATGTCTGTCTCCTATACGCAAAACTCGTATTTATTATTTTTAGTTAATATTTTTTTTTTAAATTAATTTATAAACGCAAATGTAAGCATAACAACATTTTACATTTGCATTGTGTCAAAATGCTTGTTCAAAAATGGCGAATTTCCAGTAAAAACCATTTATAGCTGTATAAATATAGATTTATATTGATTTCCCCGCGTATTTTAATTTTCTGGCTTGGTTCTTGCATTGCAAAGGATAGTTTGGATCATTCATAAGCAAGTAAATGTATTGCATGTAATATAATGGTTTGGTTTGTTTTGTGTTTTTTTGTCATGATAACTTAATAAGTATTATAAAATCACTCACTGAACTTTTTCCTGGGTTACTTACTAAAAAATGTTTCGATATTTCGGAGACTCGGTCTTCTTCTTCAGGTAACATGGACATGGACATGGAGGTTACCTGAAGAAGGAGATGGAGTCTCCGAAATATCGAAACATTTTTAAGTAACCCAAGGTTATAGTTCAGTGAGTGATTTTACAATAATAGTTTCCGGGTTAATGAGTTGTTGTCATATATTTAAACTTAATAAAATTAATCTCGCGTGACAAAAATATATTAAAAATTAGTTTTTATGGGTGAATTTTTGGATTTTTTTTCCATACATGCTTGCCTTTAAAGTTTAGTATTCGTGTGATTAAAGAGACGGCCTAGCGTTTTAAACATCAATAAACGTAACAAGTTTCACAATATTATGGCCTTGATCGCTTCTCTACCAACGTAATTAGGCCGTTCCCAGTAAAACATCATGCCACTTTATAGGATGACCTGTTTAGGTTTAATAGGCAGTTAATAGTAAATGCCTCGTAACCATGCAATAGTATACAATCTCCCAGCGAAATATCTGGAACCTATACACATTGGAGCTGATTATTAAAAAGCATGCAACGCTTTTCACAATTTAGATGAATTCTTAATCATACTCGGATGTGATAATGTGACGGATGTTGTTAGTAGTTCGTGCATGGTATTCAAATATTAAGTATTTACTTCCAAGAAGGATATATTTTCGTGGAAGCCTGCCCAGAGTGTAATCCATGCCCCCTTCAGGTGTATAACTCAAAATTTGTAATTAAGAAAAATAATTAAACGTGTTTTTGGTGAAACAACTTAAGTCCACTTTTGGTTAAATATAATTTTGGGACATAATTTGAAACTAATCACATAGGCCCATGATTTTTGTAAAGAACAACACAAGACACCTTGGGTGTTTTACAAATTTATTTTTCCTAAAATAGCAATAATTTGCAGTTAACTAGTATGTTTTGCTATCCATGAACTAAGTACCCGCGGCGAAGTATTTCTATAGTAAACCCGGATACATGGATGTAAGCCATTTAGATCAATTAAAAAATCATCTAAAGCTTCTCTGCCATGAGACCACACTGCGAATATATCGTCCACATATCTCAACCACACTCTTGGTTTGAGAGTTGCTGCCTCAAAAGCCTTAGTTTCAAAATCATCTAAGAACAGATTCGCTACTGCTGGTGATAAGGGGCTACCCATTGGCATGCCCGATGTTTGTTGGTACAAATCACCATCAAAAGCAAAAAATATAGAAATATAGAAATTGAAAATGAAGGTCGTTTGGCATTTTTGGACGTTCTTGTGACTCGTGGTGATCCTGTGGGTCACTCAGTTTACCGTAAACCAACTCATACAAATTTGTACATTCATGAGACGTCGCATCATCATCCTCCACAAAAACACTCAGTATTAAATACTCTAGTTACCAGAGCCAAAAAAGTTTATCAGACAGTACCAGGGCTGGAATCAGAAAAATGCGTTCTGAAACAAGCGTTACTAACAATGGCTATAATAACACAATGATTATGCGAGCATTTAATAGAAAACTAAAACTACAGGATGTACAGTTTTCAGATAGAACAGAGAAAAGAAGAAAGTCATATTACCTTATGTAAAGTTTCACAACGGATAGAATTGGTAGACTCCTCCAGAAATAACAAATTCAAACAATATTCAAACCGTGGAAAAATTCAAAATTGTATGTTGCCAAATTTAAAAATAAAATTCCTTTTGAAGCTAGTGGTGTTTATGAAATCCCTTGTAATGTGGTTCAGTCTACATTGGACAAACTTGTCGTACAATTGGGACTAGAATCAAAGAACATAAAGCGCACTGCAGCCACTACAGAGAGGACCTTTCGGCAGTAGCAAAAACACGTGGTGGAAAATGCTAATGATCCCACGCACAAGATCCTTTTTTTAAGATACCAAAATTCTATGCACAGAAGAAAACCTTTATCCTCGACTCATAAGAGAATCGATTGAAATTGCCAAGCACCCCAATAAATTCTAATGGGGATATTGTGGTTTTAAAATAAGCAAAACATGGATCCAAAGATAGGGAAACTACTCTCAAACGAAAAACAACAACAAAACAAACAGCAGCAGCAGAGCAGCAAGCAGCATTTAAGGAGTCAAGATGTTTCTAGTTCTTTGGACAATGACAATCAGACCAAAGAAGAAGCAAAAGAAATTTAACAAAAACAATCTCAAATGTACCCAAGTTTTTGGGGGTTGACTCAGATGATGATACGCACAGTCGTATCGAAAACGTAGGTATTTTTAATAAAGCGAACAACAGCGAAATGACTCGTACAATATTGATTTTCTCTAATAATAATAATAAATAATAATAATAATAATAATAATAATAATGATAATAATAAAAATAAATAATAATAAAAATAATAATAATAATTGGATGAGCGAAGCGAAGACTTTCAATTTCACCGACCCCCCAAAAAATTTAGCTCGGGTGTTTTTTTTTTTTTTTTTCTTTTCCGGTTTGTTCGCTCTCTACCCGGCAAACGGTAACATCTTGATAAAAATTTGACACGAACCTTCGTTTTCTCTGAACTTAGCTTGCTAACATTTTTGGTACAATCGAAGAAATATTTCCAGAATATGTACTTTAAAGATTTTTCGATTTTAGTGCGATATTTCGTGCCATTTGGGCAATTCTGACCAAACGGTAGGTTCAACGTTATATTTCAAAATGGACATTAAAGGGAATGTAGTATTGCTTCTGAAAAAAAAGTGAAAAAAATTAGCCAGAAATCGAAAAATAAAGCTTTAATATACATTTTTTGACTTTTTGTGCGATATTTTCGGCATTGGCCAATTCTGACAAACGGGTGGCACAACGTTCATATATAATGGACAAATTAAGGTTATGTTATGTAGTACCTTTTAAAGAAAAAGGGAAAAATTAGCCAGAACCATAGAAATAAAGCTTTAATAAAGTTTTTACGTAAATAAAACCAATGACAAGAAACAAAAAAAACTGACAACATTCACCTACAATGCGAGGCACAAAACAAAGCACTTGCAAAAGTAAAGATATCCACGCAAACTAAAACCCTTAAAAAAGCTCTCTCAACGCGGCGGGACTTTAGGTTTTCCTAGTATAATAATAATCATGGCTTCTTGCACGTCTGTCATTTGTACAAAATCGACCCTCGGCCACCCGACTTCTCGAGCACTGGGGGATGGCCACATGGAGAACCACTCTCCATGTAAAGGGCAAGGTTCACAAGATCACGACGGAGAAATCAAAATCCAAAGGGGGATTTTTTCCAGGGAGATAGCCTCAGCCCCCTGTGGTTTCGCCTCGCGTTGAACCCACTAAGAACATGCTGAGGGAAGTCGGGTATGGTACAGCTCCAGAAAAAAAACCAAGGTCCACTCAAAGCACTGTTCTACATGATGACTTAGATGTACGCATCCAGCTCGATGAACTTTGGAGCCTTTCGAGCTCGTCAGAGCTTCAGCGACGCCATCTGTATGGAGTTTGGACTCGACAAGTGTGCCGTCATGCACGTGAAGAAAGGCAAGGTTCAAGACCCTCAAGGAGGACTGCAACTCGTGGGCGGGGAAGTGATTCGAGATCTGGGCATTGAAGATAACTACAAGTATCTGGGACTTCAACAGCTTCTGGGCATCAGTGATACAGACGCCAGGAAACAGGTCGAGAAGAAGGTCCTCGCCAGGGTTAGCAAGGTTTGTAGGTCGTACCTGAGTTCGAGAAATAAGATCACGGCGATTAACGCGTGGGCATTGCCCGTGGCTTCGTACACATTTGGCTCAGTGAAATGGTCCAACACTGCCCTGCAAGCATTCGATAGGAAGATCCGCTCCGTCATGACCAAGCACAGGATGCAACATCCGAAGAGCTCCGTGGAGCTATTGTACCTGTCGCGCAATGTTGGTGGAAGAGGGCTGCTCAGTGTCGAGGTGCTATGCCACAGCAAGGAACACCAACTCCGAGCTTACTTCTTATCTCGTGAGAATCAGCTGCACAAGGCCATCTGTGCACAGGATCAAGACTATACGCCACTTCACTTGCAAGACGAAGAAGTGCACTTCAGCATCAAGACTGCGACAGAAAGAATGCAACAGTGGAGGAGAAGCCCCTTCACGGTAGGTTTTGCAGCCGAGCTCACTGGGGAGCACACCGACTTGAAACCCTCGACGGAATGGCTCCGCACGGCAGGCCTCTTCAGTGAAACGGAGGGGTTCGTGTTCGCAATCCAGGATCAAGTGGTGCGCACCAAGAACTCATATTATATAATCAAAACGCATATTGTTAATTTAAATTACCTAGGTAGGTAATTTAAATTAACCTAGGTAGGTAATTTAAATTAACAACATGCTATTATTGGATGAGCGCAGCGAGCGTAGCGAGCGAAGCGAAGATTCCATTCTACTACACTGGAGAAAAAAATCCGGAATGTTTTTTTTTTCTTTTTTTTTTTCTTTTTTTTTTCTTTTTGTATTTTTGTCTGTTTGTCCGCACGATTCCGGCTAAACCGATACTCCGATTGAGATGAAATTTTATGGAGGCCTTCGAAATCTCTGAACTTAGAACTGCCACGTTTTTGAGCGCAATCGGAAAATTATTTCTCATGAAAATCGCAATTTTACGATTTTTTTCGATTTTTTAAAAAAACCTACATGCTTTATCACCTACATGCTTTATCCGATTTTAATGATTTTTGCACAGAACCTTTATTTTATGAATTTAGATATTCTTGTGAAATTTGAGCGCAATTGAAAAAATATTTATCATAAAAATCGAAATTTTACGGGTTTTTTCTTTTTTTAAACAATTCTTTGACTTATAACACCTACATGCTTTATCCGATTGTAATGATTTTTTCGCAGAACCTTAATTTTATGAATTTATATATTAGTGTTAAATTTGAGCGCAATCAAGAAATTATTTCTTATAAAAATCGCAATTTTACGATTTTTTTTAACAATTACTATTAATAAATTAAAAAATAAAAGTAAATCTTTAATTTAATTTAATTTAATTTAATTTAAATTTAAAAAAAATTCAACTTAGTAATGATTTTTCCACAGAACAACAGAAATTTCGCATAACACATGGCAGCTCAATGCACCAATTACGCTCATCCAACAACGCGGCGGGACTTAAGCGTTTTCCTAGTATTTATATAATATGCATTTGTAAGACTTGGTCTGCTGTATATCATATTGTCTTTTTTTTGTCTCTGTTGTAATTCACTGGCTTGTGAATCTACAAGGTCTCTTGAATACTACAAACTTCATTATTGGATGAGCGTAACGAGCGAAGCGAAGATTCCATTTCACTACACTGGAGAAAAAAATTCGGAATGTTTTTTTTTTTTTCCTTTTCTTTTTTGTATTTTTGTCTGTTTGTCCTCACGATTCCGGCTTAACCGATACTCCAATTGCGATGAAATTTTATAAAGACCTTCGAAATCTCTGAACTTAGAACTGCCACGTTTTGAGCGCAATCGAAAAATTATTTCTCATTAAAATTGAAATTTTACGATTTTTTTCGATGTTTGAAAAACTTCTTCTGCTTATAACACCTACATGCTTTATCCGATTGTCATTATTTTTGCTCAGAACCTTTATTTTATGAATTAAGATATTCGTGTGAAATTTGAGCGCAATCGAAAAATTATTTCTCATTACTAGGAAAACGCTTAAGTCCCGCCGCGTTGATGGATGAGCTTTTTAAAGTTTTTAGTTTGCGTGGGATATCTTTACTTTTGCAAGTGCTTTGTTTTGCTGCCTACGCATTGTAGGTGAATGTTGTCAAGTTTCTTTTGTTTCTTGTCAATTGGTTTTATTTACCGTAAAAAACTTGTATTAAAAGCTTTATTTCTATGGATTCTGGCTAAATTTTTCCACTTTTTCTTTCAAAAGGTACTACATAACCATAACCTTAATGTCCATGTATAATATGAACGTTGTAGCCCCACCCGTTTGGTCAGAATTGGCCCAAATGGCACGAAAATATCGCACAAAAAGTCAAAAAAACGTATATTAAAAGCTTTATTTCTCTCGATTCTGGCTAACTTTTTCAACTTTTTCTTTCAGAAAGCAATACATCACCATTACCTTAATGTCCATGTGAAATATGAACGTTGAAGCCCCACCCGTTTGGTCAAAATTGGCCCAAATGGCACGAAAATATCGCACTAAAAATCGAAAAAAATCGTAAAAGTACGATATTCATGAGAAATATTTCTTCGATTGTACCCAAAAATGTAGCAAGTCTAAGTTCAGAGAAAACGAAGGTCGTGTCAAATTTTTATCAAGATCGCATATACCGTTTGCCCGGTAGAGAGCGAACAAACAGACGGAAAAACGAAAAAAAAAAAAAAAAAAAAAAACACCCGAGCTAAATTTTTTGGGGGTCGGTGAAATTGAAGTCTTCGCTTCGCTCATCCAAAAATCGAAATCTTACGAGTTTTTTTCTTTTTTAAAACAATTCTTTGACTTATAACATCTACATGCTTTATCCGATTATAATGATTTTTTCACAGAACCTTAATTTTATGAATTAATAGATGAGAGTTAAATTTGAGCGTAATCGAGAAATTAGTTCTTATAAAAATCGCAATTTTACGATTTTTTTCTTTTTTTAAAAATTACAATTAATTAAAAAAAAAAAGTTAATTTTTTATTAAATTTAGTTTAATTTTAAAAAATTCAACTTAGTAATGATTTTTTCACAGAACAACAGAAAATCCGCATTACACATGGCAGTTCAATACACCAATTACGCTCATCTAACAACGCGGCGGGACTTACAGCGTTTTCCTAGTATATAGTTTCATAGTATATGGTCATTACGCTGTTTTCGAACATTCACACCAATTTGTTATTACGAACCATACTATTTCGCAGAATTCAAATCATTATGAGAAATGAAAATATTCCGTAGATAATTTATATATACTTGAATAGGGTTAAAAACATAAAGAAATTTCAATGAAATAAGGAACCATTTGTAAGATTTTGTTCTGCTATAATACAATTGTCTTTGTTTGCGTCTGTTGTTATTCACTGCCCTGTGAATCTGCAAGGTCTCATGGATAATACAAACTCCATGATTTATAGTTTCATTGAATGGAAATTACGCTGACTTGGAATATTCACACCAATTTGTTACGGGACATTAACCTGTGGTCACATCACGAACCATAATATTTCGCAGAATTCAAATCATTATGAGAAATGAAAATATTCCGTAGATAATTTATATATACTTGAGTAGGGTTAAATACATAACAAAAATTTGAATGAAATAAGTAACCATTTGTAAGATTTGGTCTGGTTTATATAATTGTCTTTTTTTTGTCTCTGTTGTATTTCACTGCCCTGTGAATCTGCAAGGTCTCATTAATACTACAAACTCCATGATTTATAGTTTCATGGAATATGGTCATTACGCTGTCTTCGAATATTTACACCAATTTGTTACGGGACATTAACCTGTGGTCACATCACGAACCATAATATTTCGTAGAATTTAAATCATTATGAGAAATGAAAATTTTCCGAAGATAATTATGCACATTATAAATAGTGAGAGTGCATTTCAAATCGTGTTAATGCGTTTCAAAACTTCTGGGGGTGCTCACGTAGCTAAAACGATGAATCTACCCTGGGTTTTGGTTCTACTTCTGCCAGTCTTCATTCAGGTAAATTGACTTTATTTGTTTACATTGTTATTAAATGGTGGTATACTTAAACAGTGGCTTACTTGCCCCAGTACCTGAGCGAGACAATTCTTTTAATTACTTCCGTTCGGGTTTGCGGACAATCCCTGGAAAATATCCATTACTGAAGTATTGATGTGATCAATAAAATCACACTTTTTATGAACTGAATTTTTTGTATATCAAATTCTTACTTGAAATTTTGTTTAACTAACAATTTTCAATCAATAAGATGTTGGTCTTAATTGTTAAGCCTAGAAATACATTTTGATGAAACTTTAATTACGTTTGAATTATTTAAAAACTAGTTAGGAATGGTATTTTATTTTAAAGATTTAATCTTCTGAAGTGAGTGGGATTAGATATAGTTTTTTTTTGTTTAAAATAAGTTTGTTAGCTGTAAACCATATTTTAATTCTAGTCTTTCTTCTGATTTACCCTGAAGAGCTTTGCTGTCATCAGCCTTTATGACTGTGGAAAAATAGTTGGCAAAAAATTCAGAATCATCTATACTTTCAGTTAGATCATTAATAAAGACAATGAAAAATAAAGGGCCAACAATTGACATTTGTGGTACACCCCATATTATGCTTTTCTCAGAGTCCAAAATTGTATGTGAAATCATTGTGCTAGTTATTTCTACACATTGGACTCTGTATGTAAGGAATGATTTTAATAATTTTTGCGCATCACTACGTCCTCCAAATATTCTAACCCTTTCAGACCCGAATTAAATCCGCGTAAATTTGGTAATTTTCATCAAACAATTTGAATTTGTTATTTATTTCTAAGATTTTTAGTGATTTTTTCTTATTTTTAATCATGATTTTAAGGAATTTTGGGAAAATTTTGGATTTGAATTTAAAGCTACATTTTAAGTTTAAATAAAAATTCTAAGTGCACTCCTAAAACAAGATTTTTTTCTGAAGTTTTGCATATTTTGGATTTTGTGTATCTCAAATAGTACATGTAATACTAGAGATATATAAAATTTCCGGGAAAAACAAAAAAACAAATGTTTTTAGGTGTTTTTTGCAGATCTATCTTCTGTTTTCAATCTTCTCTAAAAAAGGTACCATTCGTACCATTGGGACGGGGGGGAAATATTTATTTTTATCCCCACCCCACCCCACCCAATGATAAAAAAAGGGTTAAATTGAAAAACCTATTGTTTACCAGCATTTAAATTCTAAAACTAGATGTCCTCGTTTAGGAACGTCTCCGACGAGTGCCATCTTAACTGAGACCGCGTACATCAAAATCCATCATATTTTAATTTATTTTATTGAAATCCGTAGACGTGTTTATGGTTCATAAAAAATACAAAATATTAATTTCATTTTAAATACATTCACTTTATTTTTATAAAAAAAAAAATGTTTCAAAAATACCTGAACGATTGCAAAGAAGGTTGCTAATGTGGATGTCCATTGGCCAACCCTCAGCTGTAAGTCTCTAAACATAGTGTAAAGGCCACTTAAGAGGACGGACTACCACCAATATTAAAACCACGCGAAATAACCTCATTTTATTAATAACACATAATGCCACACAAAAACGAAAAAGTGGATACTAGGTCCCATGTGGTTTAGTTAGATCTATATCTAGCATAAAACCTTTTTCAAATATTGTAACCAGTAATGATTTTAATCAAGGTTTTAAGAAAATTAATGTATTCTGTAATAAAAAACGTTAAATAGGCCCTACTGTTCACAATATTTGAATAATTTTTCATACAATTTGTAGTTTAAACGAAACTACGTAAGACCTAGGAGCCCTTTTTTGATTTTATGTTACGGTTTAAGAAAAATAATTAAAATAAGGTTATTTCGTGTAGTTTTAATATTGGTGGTGATCCTTCACCTTAAGGGTGCCAGGATTACTTGTAGCCACGCCCCCTGAGGACGAAGCCCCGCCCACTCTCTGTACTGAACTCTCTTCTGTCATGTCTGCAGCCGTCCCACCAACAAGAGGAGCCGGCTACCAATAGTGACGCTTGTCAACTAGTCGCTAAATCCAAGTTCCTGGACGTAGTGTGCAAAGCCCCCAACGGTACCAAGGTTCCTTGTAGCCACGCCCCCTAGGAGAAGCCCCGCCCACTCTCTCTGTACTGAACTCTCTTCTGTCATGTCTGCAGCCGTCCTACCAACAAGAGGAGCCGGCTACCAATAGTGACGCTTGTCAACCAGTCCCTAGATCCAAGTTCCTGGGTGTAGTGTGCAAAGCCCCCAACGGTTCCAGGGTTCCTTGTAGCCACGCCCCCTGAGGATTAAGCCCCGCCCACTCTCTCTGTACTGAACTCTCTTCTGTCATGTCTGCAGCCGTCCTACCAACAAGAGGAGCCGGCTACCAATAGTGATGCTTGTCAACCAGTCCCTAGATCCAAGTTCCTGGGTGTAGTGTGCAAAGCCCCCAACGGTTCCAGGGTTCCTTGTAGCCACGCCCCCTTAGGACGAAGCCCCGCCCACTCTCTCTGTACTGAACTCTTTTCTGTCATGTCTGCAGCCGTCCTACCAACAAGAGGAGCCGGCTACCAATAGTGACGCTTGTCAACCAGTCCCTAGATCCAAGTTCCTGGGGGTAGTGTGCAAAGCCCCCAACGGTACCAATGTTGATTGTTACGAAGCTCTTACGGGAACAACGGCTCGCCCTGTCTGGAAGAAATCTCTTGTGGGAAAGAACAATGATTCTACGTCGAGATCTGCGGGTATCGTTTGCGACGAATCTGGAAGGTGGAAGCTGTTTGACGGTTTGTTTAAACCATATGGATAGAAATACAAAAAGAGACATTAAACATTACCTATGGTTGTGTCAAGTTTGTTGCTGAGTTATAAAGCTGCACTAAAACGGTCGTAGTTATCTGTTAAAATTGAATAGCAATATAATTACATAGTAAACGAGCTATTCTGTTTATTTTATAATATTTTTATATAATAGGTGAAGGTGAAAAAATTTTTCTTTTTCTTATCTTTCTCCGTATCCCGTAAAAAACCTTTTTTCCCTTTTTTATTCAAGTTCATCTTTCATTCAACCAAATTTCAACCATTTTAATTTGACTTTCATAATATCGGTAAGAGTTCAATGGAATAGCCTTAAAAGGTAACGTGTAGCAGTCGCAATAACACATTGTGACATTTTACTTACATGACTGAAATCGTGTAATAAAGTTTTTAAATAATGATGGTGTGTTGATGAAGAATGTGAGTGTTACGGTTTTGTGAGTGCATATTTACAAATATGATATTTAAAATAAAATATTATTCTTTATACCAAAAAAAAGTTGAACAATTTCTACTTTCTTATGGTATTAATTGCCATTTTATTTCATCTATTTGTGTTGTACAGGCCCTGCAGACTACGAGAATATACCTGGCATTGGACGGTACAAGTTCTATCCTTACCAGGAACATCAGGAAGTGAACGGAGATTTCTGCGCAAAGGACTCGGCTCACTTGCTCGTCATAGATTCGGAAGCAGAATTCAACGCTATTAAGGCATTCTGCAATCGGAAAGAAGAACGAACTGCTATAGGTTCCATTTTCTTAGGTATCCATTCGTGGGTCTATGACAAGAAGTTCACGACAGTTACATGTAAGTAGCTTGTGTGGCATTGTCTGTAAATCCCATTCTCTTCTAATTTTGTATTAATTTTACAAAATACATATTTAAAATGTTTATTTTTGTTAATAAAGTTTTTGTCAATACAAATTACTATTTTAAAATATAACACGTTATAAAATACCAAATTTACAAATTAACCAAATTATTGAAATTACAAAATTCAAAATACGATCTAAAACTATAGATCTTTTTTAGTTTGACGTAACACATGCGCATACAACACCCCCCCCCTTCCCCCCCCGCCACTCGCTACACGTTTTATATTTTCCTAATTTGTGTTGGATTAAGTTCAAGAGTTTTCCTCTTGGTATAAGTTGGTATTTTTTTTCAATGTCGTAAAGCTGAAAAAAGCTGTGTGAGATGTATATTTATTATTTTGTTGTCTGAAATATTTTTTAAAATAAAATTTTCTTTGAAGAAAACCTACGTACACGACCATTATTGGAGAAACATAATAACATTGCAGCTTACCGTCTCTAGTTGGTCATTTTTCGCTTGTCCATGGTGTCAGCGTCTACAGGGTGGGCTTGGTCTACTTTAACCTTTTCTAGAGTATGATCGTAATATTACGACCGCGCGCTTTGCATTTTTTTTTTTTACTTGAATATCGAACTCACCATCAATGAAGTCATCTTCAGAACTTAAATGTACATTTCTAGTTTTATAGGCCAAGTTAAATAATCTGCAAAAAATTGTTTAAAAAACCATTCCTGAAAAGGTTAAATGTAATGTACCCCATGTACTGGAAATCAGTTATGTGACTTTGTGAGTGGACTCTTTAAATGAGAATTAATTTATTAATTAATTTATGCTTCGTTACATACAAAAGATTTAAATATATTGTCTTTTGTTTTCAGTTAATGAGTATAAGGAGACCCCATATATGGGCTGGGAGAAAGGCGAGCCGAGCTACAGTCCCAATGAGAAATGTGTCACCGTACAGTTTCCAGCCTGGAAGCTAAACGACGTCAAATGTACCAATCCTTTCCCATTTATTTGCGAGAAATATTAAATTTCAGTAAAAATATTGTACACCTACAGTGATCAGACTGTGCAAGTCTTTGTAATGTCAATTTCTTTAACATGGGTTGCGCTTTGAGCCGATGAGACGAACTTAAGTTTCCTTAAATATGAATTAATCTTATGTAAGTATCATAAGTACTATTAGTGGTCCCAACGAAAGAATGCAGGTGGCTCGAAATTGTTTTCCCAACATAACAACTTTGTCAGTTCTATTCACGCTAGCTCAGCGTGGATCTTGCACACGGACGAACTCTGTGATCTAGCACATATAATTTTTGCTTGCGTTGGTAAAAGATATTTCTCTTTCATACACAAAGGCGATATTCCTTTTACCGCGTATTCATTCTACCCACACCACTACCAAGCATCTGCATTCTTTCGTTGGAGCAAGTATATGACCATGTGAACACCAAACTTATAATGATATGTTTAATTCAAGACTGTTTGCCGAGCTCGGGCCACCTTGTTTTACAACGTTAAATGCCCATTTAAAAATACGCTTGATCGTCAAATCCAGCTTCTTTCACATACACCCTGGATCGCTTTTTGACCTTTAATTTCCATTAAAAAAATATATTTTTGGGAGGCTGTTCAGAAAGGATAGAGCATGTCGCTATCAAAACACATTTTGACATTTCAGCTAATTGTCTCCTACATAAAATAAGATAATTACTACAATTAAACAGTTTGGTGTCATATTTACGGTCTGTATTAAGAAAAGTGAGCAATATTTGGAAAATGTGCTTTGATACCGCATATAACACATTCTTACATGACATTTTGATGCAAACCACAACCTGATAGGACCAGACTTTCCTGTGCGTTCTAACTTATGGTTGGAAGAATTTTAAATATTGATGATTATAATGAATTTTATTTGGTAGCTGCAGCCAGGTACATTAATATTTGCAAAATGTCGGTTGAAAGACTGTTTGGAATACATATTTAATAATTAAACATACTTTATTTTTATAAATTGACTTACAAATTTGTTTATGACTTTTGTTTAAATTTCTGTGTAAAAATAATATTTGTGAGCACTATGTCTATCTATGGGTTTCTGCATCATTGTATAAAGTGTATTATTTTTGACAGCCCGCACACAAAAGGTTTTCTCTTACGCGGACTTCCTATAAAGTATAGGCCCATTTGTATTTTTTTTTATCTCATCGCAGAAATGCTCTTAGTGTAAAACTTTGTATTGTTTACTGTACTGTAGTGATGTAATATTGTATACTTACATTGATATTCATGTTACGTCTGGTCACTGTCACGGTCACCTTTCTACGTACATACTCGTGTTACGTGTTGTTTTGGTGTTTAAAAAAGTATGTATATGAGTTTTCAATTCAATAAAGCCTCAATATAAGATGTGTATATAACATTTTATTTTATATACCATAAATGAACATACAATTATTTAATAAAAAATAAAAAATGGCATTGAAAGTACATACTCAGACATGATAAGTGATTTTCAATGATATGAAGTAAAACATAGTTCGCCAAAGAAATTGATTGATTGGATATTGCTTAACGTCTCATATTAATGCAACTTGGCTAATCGAGACGAAGGGAGGGACATAAGGGATGACGCAGGGGGACAAGGGATGGACAGGCCTGTGCTGGTCAGAACCAGCCACAAGCATAAGGGGAGGGCAGGGGTTCGCCCACGTCCTGGTCGTCTCCGTCTGTGTCATCATCCGTCCGTGTTGTCTTTGTCGTCGCCGTCGGGGAGGAAGTCAAAGGGAAGGGGTTCCCCGACGACGACCCAGAGCTCGCCATTAGTTTCAGGGAGTAACCAGAGGTGACATCCCTGGGGAAAAAAGAAATATTAAAGTATCGGTCAACCGGGGATACTTTATACAAATTTTTACTTTAACTGGGTTCACATTTGATTCATTGCATGAAATTGAATGTAAAAGTAAATATATGTTCAATAGCCAACAAATATCTTACTTTAGAAATGAGAAAAAAAAAACTTTAAAAAAATATTAACACATATTTTGCTAAAGTTACCCCATGGAATGGTGCGACACCATAAGATAGATAGTAAAGATGAGCATTAGGTCACCTGGGGTAACTCTGTACTGTCTAAAATTAATTAATAAAAGAGGCATACACAGGCCGTTTTGTTCTCTTTTTCATGTGATTTGGGTTTATTTGGACTAAGAGCGCGTCAACCGTAAGGACATAATGCACCACTCGAGCCTAGGGGATATGGGGAGAAAAGGCCCATGCTGGTCTGAACCAGTCACAGGTTGGGAGAGAAAAGGGGGGTTCTCACGTCGCAGTCGTCATCGTCTTTGTTGTCGTTCGTGTTTCATTGTCATCGTCGTCGGGGAGGTCGTCAAGGGAAGGGGGAGGTGTCCCCGACGACAATTGCTGAACTCGCCTCTAGTTTCGGGGAGTATTATATACTCTACTCTTACTATCTGAGATTTTGAAGTTCATAATTTAGACGGGTCATTTGCAACTATTCTACAATACTTGAAAATAATGCAGTAGGTATAGTAGCCCCAGCTGACGGTAATGTTAGTATTATTTTGTCTAGTCCTATAGCCCAATGGAACTTTCGACCTACACTGTTGTATTATAAATGATTATCTACATCTGGGCCTAGGCCAGGGACAGTTTCTGATTTGTTTTATGAGAGAAGGCCTAATGACAACTTTTCTCGTATCACACATAGAAGCAAAATTAAAAATGTCCTCCATTTGTTTACGGATTTTCTTATCCCCGTGCAAGGCGGAACCGCACTTTACCGCCTAACTCTGCTTATACCGTCAACAAGTGTCAAGTAACTATAGTTACTTGTTGATTATATTCTTGTATAAGGCTTATATTGAATCCTTTATTTGGAAGCCTTCCAGCAAACTTTTTCAACTTTTTCTTTCAAAAGACCCTATATCACTATTACCTTAATATCCATGTAAAATATGAACGTTGTAGAACCACCCGTTTGGTCAGAATCGCGGGCCAATTGAAATTGACGAATTAGACAGTAGCAGTAGCAGTAGTAGAAGTAGCAGTAGTAGCTAACATCCTTAAAGTGATTTTGAGCATGTTTCAAGCCATTTTTTCACCAAGAAGGAATGCTCGTATCCCAACCAAATTTGGCATGTGTTGTCAGGTACTCTCGATTTTGATAGTATTCAAGTTCACATCACGTTTCATGACTGCTGGGTAACACCTCGAAATCACCCCAACTCTGCTTGCTGTATAAGGTGCTTGAGTGTGTAGCGCACCGCGGCTATGCTGCGGCGCCCTGACGGGCACCTAGATTTACCACAATTCAGAAATTAAAAAAGTCCGCCCCAACCGGGATTCGAACAACGGGTCTCCCGCATTCCAGGCGAGCGTCCTAACCACTAGACTAGACCATCAGGACGGGTTTACTTTAAGGGGAATCCATAGACCCAAATATGATTTCTAAAGAATGCAGTAAAGACGTCTGAAAAGTAAGTAGAATGTAAGAGGGGCTTAATAAATGAGCAGATTATTATTTTGAAATTGAAATTTTTTGAAATCAGTTGCTCAAGTTCAAAATTAAATTTTTTAGCAGCGGTTTTTTGTATATTATTTCTACACTCCTTTATCTACAACCTAAATATAAGTATTATTGGTTTTATATGGTTTCTGGCGTTGCACGATTTTTTCTGTTAAACGGTACAAAATTTGAAATTGTACCGGCAGGCGAAAAAAATTGTGCAACGCAACAAACCATATAAATCCAAAAATCCTTTTATTTAGGTTGTAGATAAAGGAGTGTAGAAATAATATACAAAAATCGCTGCTAAAAATTAAATTTTGAACTTGAGCAACTGATTCCAGTATTTTGAATAAAATTGTTGATTCTGAGGTTATGTCCCGTCAAAAAAATTTCAAAATAATAATCCGCTCATTTATTAAGCCCCTCTTACATTCTACTTACTTTTCAGACGTCTTTACCGCATTGTTAAGAAATCATATTTGGGTCTAGGGATTCCCCTTAATCTTTGAATTGTAGTTGCATTATTAATCTGAATGGATGGAACAGTACTGCAACGAATATCTGCTGCCTTTGAACTGACCACCAAACATTAATTATAATGTCATTCATTACCTTTACGAAGGTATGAGCGAGGGTTTATTTCTCGATTTCGATGGTCGGGAAACACTCCCGTAGGTATAATTATTATTTACTACAATTCAGATATTAAAAAATGGACGCCCCAACCGGGATTCGAACCACGGGTCTCCCACATTCCAGGCGATCGTCTTAACCACTTGACCATCAGGACGAGTACATTTTAATCTTTGAATTGTAGTTGCATTATACATCTGAATGGTTAATTTTTGAAATTAACTTTGATTAATTCAAAGATTAAAAGACGCTCGCCTGGAATGCGGGAGACCCGTGGTTCGAATCCCGGTTGAGGCGGACTTTTTGAATTTCAGAATTGTAATAAATAATAAAATAAAATAATATGTTGTATACACATTAATTTTTTGAGGCTTTATTGAATTGAAAACTCATGAACATACTTTTTTAAACATCAACACAACACATAACACGAGTATGTTCATAGATAGGTGACAGTGACAGTGACCAGACGTAACATGAATATCAATGTTAGTATACAATATTACTTCACTACAGTACAGTAAACAATACAAAGTTTTTACGAGCATTACTGCGATGAGATAAGGAAAATGCAAATATGCAAATCCATACGTTATAGGAAGCCCGCGTAGGAGAAAACCTTATCTGTGGGGGCTGTCAAAAATAGAACACTTAAATGTTACGATGCAGAAACTCATAGATTCAACAATGGGTATAAGACATAGTGCTCACAAATATTATTTTTACAGAGAAATTTAATCAAACGTCATTAACACATTTTTAAGTCAATAAAAATAAAGTATGTTTATTATTAAATATGTGTTCCAAACAGCCTTTCAGCCGACATATTGCAAGTATAAATGTGCCTGGCATACATCGACCGAATTAAATTAATTATAATCATCAATATTTAAAATTCTAATCAACCATATGCTTAGACTGTTGGCTGAGATAAATATTTGATTTGAGCCAGGATTTGACGCAGAACGCAGAGAAAGAACGCGCTTGAAAGCACTAACGCTTGCCGTATCAGGTTGTGGTTTGCACCAAAACGTTAAAAAAGAAAGTTTTTTACGCGGTATCAAACAAACAAGAATACTAGGAAATAAATCTAAGCAAATTAAAACTAACATTGGGGTTCCCCAGGGGTCTGTTCTTGGACCTCTGTTGTTTATTGTTTACATAAATGACATGCCTGAATCTCTTTTAAGCACATTTGTAAACCTTTTCGCAGATGACACACTCATTTGGTATGCAGGTAAAGATTTGAAAGAAGTGTGTGATATAATAAATAGTGATCTTAAATTATTATGTGATTGGTTTATGAGGAATAAGTTGAAGCTTAATGTAACCAAAACTCAATGTATTCCTTTTTCAAATTCATTCGTTAAAATCAATAATACACTACGCATTAATCCAAATAATAATAATAATCCAAACTAGATTTTCAAAGTAATGTAAAGTATTTGGGGGTTATTATAGACCAACTTTTAAATTTTCATGATCATGTTCAATATATATCAAAAAAGATTAGCAAGAAAATTGGTTATATGTACAGAATTAGCAAACACTTAAGTCAATGGTCAAGATTGATGATATATAAAACAATAATCATACCTCATTTTGAATACTGCACTTCTTTACTCTGGAAATCTGGTACTGATAACATAAGAAAGTAACAAATATTGGAAAATAAAGGAATGAGAATTATATTGAGGGTTAACAAAAGAACACATGTTAGAGATATGTTGGATGTTCTTGAATGGATGACGGTTGAGCAAAGATTGGGCCTGAAGGTACTAATTTCCATCCGCAATGTTGTGGATGGAAAATTCAATGACAACTTTGATGAGTTCATTAACAAAAATAATGAAGTTCATGATCATCAAACTAGGCAGGCCAATCAATTTCATTTAAACATACAAAATATGACTGTTAACCAAAAATCAATTTTTATTAATGAAATCAAATTATATAATAGTCTACCAAGCGGTATCAAAGAAAGTAGATTCAATATATATAAAACTGAATGTATTAATTTTTTAAAATCTGAATTTCCATATGAAGGAATGTGACTGAAATTGTTGGAATAGTTTAATTTTGTATTATGTATAGACTCTGTTTTCTACTTATGTGAAGCGCATAATTGTATATTATGTTATATTATTTGTATTTGTATTGTATTTTATATTGTATGTTATGATTGTAACATGTAACGAACTAGCGAAAGCTAAATAAATAAATCATACTACTACTACATTTTCCAAATATTGCTCACTTTATGACACCAAACAGTTAATTTGTAGTAATTTCCCAATTTTGTGTACAAGACAATTATTTGAAATGTCAAAATGTGCTTTGATAGCGACATGCTCTTAATCCTTTCTGAACAGCCTCCCAAAAATATTTTTTTTAGATGGAAATTAAAGGTCAAAAAGCGATCCAGGGTGTATGTGAAAGAAGCTGGATTTGACGATCAAGCGTATTTTTAAATGGGCATTTAACGTTGTAAAACAAGGTGGCCCGAGCTCGGCAAACAGTCTTGAATTAAACATATCATTATAAGTTTGGTGTTCACATGGTCATATACTTGCTCCAACGAAAGAATGCAGATGCTTGGTAGTGGTGGAGGTAGAATGAATACGCGGTAAAAGGAATGTCGCCTTTGTGTATGAAAGAGAAATCTTTTACCAACGCAAGCAAAAATTATCTGTGCTAGATCACAGAGATCGTCCGAGAGCAAGATCCACGCTGAGCTAGCGTGAATTGACAAAGTTTTTATGTTGGGAAAACAATTTCGAGCCACCTGCATTCATTCGCTGGGACCACTATAGTACTTATGATACTTACATAATTAAATTCATATTTAAGGAACTTTAGTTCATCTCATCGGCTCAAAGAGCAACCCATGTTTATGAAATTGACAATACAAAGACTTGCACAGTCTGATCACTGTAGGTGTACAATATTTTTACTGAAATTTAATATTTCTCGCAAATAAATGGGAAAGGATTGGTACATTTGACGTCGTTTAGCTTCCAGGCTGGAAACTGTACAGTGACACATCTCTCATTGGGACTGTAGCTCGGCTCGCCTTTCTCCCAGCCCAGATATGGAGTCTCTCGATAATCTTTAACTGAAAGAAAGAAAGGAAATTTAAAATCTTTTGTTTATAACGAAGCATAAATGAATCAATAAATAAATTCTCATTCATAGAGTCCACTCACAAAATCACAACTGATTTTCAGTACATGGGGTACATTAAATTTAAAGTAGACCAAGCCCACCCTGTAGACGCTGACACCATGGACAAGCGAAAAATGACCAACTTGAGACGGTAAGCTGCCCTATTATGATGTTTCCCCAATAATGGCCGTGTACGTAGGTTTTCTTCAAAGAAAAATTTATTTTAGAAAATATTTCTGACAACAAAATAATAAAATGTACATCTCACACAGATTTTCTCAGCTCTACGACATTGAAAAAAATATCAACTTATACCTACAGGAAAACACTTGAACTTAATCGAACACAAATTACGAAATTATAAAAACGAGTAACGAGTGGGGGGGGGTCGTATGAGCGTGTGTCACGTCAAACTAAAAAGATCAATTGTTTCAGATCGTATTTTTAGTTTTGTTTTTTCAATAATTTGGTTAATTTGTAAATTTGGTATTTTGTAACGTGTTGTATTTTAAAATAGTAATTTGTATCGATAAAAGCTATATTTACAAAATATATACATTTTAAGTATGTATTTTGTAAAATTAATACAAAATTAGAAGAAAATGGGATTTACAGACAATGCCACACAAGCTACTTACAGGTAACTGTCGTGAAATTCTTGTCATAGACCCACGAATGGATACCTAAGAAAATGGAACCTATAGCAGTTCGTTCTTCTTTCCGATAGCAGAATGCCTTAATAGCGTTGAACTCTGCTTCCGAATCTATGACAAGCAAGTGAGCCGAGTCCTTTGCGCAGAAATCTCCGTTCACTTCCTGACGTTCCTGGTAAGGATAGAACTTGTACCGTCCAATGCCAGGTATATACTCGTAGTCTGCAGGGCCTATATGCAACACAAATAGATGAAATAAAATGGCAATTAATACCATAAGAAAGTAGAAATTGTTCAACTTTTTTTTTTGGTATAAAGAATAATATTTTATTTTAAATATCATATGAATTGTAAATGTGCACTCACAAAACCGTAACACTCACATTCTTCATCAACACACCATCATTATTTTAAAAACTTTATTACACAATTTCAGTCCTGTAAGTAAAATGTCACAGCGTGTTATTGCGACTGCCACACGTGAACTCTTACCGATATTTTGAAAGTCAAATAAAAATGGTTGAAATTTGGTTGAATGAAAGATGAACTTGAATGAAAAAGGGAAAAAAGGTTTTTTACGGGATACGGAGCAAGAAAAGAAAAATAAAACATTTATCACCTTCACCTCTTATTTAAAAATATTATAAAATAAACAGAATAGCTCGTGTACTATGTTATTATATTTCTATTCAATTTTAAAAGATAACTACAACCGTTTTAGTGCAGCTTTATAACTCAGCAACAAACTTGACACAACCATAGGTAATGTTTGTAATTTTTTTTTATTATTTCTATTCATATGGTTTATACATACCGTCAAAGGGCTTCCACCTTAAAGATTCATCGCATACGATATCCACAGATTTCGACGTAGAATCATTATTCTTTCCCACAAGAGATTTCTTCCAGACTGGGCGAGCCGTTGTTCCCGTAAGAGCGTCGGAACAAGGTACCCTGGTACCATTGGGGGCTTTGCACACTACGCCGAGGAACTTGGATTTAGGGACTGGTTGACAAGCGTCACTATTGGTAGCCGGCTCCTCTTGTTGGTAGGACGGCTGCAGACATGACAGAAGAGAGTTCAGTACAGAGAGAGTGGGCGGGGCTTCGTCCTAAGGGGGCGTGGCTACAAGGAACCCTGGTACCATTGGGGGCTTTGCACACTACCCCCAGGAACTTGGATCTAGGGACTGGTTGACAAGCGTCACTATTGGTAGCCGGCTCCTCTTGTTGGTAGGACGGCTGCAGACATGACAGAAGAGAGTTCAGTTCAGAGAGAGTGGGCGGGGCTTCATCCTAAGGTGGCGTGTCTACAAGGAACCTTGGTACCATTGGGGGCTTTGCACACTACGCCGAGGAACTTGGATTTAGGGACTGGTTGACAAGCGTCACTATTAGTAGCCGGCTCCTCTTGTTGGTAGGACGGCTGCAGACATGACAGAAGAGAGTTCAGTACAGAGAGAGTGGGCGGGGCTTCGTCCTAAGGGGGCGTGGCTACAAGTAATCTTGGCACCCTTAAGGGGAAGGATCACCACCAATATTTTACGCGGTGTGACTCGTAGGTCTTGTGGTTAGCCTACCTGTTTCCAATGAAGAAGGTTCAGTGCTCGATTCCCGCTAATAAACCGCTAAAGTAAGAAGCCATAACGTTGATTGAATAAAAGTGGCTAAAAATTTAACTACAAGATAAAACAAAAAAGCGGTAGATTCCTTCATGCACTATCTGTATGTTTGTCTGTATGAAGCCTCTGACTTATCAATTAATAACCTATTAAATCTAGGACATCTAAATCTTACTTTCCTTGATTACTTGCATAAGACAAACAAGAGCCCAGTAAATTCTATATATTTTTTATGAAACTTGACATTAATGAAATACAAAACATTGTGGGAAAGTTAAAATCATCCTACTCTTCAGGAATCGATGGCATATCCGTTATTGTTTTGAAGAAATGTATTATGTTAGCTGCACCGCTGTGTGACATTTACAATACCTGTCTTCAAAGGATGGGGTCTTTCTACAAGCTTTAAAAATATCCAAAATTTTTCCCATACATACAAAAGAAAGTAAACTCCTTGCAAGTATTTATAGATCAATTTCTATTCTACCTGCTGTTTAAAAAATATTGGAATTTTTTTTATAACATGGTGATAAGGGTTTTAGAAAAGCACAACATTCTAACAGATAGACAAAATGGGTTCCGAAAGGATAAATCTACTATTGATACAATTAGAAGATTTCTACTAAACGTAACTAGTGAAATGGATTAAAATATTGATACTCTGGGTATTTTCTGTTATATAATCCTCACTAAATTAGCCCTCTCAGACCACACGTCCCCATACGAAGACATCAAGTTTTAGAATTTAAATGCTGGTAAACAATCGGTTTTTCAATTTAAACCTTATCTTTTTTATCTTTTTTGGGGGTGATGGGGGACGGGGGATAAAAAATAAATATTTTTCAGCCGTCCCAATGGTACGAAATGGTACCTTTTTAGAGAAGATTAAAAAAATAGAAATCTGCAAAAAGCAGCTAAAAACATTTGTTTTTTTGTTTTTTCCCGGAAATTTTATATATCTCTAGTATTGTATGCACTATTTAAGGTACACAAAATCCAAAATATGCAAAACTTCAGAAAAAATCTTGTTTTAGGAGTGCACTTAGAATTTTAATTTTAACTTGAAATGTAGCTTTAATTCAAAATCCAAAGTTTCCCAAAATTGCTTAAAATCATGATATAAAATATTAAAAAAATACTAAAAACCTTAGAAAAAGATGACAAATTCAAATTGTTTGATGAAAATTACCAAATTTACACTGATTTAATTCGGGTCTGAAAGGGTTAGAATATTTGGAGGACGTAGTGATGCGCAAAAATTATTAAAATCATACCTAACATTCAGAGTCCAATGTGTAGAAATAACTAGCACCTAAAATAGTATGGTTTCACATACAATTTCGGACTTTGAGAAAAGCATAATATGTGGTGTACCACAAATATCAATTCTTGGCCCTTTATTTTTCATTGTCTTTATTAATGATCTAACTGAAAGTATAGATGATTCTGAACTTTTTGCTGACTATTTTTCCACAGTCATAAAGGCTGATGACAGCAAAGCTCTTCTTGGTAAATCAGAAGAAAGACTAAAATTAAATTATAGTTTACAGCAAACAAACTTATATTAAACTCCAAAAAACAAACTATATCCAATCTTACTCACTTCAGAAGATTAAATCTTTAAATAACATACCATTCCTAACTAGTTTTTAAATAATTCAAACATAATTAAAGTTTCATCAAATGTATTTCTAGGCTTAACAATTAAGTTTAACATCTAATTGATTGAAAATTGTCAGTTGAACAAAATTTCAAGTAAGAATTTTATATTAAAAAAAATACAGTTTATAAAAAGTGTGATTTTATTGTACTCATCAATACTTTAGTAATAGATATTTTCCAGGGATTGACCCCAAGCCCGAACGGAAGTAGTTAAAAGAATAGTCTCGCTCAGGTACTGGGGCAAGTAAGCCACGGTTTAAGTATACCAGCATTTAATAATAATGAAAATGAAGAAATGAAGTGAAAATGAAATGAAGTCAATTTACCTGAATGAAGACTGAGAGAAGTAGAACCAAAACCCAGGGTAGACTCATCATTTTAGCTACGTTGGTATCTCCAGAAGTTTTGAAACGCAGTAACACGATTTGGAATGCACTCTCACTATTTATAATGTGCATAATTATCTTCGGAAAATTTTCATTTCTCATAATGATTTAAATTCTACGAAATATTATGGTTCGTGATGTGACCACAGGTTAATGTCCCGTAACAAATTGGTGTGAATATTCCAAGTCAGCGTAATGACCATATTCCATGAAACTATAAATCATGGAGTTTGTAGTATTAATGAGACCTTGCAGATTCACAGGGCAGTGAATTACAACAGAGACAAAAAAAGACAATTGTATACAGCAGACCAAATCTTACAAATGGTTACTTTTTTCATTCAAATTTCTTTATGTATTTATAACCCAACTCAAGTACATATAAATTATCTACGGAATATTTTCATTTCTCATAATGATTTAAATTCTGCGAAATATTATGGTTCGTGATGTGACCACAAGTTAATGTCCCGTAACAAATTGGTGTGAATATTCCAAGTCAGCGTAATTTCCATATTCAATGAAACTTTAAATCATGGAGTTTGTAATATTCAGGGCAGGGCAGTGAATTTCAACAGAGACAAAAAAAGACAATAATAATTGCTTTATTTCCACATAAAATGTACATGTATATACATGGTATATTTTTTTAAATACCCATAGGCACGGTGCTGTATCTGTTTTAGTAGGGTTTATGGAAATAATCTAAAATTAATTAAATAACACAATAAGATAAGAAATAAGATATAAATATATACATATAAAGGTCTATACAAAAGTCTTCATTAGGCATATATTAACAATTTTTTGTCATCTGACTAAACATGACTAATGGCGTTTTCCATTGGCCGCACTCAGGTCGCACTAGTGCGCCCTAGTGCGCACTGGATTGCCACTTGTCTTTTCATTTGTTCAGTTTTGTGATGTTATTCAAGTGGAGGTTGACAACAATGACATCTCTGCACTCGCCGAGTGCATGCCAATGGAAAACGCAATAAACTGTCATAGGCCATGTGTAAACTTAATGCATTTGACACAACACAACAGAATAAACACAAATTGTACATGTTATAATACATGCAGCATTATAATAACATAAATCAGATGACTTAGATAACAATGTGGGATAAATTAATTAGGTAGGCCTACCAGTGTTAGGTCTAGGTTTCCTTTTTTTTTTATATAAATTTGATTTCATTTGATCAGCTCAACCCTATAGATTGAATTCAGAGTGAGAAGTCTGTATCTTGAAGGTATTCAGCAATTGAGTAGTATGCTTTTTTTAGAAGTATACTTTTGATTTTTTGCTTAAATCTATCTAGGTTGGTTAGGTTTCTTAATGTTAATGGAAGTTTGTTAACAAGTTTTATATGTATGTGTGATGAATTTTGTTGGGTTATTTTCTTATTATGAAAGTCTGCATGAATGTTTTCAGACCAAATCTTACAAATGGTTACTTATTTCATTCAAATTTCTTTATGTAATCAAGGATATATAAATTATCTACGAAATATTTTTTATTTCTCATAATGATTTGAATTCCGCGAAATATTATGGTTCGTTATGTGACCACAGGTTAATGTCCCGTAACAAATTGGTGTGACTGTTCGAAGACAGCGTAATGACCATATTCTATGAAACATAAATCATGAAGTTTGTAGTATTCATGAGACCTTGCAGATTCACAGGGCAGTGAATTACAACAGAGACAAAAAAAAGACAATGTGATATACAGCAGACCAAATCTTACAAATGGTTACTTATTTTATTCAAATTTCTTTATATATTTTACCCTATTAAAGTATTAAATACCTTGCTTTATTCTAATCCACCGGTATGGGTGATAAAACGCAGGTTTGTACATGAAATTCCGTTATTTACTTCTAAGAAAATACTAGAAAAAAATGGTTTACACCCTCACACTGCACTCGAGCTGTAATTTACTCACTAGATTATTACAATTCGTCTCTTCTTTCATACTTATTTTTATTTTATTTATTTCAAGAATATCTCGTAATATTACTTTTCATTGTTAGTAATTTTGATAGTTTCACATTAAAATTGATGATTTCAAATGTGTTTTAAGAGATAGATTTGTTGTCCTTTCCTTTTTTCTTTTTTCTTTTATTTTCTTTTTCTTTTCTTTTTTCTTTTCTTTTAATTCCCCACCCCCTTTTTTTATATTTCGATTCATTTATAAATTGCATTTAATATCCTTTTTATTTGTTATCAAATTTGTTGAGTATTTAATGCATTGTTGTAATATTACTATTTCAAATATTTACTTAAATGTAGTTCATTGTTGTGTCTGCATCTATGTAATTAGATTTATTTAGTTGTCCTCCTTTGTAAATCAGTTTTTATAACTGAATAGGATAGAAGTTAAATAAATAAATAAAATAAATAAATAAATAAATTTCATGAATGTTTACTATATATATTTTGATGTGTGTTAGTATGTTATCTATCCATTATGCTATGATTTGCACTCGTGGAGTATTTGTACTCTGTTGTAATATGCATTATAATAAATAAATACAAAATAAAGACTTTGGTTCTAACATTGTCCAGCACGCCAAACGTCGAAAAGTGCCTTAGGTTTGGAAACAGGAAAAGCTGAAATATGGAGAAAATTCGCGAGAAAAATTGTATAGTGTATTTTAAAACCTTATTTTTAGTACTATGAAATAAAGGTATGAAATGAAAGGTGAACATTCCTGTGTTTTTAAATAAACATAGGCCTATGGTTGAAACTAGAAAGAATCTGGACGATATTACACCCCGTCGAGACCGGCAATACTGACTGAAGTTTTTTTCAAGATTTTTTTCAGTCGTAAATGAGAATGCAAGGGACCTCGCATTTCTAACGCAAATCTCTATGTAACAGCATGTGCGCGCTCGTAGGGGCTAGTGGCAAAAATGTTAATTTTGACTCCTGATGTCAATTAATATTACCGTTTGCTATTTCTTTGGAGTTTATAAATTGAAACGTATTTTGGTGTCGATGCTAACAGAAATCACAAAACTGGTCCCGGATGTTGAATTCAAATTCCGCCGAAATCGGTTCAGCGGTTTGACCTGAGATCACAACACATAAAAACGGATCGAGTCCCATCTGAGTTCGATTGATAACCTTTATCATTGCCAAGTGTCGATGCTTGTTTTTTCTTCGAGATTTGGTTATATAATATTAAACATATTCATTACTTCTTGTACGTATCAATATGAATCCAGACTGTAAACAAGATATTAATTATAATAAAAAATGTAGCATTTGAATTTAATTAGATAATTTAATGATGGATTTGGGACTGATCCAACTTTTCCGTATTGATGAACTCGTACATTTCAAGATGATATCTAGCGTTGTTGATACGTAATCCAACAAAGTGCAACCGAATGTATATAAGCTTGTGTTGGGCAGCACTCAAACTAACATACAACTACAAGATGGCTGCGATCATAAAAGTGTTTCTAGCATCTCAGTGTCTTGCTTCCACCTCGTCAGGACACCAGACTCAATGTCAGAATCAAGATTTATCGAATGTAAGGCTCGTATTGAGGACTCAACAGAACAGCGCAGGAAGATGGATATCGACGGTATGTTGAATTTAGGACCATATTTATTTATTTATTTATTTATTTATTTATTTATTTATTTATTTGTCAATATATCGTTAACAGGGCAGAGCCCCACCAGTAACGTATAATAAAAACATAGACACATGTACAAACATACATGCAAAACATAACTAAAAAATGACAAATACACAGGAACAAAGTACAAACATATAAAAGAAAAAAGAAAAGAAAAGAAACATGACAGTAATAGTCAAAGTCAACCTTAAAATTAAATTAAAATTAAAATTTACACATAATCACGAATTGCTTTCTTGAAAGAAGCCAAGGACACATTTAATGGATCTAGCTCTGACGGAGCTAGATCATTGTAAACTTCCTGAATACGATTCAGGCAAGTGTAACGAAAAACACCTATACGGCATTTTGGCCGCTTCGCGAACGCTTTTTCCAGTCGCGTTGATGGATGCCTTTAAAAAAATATTTAAGTCCAATAATTGTGGGGGGGGGGGGGAAAGTGGGATCACATTACTTTTCAAGTTCAATTAAAAATCGGGGAAAAATCGTTAAAGTACGATTTCCATGAGATTTTTTTTTTCAAATGTCTTTCGAATCATAACACATAATTTCAGTGATTTTAAACGTTCCCCTAAAGTTTAATCAAGATTAGAGTAGCCGTTTGCCAAATATCACGCAAAATCTCATTAAAAATCGAAAAGAATCGTAAAAGTACGATAATCGTAAAAAATATTTTATCGTTGGTATCCAAAAACATGCCAAGTCTAAGTTCAGAGATTTCGAAGGTTCCCTCAAATTTTCATCAAGATCGCATAATATGCCGTTTACCCGGTATAGCGCGAACAAACAGACAAAAAAAACACCTGAGCTAATGTTTTGGGGGGGTCAGTGAAATTGAAGTCTATGCTTCGCTCATCCAAGTTGTTTATTTTGTTTGGATCGTTAATCTTTCTCCTTTCAATGCAGAAGGTCACTGGTTTGATACCCGCTTTAGGCAAAAGAAGTTTTTTTTTAAAATTCTGACGTAAACTCAAGTCAATCCGTTCTTGACTAAAAATTTGTAAACGGTGACATTGGAGCCATCCTATTAGCCTTGTTGATTATGTCGCTGTCCGCGGGTGCAATCGTGTCCAACTTGATTGGTCGGTGCTTCTGACCAAAATATGTCGGTCTCTAGTTGGTCGTTGTTCGCTCGTCGATGGTGTCAAGGCCTACAGAGTTGGCTTGGTCTGCTTTAAAGTTATTATCACAAACTTAAAATTAGTAGTCGTAAAAATAATGCCCAAGATAATCTACATGTCCTTGGCCGATAAGTTAGTGTATTCGGGGAAAGTGTATTTTAAAGGTATGAATATTGTAAAAGCTGGTATTTAGTAACAGAGGTTTGTTAATTGCGCTGTAATTAGATGAGCGAATAGAAGACTTCAAATTCACTTGCCCCGAGAAAAATAGCTCGTTTATTTTACCAACGCTCTCTACCGGGCAAACGGCATATGCGATCTTGATGAAAATTAGAGGGGACCTTCGAAATCTCTGAATTTATATCTTCCAAGTTTTTTGGTACAACCGAAGAAATATTTCTCACGAATATCGTACATTTACGACTTTATTCGATTTTTAATGCGATATTTTCGTGATAGTTCGGCCGATTCTGACCAAACGAGTGGGGCTACAACGTTCATATTGTACATGGACATTAAGGTAATGTCGATGTAGTGCCCTTGAAAGAAAAAGTTGAAAAAGTAAGCCAGAATTTATAGAAATAAAAGTTTTAACATCCCGTAAGTTTTTCCAGGTGTATAATAACAAGTATAACTAGAAACTTGACAACAATCACCTGCAATGCGTACCAAAAGCAATTCTTTGGGCCTCGACATTTTTACATACTATATTTTTAATTGGTTTTACCATAGCAATTCATACTTATTTATAAAAATGTACTTAATTTAACAAAAAATAATTTTGTGATGGAACTTGAAAAGTAATGAGGTACCATGCATACTTATAACTTAGTAATCATTGGACAGAAATAGTCAACCAAAAAAGCTCATCCATCAACGCTACTGGGAAAAGCGTTCGCGAAGCGGACTAGTTTATATCTGGTATTAAGGTGGGTTATGGCGCTTATTTAGAAGAGTACCACTTAGGCTTACATAGAACAAACTTTAAAAGTACCCGCTGAGTAATTATAAGCTGGTTAAGATGTGACTTTTAAATGCCTCCTCACCCACTGATCCCATAAAGCTATATTGACTGTCCTAATGCTCTGTTGACAAACACCATAAATTTTGTTATTGTAATTTGAAATGTACAACTGTATCCCTAGTCTGGGCCCGGGGTAGAATTGGCCCAGAGCATGGCTCTGCTAATCGTACAAGACGATTCAAGAGAAAAAGTCCACCTCGCAAACATCAGCTAGAAAAAGGGGAGTATATTACTTCCCGAATCTAGAGGCGAGCTCTGGCAATCGTAGTCTGGGACACCTCCCCTTTCTCATGACGACCTCCCCGACGACGATGACAATGGCACAACGAACGATGACAAATACTATGGGGGCCGCGACGTGAGAACCCCCTTTCCTCCCCCTACCCGTGGCTGGTTCTGACCAGCATGGGCCTCTCCTTTCCATATGCCCTAGGCTATAGTGGTGAATTATGACCTAACGGCTGACGCTTCCTTAATCCAAACAAACCAAAGAAACAACTGTCCTAATAAATTTTTATTTAAATTTAAATAGCAATTCCCTGCTAATCGTATGCCGCAGTTTATCAATTATACCATTCCACAGGTCGAGGTTGACCAAGATGCGCGCGACCACTGGCAGCTGGCTTTTAAACAGACTACAGAACAACGTCCAAATAATTCTGAGTTCCCGGTGCTGGTGACTGAGATCGGCCTTTTAGGTAAGACTTGACATGATGGGACCTTTACAATTTTCTGGCTCACGTAGGCTATATTCCACTCTTTGTAAGACAAGGCAGTATGAAAATCTTATGATTCTTGCAAAGCCTTGATACTTGAAAATGGAGAATTACGATATGGGATCTGAGTTAGGTTTTACTAGTCAAAGTTAACTTACATCACAACTATTTAGACGCTCGCAGGTAGAAGTTCTCCGTAATAATGAAAAAAAAATTGTGTATAATAAATCTGTCTCATTCTCATTAATTGGATGAGTAAAGTTAATACTTATTTCAGTTACCCCGAGAAAAATAGCTCCGGTGTTTTTGTATGTGTTATTGTCTGTTTTTTCGCTCTCTACCGGGCAAACAGCGTATGCGATCTTGATGAAAATTGGAGGGGACCTTCGAAATCTCCGAACTTAGACCTGTCACGTTTTTGGGTACAATCGATAAACTATTTCTTATGATTATCGTACTTTTACTATTTTTTTCGTTTTTTAATGCGATATTTTCTTGATACTTGGGCCTATTCTGACCGAACGGTTGGAGCTACAACTTACAATAACAGCAGACCATCTCAATGCGTACCAGCTCGCAGTGGGTGTACCAACAACGACTCCAACCGACTGGATCTGTCCCAGAAACCCCCTCTCCTCTACCTTGCCCACCAAGCCCCTTGCCCGGCTACAACCAGTACCTCTAGGTCGGCGCCTAATCTAAATGTTGCTTGTTTCAGCTTTACCTTCCACCCCTGTCACTCCTTCACAAAGTCCATCAGCATCAATCTACCCCACTTGCCCCACCTGTCCCACCTCAATCCCTAAGTCAGCGCCACATGGATACGAGCGGCTCGATGGTGTGGGGTATTACAGAGTTTCCCCTCATGCGAATACCTGGTTGAACGCGAAACGTTTCTGTGAACAAGATGGTGGACACCTGCTAGTTCTCAACACTCAAACAGAAGCTGATGCAATCAAGCAACTTTTAACCCATTATCCTTCGACACCAGGTTCTATCCAGAACGCATTTCTACATATTGGGGCGCAACTAGTTGGCGCAAGATACGTCACAGTTCTTGGTAAGTAAGGTATAATATTCAACTTAAGCGATTGTTTAGGTCGGTCGTCCATCTTAACACCAGCCACCAGTAGAAGAGCAAAATATGTTTGAGAAAGCAGGAGTGGATTTTACGCTACTTTTATGTTCTCGAACTCTATCAGCCATTAAAGTACCAAAACTTTACACAGTTATTAATAGATGAAGAGCTCTTTACTTCATTTTACTTGTGCCTTTCTTATAAAAAGAACATATACCTTTCTTATAAAAAGTTCTTATAATTCATATTCTTATTCTAATATTTTTCTTTCTTAATAATATTATGATAAATGTACTTATTTTCAAGTATTGTATTCTCTCAAGAATTCCAAAAACATCCAAAAAGGTTAATACGTCTGAAATTTATTATTGACCACTATCGCTCTAGTAAAATTAAAATATGCATTAATTGTACATCATCAGCCATTTTACTCCTACCTAAAACTGGTTCACTGTGAATACTGTGAATACTGTGAAACATCAGCTGTGAGCTGATTCCTGTTCGGAACTCCACATCAACGACACAACCAATTACCACGAACTTCTCTTTCTGGAACAGGGGGTTTTCTTTCCTACACTGGATACGAGAGATGGAGTCCCAAACAACCCGACGGTGTCGGTAAAGGCGAGTCCTGTCTGTCGTTATATCGAGTAAATAACCTGCTCAATGATGTCACTTGCGCTTCGATGTATGGATTCATTTGCGAGCACTTGAACCATGCCTAGGTATAGTATCGTATTCTCATTCATTGCTCTGGATGCTTCAACCAGCTGTTTCTTTCCCTGCATCTGTGCAACAAGTTACCCAGTTATGCGCCCCATTCGACCTCGGGAATGCGCTTCAAGCTCCGCAACCGTACGAGCTTGGACCAACTCAAATGCGCGCACTCAGGTGTTAATGATTTCTGCTGAACGGTTGGTAATATCTTTACCAAATTTGTCATGAATGTTAATAAAGTACTTTTATATTGTTATAGTAGATCATGTATTTATTCTTTAAATAAGTGTATATTAGACATAACACTGCTCATTATAAATATTTTCTTTGTGATATTTCGACTTTTATTCAAAAGTTTTTTTTCAAACTTAAAAAAAAAGAACAACAATCTAATCATGATTAATTCCTTTAAAAAATTGAAGAAGTGAATTATTGTAAAATGTTAATAGAATAAATAGTTTTAAGTAAAAACTGAAGACATCAACGATGTTCCTGACATTGAAATTATTTTGAATTCCATAAAACAAAATTGTTGAAGTGGATTATGGTTAAATGTTATAAGAATAAATGGTTTTAACTAATAGTTTCAACATCAATGACATGTTTGTATGATTTATTCCATTATTCCTCATACCAACCTTTCATAATTAAACTGTTCTCTAGCTAAGTGGCCTCGACCTACCCGTTATAACACATCAGAGCTGACGGCACACAGGAAGTATCAGACGAATTGAATTGAACTTCAAAGAACTTGTACATTTAAAACAATATGCAAATTCAATTTCACCAAGCTCTGCAATGATGCTGTCACTTGAGCAGTCAATGCCGGCAACATGGTAGTCTTCTGTTAGATTGATATTATGTTTGTCAAAAGTCACAACAAATAGCAATTTAATGAAAGTTTGTTCGGTTTCTAAATAGCTCAATTGGTAGAGCTATGGCGCGTTAAGCCAGAGATTCTGGGTTCGATTCCAAGTCGGGGCAACCAAACTTCTTAAACCATCAGTTACAAATTCAGTAATAAATGGCGAATAATTAAAAGCTACTATGTTACTTTTTCCCTTTGTAATAATTACCTTAAACTGGCACATGATATGGTCATCACAGAAGCTACAGTAGTCTGTTTGCACAGCAGCAGAGGAAATATAGTCCACATCAAAGCTAACAGTGTAACTAGACACGTGGCTGTCGTCTTTGACCTAGTTTAGCTGCGCACAACTCTGGATCAGAAAATTACATCTTAGGATAGGCCATTCTCCAGATTGTACTGTGTACGATCGACGACATAGTGAGGTGTCACCTGAAAACAATATACGAATAATTTATCTTATTCTTATTCTTTTTCTTCTTCTTCTTCTTCTTCTTCTTCTTCTTCTTCTTCTTCTTCTTCTTCTTCTTCTTCTTCTTCTTCTTCTTCTTCTTCTTCTTCTTCTTCTTCTTCTTCTTCTTCTTCTTCTTCTTCTTCTTCTTTCTTTTTATTCTTTTCATTCTTTTTATTTTCTGTCCATAATACCATCATATTATTATTGAGCGAGCGTAGCGAGCGTCTCCACTTGACTCTTATGGCTCAAATGTCTGGGTTTTTTTTCTGTTACTGCTTCGATACAGGTCGCACCGTTTCTCTGATCGACCTGAAATTTTTCACACATGTACATACCACCTAGGCGGGTTGCTGTATAGTTTTTGAACAAAATCCGATCGTTGGTTATAAAAAATAATAATAATAAAAAAAAAAATGTTCCGACCGTTATGAAATTTTGCAGGGTCAATATGTACAACATTCTCTTCTATTTACCAAATTTTCAGCTAAATCGGTCAAGACCTTAAAGACGTATTGGTATGTAACATTATGGGAATGTCGTACATGGGTCGTTGTTGCACGTACCGATGCTCGCTCAACAACGCGACGGGACTTTAGCGTTTTCCTAGTATATATTTAAGAAAAACGCTCAGACAGACATAATAAACGAATCCTGATACAAAACTGTGTGTAAATCGTAGTAGCTCAGACGAGTTACAGGTTTGTTACCATTATTAATCAAAATATACTATACTTACCTACTCAACTACAGAAGATGGAAGGCTGAATAATGAGAACTTCTTTCACTTGGTATGTGCTTTTTACCTTACGTGCAATAAAAAAGTATGAATGAAAGTAATAAACGCCACTAATCTTGAGTAATAATGGCAAAGTAGAATCGACCCTTTACTTCATTTTGTCCAATCATCATTTCGTTCTATACATATAGGTATATTCAAGATTTATTTGTCAAATATTTTTGTTCTGAATAAGAATTTCTTTGATTACCTACCACGTGATTGCGTTGCAGTGTCAACGATTTTTGAACAAAATAAACGGCACTTTTTCAACACTTTTTCAGTTGCAGTTATGTCTGATTTCGTAATGCACTAGCTAAATATTAATATACCCCCCGTGCCCCGTTTTCACGCAAAGGGAGGGCGAAGAAAGGGAATGTTATACATGGCTCACTCACTCGTCCAACAACGACTTTGGCGTTTTACTAGCAATTATCTCACCACAAACTCGTATGTAAATAACATACAACCCTTGACTCGATGCAAACAATGAATCGCATTTTATTACCACGATACATGAGGAAGGAAATTGCATTGTGCATTATGAATGAAAAAAATTGCAATTAATCGTCTAATTTTGCATTACTTTTCTTTGTCGACGAGATTTAGCAAGCGCAATAATAGGCAGGTCGACCTAGGATCAGTTTTGTTCGATTATCTAGACGAGATCTGTCCTCGCTACAGAATATACCCTACTGCAGACATGGTAGGTCTTAGTGTATTATTAATTCTACACTGGGGTACGGAGAAAAATAAATAATATTATATAAGAATAATTAATTTGTAATAATCAGGCAATTCTACCTCATCCGTTAAGTAAATTTATTTTCGGTTCACAATTTACTCTGCTTTAATCCGTTTTTATATTTTATATTTTGGCGAGAATTTATAGTTTAGAATTTTGTATAACATTTCTATTTTTTATTATTATTACAATGCTTATATTAGCTTCATGTGTTTGTCTGTCTGTCTGTCTAGACGGAATCTTATAATCGATATTTCACCCACTTCTCAATGTCCAATCGAGCTGAAATTTTTCGCACATACGTATTCTTGATGACAACAGACGAATCAATTAACAGAATCACTAATTAATCAATTAATTTATCATAATTAATAAATCAAAGTTTTAAATGGGAATAGATATTTCACCCACTTACCAATGTCCGATCGAGCTGAAATTTTTCACATACCTATATTCTTGATGACAATACATGAATCAATTTCACATTCACTAGTTAATCAATTATTTAATAATAATTAATTAATCAAACAGAGCTTCATATGGGAAATTAGCCACAGCTAGTAAGGATGGGCCAACCAGATGCAGAAATTCGTACACGTCCAGTGAGCACATATTCGATTTACAACATTCATTAAGACTAAAAAGTATAAAATAATATTTCATAAAAATTTAAACAACGCTCATATTTAAATGTACTAAAAAGTAAAAAGTAAATTTTTGACCAACAAATTTTTGCCTTACTCGGAAAATAAAAGCGTTGGGCGCTTTCCCTCCATGAACAACAAAATTCTGTAATCCATATCAATACCGTAAGCGCCCAACGCTTTTATTTTCCGTGTAATGCAAAAATTTGCTGTGCGAAAATTTATTTTTTACTTTTTAGTAGGCATACATTTAAATATGAGCGTTGTTTTAAAAAAAATCATGTAATATTTTTGCATCAGAAAGTATTGGGAATTTATATACAAAGCCTACGGTACGGTATAATACGGAATGCGGTACATCCTTGAACTATGAAACTTGGGCCACACTTAGATGTACCTCAGACGCAGTATCTTTTGCTTTCAAAACCAAAATCGGGTATCAGGGACCTAAAGAAATCAAAATTTTGGATGATAATCAAAACACGAATTACAAAGGCGTGGTTATTTGTACAAACTTGAAATTGAACATGCTCTATACCATTATATATATATCGAGCGTCCAAAACAAAAAGGGTTAAATTTAAGGGGACCGTGGGCCCAAAAATGTTAAAAACGAACTGGCTTCTCACTGAATTCCAACGCTTTACTCGAATATCACTTAAAGTACTACACGCCTCGATAGAAAACAAACAGCAAAAAGATGTAATATCCCCCACAAATATAAAAAAAAAAAAAAAAATTGCAGCCAAGCTCTCCTTCAAAAGTCTTCGGCTGTGAATGCTCCGAGATATAGAACCTGAGCCAAGCTTTTCATTCTTTCTCCCTAATTTCTAGTTGAAAATAAATAAGATCATTTTGCCTGTTGTCGAGCGCCAAGTCAACCATTCTCGTGGTAAGGAAGTAAAAATTTTAAACTCAAAATCATAAAAAAAATTGATTGGCCAATGACTTTTTAGAGTTCTCGTAATGAACCAAATTCAATGACCAATAATTTTTTTTTTTGAGTTTGAAATGTTACTTTTATACCACAAAAATGGTTGGCTTGGCGCTCGTCAACAGGCGAAATGATCTTACTTCTTTTCAATGCGAAATTAGGGAGAAAAAATGAAAAGTTTAGCTCAACTCTATATGGAGCATTCACAGCCAAAGACTTCTGAAGGAGAGCTTGGCTGCATTTTTTTAATTTTTTTTTTTTACAAATTTTTGTATTTGTGGGGGATATTTTACTTATATCTAATCTCCTTAATTCTTCTTCTTCTTCTTCTTCTTCTTCTTCTTCTTCTTCTTCTTCTTCTTCTTCTTCTTCTTCTTCTCCGCAGGTCCCTGAAGCCAGAACCTTGATCCTCGTAGCCCTGGCTTCAATACTGGCCTCCTACTGTTACGGGGCCCGTATCCTAGCAGTCTTCCCCACCCCCATACGAAAACACTTCGCCTTGTGCCAGCCTCTGCTTAAGGAGCTCGCCCTCAGGGGGCATACGATCACCGTCGTCAGCGCCTTCCCACAGAAGAGGCTTTCTCACAACTACAAGGATATCACACTTACAAAAATAAATTCGATTAGTAAGTGAAATGCTAATTGAACGTATATTGACAGGCCCTTTTCTTCATTGTTGGATGAGTATTTACGGATATCGGACATGTATAATAACATGTTATTATTGGTAATGATTTTTATTTTTTACATTCTACAAAGTTGTTTTTTTATAAACAAAACTCTTTTTTATCACTATATTTTATAGTGGGTTTCGAAAAATTTAATTATGCCATATGGCGTTGTTGGATATAGCAGGCGTGCAGTTATGATGTTCCATAAACCAACAGTTAAGGCACTGATAGTCATCATGTTTTGTGACCTGAAGCCGATTAGCTATCTTATTTTTTCTACCACTGGATGCACTTGTGTGCACTAAGTGTCAAATGTTTATATTTAATATTCCACCTACGGGAGTGTTTCTCGACCAACCAAATCGAGACAGTGTCAACTGTGTGCAAATTTACATTCCATTTGGCATAGGCCTACGAAAATTGCATTGCAGTGCGATAGATGATACAGTACTGCGGTTAAGACTGATTATTTCTCCAACTGCTCGGCAATATGATACAGGCTTCTTAGGCCCCTACTTGCTACCCGAAAGCCACTTGAAAGCACTACAATAAGATATTTCTAAAGGGACTTTTACTCACAAAAAAATGTTTAACCACATAATCTATAGTTTACACTACATTTACCGTTTAAAAAGTTATATCTTGTAACCGTGATTTTACGCGGTTTTAAAAAATAATGGTCCCAGGAATTTGTGAAAATTGACGTTTTGGTAAATTTCTTAAATCGGTTTTAACCTGCTTCTTTTTTGTTCCAAATAGATACTAGAACTAGAGCATCGTACCAATCAAGAATGGCCCTTTATAACACCGTGTCTTGAAACTGTGTAGAAATATACTACCAAACACGCAAAAATATGCATTCCAAAATCAAACCCCTTCTTGGTAATTAGCATATTTTGACCAAACCACTAGCCCAAATTAAAATAGAAAGTATAGAGCATTTACAGAAAAGTCTGTCGAGTACGTCAATAATAGCCAATATTTTTTTAGATCAAAATCCTCCAAGGTCACGGGGCATAAATATCGTCCCAATGTTATTTCTTATGGGAGATTTTTGCCGATGGGACCTAGCTCGAAAAATACAAAGTTAACAATTTTTTTCCGGGTCATGGTGGACACAATAATTTTTCTGTTAATTTCTTAAATCATCACTAGATAAACTGAATGTTTTTTTTTAAGTTTTCTGTTGTAATTGGAACAATGAGCCATCCATGTTGGTAAGTAATATGTCATTTGATTGCGTACAGCTGCTGAGCGTACGCTTATGTAGAGTGCTTTGCTTCTAGTCTTCCAATAGTACCTAGTTTATTGCGAACTATAAGTAGCATATACAGACCCAAGGTGTAATGTTCGCCATCTACCAACTAAAGTGGTTTTGTTTACAGGTAAATTTGATTTTTCGACCAACATCTACGACTTAAAAGTTCCTCGTCTTTTAAAAGCGTTTAATGATACACTAACATACATATACAAAAATTGCAAGAACTTTCTCACAGACAAAAACGTTGAACACCTTTATTATACATGGAACGACGAGTTCGACTTGCTGATATTCGACGTGTGGCTGTACGAATGCTCTCTCGTACTCGCACACAGGTTCAATGTGCCCATAGTCGCCTTCTCGTCGGACCGAGGCCATCACGGACTATGGTCGGACCTAGTCGGCAACTCGCTGCCATTTTCATTCGCTCCTAACACTTTTACGTCTCTGTCTCATAGAATGACCTTTCTGGATAGAATTGAACATTTTATTGGAACGACCGTTATAATTTGGCCGGCACTTACTCTATTTGCCGTTTATTGACGCGCTAATAGGGATGTATATAGACGATATAACCCTCCCCCATATGCGTGACCTTGAAATGAATACCTCGTTGCTGCTCGTGGCTACCTACCCCATTCTGGACTACCCAATGCCAGACGTTCCTGCCATGGTGCGAATTGGAGGATTCCACCACAAACCAGCCAAGACACTGCCAAAGGTAACAAATATTCGCGTTCTCTTTTAGTTTTTGGTTTTATAGCTCTTTTTCCAGTTGTCAAGTCCTGGCTTCTAATTAACAAATACTGGACTCGAATCCCGCATAAGACAGAAGATTTTTAGTTTTTCATTTGACCTGAAATCCATCAATGAATGTCCACACAAAATAAGACAACCTCGGAAATAACTGGAAGCCATGATTGCTGGTTATCTCGTAGAAAAGTAGGCGAAAGGTAAAATGGGGCACTTAATAAGCTTATATTGCTGTAGAATAGCCAAAAGCTAATTTTGGAAGACCATTATTTACTTACTGACCTTAAAATGTTAATTAAAAGTATTTAAAAAAAATCATTTTATTAAAATTTAAAATTTAATTTACGAAGTATGGTATTAACCACGTTATGCCCCTACCATGGTTCTAAATAGGTTATTACCTGGTGAAGAATGGGTCCCACCTAAAAATTTTGGTCATGTTGGAATAATTAATAACTATGATAATAGGTCTACTTCTTTCTTCACACAATTCGCAAATAAACTTGCATTGAACCACTGATGAAAAAATGCATTGCACTAGGCTAAGTAGATTGTGCTTATCCTAAAATATCAAGGAGGAAGTGCATGCAATTTCATAAGATAAGTTTAAAGTTAAATGTAAAAGAACGAAATCATGCTCTCGCAAACAAATTCATGTTTTCATTCACTGATAATTTAACGTCCTCTTTTCGTTGTAAAATTGAAATTGAGGCGTTAAAAAAAATCAGGCTATGTCCAAAATTACTGATTTCTAGTCCATACTATAGAAAAAAATCGTATTTTCACTGGGAATAAAACGTTCATATTAGAATTGACAAAAAAAACTGTCACACGTTTAAGCTTTTTTTTTAAGAATTAAAAGCGGTACATTGAGGTGACATCTGTTCCATGTTGAAACTATCCTATTATTGGATGAGCGTAGCGAGCGTAGCGAGCGAAGCGAAGATTCCATTTCACTACACTGGAGAAAAAAATCCGGAATGTTTTTTTTTTTTTTTCTTTCTTTCTGTATTTTTGTGTGTCTGTTAACACGATTCCGGCTAAACCGATACTCCGATTGCGATGAAATTTCATGGAGGCCTTCGAAATCTTTGAACTTAGAACTGCCACGTTTTTGAGCGCAATCGGGAAATTTTTTCTCATAAAAAACGCAATTTTACGATTTTTTTCGATTTTTAAAAACTTTCTTCGACTCATAACACCTACATGCTTTATCCGATTGTAATGATTTTTTCACAGAACCTTAATTTCATGAATTAAGATATTCGTGCGAAATTTGAGCGTAATCTAATTTTTATTTCTTATGAAAATTGCAATTTTACGATTTTTTTCTTTTTTGAAAATTACGATTAATTAAAAAAATTAAGTTATTTTTTTTATTTAATTTAATTTAATTAAAAAAAAATCTTCGACTAAGTAATGATTTTTTCACAGAACAACAGAAAATCCGCGTAACACATGGCAGCTCAATGCACCAATTACGCTCATCCAACAACGCGGCGGGACTTAAGCGTTTTCCTAGTATCCTATAGAACTTTCTGGAACACTGCTTAACAAAAATTCATACTTTTTCAAAATATCTTACAAAACAATCAAATTCCAAAACTTATTTTTTGCATTCTGGGTAATACTATGAGTGACAAACATCATAGCAGAAATAAAAACTGTTATCAAGGTACACAGTTAAAACCAAAAATAAGACATTTATAACGGATGGTATGTAGTTTAATAATGATCTCCTGCAAAATGTGTTTTGTAAAAAAAAAAAAAAAAATCCGGAATGTTTTTTTTTCTTTTTTTCCCTGTATTTTTGTGTGTCTGTTAACACGATTCCGGCTAAACCGATACTCCAATTGCGATGAAATTTTATGGAGGCCTTCAAAATCTCTGAACAAAGAGCTGCCACGTTTTTGAGCGCAATCGAAAAATTATTTCTCATGAAAATCGCAATTTTACGATTTTTTTCGATTTTTAAAAAATCTCTTCGGCTTATAACACCTACATGCTTTGTCCGATTTTAATGATTTTTTCACAGAACCTTAATTTTATGAATTTATGTATTCCTGTGAAATTTGAGAGCAATCAAAAAACTATTTCTCATGAAAATCGAAATTTTACATTTTTTTTCTTTTTTAATAATAATTGTAATAATTAACGCCTCAATTTTTATTGTTCGTACGCACAGCATGTGCAGAAGTTCCTGGACGGCGCCGTGGGGGGTGCGGTTGTCTTTTCGTTTGAGCCCTCGAAGGCAAGACTCCTCCTCTTCGACGCGCTGCTCGACGCTCTGCTTGACGAGTTCTTCACCGCCTTCTTGAAGCTGCAGCTACGTGTTCTGTGGGTCTACGACGGGAAACACATCCCTTACCTTCCGGAGAATGTCATGATCGTTAAGGGTCTCCCGCAATTGGATGTCCTTGGTAAGTAGCTTACGCCTTAAGGCTATTCGACCGCGTTTTTCTATTTTCCAAAATATGCTACCAAGTCAAAACATAGTTCATGGCTTTGAAACCTGGCTATTTTAGAAAATCAAAAACATTTTTTTTTTCAAATTTTTCTGATCCGGTACACGGCCAATATAGCCACCTCAAAATAATTTCAAACTTCAATTCGCTAAGGCACACCATTCAACGTAGGGTGTTGTGTTTTTGTGACATTAATTTTCAACTGGTTTTCTATAGGCTGACTGAGAGATTTTTTTTTAACAATTGTCTTTCCTGCGAATTTTTTCATTTGTCGGTACAAATCGGTAAAAAATACCGCCGAACAAAAAAATTCGCAGGAAAGATAATTGTTAAAAAAAATCTTTTTTCTCTCAGTCAGCCTATAGAAAACCAGTTGAAAATTAATATCACAAAAACACAACACCCTACGTTATGGTGTGCCTTGGCGAATTGAAGTTTGAAATTATATTCAGGTGGCTATATTGGCCGTGTACCGGATCAGAAAAAATTTAAAAAATATTTTTGATTTTCTAAAATAGTCAGGTTTCAAAGCCATTCACTATATTTTGACTTGGTAGCATATTTTGGAAAATAGAAAAACGCGGTCGAATAGCCTTAGTAAAAAATAATTTTATTAAACTGAAGCACAAGTAGGGTATGGATGGTATGGATATGATATGAAATATAAAGTGTTATATGTTTTAGAGTTGAAATAGCTTTGGTGGAGGTGCCGAGTTCAAAATGTAATTTCTTTGGGTGACTGTTTCTCCATCCCCTCCCCTGACTCCAGGGTCACCAAAAATATTCCGAATCATCTGATCCAGGTCTGGGTGGTATATACTTTGTTACAGGCAACGTAATAATATGTTTCAGAATGTTGACTTTTATCGATACCCCGTTATTGCTTTGACAACGTTCGGATTCAATTTTTGAAATAATTAAAGACACAATTAAATCGTATTTAGAGTCTACCACCTCAGTTACATAACTGATATTCAGTTAATTTTTTTCTAGACCTATTTGCCATACCATTCAAATATATTGTAATTTGTAACCGTAAAATAAAATATGTGTTCCTTTTGAAAATCAATCGTTATGACGGTGCTAAGTGTAAATTGTTTTAATTATTTACTGACTTCACATTGTGTACGCTTGCACGGGTGAAAAAAATATTAAGGTTATGGGTTAATTAATGGTTTGTAAAAATAAGAAATTAATTGTTCAAGCATAAACATAATGATATACTTGGCACAATTGACGACTGGTGATAGGTGGAGTTTAAAACGGTCCAATAGGTCACGTGACGAAAGTTGGGATAGATTCCGATTTCCCAATTTTACGTCTGTTGAACGGCGCAACACTTTTCACGCTCTAACTTTTATTCTATTTATTATTTGGACAAAACGTATGACGAATAATATTTAGCAAACATATCATTACCCTATAAAAGCGATTATTTCGAATTTTTCGTCACAACCTTTAGCTTGTTATAACGATGTACGCATTATACATAACAATTAACATCATCAAAACGTATATAAGTTTTCTCAACTTCAATTGACAAAAAACTATTCATAGGATTTCGACTAGGTCTCTTTAAAAAATGCATTCGACTGATAAGACAAGAAATAAATTAACTTTCTAGACAGAAAGTGCACTGAACGAAAAATTACAGCATATAGTAAAATGCAGCGTGCAGTTTTTCACGGCTCATCCGCACGTCAAAAGTGCTTAAAAACACATACCCTGCATATTAGGATGTGCTGTGATCGGAAGATCAATTTTTTTAATAGGAAATATAGCAATCAGTGGGTTGGACAGTGCGAACACCCGCGAATCAACGCCAGAATCAACAAGGCCGATTCAGAACAACTCTGAATTTAGTATGTGCTTCGTTGCTAGGACGGCTCCAAAGTCACCGTTTACAAACTTCTAAGACAAGAACTGATGGACTTAAGTCCAAATCAGAAGTTAGAAAACTTCTGACTTTGACGGGAATCGAACCCTGGACCTTCTGCATTGGAAGCAGATACGCTAACAACAAGACCAACGAGCCACACAATCCCCTACCTCTTGATATAATGTGGCTGTAAGATGTTGTCTTTAGTCATCAAACATTCGCTTCAACGAATAATCAAATGCGAAGAACAATCTTATTAGCAATAATCATTACGAGAACGTTTTCAAAAGTGTTTCGGCTTTATTTGATTTATTTCCCAGGTGTGAAACCACTGATCCAGGCTAAGGTGCCGGTCACAGCTTTCTCCTGCTTCTGTCTCCACACGTGCTAACTCGCTATCCCATGATACGCTCGTTCTGCAACGTCTCTTTTAATCAATCTTCAAAGTTTCTCTCTTTGTCTTTTTTCCATTGTGCTAATCCCTTCTCTGCCACTTTTGTTACAAAAGTGATCACTTTGGTGAATGTGAAAGATTATAAATAAAGGTTTGTTAAAACAATTTTTAACAAATTCACTGCCTCAAATTGTAACAATTTTGAGCATGTCTTGTGGTGTTCAGTCATGTCAAATCATGAAAATTAGTTTGAAATGTTCTTATTTATACAAAAAAGTACAATGTTTTCTAAAATAATATACACATTTAAGGAAATTGAAGTAGAATTGGCCTGAAATCAATATAATGTGGCGAATTGGGTTGATAAGGTACAGCCAAAAATAAATAACGATGTTTACGGTCTCACACATCACGCATTCTCACGCATGGAATGACCCGGCACCTCCACCAACCATTAAACTCTCGAACAGAAAATGAAAGTAAGATTCATTTTTCCAGGGTATTTAAACCATTTAGGTCTCACATATTATCATTCTCAAAAAATAACTTACCTCGAATTTATTTTTTTTTTTTCAATTTTGGATAACTTTTAAAATTTTGTTATTTTGATACATAAGAGTCCAAATATCGATATAGAGAATATTCCCATGTGTCAATATTTTTTGGAAATATTGATTTTATTGTCCAATGTCCATTCCTAAATAGAATTGATGATTGATGTCCCACACCATTTTTTTTAAAGGTAAGTCAACTAAGTGCCTTAATAATTATAAAAATTTGTATTTCAGGTCACCCAAATGTCCGAGCGTTCCTCTCACACGGCGACTACAATGAAATGTCTGAAGCCGCGTACCACGGCGTCCCATTCGTTGGCATCCCCTTGTATCGTAATCATGTCCTCAACATTCGATTAGCCCAAGAACAAGGGTTCGGTGTCTCACTAGATCTACAGTCAGTTTCTGGACACACTCTCTACCGGGCCTTACTCACGGTCATCCAAGAACCCAGGTTAGTGACGCATGAAAAGAAATGGTTCATTCAATAATATACATAGAAGTATATTAATAAGGGCCGGTATTATAATGTCCCGCTAAAAGTAACGGTTAGCTATCTGGGGGATAGTGCTATCCTCCAGATAAACTATGAAGACGTATTATGAGGAACAACTTGCCGCTAAATACCTCCCGATAGTAAGCGGGGAGTTGGTACACCTTTGTTGTTGATTTCACTGTCTCCTAGATGTATTTTATACTGTTTCACATGCCATATAGATAGCAGTGATCTCGTGTTGTTACCAATGGCGGGTAATTTGAAAAGTTTTGGTGCAATTACAAAGTACTCTGTAGAAGGTTGTCACAAACCAACACACATGATTTCAAATAGTATTCAATAATAAAAAAATTCAAAGTTGGCCTAATATTTTTTTGGAATTATACAATGAGCATGGTACAAAAGTATTGCTTGCTGCTGCTGCTATTTAGCAACTATATCTGCACCATGCTCAAGTTACATTTCAAAAATAAATTTGTTGTAATGACTAATGAAGGCCGTTTTTAGGGTCCCACATCGTTGTTACCCGGTGCGATACTATTCAGATAGGTTATTAGGGTTTAGAGAAATTGGAAAACGAATGTCAAGAAAACTTTCAGTCAGGATTGACAGTGGTGGGATTGGGACCCGTGACCTCCTGACACAGCTACACGCTAGAGCCACCACCGCCGGTAATTTGCAATTATTGTTCTTCCGCCTTTCAATTCACATCTCCCCAAGCCCAAGTTCAAGACAGCCTTTATCCCAGGTCATAGCCTACTTATGAGTAGGCGAGGGGTTATGTATGGACTGGTCGGAGGCCTAAACAAATATTTCAGATCGTTGAAACCTATTAATTTTTAAACCCTATTGTGCCTTTTATTTTGAGAGGAATGGGTGTGATATGGACTCAAACCTGCTAGCAATGAACTCAAATAGAATGTTTTGTACCAGAAAATAAACATTTTAACTAAAAATTTCTGTACCAACATACAGTAAAGTGGTCAGCAAACGTGAAATATTAGGTAAAAAATTGCAAAAAAGTTTATAAAAATTGAACGAGATTTGAACTCGCAACCTTTCACTCCAAAATACTTCTTGCTAACCCCTACTCCAAAGTGAGCAATGATATTGTTGTGTTTTTACCACTACATAAGTTGCAGTTTACCTAAAGCATAATTTAATAAAAGTTTGCTGTTTTCTGTCTAGAAATACTCTTTAAGGATTAGAATAATTTATTCACGTAATTTGACCGTGTCAAGAACCACATAATCAATCATCAGAGTTACTACTGCTAACTGTCAAAAAGATTGGAATCCATTTTGAAATTAAAAGTGTGGTTATGATCCACCCGACAGTAGCTATCTGCCACCTAAACCAGGAGATAAAAAATCCTCCCGCTAACTAAATTTTATCTGGAGGTTAGTGCTATCGGCCACTCATAATACACCAAATAGAGCAATCTAGAAGATAAACTTTAGAGGGAACACTATCGGGACATTATAATACCGGCCCTAAGCCAATTTATTAGAGGTATTAGAGGTACGTAAAAATAGCGTTTGTGAATATATTTTACAAAGCGCTAATTAAAAAAATCAAGGTTTTCTAGTCCTATTTCACTTATTTTCCATTGTATCTATAATTTGTTTGAAGGTTTTTATTCAGTTGATATTAAGTCAACCTTGATGACCTAATTTAAAATATGAAGGATAGCTTTTAAACAATGTTTTGATGGTGTCCGAAAAACAGATGCCACAAAACGTTATAAATTGACACTTGACAATGCAATATACACGTACCTCTAATATATTATAGCAAGAATAAATTTGAAAAACACCCATTGTTAAATGCATGGAGAAACAACACACGTCCCTGGACTTGCGATGTTTCTTCAGCTGTTAATAATGAGTCTTCGTGTAAAGTATTAAATTTAGACTTGCGTTATTTATGTAAATACGGATGTTCGGGGGAATCTGGTCGGCTATTCTCTTATCTTACAGTTACCGGGAGAACGCCATGCTGGCATCCAAGAAGATTCGTGATCCCTTGGAGGACCCCCTTAAGAAGGCTGTGGACACGATCGAGTATGTCATCAAGACCAACGGCGCACCCCTCCTGCGCGTGGCTGCAATGGACCTAGCCTGGTATCAGTACCTGTTACTGGACGTAGTGGCGGTAGTGGCGGTAGTTTTGCTTTTATTGAACTATTTGAACATACTGTTTATGGTGGGCAAAGATTTAATTAAGAATACATTAAAGAAAGATAGCAGTAAAGCTACAAAGAAGGTTGAGATGGATGGCTGCAGTAGACCTAAAACCAACAGTGTTAAAGGCTAGAATGATCAATGGAGCAGATAGACATTTTACACGGTGCTGTTATTATGGAAACCATTCCAGAAAATTAAATCCGACGCAGAAAAAAAACTTGTGAAAATACAGCCAGACCTTACAAACTCAAAATATAAAGGATAGACGTTAAATAAATAAATAAATAAATAAATAAATAAATAAATAAATAAATAAATAAATAAATAAATAAAATAAAAAATAAATAAAACTAGATCGAAAAGAAGTGCAAAGTTCATGTCCCCTTCTACATTTGCGCATTCTTAATACATAAGCGTACACTGCCCCGTAACTACATCCTTGAAAATCTTGAGAAAATATAATTTGCAACTTAAACGTAATAGTTCATGCAAATTTTATTTCGCAAAGCTTCACAAGTAGGCCCTATGTAGTAGCGGGGAAGTGTACGTTTATGAATTAAGAATGCGCAAATATAGAAGGGTAAATTATCTTGGCAGTTCGTTTAGATCTCATTACTCCAGAGTGTGTACCTATATTGTTTGCCTGTATTTTTACAAGATTTTGTATTTGGGATCTCATTACTTTTTTCAAGTTCCATTGCAAAATAATTTTCTTGTTCAAATAGAACTAGACCGCTTTTTTTAGTCGCGTTGATAGATGAGTTTTTTTAAAGTGTTTACAATGCGTGGGACCTCTTTACTTCTTCAAGTTCAATTGCAAAATCATTTTTGTTAAATTAGGATAATTTGTATAAAGTAGTACTAATTGCTATGGTAATTAGAATGTAAAATATCTGGAGGGCCGAAGAATTGCTTTTTGTACGCATTGTAGGTGATTGTTGTCAAGTTTCTACAGTTACTTGTTGATTATTATTATATATTACATCAAAAAACTTATATTAAAACCTTTATTTCTATGGATTCTGGCAATTTTTTTCAACTTTTCCTTTGAAATGGTACTACATCCCCATAACCTTAATGTCCATGTAAAATATGAACGTTGTAGCCCCACCCGTTTGGTCAAAATCGGCCAAAATGTCACGAAAATATCGCACAATCGAAAAAATCGTAAAAGTACGATATTCATTAGAAATATTTCTTAGATTGTACTTAAAAAACATGTCAGGTCTAAGTTCAGAGATTTCGAAGGTCCCCTTTAATTTTCATCAAGATCGCATATGCCGTTTGCCCGGTAAAGTGAAGAACAAAAAGACAAAAAACTAACATTCTAAAACAAAACACCCGAGCTATATTTCTTGGGGTAAAGTAAGTGAAAAAAAACGTAAGTGAAATTGAAGTCTTCGCTTCGCTCATCCAATACTTTTAATAAAGAGTATTAATTGCTATGGAAAAAGCAATTTTTAACAATAGGATGTTAAATATCTAGTGGCGCAATTAATTGCTTTTTGTACGCATTGTAGGTTATTATATTGTCAAGTTTCTATAGTTATTTGTTTTAATATATGCCTGTAAAAGGCTTACATTAAAACCTTTATTTGGATGCCTTCCAGCTAACTTTTTCCTTTTTTTTCAAAAGGCACTACATCAATATTACCTAAACATCCGTGTAAAATATGAACGTTGTAGCCCCACCCGTTTGGTCAGAATCGCTGGGTAATTGAAACTGACGAATAAGTAAGTACTACGGTAGTAGCTGATATCCTTCAAGTGATTTCAAGCATCTTTCAACACATATTTTAAAGCACATATTTTATAGCATAATAACGGGCAAAACGATTAGCCTGTTGGAAGATAAGACACACACAAAACATAAACTTGTAAAAATCCAGCCAAACCTTACACACTCAAAAGAAATGAGATCTAAAAAAAGGGCCAAGCTCATCTACCCTTCCACATTTGCGCATTCTTAATTCATAAACGTACAGTGTCCCTTAACAGCATCCTTGAAAAGCTTGGCAAAATAGAATTTGTATTTATTAATTAAAACGTAATAGTTCTTCCAAGTTCTTTTCTTCTAATTAATTTAAACGTAATATCATGCAAATTCTATTTTGCCAAGCTCTTCAAGGATGCTGTTACAGGACACTGTACGTTTATGAATTAAGAATGCGCAAATGTGGAAGGGTAGATGAGCTTGACCCTTTTTATAGATCTCATTTCTTTTGAGTGTGTAAAGTTTGGCTGTATTTTTACAAGATTTGTTATGTGTGTGATCTCATTACTTTTTCAAGTTCCATTGCAAAATTATTTTTTAAAATATAATAATTTTTTCAAAGTTGATTTTATTTCTATGGTATTACCAATTAACAATAGGATGTAAAATATCTAGTGGCCCAAAGACTTGCTTTTTGATAACAATGTAGTCGATCATTGTCAAGTAACTATAGTTACTTGTTGATTATATTCTTGTATAAGGCTATTCCACCGCGTTTTTCTATTTTCCAAAATATGCTACTAAGTCAAAATATAGTGAATGGCTTTGAAACATGGCTATTTTAGAAAATCAAAAATATTTTTTCCAAATTTTTCTGATCCGGTACACGGCCAATATAGCCACCTCAAAATAATTTCAAACTTTAATTCGCCAGGGCACACCATTCAACGTAGGGTGTTGTGCTTTTGTGACATTAATTTTCAACTGTTTTTCTTTGGACTGACTGAGAGAAAACAGATTTATTTTAACAATTGTCTTTCCTGCGAATTTTTTCGTTTGGCGGTACAAATCGGTAAAAAATACCGCCAAACGAAAAAATTCGCTGGAAAGACAATTGTTAAAATAAATCTGTTTTCTCTCAGTCAGTCCATAGAAAAACAGTTAAAAATTAATGTCACAAAAGCACAACACCGTACGTTGAATGGTGTGCCCTGGCGAATTGAAGTTTGAAATTATTTTGAGGTGGCTATATTGGCCGTGTACCGGATCAGAAAAATTTGGAAAAAATATTTTTGATTTTCTAAAATAGCCATGTTTCAAAGCCATTCACTATATTTTAACTTAGTAGCATATTTTGGAAAATAGAAAAACGCGGTGGAATAGCCATAAGGCTTATATTAAAACCTTTATTTGGAAGCCTTCCAGCAAACTTTTTCAACTTTTTCTTTCAAAAGACCCTATATTACTATTACCTTAATTTCCATGTAAAATATGAACGTTTTAGCCCCACCAGTTTGGCCAGAATCGGGGGCCGATTGAAACTGGCGAATTAGACAGTAGAAGCAGTAGTAGCAGTAGCAGTAGTAGTAGTAGTATAGCTAACATCCTTAAAGTGATTTTGAGCATGTTTCAAGCCATTTTTTCACAAAGAAGGAATGCTCGTACCCCAACCAAATTTGGCATGTGTTGTCTGGTACTTAAATCCCCTTGATTTTGATAGTTTTTAAGTTCACATCACGTTTCATGACGGCTGGGTGACACCTCGAAATCACCTTAACTCTGGTTGCTGTAAGTAAAAGGTGCTTGATTGTGTAGCTCACCGCGGCTTGGCTGCGGTGCCCGAACGGGCACCTAGATCACATTTCTCCAGAACAAGGTAGAAGATCTTGAATTGGCTTTAACAACTGGATTAACTATAACTCAATGTAAAATACTAAATAATTTAAAGCAATCACCAAATGCAATCAATTCAAGTACTACAAATGGGCTAATTTGCAAGATTATAGCAATACGAATACGATCATTTAAACCATGATTTCTTCAATGGGCATTACTGACAGGACTTGAATCGAGCCTTTTCCTAACGCATTGAAATTACCAGTGGAAACAGTTGACAATAGAAGGGAGGAGGAGGTTTTCAATTAAAGATGAATTGCCAGACTTTAAGCCCAACATTGTTTAAAACCAACAACATTGAAAATTCTTTTACGAGAAAGTGTTCGGCGTCAAGGTCTACAGTGCAAGTTGATGTTGAAAAAGTGTCTACATTGAAAATTCTTACAGTAATTGTAACTAATTGTAGCGAGAGCGATACAAAACACATCAACGACAATGAATCTCATGGTCCATGGAAGAAATAACATTCAAAATGTTGGTTCGAGTGTTGTCGAAATACTGTTGAAAAGTCTACCGGTTATCAATCTCAGGTGGTAGGCCTAACTGAAATAGAAAAAGAAGAAAATTGAAATAAAACAATCAAAATGAACGATTTTAGACAGCAAGGGATTGTTAAAATCAGGTATACACGTTCAAGTATCCAACCGAGATGAACAGAAATCAAATAAATTCAATCGTGTCAACAAACCAAACCAAAATCGAAATTCTGCAATCAGCAATACAATTGGTTGTACAAATAGGCCTAAAGAATTTCCGCTATATACCTTCTCGGTGGATAAACTTCAAGAACTAATGGTTGAAAAAGGGCTTGGTAGGTAGCTAAGAATGGTATCGTCTCCGTTAGAAATGAGAGATATCCTAGCTGACTATTTCAGGAAGAAAATATAGAGGCATCAAGTTACTTCGAGAATTCAGCCATCTAGAAAATCTAAGACAGCAAGCCAAAAAACTAGATCTAGTTGACTAGGGCATAAAACGGATAGACCACACAATTTACACACCAATTTAAAAAACATCTGAGGAAATCATTACTGGACAGTCGGACTACTCAATATCACACACGCACACGCACACATTTTTGGACCCAATTATTTTTCTGTTACTTTCAAAATTTAACAACTCGTTAGCGTGAATGAAATATATCTTTTGAATTAAGCGGTTGAATACCCCAAAAAGTAGTAAATATGTACTATTTGAAGGAAACATTATAAAAACTAATATTTAAGTGAATTAAAAATTATTCTTTTGAATCTTTTTTATTATTTCTATCAAAATCTTTGTATTCCTATTCCAAATTTTTGGATAAGACTAATAATAATAAGTCAACGTTTTTCTATGTGGACGCATTTAACACTAAGCTTTTATTGTATTAGTTTTCCTTCTTCTTCTATTTTTGCTTCTTCATCGCCAGATTAACTTTATTTCCGAAGATGAGTTCGTCCATCTTCCTCACTGCTTTGTATACTGCCAGCACCACTAGGAAAGCTACTATCGCCAGGAAAAGCGATGACGTCCACCATGAAGTACTTGTACCAGGGCATGCCCCGGGAAGTGACCTGAAGGTATCTGGCACCGTTGTACCGTATCACGTACTCTGTCCAGTACACGGCCTTCTTAAGAGTTGATTCAGTGCGGGCTCGGAGCACATCATGCATCACCCACAGGTTCTTGACGTAGCTGTAAAACAGCCAGAAAGATGCACAACTAAAAGAACCAGTGAGCACGGTGCTACATATATATTTAGGTGATTTCTCGCGTACATGCCGCGATACAAAATTTATATTCGCTTAAGACTGTTTGCCGTGCTCGGACCAACATTTTTTACAATGTTAAATGCCCACTTAAAAATACGCTTGATCGTCAAATCAAGCTAATTTTACATTTAGTCGGGACCGCTTTGTGGCCTTTAATTTTCATCCAAAAGTCTGCATTTTTGGGAGGTTTTTCAGAAACGATGAGCGCATGTCGCCTTCAGAGAAAATTTTACCATTTCAAATAATTGTCTATTACACAAAATTGGGAAATTACTACACATTACTGCTGGGTTACACATTTACTGTCAGTTAATAAGAAAAGTGAGCAAAATTTAACAAATGTGCTTTGGTACCGCATTCAACACATTCTAATATGACATTTTGCTGCAAACCACAACCCGATAGGAAAAACTATAGAGATTCCAAGTGATCCAGACATTATCTTTGCATTCTGCGTAAAGACCTGTTTTTCTCATCTCGAGCTTGAGCACTGACAGACGACGCAGTGAATGCGCTAAAAGCACAATCAAAGAACTTAGTAAGTTTTTATATGAGGTCTTTGGGAAGACTTTTCTAATGAACGGCGGATGGCGGTGTTTATACAAACATGCAGACCTTTGTAGGCTGTGGAGCAATACTGCGGGGCATTACTGTCCAAAGATGTTGGAATAGATAGTAGGTCTAGATGACGCATGAGCGCTGCTGTACCTATTGCTGATTTGTCGGCGACCGGCGGCCTTTGTGGGGGCATCGGTCAGCTGCACCGCCGTCTGGATGTCTGTAAAGGTACTACTTTTACATACATCCAGACGGCGGTGCAACTGACCACGGTCCACTAGATACTTATACTGAGCTGCTGTTACAGCAGCAGTGTTAGGTATCTAGGTAATCAATTCCCCCACAATGGCCGCCGTTCCTGTGTTGAATTGGCAATAAGTTTCCGTGGACTGCCGCTATGAAGTGCAAGGCCCTTGTTACTGTCAGCTGGATATCGCATCATTCAGCCATTACATCAGCGTAACTGGAGCCTAACCCTAGCGCATTCACTCGTTTTCACTTTAAACTACGTACATTAAGCGACCACAAAACCGCGTTTATAAAATCACCTTAAGATATGTAACACCATGGATTGCGCTTTGCAAATGTTACAGGTCAAATTATTATCATTAAGATTAATATTATGTTTGATACAAAATGTTATTGATAATCTCAAAAGTAACATTGTTGGACGAATGCCCGCTCTCTCAAAGGTGATTTAACTGTAGTCTGTACCTATTGTCATAAACGAGAGTGTGAACTGCCAAGAGTATTGACTTGCTGGTAACATTCCTAGGGTCCAGTCTGATGCCGAAACCCGCCTCCTCGGTTCGGCGCAACTTCAATGCGTATTCTTCCATCATGGAGAGTCCCAGGATAGGCTTTCTGTAAAACACCGCCTCTTCCATGCTGATTGGGTCGCCATGAGATACCAGCATGATGACCCTGGGATGTGCTGCAAAGAAGACAGATAGGGCAATGCCAAGCTTGTTCACTCAGAGTGCAGGATCGAGTATTGGTCAAGGTTCCAGCAAACTCTTAGCAGACGCACTGCTTTTATGTAGATGTGATTAAAGTTACTAGGAAACGCTCAGTTGGACGCGTTGATAAGCGAGCACGTGCTATAGCTAGACCCACATTGCACATTTTTTTAAATTTTAAAATTTACGACGTTCGCGTTTCCAGTATTATTTATTATTGCCAAGGTTTTTGGGTAAACCCGTGTTTAAATCTTTACTTTAAAATCCACCGCCATCTAGAGGACCTTGACTCCATGGGAAAACTTTTTAAACTCTTTGTTGACAATTAATAGACTGCTTCCTCGAAAGTATTTTGATTACTTCTAGGTGGCAGTGCATTAGAAACTTCGCGCGTCTTTTCGTTGCCATGGCAACGTTACTTTTGTTATAATGCAATTTCCATCTACACAACTTATCGGATCAAAATAAAATTAACATATTCGTGACCGGACAGACATTCTAAATGATTTGCTATCTCAGATTTTGTCGCCGTTGAGTTTGAAAAAAAACTTTCGATTACTTTTAATGTAACTTTATAACTTTTTGAACGATTTTGCCACAAAACTAATGGCATTCAATCGAGAACAAAGCTTGCGGATGGTGAAAATTTCAACTCGATCCGAGCCTCCGTTCGACCGCTATCATGAGCCAAAAAAGCTGCACGACTTTCCGTTGCCATGGTAACCGTACTTTGTTATAATGTAATTTCCATCTACACTACTTATCGGATCAAAATAAAATTAACATATTCGTGACCAGACGGACATTCTAAATGATTTGGCCATCTCAGATTTTGTCGCCGTGAAGTTTGAAAAAAAAACTTTCGATTAACTTTAATGTAACTTTTTAACTTTTTGAACGATTTTGCCACAAAACTAATGGCATTCAATCGAGAACAAAGCTTGCGGATGGTGAAAATTTCAACTCGATCCGAGCCTCCGTTCGAACGTTATCGCGAGACATACAAACAAAAAAAAACAAACAAACAAACAAACAAACAAAAAAAAAAAAAAAAAAAAACAGTGACTATTTTTTCCGGCAGAGTCAAATGGAAACGCTCGCTTCGCTCGCTTAATTATTTAGCAACATAAGGAAAAGTGTAACTAAACTAAATACTGTAATAGGGTTAGCTTAGCGAAGCTTTTATTATTACAGTATTTGACCAAACGTCGATCGTTCTGCGCCCTGAAGGCAAATTAGTTTGACCATTGCCCTATTGCCCAGAGGTGGCTTTTGGTTTGGATGCATAACAGTCACTCCATGCTTTCCTTCAAAGTATCAGTCAGATCGTTTTAAATCAGTTAGCCATCTGTATTCAATATTATTTGTATCTACTGTTGCTAGCAATTTGGTAGAAAATCCAAATTGATGACAAAAAACAATTATTTAAGACATTATAAGCCACAAAATTGTGAGTTCAAATAAAAAAAAAATCAACATCAAAATAGAAACCTGAAAAATCCCAGTTTGCGGTTTATTGATTAAAATTCAGGTTTTTGATGGGGGTATGACTTAAATTGTCATCATACATACCTAGAATATTAATTAATGGAAACGAATCATTTAGCACCATAACTTTTGACGACAGACGTTGCATCGTATCATGTCTCTTCCACAGAACCAACTGATCCATTTTCGAGAAGGCTTCAAGCAGTTCTTCTTCTAAAGCCTTCTGGGGATGTAGGCCCAGGTAGACAAGTACCACACCGTACACGGCTCTGTCCAAGAACGCAACTACATCCTGTGACTGACAACAGACAAGAACAGAAAACTCAATGCTAGAGTTTAACCTGACAAAGCAAATAATTAGTCCATAATTAATTACTAACTAGGAAACGCTCAGTTGGACGCGTTGATAAGCGAGCACGTGCTATAGCTAGACCCACAATGCACATTTTTTTAAATTTTAAAATTTGCGACGTTTGCTGTCCACAGGGCCATGTTTCCGATATTATTTATTATTGCTAAGGTATTTGGGTAACCCGTATGTAAATCTTTACTTTGTGGATAAAATCCACCGCCATCTAGAGGACCTTGACTCATTGGGAAAAATATTTAAACTCTTTGGTGACAAATAATAGACTGCTTCCTCGAAAGTATTTTGATTACTTCTAGGTGGCAGTGCATTAGAAACTTCGCGCGTCTTTTCGTTGCCATGGCAACGTTACTTTTGTTATAATGTAATTTCCATCTACACTACTTATCGGATCAAACTAAAATTAACATATTCGTGACCGGACGGACATTCTAAATGATTTGGCTATCTCAGATTTTGTCCCCGTTAAGTTTTAGAAAAAAACTTTCGATTAACTTTAATGTAACTTTTTAACTTTTTGAACGATTTTGCCACAAAACTAATGGCATTCAATCGAGAACGAAGCTTGCGGATGGTCAAAATTTCAACTCGATCCGAGCCTCCGTTCGAACGTTATGGCGAGACATACAAACAAACAAACAAAAAAAAACAAAAAAACAAACAAACAAACAAACAAAAAAAAAAAAAACAGTGACTAATTTTTCCGGCAGAGTCAAATGGAAACGCTCGCTTCGCTCGCTTAATCAATAGTGTAATTTACTCCTCATGTTCAAAAATCTGTAAAAAAGTTTTATGTTGAAAGATCAATAAAAAGAGTCAGGATTAAAAAGAAGAGCAAAATGAAAAAATGATGTAATGCAACAGTAATTTGTGATTTACTTTCACCCTATGACTACAGCAATGTCCTTAAATTTAATATTAAGAAATCTAAAATATAGATAAACAAGAATGTCGCATAGGATTTCCTATGCCATTCAAAAAATACATAACTGTATAAATGGCTAAAAATTCGAGGCACAAGCCTTGTTTTTTTAAATACCTTGATTTTAAATATTAATAAGAGCCTAATGCTCAATGCTTGTGATTCTTAACCGAGGCTTTTGATACACATCAGGTCTGATACTACAGTGATGTGACATCGCAACCGATGGTGAGGTTAAAACTGAGGGGTGTCAAGGTAGTGCAGACTGGAAAGTCACCTAATCGCGTCGCCTCTGCTTCGGCCGTAGTCTGAATTGTACCCCCTCAATCGTGATATCTGATAAAGTATAACAAAACCCTCGCCTTAGCTCAGAATCAAACTAATCATAGATTCTGATTTGCTTGCAGCAGTGTTTGCTCACCCCATGTAATCCAGTTGAAGGTTTCAGATGCATACCAGCAACATCTGCCATATTGGGCAGTAGTCCCCTCGGGTAGTTTAAACTCATGTCACTAATGGTGAAGACGAATGTCATCTGATCCTGCAGCTCCTCTATGGTCGGGAGTGGTTCAAGATGGCCGAAGAATTTGACAAGAACTTTGCTAAACTCCTTGTTTTCAAAGAGTGAGCGCAATTTTAAGGATATTTGTGACAATAGATTCATGACGCACTCGCGCAATGTTATGCAGTTGGAGAATAAGCTCAAGGGATTAGGAACATAGGAGTAGGGGCTGGTATTGCCCATGAAGTCATGCACTTGAGATGTGTCCGCATAGCCAGCCATGCCGATGATGGTAGAATTCTTGTATTTGTGCGCCAAACCCAGGAAACACTGGTGATTGGTAAACTCGACCATGATTAGGTCGAACATCTCGGGTGAATGGATCAGCTGAGCAACGCGAATGTGACTCAGGAAGTGGTGACATCTTTCAATGGCGTCGTCGTAGGTTTTGATTTTCGAATTGACGTCGGTAGAGGTGATCTCTTCTTGCCCTAGAATAAAAGTGTATTGAAGGGGATTCCACAGGGTAACCTTCTTCGAGGTTGACGTTATGATTCAGAAACAGGTCAGGTGATTAGGTGCCTTGCAGAGAGAAAGTTGAACATTTACTGCAAACTTGACATTATACCCCGGCGACACCAAGTAGCTTTTCTAACATTTTAAATACAAAATACAACTTTCTTCCACAAAACCAAACGACCCAACGACGACGACAAACGACGACACGACACTACAAAGACTTTGTATGTACATTTATTTGACTATACAATGCTGCTCAACTGCCAAAGACTTTGTAGCCATGAAGAAGAATTTCAGGATCAAGCAATCCTCCATTATAGTGATGTTCCTTCGCGACACTGATGGTGTTTACCTTTTGCTGGTGTCATTATTGGAACGTGGATGGCGGTATAGTTGGCGACTACTTTGCCCTGTGGAAATGAACTTATGACCGTGACATCGTGTCCTCTGAAGGCTAACTCTTGCACAAGAGCCTCATATGCTTTAAAGTTGTTCGGTGACTGGCTCTGGAATATGGCGAGGATGCGTTTACCATGACACAAGCTAGCCACAAAAGTGAGGGTGACCAGAAGTACGTGGTACTTGCGATAAACCTGCAGAACACGATAAACGGTTAATTTTATCAAGATTCTGGTCAAGGATAGCAAATAAGTCACCTGTCATGGCGTCATGAAGGTGACCGCAAACAAAATTCTTTAAACAACTGTAACTCAAGAAGTAATCATCGGATTCGAATCAACCAGGCGCGTTGAATAGTTTTTTTTAATATTCCACCAAAAAAATTGTGAAAAGTTTTAGCTCAAACGCAAAAGTTTGATATATATTAACAATTTACTACATTTTATTAAAATAATGCCATTTTAAAACATTTTTGTAATTGAATGAACGTGTAACTCAATCGATTGTCACACAATTTCAGTAAATCCAAAATGTTTTGTCCCTATAATGAACCGATCAATGAATTGATGAAATTAATCATAATTAAATATCAATGTTATGTTTCTCATTCACGTGCTGTACCTGGTGAGTCAAATCAGAAAATTATGACCACAAGAAATCCAAAAATCATTGGCTTAAAAACTTAATTCTAATAACTATCCCATTATTGAATTAATTTTGATATTTTTTTTATTAAATAATCATAATTAACTGTGTAAATTAACACAGCTTAATCGACATAAGTATAAGTTAAATTGTATGACGAATAAAATGTATAAGAAAGTAAATACATTATTAATTTAATTAATCACATTTTATTTAGGTAATACCACATTTTGACGTTTAAGTTATGAATATCTAAAACTCGATCGATTATCATAAAATGTTCCCACTCTACTCACATAAATGCTAATGCTGCTAGCGTAGCGAGCGAACCGAAGATTCCATTTCACTACACTGGAGAAAAAAATCCGGAATGTTTTTTTTTCTTTCTTTCTTTTTTTTGTGTGTTTATTAACACGATTCCGGCTAAACCAATACTCCAATTGCGATGAAATTTTCTGGAGACCTTCGAAATCTCTACACTGCCATGTTTTTTAGCGCAATCGAATAATTTTTTCTTATGAAAATCGCAATTTTACTATTTTTTTTTAAATTACGAATAATTAAAAAATTTAAGTTAATTTTTTATTTTATTTAAATTAATAAAAAAAAAATCTTCGACTTAGTAATGATTTTTCCACAGAACAACAGAAAATCCGCATAACACATGGCAGCTCAATGCACCAATTACGCTCATCCAACAACGCGGCGGGACTTAAGCGTTTTCCTAGTTAATACATAAATTAAATGTTATGTCTTGAAACGAAATTCCTGATACATTAAGTAATAGTGAAGAATTACTTCATTGATGCATGCCTCACCGCTGTCGGTGCGATTGACTGATGTGTCATGTACCCTTTTAATTTATACACTTTTGACTATTCAATTATTAACTTGGTGATTGCGTTTGTCAACATGGTTTCCACACTCACCGACATGGACAAACACTTATTTTGTATACATTTTTTTATTTGCCATCTGTCCTATTGAGTTAAAAAAATATTTATAAAGGAGAACAACTAAATAAATCTAATAACATATATCAGGAACAACAATGAACCTTAGTAGACATTAGAAAAATTGCCTTTTTTGCTCTCTACCGGGAAAACGGCATAAAATGTGATAAAAATGGAAAATTGGAGGGGAACTTCAAAATCACTGAACTTAGTTCTGCCAAGTTTTTGGGTACAATAGAAGAAATATTTCTCATGAATATGATTTTCTCTATTTTTAATGCGATATTTACGTGATATTTGGGTCGATTCTCACTAAATGGTTAGGGCTACAACTTTCATATTTTACATGGCCATTAAGGTTATGGTGATAAAGATGGCTTTTGAAAGAAAAAGTTGAAAATGTTAGCCAGAATGTGTAGCCCTACAATAAAGGTTTTAATATAAGCCTTTTACAGGTATGATTAACAAGTAACTATACAGAAACTTGACAATAATCACCTACAATACGTACAAAAAGAAAGTATTTTGGCCTCCAGATATTTTAAATTCTTTTTTTAATATTGGTGTTACCATAGACATTAATCTTTCTTAAAAATTTAAAAAAAAATTATCCTAATTAAAAAAAAGATTTTGCAATGGAACTTGAAAAAGTAATGAGATCCCACGCATACAAAAAACTTAGTAACCATTGGACAGAAATAGTCAACCAAAAAAGCTCATCCATCAACGCGACTAGAATAAGCGTTTGCGAAGCGGCCTGGTTAAATAAAGCATCCCAGCTCTGTGTAAATATCGACCTTAATGCTAAAACCCGAGATCAAAAGTAAAACCGTGTATTCGGGATAGTTTTAGCAAAGTTGTACTTTTAAGCTAGTGGAAGGTATTTAAGGAATAGTTACCATATCCTGTCCAAAGTACATCAATAACGCAGGTATTCTTTGTACCGTACGTAGGCCCTCGACTTTAACAGTTACTATAGCTCAACTGCCTAGACGCGAAGGCTGTGGCTTCAATTTAATGAAAAATAATAACTGATTAGCAAACAATATAGAATTGCAATTTTGTAAAAGTTTTGCGAGAAAAAATTAGAGTTCGTCGAAGTTGATGCTGAGCCATTGTTCTCCAATAGACCGACATAACAAGATTTTTATGTCTTGCAATTGTATTGTTCAAATAATTAATTATGAATTGAAATTAAAGTAATGAGTTACGACTATATTAAACTTGGCAAACGAAATATAAATTAGGTTTAAATTAAGTACAAAAAACTTGTAAACATACAGCCTAACATTACACAACAAAGATAAGTAGGTCTAAAAGAAGAGCGAAGCTTATGTGCTTTTGTGGGGAGATGTCAGAATCTGTGAAAGAGTTCAAAAACCTAGGGGTCATTATGGATAAAAATCTGAAATTCACCAACCATGTTAATTATATTGCTAAAAAAATCCAGTTAAAAAATATGTGTATAGTATAGATAGAGTAAGACCATATGTAGTAGTACTAATTGTCAAACAAAACATTCATCATTTAACGAAACACCAAGAAATACATTCATATGAAACAAGACAAATTAACAATTCACATTGAACACCATGAAAAGCAAACTAACTTAAATCAATTCTCTATATATTTTAAAACCAAACTATTTAAAACACTTCCAAATGACGTTAAAGATATCACTGAAATTGACAAATTTAAAGAAACAGTCAAAAATATTTTGCTAACAAAGCATACTATTCTATTCAAGATTATTTGGATGAGCAAGAGGCTAATTGAAAAATGTTACAATTATTACCTGCTTGATGAACACATATTATTTGTGTAATTGTGTAGTTAAAACTGTATGAGTATGTAAATTTGTTACTTAGTAGTTTTTTTTAATGTATTTGCCTAATTAAATTTATACATGTATATATTTATCTATGGCAATAAACATCTTGATTCTTGAGTCTATCACTATGAGTAAAAAACTTAATATATAAAACTAATATTGGGCCACACTTTGATTATTGTAGCTCGCTATTAAGGGACATACGCAAATCTGACATTAACATTTTACAAAAAGTTCAAAATTAAGGTATGCGAATAGTAATAGGATGTAACAGATACACAAGACAAAAGATATTATCACATGTGGACAGAGGTCCTGCTATCAATCTTTGAATTTCCCTAGATTTATGTGTGGTAATTTGCATACTAAAATTTTTGCCTATTTTGCATATCAAATTTGTATCAACTGTTAAACTTAAGTTAATTCAGTAATCAATTTAATTTTTATTAGTTGGATGAGCGAAGCGAAGACTTTAATTTCACTGACCCCCAAAAAATTTAGCTCGGGTGTTTTTTGTTTGTTTGTTTGTTTGTTTGTTTGTTTGTTTGTTTGTTTGTTTGTTTGTTTGCTTTTTTTATGTCTGTTTGTTAGCACTCTACCGAGCAAACGGCATATCCGACCTTGAAGAAAATTGAAGGGGATCTTCGAAATCTCTGAACTTAGACTTGCTGCGTTTTTGGGTACAATCGAAGAAATATTTCTCATGAATATCGAACTTTTACGATTTTTTTTTATTTTTTGTGCGATATTTTCGTGCAATTTGGGCAAATTCTGACCAAACGGGTGGGGCTACAACGTTCAAATTATACATGGACATTAAGGTTTTAGAAGGACTAAACCAAAAAGCAAACGAAAAATTAGGGAAGATAGATAGCGAGACAAGGAACTAACTACTCTCATACATTTTAGGGAATAGTGTAGAGATGAGGGGTAGGGGGATGATGGCCTGTACGACGTATAATACTACTGGTGAGCAAAAAAAAAATCCAAGGGTCTGGCTCCTGGTCTAAAGCCTATTTTAATCCTTTTCAGGGTTTACAATTTTGTTTATTGTTTCTTTTGCTCTGCCTCTAGGTAACAAAATTTCATTTTATCACAACCCTTGTGAAACCACTACGTTACTCTAGTCCTCTAGCTGGGCGACAATTTGGGTTCAAATTGCCACCAATTTCTAAACTATAATTGAATTTTAAATTGATTAGAAATGCAACTTAGAAACAAAAATAGTGATATCTCACATGTAAAAAAATGTTAAAAAATACAGCCAATCATTTTACACTGAAAAGCAGTGAGATCTAAAAGAAGGGCCAACCTAACTTCCCATTCTATATTTGCGTACTCTAATTACATACTAGCTTTCGCCCCGTGACTGGCTCTTTGCAAAACTTGGCAAAATTTAATTTGCAAGTATTCTTGTTAGGTCACGGGCAAAAGCTTGTGTGTAATTTGACTACGCAAAAAAATGTAGAAGAGTAAGTTAACTTGGCCCTTCTTTTAGATCTCACTGCTTTTTAGTCAGAAATGCTCTGCTGTATTTTTATAAGTTTTTGTACATGTGGGTATTATTTGACTTGAATTTTGACGTGTATGTAAAATACTAGGAAGCTTCGCAAATGCATTTTTTAGTCGCGTTGATGGATGAGCTTTTTGTAAGTTTTTAGTTTGCGTGGGATGTCTTTTCCTTTGCAAGTGCTTTTTGAATGCATTGTAGATGATTGTTGTCAAGTTTCTATTGTTACTTGTTAATTGTTATTGGAAACCTCAAAATAGTAATATTAAACTTTTATTTCTACAGATTCTGGCTACTTTTTCATTGTTTTCTTTCAAAATGCAATGCATCACCATTACCTTAATGTCCATGTAAAATATGAACGTTGTAGCCCTACCCGTTTGGTTAGAATCGGCCCAAATGTCACGAAAATATCGCATTTAAAATCTTTAAAAATCGTAAAAGTACGATATTCATAAGAAATATTTATTCGATTGCCTCCAAAATCATATCATATCTAACTTTAGTTGATATCAAACGTTCCCATAAAGTTTCATCAAGATTGGTTTAGCCGTTGACCTGGACTCAGACCAAATATCACGAAAATATCGCATTAAAAATCGAAAAAATCGTTAAAGTACGATATTCATGAGAAATATTTCTTCGATTGTACCCAAAAACGTGACAAGTCTAAGTTTAGAGATTTCGAAGGTCCCCTCCAATTTTCATCAAGAACGCATATGCCGTTTGCCCGGTAGAGCGCGAACAGACAGAAAAAAAGAAAAAAAGACATTGGAGATAAATTTTTTGAGGGGTTAGTTAAATTGAAGTCTTCGCTTCGCTCATCAAATTATTGGGACAAAACTTAGGAGGAATAATATTTAGCAAACATATCATTCCTTCTAATAGCGATCATTTTGAATTTTTAGACAGACGTTCAACGTGTTATACCGATATACGTATTGAAATAAAATTTAAGGCTTTTACTTGTTTTTTATGAAATTAAATTAAGCAACTTTAATTGACAAAAATCTAGTGATCGGATTTCAAGACTTCTTTCAAAAAATGCATCGGACTGTCTAGACAAGAAATAAATTAACTTTCTAGATAGAAAGTGCCGTGAACGAAAATTTACAGCAAAGGGTAATATGCAGGGTATTGTGTTTTTATCTAAAATTCGCACATTTGACGTGCGGATGAGCCGTGAAAAACTGCACGCTATGCTGTAAATTTTTGTTCAGTGCTTTTTCTATCTAAAAGTTCATTTATTTCTTGTCTAAATAGTTAGATGCATGTTAGAAAGAATTCTTGGTGAAATTCGACCAGTAGTTTTTTGTCAATTAAATTTGAGAAGACATAGTCGTTGATAATTTTTTCATTTATAATGTGTACATTGTTATAACAAGCTAACGGCTGTGTTAAAAAAAAATCGAAATAATCGCTACAAGAAGGAATGATATGTTTGCTAAATATTATTCCTCTTAAGTTTTGTCCAATAATGAAAAGAATAAAAGTAAGAGCGTGATTTGTTGCGCCGTTCTGCAGGGGTCAACTTGCGAAATGAGGCTGCTTGTCCATCAGTACGATTCGCGGCCACGTGACTACGAGCTGTGACGTCACGTGACGGTTCCTTCGTACAACATTTCACGATATGGTGCTTTGTAACTTACACCGCACGATCTTGAAGCCTTGACTCCTAACTCAAGCACCACTTCAAAACACACATCATTGATAAAAAAAGCGTTTTAATTATTTCGTGTCTTGTTTATAACTTGTACGGTGACGAACTGAACAACGCAAATTACCCTTATGAATTATTTACAGAGCACATTACATACGACGTTCTAGAAGATTCAGACCGACCTTACACAACTAAATATTCGTTGAGTTTTTGCGGCGATGACGAACATTAGACGTTCTAGAAGATTCAGACTAACCTTACACAACTTAATATTCGTAGAGTGTTTGCGGCGATGTCGCACATTGCGTCTAGGCCGTACATTCCAAAGATTAAAATCCAACATTAAATCGCATATTTTTTGGGGAAATACACATTCATATCCATGACCACTTGGCAGTTGAATTCATCTGGTATATTTGATACAGACAGAAACAGCTCATGCGTACGGTGTTAGATTCTGATTCTAGAGATTGAAGGTTAAATTATTTCTATCTTCAATCCTTACTAGAAGTTTTTTCCAGAGCTTTCAATAAAGGCAATTGTTGAAATTGAGTCCTCAGCCCTTAGATCGTTTCCCCAAGTTTTTCCCCACTCTTCCAATAAATAATGAGTAGCTTACATAATTCCCAAGTCAAACTAGATGGTTATTGGATGATCGTAACGAGCGAAGCGAAGCTTTCATTTGACTATTTTACTATCACTGGAGAAAAAAATCCGGAATGTTTTTTTTTCTTTTCTTTTTTTTGTATTTTTTTCGTGTCTGTTAACACGATTCCTGCTAAACCGTTCCTCTAATTGCGATTAAATTTTATGGAGGCCTTATAAGTATATGAACTTAGAACTGCCACGTTTTTTAGCGCAATTAAAAATTATTTCTCATAAAAAATCGCAATTTTACAATTTTTTCGAATTTTAAAAAAATTCTTTGACATATAACACCTACATGCTTCATTAGATTGTAATGATTTTTTCACAGAACCTTTATTTTATGAATTAATATATTCGTGTGAAATTTGAGCGTGATCAAAAAATTATTTCTCATGAAAATCGCAGTTTTAGGATTTATTTTTTTATTTTTTTATTTTCTTCGTCTTATTACACCTACATGCTTTATGCTTTGCATGTAGGTGTGTGTGTGCATGTGCTTTGCTCGCTTCAAGCTATAGACTCGTTGGTAGTTTTCTAGTTCCGAGTATCGACTGCACAAAAATTACATAGTTTTGGTTTTTGAATTCAGCCCACTACTTTTTTCTAAAACCCACCAAACACATTCTAAAAACCTGATTTTCACAAATTTCGCCTGCGGCGCTATTGTTAGGAGCCTCTGCCCCCAACCCCCTGTGCTTGCCCAACGAAAGTACAAATTGTAATTTTTGCCCCCCCCCCCTGCCAAAATTTCTGCCGGCGCCCAAACGTGGATACCTGGCTCAAGGGTTATGTCTCAAAAGCATTTGATAGATTTATGTTTTCTTTATGTTATTTTTTTTTATAATTATTACTTTTTTTGTCCGTCACCGACACTCATATTAAATCGCGTTACAAGTCAGACCATAATTTTTATTTATGTCTATGCCAAGGCTATCAAACCGTTCCCTATTGCTACACATACGGGCCTACATACTTTCAATTAGCTCCGTATGTGATAGATTTCCTCAAAATATTTATACTGCAGTGCGTTTTTATCAACAACAAAAAAAGGTAGGCCCTATGTATGCTTCAATTTTTAATCTTGCGTCATGTTCTGAATAAGGCACACTTTGGCAATGATTACAAATTGACAACTTCCGGATTATATTATAGATGTAGCCCAATTTATTGACATTTTCAAAAATATTATGAAAATAATACAAGCTGTTGTACTATTGTTACTGCATTATCGCGGGAAAACGTGAAATATTGCACCGTCCACTTCAGCTTTTCAGAATTATATAAAGCAAAATATTTTGTTAATACAATGAACACATCATCGTTTATTACCTGATAAGCCTTTTTTTCTACATCTTTCCAACTAGCCACAGGTCAGCACACCTTAAGATAAAGAACACACTGATTGCTACTAGTTTTTCAGTTGTGTTTTACATTCTGAAGTGAGGGGGTCACAAGAAAATACAGAGGGAGGGAGCGATTACCCCTCCAGCCCACTTCCTACGGCCTACGTGCGAATAAATCAACTATATAGCTGAGGTGTTCAACAAGTAATTAATTATTAATATTAGCATTATCTCCAACTTGCTAGTCGTTATTCAGCATTACAATGATGAACAGCTGTCTGCTACTTGCAGCACTTATTACGGGTAAGCAGTGGTGTAGTCCCAAAATAATGTTGAGGTATACATAAATGCTTCTTTTGTTAAAGAAAAAAAAGGTTTAGGAAGCATACAGCTGGTGGAGTCGTGTCCAGCTTCTTTGGTCGGTTATTCACATTTAAAATACCGGTCTCTAGTTGGTAATTTTTTGCTCGTCGATGGCGTCGGCGCCGATAGGGTTGGATTGGTCTGGTTTAAATTTATTATCCGGTTGTCCCCGACTGAAAATCATACGATTTAAAAAAAAAAGTTTACAATAGGGAATGCTCCTCAACTCTAGTATGCGACTTAATTGTAATTTACATAAAATAATAATAAGAAATACTCACAAATATAAATTTATTTTAAAAACTTACGATTTTTCGCGTATTTATGAAGGTTTTAAATTGGCTAGTGGCGAAGCGGGACTAAAACGCTCCGTACATTGCGTGACGTCACGACAAAGTAATAGTTGAATAGATCTCCGCGCGCGCGCTGCACCACACGCTCGCCGGCTGGAGTTGCAGGGGCGTAGGAACGGGGGGGATGGGGGGGCTTGACCCCCCCAGTGGGGGGTCAAGCCAGCTATGGGTGTCATTTTCTAACTTATAGCTTGTTGGGTGATTTTTAGGATTTTTATTACAATAGGGCTTGCAAAAAAAAAGGAAGGTTTGTGTTAACATTTTTTTGAAAGATTCAGTAAGAGACGCGATTTGCGAGACTGACTAGCCATTTGATTTTAGACTAATATTCATTATATTTTGTGTGCAATGTTTTCACTCCCAAGCAGACTGTCGACCGATTTTAGTCAGGTAATCAATCTTCAATGCAATATTAGCTTCAAAATATAACCCTTATTCATAATAAAAATTCGCCTGAAAACGTGTTTTAGGCCACCTATCAAGGGCACCTTTTGAAAAAAATCTCGCCTACGGCGAAAAGCCTCCGGCGGCTGGGGCTTTGCCCCTGGCCCCGGTTTGCCCACCCAACCTCGTAGTCAAACTTGAGTGTGACCCCTCACTAAAAAAATAGTTCCTACGCCACTGTGGAATTGAATGTAGTCAAATCCATGTCAAGCAATTTAATATGTTCTAATAGTTTGTCTGAGACATGAGCCTACACCTAATAATGATAATGTATAATATAAAAATGTGTACATAATATAACATGCATTGTCAACGAATAATACCTTACTTATCTGCAAATTTGTTTATTCAACATTGTACTTTGTTTGATCTATTACGGACTCTTATCCGGGGAACCTTCTTTATAGACTCTGGTTTCCATGGTAACCAAGACCTTGGGCCCACTGCCTTTGCTAGGAATTGACTAGAAACCATAGAATTTGACAGGCGGTGGAACCCCTACCGGCATGACTGACGAAACGATACTTCTATAGGTTTGTTCTTTTGTCCACCTCAAATTGTGGTAATTACTGTAATTACACCTGGACAAAAGAACGCTTATTTCTTCAAAGGTGCAAAAGGTGTAAAAATCGGTGGACAAAAGAACAGACCTTATGTGACGTACTCATGGATGTCACAGTCAGCTAGGCCTGTTTACGCGCGGAATTTAAACACGAATAATCACACCTTCATAAGTCCAAGTAAAAAACATTTTTCGACGGACTTTTTTTGGGAATCGATTTTTTTTTAAGTAACAACATTACAAATATATTTAAAAAAAATTAGGAGCATTCCCTATCTTATTTCTTCCTATTTTTTTATTTCTTATTACCATTTTTTCTTAAGTTTAGAATTGTTATTTCTATCTTTGGGGCTTTTCACGAGCTTCAAGAGTCCTTTCAAAGACGGTATATATTAAATTTGAATTTATTTTACTTATTTCCTTTTTAGTTATAACAACTGATTAAATATTATTAATTGATTAATTAATTGTATGAAAAGGATGTAAGTTGAACGTAATTAGGGGCGTCGGCACTTTTTTTTAAAATATAGTCATTGCTCGAATTGTTGGAGTGGTTTTCTAGTTCTGTACATAAACTTTAATTAACCAATTATTTCTGCATAGACACAAGTATTAGTGATGACGTCACAAAACTGTTTGCCCTTAACAACGAGTAAAATTGACTCCAAATAAACTAAGGTGCCTGTAGTAACCAAATACAGCAATAATTCACAGAGATATCTTGAACATAATAACACAAAAATGACAAGTCTTTGCATGTTATATAATGTTATCAACACTTGTCCTATAATATGATTAAGCGAGCGAAGCGAGCGTTTAAATTTGACTCTGTCGAAAAAAATAGTTGCGTTTTTTTTGTTTTTTTTTGTATGTCTCGCCATAACGTTCGAATGGAGGTTTGGATCCAGTTGAAATTTGGACCATCCACAAGCTTCGATTTGGATTGAATGCCATTAGTTTTGTGGCAAAATCGTTCAAAAAGTTACAAAGTTACATTAAAGTTAATCGAAAGTTTTTTTTTAAAACTTAACGGCACAAAATCTGAGGTGGCCAAATCATTTAGAATGTCCGTCCGGTCACGAATATGTTTATTTTATTTTGATCCGATAAATAGTGTAGATAGAAATTACATTTTAACAAAAGTAACGTTACCATGGCAACGAAAAGTCGCACGAGGTTTCTGGCCACTATGCACTGCCACCTAGAAGTAATCAAAATAATATCGAGAAATCAGGGTATTATTTGTTACCAAAGAGTTAAAATAGTTTTCCCAAGGAAATGATGTCAAAGTCCTCTAGATGGCGGTGGATTTTATGCACAAAGTGAAGGTTTACCCACGGGTTTACCCAAATACCTTGCCAATAATAAATAATATTTGAAACATGGCCCCGTGGACAGCGAACGTCGCAAAATTTTTAAATTTAAAAAAATGTGCAATGTTGGTCTAGCTATAGCACGTGCTCGCTTATCAACGCGTCTAACTGAGCGTTTCCTAGTTATATAAATACAAGAAGTAAAAGTTTAAAGATACATTTGAGACATTTCGTCAAAAATATTACCCATTGGTTTCTTATGGGACCGAAATCATGTTTGGAGTCAATACTGGCCGTTGCTATGCGTTGTCATGGGCGACCATGATGAAATTACGAATGCGATGCTCAGGAAGTACACGTCACGCCCAGTGTTGCCAATATCCCCAACAACACCACGACCGCTGGCTATAGTGGCAACTTAAAATTCCTCCAAATTCAAGGGCTGTACCGCTAGCTTTGACGTATAATAAAAATGTATTGAAATACATTGTTGTCATTTTCCAAGTCTCCGCTGCATATGTCAGTATTGAAACAAACAACAAAGTAACAAAATAGGAAACAGAGTAGGTCTGGTGAATAGTAAACCTTGAACTTTTTGGTACTTCTCTGTTCCATATGAAGTCTGAAATAGATTTGAATAACTCATGATGTGTCCTTTTTCCAGCTCTGTTTGAATCCTTCCTTTGCATGCTATCAAACTCCCCACACACTTAAAACTCTCCACTTGCTCTACAAATAATCTGTGCTCCTAATAGAATTCTGACATTCTTTGTCGTATCTCCTGTCATCAAAATTGCTCCACTCTTGCCACTTTAAAATATCATACCAAATTCTCCTGCTACCACACTCTACATACACATTAAAATGTAAACATAAATAAACATTATAAAAACAACTCTACTGAACTTTAACCTGGGTTATTTACTTAAAATGACTGACTGATATGTCCGGCATGGACGACGCTTGAGGAAGGAGACGGAGTTTCCGAAATGTCGCAAATTTTAAGTAAGTTACCCAGGTTAAAGTTCAGTTTGGTGGTTTTTAGAGCGCGATTAAGATTGCGAAAATGTAGGAGGGTACATAAGCTTGGCATTTCTTTTAGATCTCATTGCTTTTGATTGTGTAAGGTTTGGCTGTTTCTTACAAGTTTTTTGTTATATGTGGGTTGATTATTCGCAAGAAGGTTATCACTTGTGTCATGGAATAGATTGGTTGAAGAGTAAAGGCGTAATTTACTTGCGATAACCGTGAATTTCTTTTTACGAGTTCATCGTATAGCTTTTTCTACACACATCTGTTTCAAATGTGGATTTATCACATGAAGACTAAAACACATACATCTAAAGATGTCAATACAGGTGCACAAAAGAACATTATGTTTTGGGTTTATTAAACGTGGTAATTGCATTAGGAAGAAAATGATACTTTTAAACGGGTGATTTAGGACCATTTTCGTTTTCGTGTGTAATGTACACTAAACAATTTAACGAGAACCTTGAAAGTTTAAACGATACACAAACATTGTTTACAGTTATTTATGTACACTCGGGTTAACTGTATAGAATATAAAATCGCAAATTTAATTCAGGGGTAACCAAACAGCAGGCGTCAATTCAAGCAAGACATATTACTTGATAAGTTATAATAATGTTCTTATGACGTCTTGTACGGTAGTTATGAACTACACAAGAGCATTGTGCCAAGTTGCAATTTAAATTAATTTCGTCTTGAATGGTGGTAATGGACTACACCGCAAATTGGTTGATCTTAGGCCTGCCGATAAGTTATCTGGTAAGTGCGGAATGTGGGGTGATTCCCTCGATCAGTTATCGGCTATAGTTGCTGTAGTTGTGATTACGCAAGGCAAGCGACTGTGCTGAGCCTCGCGCGAGCTAGGGACTCTCCAGCTGGGTGCATTGCCTGATAGTAATGGCCATTGTGTTTAGTGTCGGCTCGCTCATAAATTTCACTATAATCGTCTATATTGGGAGAACTACTCAACCTAAAAATAAATTAAAATATGTTTTGTCAATGTCAGGTGATCATAAATAAATAACTATTTATGTTGTTTTTATAAACTATTATTTAGGAAAGTTTATATTGGGCCGATACATTCACCTTAATGTCTTGCCTGTGTCCATATAGGACGTTGTACGAGGTTCACCCTTGGAATTAAATCAATTGATTACTGATTAGGTATTTGCCAAAAAATTCAAATAAAGTTTACATCTGACAAAATTGTAAAGGCACACTTTGTTATTTTATTGGTTTGTGCGCTAATACACCCAGGGCAAACCAAAGGCATTGTCATTTTCACTAAAGATGGATACCGGTTTTCCTATCGAAGGTTTATCTTTGGTTTTGGGGTAATTAGCTTATTGAATCGGTTTACCTAAAGTAATTTACCAAAAAAATTTTTTTTAACTTTTATTCAAATTGTATAACGCCTGGTGATTTAGCAATCACAATACAAATAAGCCATTATTGTTGTTGCTTTCACAATGTCTAATTGCTAAGACATTTAATATTATTTTCGACAACATTTTTTTAAAGTACTGAAAAACAATGTTAAAGCCAGTAAAAGTTCCAATTTCATTGTAATATAAAATAATATGTATGCATTTGTAATTGATCGCGCCCTACAGTAAACGTCAGAAGGCCATTTACAGTGATAAATCACAACCCAAGGATGTATGTATCGTAATAGGTGATAAATTAACTTATGTTTTATTTGGGTAATCGTATCAGCAAGCATCACATACTTGTTTTCATAAAGTGTTCCTACAAAAGTTGTTATATTTTACCGCACTGATATTTTGAGGGTGTATAGCTTTTTTTTCATTCATATTTTGAACCATTTAATTTCTGAAAAATAGAGTTTCATTAAAGTAGTAAAGTAAGTAGAAAGTAGTAGTAACAACAAGCGTCAGTAAGTCTTTTGTCACATTGGAACATGCGGTGGAAAGGACTGGCGCGGGAAGGCACAGCAAGAGGTCACGCCAGCGACCTCTTGTAATAATATACGTTTCCGGGTTAATGAGTTGATGATTTTAAAATAATTAACATTATTCCCCAGGTCACTTCGCATTTATCTCGGGCGAGGTATGCGAGTCTTATTCTGAAGTGCCAGCCGAGGAGTACTTGAACAATGACAAGGTCCATCGCAACGACACTCTGGAAAGTAAGTAACAAGAGTGCAAGTAATTGCTACTTAAATATGCCGCTCTCTAGATGTTCATTGTTTGCTCGTCGAAAGGGTCGGCGTCTACAGGGTAGGCTTGGTCGGCATTGAATTTAATGTCGCCCAGCCCCACTAAAATCAGTTATGTGGTTGAGTGAGTAGACTAAATGCGAAGTTATTTACTTTATCAATAGAGCGTTTCCATTTGACTCTGCCGCAAAAAATAGTCACCGGTTTTGATTTGTTTTGTACTTTTTTTTATGTCTCGCCATAACGTTCAAACGGAGGTTCAGATCGAGTTGAAATTTGGACAATCCGCATGCTTTGATCTGGATTGAATGCCATTAGTTTTGTGGCAAAATCGTTTAAAAGTTCAAAAGTTACATTAAAGTTAATCGAAAGTTTTTTTTTCAAACTAAACGGCGACAAAATCTGAGGTGGCCAAATCATTTAGAATGTCCGTCCGGTCACGAATATGTTAATTTTATTTTGATCCGATAAGTTATGTAGATGGAAATTACATTTTAACAAAAGTAACGTTACCATGGCAACGAAAAGTCACACGAGGTTTCTTGCCACTATGCACTGCCACCTAGAAGTAATCAAAATACTATCGAGGCAGCAGTGTATTATTTGTTACCAAAATGTTAAAATAGTTTTCCCAAGGAAATGATGTCAAGGTCCTCTAGATGGCGGTGGATTTTATCCACAAAGTAAAGGATTACCCACGGGTTTACCCAAATACCTTGGCAATAATAAATAATATTGGAGGAAACATTGCCCCGTGGACAGCAAACGTCGCAAATTTAAAATTTAAAAAAATGTGCAATGTGGGTCTAGCTATAGCACGTGCTCGCATATCAACGCGTCCGACTGAGCGTTTCCTAGTTTAAGAGTATCTTATGGGACAGGCATAAATAAAGTTCATGTACTAAATTTGCACAAACTTTTACATTTATATCAACAGTTGCAAATAAAATTTTGCCAAGCTTTACAAGGACAGAGTTAAAGGGTGCAGTGAATTTATGTATTAAGGCTATTGTACCACCTCTGGCCGATAATTTGAAAGTCGACGAAACATGTCTAATAAGTTTGCTGAATGAAAGAAGGCCTTTAAAATAACAGAAAAAAATTGTGAATTTTTTTGGGCGGGACATAACCTCACTTTTGGAAATTATACTTTGATTTTTGGACAAAAGTATAATATACAAATCTAGTTCAAAATTAAATTTTGAGAATCGGTTTTCTGGACATAGTTTCTAAACACCTTTAGATATACTTGACTATAGCTAAGATAGTTTTCTGAAAATAACAGTTGGTGTACGATTTTTTTTGTCAAACGGTACAAATACGAGTTTTTCCAGTTTTTTTCCAGTATCTTTTTGTATGGTAAAGAGCATACCAAAATAACAAACTTTATTGAAATCATAGATATGGATTTTTCAGTACGTTTTTGGCCAAAGATTTAGTTCACCTTGCTCCTATAAAAGAGCTTTGGCTTGTAGTAGAAAAACAGGAAATTTGACCCATGAGGTCATATGGCTAAAATACGTCGAAGGAAGGAGTTCACCATAATAATCAAAATTAATAATGAAACTTTGTTAACTCTTTCAGTCATGGCGTCCAGGATCATGGGTAAAGGTTAGGTTTTTCAATTTGGACACTTTTTTTGTGAATTTGAAAAGAAAAACAATCCCCATTTCAATGGGATGAATTCTACCTTTTTTTAGAGAAGATTGAAAATACAAATCCACAAAAATTGCTAAAAATTTAAAAAATTTGTTTTTTCCCGGAAATGTAATTTTTTTAAATATCAAAATACTCAGAAAAAATTAGAATAATGAATGGTTTTGCTGAATGACCTAATTAACACCAATTTAATTCGTGACCGAGAGGGTTAAAGCCTATTTTCATGTGTCCGTTAAGCGGCGTCGCAAATTAATGGAAATGATTTATCAATCACAACGAGGAACCAAAGTTTCGCGATCGTTTTAAACATGTTTAAACTTTCGTCACGTCGCCTCTGATAAACTATGGAAACAAGGCTTACGTGTCGCTTGGGTTTTCTTATATGGGTGAGGGGGGGGGGGGGTGAAGTCCCTCTGCATCATTACCTTCTACTAATTAACTCAACATACCAATACTTTTATATCTTTCTTTCTTCCTGTCTTCTTCTCTTTATTAATAAGAGCAGAAATTTAAAATATCCATCATCATAGAATCAGATGAATTTAAAACTGAGCTTTTGGTGAACTTTCGTTATGCACGCCATCATTGGTGATAGAAGCAATACGAAAAGTCCATGAAAAGACGGGCATGTACTTTGGCTGCCCTTTATCAGGAGACAGGTGATCCGGAACAATAACCTTATAAAAATGACAACAACTCGTTAATTAAGCTAGCGGTTTAGCCGAGGTCGTTTAACCGGTTCCCACTCGAACACCGAAGTTAAGCAGAATCGGGCGTGGTCAGGGGTAGAGTGGGTGACCGCTCTGCCCTGAAACTCACGTATACCGCTTGTTAGAGCAGATGGAGGGTTCGAAAGCTAGTGTAACGGCTTTGTTCTCCTCGACGTCTGCTCGGCAGTCCGGGTTAGTGGAGGAACCTATAAGACTGTCAAGGTTACACCGTCCTTTCGGATGGGACGTTAAGCCGTTGGTCCCCTTGGTACTTTTCGAAAGGAGTAGGCTACGTGCCGATACCGGGTTTCCCCTCCTCCCTTTTGTTCATTTTTCATCTTCATCTATCACCACTCATCGTCTCGAATAGCCAAAGTATATTTATATGAGACGTTAAGCCAATCAATCAATCAATCAATCAATCAATCAACAACTCATTAACCCGGAAACTATTATTACAAAATCACTCTCTGAACTATGTAGTAAGTTTTTAAGTAAGTAACCGAGGTTACAGTTCAGTGAGTGTTTTAGTAATAATAACCTTACAGATAAAACTTTTTGTAAACTTTGAATATTGAACTATCATGATACATTCAAATTAATACGTTCTTACATCTGGCTAATTCATTATGAATAGTATTAACATATTGATTGAAAAATATTTAATTTGCTTACTCTGACCTTTCAGCTTTTCTACTCGATAGAAAGACAACAAAATAATTGGCTTGTCATTGTTGTGTTTTTTGTTGGGTTATTTTGATTAAGGGCGCGTCAACCATTAGGTCATAATGCGCACTCTTGCCTAGGGGATATGGGGAGGAGAGGCCCATGCTGGTCAGAACCAGCCATGGGTAGGGAGAGGAAAGGGGGGTTCTCACGTCGCGGTCGTCATCGTCTTTGTCATCGTTCGTTGTGTCGTTGTCATCGTCGTCGGGGAGGTCGTCAAGGAAAAGGGGTGGTGTCCCCGACGACGAATGTTAGAGCACGCCTTTAGTTTCGGGGGAAAAAGAACTTACAAGCTGACGTTTGCGGGATGGAATTCATCTCTACAATCGCCTTGCACAATTAGCAGAGCCATTCTCTGGGCTAATTCTACCCCGGGCCCAGACGGGGGTTTGTTACGTAAAACTGGTGTTAGCCCTTTTCGATGATCATGGACATTAACTTTCCAAATTTATATCCGGGTAAAAGATATTTTTTTTTATTTGACACCTATTTATTCTTTTTTCCCGTGCATTAAAAATAAATATTTTCCCCCCATCCAGTATTGGACGAAAAGTGACTTTTTTAGAAAAAATTGAAAATACACATCTGCAAAAAAGTTTAAAAATGGAAAAATTGGTTTGTCCCGGAAATGTTGTATATTTCTAGTATTGCCAATATTTGAGGTGCAAAAATGCAAAATATGCAAAAAAATCAGGAAAAGATCTTGTTTTAGGAATGTACATTAAATTTTCATATTTACCTAAAATGAAGCTTTAAATCAAAATCCAAAATTTCCCACAATTCCTTAAAAAACACGAAACAAAATTTGAAAAAAAATAATCATAGAAAAAATTAATATTTTGAAATTATTGCTTAAAATAACTTAATTTTGACCAATTTAATTCGGTACTGAAAGGGCTAAAGAACAATGTATAACTTACGATATTTATTTTAAAGAGTATGAGAAAAAATCTGTATAACATTATTAGTTTTAAATCCATTTCGATTCTTTTTTCAGTCTGTTAAGTTTTTCTCATAAAGTCAAATGGTTTTTTCGATCTCAATAACATTTTAAGTGAACTTTGGAAAGCTCTAAACTTAGACATACCACAACTTGGAATGAAAAACACATTTATACAGCACGTTTATCGATTTTGTACCTCCGAGTCAATTAATAAACATAATCATATCTCAAGTCGTGATGAAGAAGTTGTCATGTATGACGCTTATGCCCTACTAGCAGTTTGAAAATAATGAACGATCTATGTTTTGCCCGGCTAGACGTTATTATGTAAATCTAACTAATTGCAAGCTCAGTCGATAAACATTCACTAACCAGATGACACAAAATGGAATATTTATTTTAACACTAACGATAGGAATTAACATACACTAGGAATACGCTAAAGTCCCGCCGCGTTGATGGATGAGCTTTTTAAAGTTTTTAGTTTGCGTGGGATATCTTTACTTTTGCAAGTGCTTTGTTTTGTTGCCTACGCATTGTAGGTGATTGTTGTCAAGTTTCTATTGTTTCTTGTCAATTAATATTATTTACCGTAAAAAACTTATATTAAAAGCTTTATTTCTATGGATTCTGTCTAACTTTTTCAACTTTTTCTTTCAAAAGGTACTACATCACCATAACCTTAATGTCCATGTATAATATTAACGTTGTAGCCCCACCCGTTTGGTCAGAATTGGCCCAAATTGCACGAAAATATTGCACAAAAAATCATAAAACTTATATTAAAAGCTTTATTTCTATAGATTCTGGCTAACTTTTTTTTAACTTTTTCTTTCACACGTCAGTACATCACCATGACCTTAATGTCCATGTGAAATATTAACGTTGTAGCCCCACCCGTTTGGTCAGAATCGGCCCAAATGTCACGAAAAAAATATCGGAAAAAAAAAATCGGAAAAAAATCGTAAAAGTACGATATTCATGAGAAATATTTCTTCGATTGTACCCAAAAACGTGGCAAGTCTAAGTTCAGAGATTTCGAGGGTCCCATTCAATTTTTATCAAGATCGCATACGCCGTTTGCCCGGTAGAGAGCAAAAAAACAGACAGAAAAAAAACGAGCTAAATTTTTTTGGGGGGTAGGTGAAATTGAAGTCTTCGCTTCCCTCATCCAATAACAAATCAACATACACCATCACCTACCACTCCTGGTCCTCGGAACTGCACCGCTCGCCTCCTGCTTAGCTGTCAGTGCCTGTCGATCACTCGTTCATTAATCACCCTACCCAATTTACTAGTGGCGTAGTGATTAGTAGCGTAGGTCAGGCATTATCTACATACAAGAGTCATGAAATGGTTTCCATTGATGTATTGTTACGTTTAGATATAACAATGATACCCATGTCAATCCCTACCTATAGGATCCTCTGAATAATACATTTACCATTTGGCTAAGCCCAAATTGACATGGTTTCTCTAAAGGAGACTAATCTTATTAATTAAGCGAGCGAAGCGAGCGTTTCCATTTGACTCTGTCGGAAAAAAGTCACTGTTTTTTTTTGTTTGTTAGTTTGTTTGTATGTCTCGCCATAACGTTCGAATGGAGGCTCGGATCGAGTTGAAATTTGGACCATCCGTAAGCTTTGTTCTCGATTGAATGCCATTAGTTTTGTGGCAAAATCGTTCAAAAAGTTAAAAAGTTACATTAAAGTTAATCGAGAATTTTTTTTTAAAACTAAACAGCGACAAAATCTGAGGTGGCCAAATCATTTAGAATGTCCGTCCGCTCACGAATATGTTAATTTTATTTTGATCCAATAAGTAGTTTAGATGGAAATTACATTATAACAAAGTGCAGTTACCATGGCAACGGAAAGTCGCGCAGCTTTTTTGGCTCATGATAGCGGTCGAACGGAGGTTCGGATCGAGTTGAAATTTGGACCATCCGCAAGCTTTTATCTGGATTGAATGCCATTAGTTTTGTGGCAAAATCGTTCAAAAAGTTATAAAGTGACATTAAAGTTAATCGAAAGTTTTTTTTAACTAAACGGCGACAAAATCTTAGGTGGCCAAATCATTTAGAATGTCCGTCCGGTTACGAATATGTTAATTTCATTTTGATCCGATAAGTAGTGTAGATAGAAATTACATTTTAACAAAAGTAACGTTACCATGGCAACGAAAAGTCGCACGAAGCTGGAGCTTTTTTGGCTCATGATAGCGGTTGCACGAAGATTCAGATCAGGTTGAAATTTGGACCAACAACAAATTGTATAGCACGTGCTCGCTTATCAACGCGTCCAACTGAGCGTTTTCCTAGGTTTACCTTTGAACGATTAATATTAGTACTCATGACCTATTCGCCGTCCTCGTGTTAATCCTCACGATCATGTGCACTGCCGCCGATATCCGTGGTATCGCCGCCGACCGCTCACGATCTCTCGCGTGGGCTTCTTGCTCCGAACCGTTCGGTATTTTAGCCCTCTATAGGTTATATGTATTGTTTACCACCACTTTTCAAAATCTACACAATTAAATCTGACAGTTTACCATACTTTCAAACCGGGTAAAAAGCTGCTTTGTTTTGTTCGGAAATTGGTAGAATTAAGGATTTTTGGAATGGTTCAAAAATCCAATTGTGTATAAAAACACTCTAAAACACAAATTTCCTGGTTGTCCCGGATATTTTATTAGCTTGTAGAAGATTCAATTTGAACATGTAAAAAAAAAATATTGGGCTGGACTTTGGCCCCGCTAGCCTCGCATTAATCGATCCTTGCACAGGCTCAGACAATTAGTTAGCCTCTTGGCCAGGCCCAGTATATTCACCTTAGGTACGGTGATTCTGGTTACCTCCGATATTGCTTCTTCTCGTATGGTTATTACAGTATTAGGCCTACTCATTACTCCTAGTGAGGTGCAACACCTTATATTAATGACAGTCCTCATTGCTCGTTTATTTGCATATTGGTATGCAAATGAGCAACGAAAAAATATTTTTTAGATGTTGATATAGGTTTATGGAACGCTAGAAGAGCCATTTCATTACAAAGTCAACATGGTCTTTGAAATGATGTCAAATAAATGAAGATACTACGAGGCAGAGCAGCCTTATCATTAACAAAATATGTTAAATAGATACATGTTCACCTGTAATTTTTTTAGACTTTAGAATTTTCTTGAAGCATTGTATTGTTGAAGAATAAACAATATTTTTGGTTATGGCTAATAAAGAAGACATATTTTTTTCTCACAATTATAGTATGGGAGCATAATGTATAAAAACATGGTCCCGTGGCAGTTTTTGCGAAATAGTTTTGTATGTGCTATTAATCGATTCGTATTGAACCGTAGATTGACAATCTTGATGGTGCCGATCTTGATTTTTTGGCTGAGACCCGCCATTTGAAAAACAAGATGGCCGCCTTCAATAAAAACTACAACTTATATATATATCTATAACAGTATCTGGACGATTTTAATTCGATTTGGCGATTAGTAAGATACCATGAGAGAGGTACTTAAAAGAGCTACAAATTAAACATTTACCATTTTCACAAAAGTCCAATATTTTTTTAAGATTATGTTTAAAAGCTTGTACTTTTAACCACACTTGTTAATAAATCGGAGTTTTTTTTGTCCAATTATTCAGTACGTCAAAAAGGGTTTTAAAGAACTTCAGATATATTTTCAGTAGCCTATATATTTATGTTTTTAATGAGACCGCGTTTCTATTTTCCGACAAATATAACCAAAAACACCAAAAACCCTCATCCATCAACGCGACTGTGAAAAGCGCTCGCGAAACCTTCTTGTAATAATAATTCCAATGTTATCATCCTTTCTAGAATTGGAGCTCGTCAACGTTGCATCGGAGAGCCTAGAAGGATACCTGAGGTTCATTCGCTCAGCAAAGACTTTCAATCTGTCAGTTACTACCCTGGGTCTTGAAAAGCCATTAATTTCAAACGGCGAAACACTGGGAGGAGGTCACAAGGTTCTGCTTGTCAAAAACTATTTGAAACCGTTCAAAGACGACAAGTTTAGAGTTGTCGTGGTTATTGAAAGGTGAGTTACATTGTTGAGAATAGAAACGAGAGTTTAGATGACGTCACACCGACTATCATGGCCGACTGGTGGGTAAACATTACGTTGGGCCATCTCAACACAATGTTAAAATGAAGATTCCTCAAAGCTGCATAACATTTAGCAATTCAATCCAATCGAACATGTATTATAATATCTGTTATTAACGTTTTAGCAAGGCAACATTAGAAAATTTGAGCTATGTTTTTTTAAAGCAATTGAAAGATGGTATCCTATAAAAGCAGGTGTAAAGCTATGCCAGCTGGCCACTTTTGACGCTTTAGTAGTAGACCTAGCGTTTAGCGGCTGACAAAAAGTGTTTCAATATACTGAAAGAACCTTAGCTATCCGATATATTATTGACATTTTGCATCGTACAAATGTTTTAATCAGTGTAGGCGATGAAAGATACGGGATTTCTTCTTATCCGCCTATCGTAGTCACGTTAAAATTGTATTCGTTGCCCAACAGTCGCCCAAAATTAGTAGATATTGCGCTGCCCAAATCCTTGCCGAAACTCTCGTATTCATTGATTGTACGCCGAGTCTTCTCCCACGCTGCACGTTTAACATAGGAGCGGGTTTGGTACGGTAACTGTAACTGTAAGGGGGTTAAAAATAAGTTTCCGATTTTCTGTTAACAAAAACAACAAACAACAAGAGGTCGCTGGCGCGACCTCTTGCAGTGCCTTCCCGCGCCGGTACTTTCCGCCGCATGTTTCTATCTGGTAAAATACTTACTTATCCAAAGAAAGCGAAGTAATTAAACTTAATTTTTCTTAAATGAATTTGAACAAAATAAGAATAAAACAAAAAACTGTACACCCTCAAAATATCAGTGCGGTAAAATATAAGAACATTGTCAGGAACACTTATGAAAACAAAAATATGATGCTAGCTGATACGATTATCCAAATAAAACATTATGTGAATTTATTTCTTAACACGATTAATACATACTTGGGTTTAGATTTTTCTCTGTAAATGGCCCCCTGCCGTTTACTGTAGGGCGCGATCAATTACAAAGGCATACCTACTAGGAAAACGCTAAAGTCCCGCCGCGTTGATGGATGAGCTTTTTTGTAAGTTTTAAGTTTGCGTGGGATCACTTTTCCTTTGCAAGTGCTTTGTGAAAGCATTGTAGGTGATTGTTGTCAAGTTTCTTTTGTTACTTGTTAATTGTTATTTTAACCTCAAAAAACTCATATTTAAACCTTAATTCTATGAATTCTTGCTAACTTTTTCAACTTTTCTTTCAAAAAGCAATACACAACCATAACCTTAATGTACATGTAAAATATGAACGTTGTAGCCCAGCCCGTTTGGTCAGAATCGGCCCAAATGTCACGAAAATATCACACTTAAAATCGAAAAAATAGTAAAAGTACGATATTAATGAGAAATATTTCTTCGATTGTACCCAAAAACGTTGCAAGTCTAAGTTCAGAGATTTCGAAGGTCCCCTGCAATTTTCATCAAGATCGCATATGCCGTTTGCCCGGTAGAGAGCGAACAAACAGGCAAAAAAACAAACAAAAATACAAAAAAACAAAAAAACACCCAAGCTAATTTTTTGGAAGGTTCAGTGAAATTGTAGTCTTCGCTTCGCTCATCCAATTAAGTTTATAATTAACTTTAACCGGCAATAAACGTTAAATTTTCACTACGATAAAAAAAACTTTGTGAACATATTGAGAAACAAAGAAAAGTAATTACATACCAAAAAAACTGTAGAACTAACTCGAGTGTCTCTGCAGGCGTAGTCTCTTAGAAGCAATATGGATTGTTGAGGCAAAACACGTCTCTGGTTATCGCGTGATTATTTCGTATTGTCCGTATTATTTAGAAACGTGTAAAAAAATGCCTGGCCTAGAAAGTGCATCAAAAATAAAATATATGTTTTAGCTTTTTTTCTGGTGGAGAACGGTGCGAGCATAGGCTATTCTTATGGTTTAAACACTCCGCCGTCTGCAAGTATACTCCTCTGAGCGTTGCGAGTATCCGCCACCAAAGCTCATATAAAGAACTTGGAGCAGACTTTTATAATGAACTTGGAACTTTTACCGATATTAAACATTAGCTATTCGGTACTAAAAAAAATGATTGGTAAAAATAATTGATTTTATATACTCATATCGGACATAATAAAAGCAACAACAAAAATAGCTTATTTGTTTTGTGACTGCTTACTCACCAGGCTTTAATATTATGTGAGTTAGAAGTTACACAACGTAATTTTTAGTAAAAATCCCTGTAATTTAATATTATCTAACTTGAGAGAGATATACACATCTTTTATACATTCGGTTCTATTCAAAAGCGCGTTGAGTTTTGAAAACGTTATGTATACGCTGTGAAGCTTGGTTTGGATCGGTTCAAGTCAAAAACATTCTTCGCGGGTTTGACTTCAAAGCTGTATTCAAAACCGTCATGTATACACCCGCTTCACTGCCACCCAGATAAAACTAGGCCTAACAACTAAATCCAGTTTCGAAAACGTTTTGAGATCATTTTTAAACCAGTTCATCTTTAGTGAAAATTACTTTGTCTTCGGTTTGCCCTGGGTTTCTATTAGCGCACTAAACAGTAAAATAACAAAGTGTGCCTTCACAATTTTGCCAAATCTCAACTGTATATGAAATTTTGGGCCTATAGCTAATCATTTTTTCAATTATTCCAATGGTAAACCTAGCACAACCCACTGTAGGGACACCATCAAACAAGACATTAAGCCCGGCGAATTATACTTCAAACTGAAAGGAGCCCGCAGCCCTGCAATCGCTAAATGAAACCGACTACAAATTATATTTGGCCGGTAACCCGTATCGAGCTCGCAGCCTCCAGCATGATGGAGGCACTATTGCGTTACGTCACTGTTGCCGTGATAACAGGCAGGGGATTCACTGTTAGGAAATAAGTAATGAACCGAGCCCACTAATGTGTCGCCAGGCGAGATAAAGGATGTGATGCCGTCAGTCGGCTTTTTAGATATAGACTCGGGAGATCCCGCACATGGAGTGTTGCATAAGACGCTGGCAGATGGCTTTGTCGAATGTTTAGGTAAGTTGGTGATTATCACTGAGTAATATTAGGTCAAGATCCCTGGCTTTATTATTTTATGCACACGTAGTTACACAGGGAGCACCCGAATAAAAAGTCATATCAGAATGTGTACTCGAGACAACCTTTCGAACGCCAGACATGTGGAGTAGCCACTCAGAAAACAAAAAGTAAACAATCTTCCACCGCTTGACCATAAGGCCAATCCATGATCTGTTCAAAATATTTAAATGTCTCAATACCATTGATTAGATTAATATTCAGCTGATGAAATGAAGAATATAAATAATAAGTTACACGAAGAATAAAATTTTAAACTGCACAATATACACTCAAACACGCAAAAATATGCATTTCAAAATCACACTCCTGCTTAGTAATCTGCATATTTTGACCAAAGCATTTGCCCAAATTACAATACAAACAAAAAAGTGGACTTACAGAAAAGGTTGTAGAGTTCGTCAATAATAACCAATATGGTTTGGATCAAAATCCCTAAGGTCGCGGGGCATTTAGATCGTCCCCATGTTATTTCTTATGGGAGATTTTTGCTGAGCTCGAAAATTACCAAGTTTGCCAATTTTTTTCAGATCATGGTGGAACCAATCAATTTTCTATTACTTAGTCATAACCAGTTTGCCTGAATGAAATACATATTCTTTAGTTTAGCGGGTGAATACGCAAAGCGCATATCTATTTATAATGTATTAATGATCTCATGCAGTTATGACGTAATCGTATTATCTGGAGCGGAGAAGATATTGTCCGAATTCAAGAAGTTCAACTGTCGAATCCTCTTCTCGGCCGTGGGCAACTGCTGGCCAGACCCTCGCTTAGCTTCAAAGTTCCCGAAACCAAAGAGAGGCCAACGCTTCATCTACAGCGGAGGTAATATACTCGTAATATTTGTATTTGTTTCGTTTTGTTTTGTTAATTTTCCAAATAATTTTGTAGTCTACATATTATATAAAGCAACAAAATGTGGTAACTAATAGTAAACACCACATTTCATTGAAAAATATTTCCACACCAAATTTATTTATTTTCATTTATTTATTTCAGTCTACTGATATTGTGCATAGCACATATATAGGACAAATACAATTAATACATAATATGTCTCCATCGACTTCTTGTAGCCAATCTGATTTTTATAGAAGGACTTGATTGTTTTTGGATTTGGCTTTTTGGACTTTGTCGAGAATTGAGTGTTAAACGTGTCAGGATAGTTAATTGTTGTTTGAGGATTGTCTTTGCGTTAAAGCTTATGCGTTTTGTAGATTAAATGAAAGCACACAAATATTGTTAAGTAGGAGTTTGAGGAAAAAATTAAAAGATAGGCCTATTCCACCAAGGTGAGGTGGGCATTATCCCTCCAATTTTTTAAAAGCAATATCCAATCAATCAATCAATCAATCAATCAATCAATCAATCAATCAATCAATCAATCAATCAATCAATCAACTAGTTGGAGGTCAACATCGGTAACCACCATGTCTGAAAGAGGTAAGACATTGATTCATGGGCGCCCGCAGGACTTTTTCCAGGGGGGTGCACTTTGCTGCATAAAAATAAAATACACATAAATATACATAAAATAAGTGGGACACACCGGGGGGGGTATAAGGGGCGTTGCCCCCCACTTTTGCCTCAGAAACTTTTTTAATGTGTTTTTCTTTTGTCACTTACACGTTTAAACGACTTTGGAGAGGGGTCCTCATTGGTCCAGATAACCAGTATAGCCACCCTCGTTTCTGAGAATTAGTAGCTCCTCTCTCAAAAGATACAACTCTCTGTACAAGCTAGATGAAAGGGGGTAGCCCTCACGAGGATATTACAGTCAACAGAACCAACAATATCGTACAAAAATCATACTAAATAGTTTTATTATTTTCACATTTTTCAAAAAGGCAGTAATAAAATGACATTTGAAATTGATACAAAATTTATGAAAACAAATTAAAATTTGATTTTTATTTTCCAGGGGGGTGCAACCGCCCCCCTGTGGACGCCCATGCATTTATTGTGTGGTCTATCTTGTCACCAGCACTGATGGGCTACGCGCCTGACGTGTACAACCTCATGGCCTCGATGCGCGTCAAGACTTCCGACGACGACCAAATGTTGTACACCAAAGTGTTCCTCGACAAGTTGCTACGAGCGAAGTTCGGTATCAAACTTGACCACGAGTCCCACATATTCCAGAACCTGTACGAAGCGATCGGTGAGTTCACCCATTGATATTAAACACTTATTGTAGGCTAGATACGCAGTTTCCAATACCTCCGCACGGGCGCGAGCGTAGCAAATTGAAGACTCAATCTGCCATCAACAAAATGGCGATTTGGCGTTTTAATTTATGCTTTTTTAATGATTTGAATATTTTACTGGATTGTTTGATATGGTTTTAGCTTGTGCAGCATGATAATGAACAAACATAAACAATAAGAAGTTATTGCATAAGGAAATTTAGTAATCATTTGATGTTAAAGTCTAGTATGCTTACCTGTCAACCTGCCGGCAATCTTGAGAACTATTTGGGCTATAAATCGCTCCCATTTGATTAACATGCAAACTTCCATATTCAAGATGGCTTGAAATTGTCACGGAAGTGGACCAATGACTGCTGAATGCTGATCTAGCCAATTATAGTTCAATATCTATGAGTTCACCTGATCCCGGATTCACAAAGACGAGTTTACCAAAAATGGAGTTAATTTTAGGAGTAAGCCGTTCTTATCTCCCATTTCGGTAGCGAAAAAAAGGAGTTAACTCATTTTTCGAAGTTATTTAACTCTAAAATTTAACCTATGCTATTTATAACAAAATACATTTTTACGCCTAAAATGGTTTAACCTAAAATTAACTCCGTTTTTGGTTAACTCCTCTTGAATATAAAAAAAGTAAAATGTGGAGTCTACCCACTCAGTCACAGAACTGCTTATCAGTAAGGGACAAAAGATTTTTAAAGCCGACCAAACCAACCCTGTAGGTGCCGACACCATCGACGATCGAACAATGACCAACATATGATTTGCATTTTTAAGTAGGAAACACCGATAAATCAAGCTAGACACGATTCCACCAGCGCGGACTGTACCAGAATCAACAAGGCTGATTCGGCACAAGCCTAGAACGTATCATGTGCCTCGATTCTAGGACGGCTCCAATGTCACTGTTTACAAATTCTTAAGCCAAGAAACTTCTGCCTGTAATGAGAATCGAACCCCGGATATTCGGCATTGGAAGCAGATACCGGTAACATGGGGTGAATAGGAACTATGGGGTGAATAGGAAAAACTTCCTCTAAATAATACTAAATTCGTAATTGCCGTCTTTTAAAACGGCTCACATAGGTTTTCTGTAGTTGGTCACTAACATTTTGCAGTTCCCTCTAAAAATAGACTTAACTTGACAACCGCAGCCTTTATAATAGAAAATCAGCCTCAATGTTATGAAAAGCATTGGTACATTTAAAGAGCTGATAAACTTTGTCATTTCTCTTTATCTGGCAAGAGTTACATATCTTATAAACGTAGGACTCCATTATCAACATATTTTTTTTTAAATGTAATTTGTGTTCCTATTGACCCCTGGCTAGGGTTAATAGGAACAGCTGCATATCTATATGTATTTCAGGCATATTTATATCCCTGTTCCTATTGACCCCACATGGAGGTGAATAGGAACGCACAATATAAAAATAAAAATAAAATAAAGATATTCATATACTCTGTTAATGGTTGGTTATATTATTTAAAGGAACCACATAGCCAGAATTGAAAAAAAGATCTCATTGGTTTACTATGATTCATGTTGAAATAACAAGAAGTTAACTTACGAAACTGTTCCTATTCACCCCACCTTACGGTACGCTAACCACAAGACCAAGAACACACGCTGTGTCCATTGTAGATCCGGTCAAGGTATAGGGAACCTTTGTTTTGATAGCGGGGAGTCAGTGCTCTTTCTGGTCTCCGCGTCCATAGAGGAGTGCCACTCTCTGCGCTAAGCGCCGTAGTGCGAGTGCAAGGTAAGGAGGAAGGAATAATGCAAGGAGGCAGTGTGGCGTTGTCAAAACCATAGTCACTTTGAACGACAATGGTGGTCGGCGAAAGCCTCGAACCCAAAGCAAGGTCGTCGGTATTATTAAAGCTCTTTGTCAAAGCTATGAACATTCCAAAACAAACAAAAACGCAGCACATCAACAAAAATTACATTTCACCTCTTTATTATTCTATCTCATATTAATACAAGAGTTATTATCAAATATAATACCAGCTGTTTCAGTGCCGCCATTTTAACATGGTGGCCGTCGATGGTAGTCGCCATATTGGTTAGCACCAACGAGAAGCAGTAAATACTGCGAAACACTCGATGTTTTAGTAGCCGCCATATTGGTCAGCACCAACGAGAAGCAGTAAATACTGCGATCAGACTGGATCAGACGTTCAAAACGGCCACGTTCATTTGTACAGCCACAGATAGCGCATGCTGTCTCAATACATTATTCATACCTCCTTGGTGCAAGGTCGTGAAGTCGGCTTTACTTTAAATTTGTTACCGTTGACCACTAAATATTTCAGCATGTTCATTTAAATGATTCAATAATTATGTATCCACAAATTTTGAGTATGGGGTTAAAGAAAATATGGCACACCCTAGGGTGTACAGTAGAGTAGCGCTAAAAAGAGCTACCGTGGACGAAAAAGTCAAATGGCTGGATGAAAATCAAAACAGGAAAACGGAAGCTATAGTGATTCCAACGAAAGAATGCAGACAGCTCGAAATTGATTTCCCAACACAACAACTTTGTCAACTCCGTTCACGCTAACTCAGCGTGGATTTAGCACACGGAGGAACTCTGTGATCTAGCACAGATAATTTTTGCTTGTGTTGGTAACAAAATCAACTGCATTCTTTCGTTGGTATTAGTATTAGTAATTTTAGGGCGCTTCAACGGCAAAGATTATTCGCGCCTCCAAGATATTTAGTTGGATCTAGTAAAGTAGATATATCAAGAAGGTACACAAGGTAGTGCATTTGACACAGGTAAAACAATACAACATGTATAATTGATTGGTGAAATTGATAACGGTTTACTACTAAATCCTTGACGCTTTCTAAATGCCAGAATGTTTGACAGTTAAACGATTACTTAAGCAGGATGCAGTCGCTTTGTGTGCAGATGTGGCAACCTAAGCTCCTAGTCGCATACAATGAAACAATGAATATCGAACACCTCAATCCTATGTGAATGACAATGGGGTCATATCAAAGATCAACATACAACTAAGCTAGTGGTTCAGCTTCGGTCGCTTAGTCGGTTCCCACTAGAACACCGAAGTTAAGCAAACTCGGGCGTGGTCAGGGGTAGAGCGGGTGACCGCTCTGCCCTGAAACTCAAGTATACCGCTGGCTAGAGCAGATGGGGGGTTCGAGAGCTAGTGTAACGTATTCGTTCTCCTCGACGTCTGCTCGGCAGTCCGGGTAAGTGTATGAACTTGACTGTCAAGGTTACACCGTCCGTTGTTCCCCTGGGTAATTTTCAAAAGGAGTAGGCTACGTGCCGATACCGGGTTTCACCTCATCCCATATGGAATACTATTCCTCTAGAAATCAAAAATGCTCAAAATTTCAAGAATAGGATAAAAGAATATTTTAGTTAAATTGTTTTTATATGTCGGTATACTACATTAGGCCTACCATATTTTGATACGACAACATTATGTTAATTTATTGACTATTTTATCCTTTGTTTTCAAATAACATTAAGTTATTTTGATTAGTTTTAATGAAGGGAATCAGGCATTCTTGCTATGGGGCTATGCCCTCTCTGATTCTCTTCAACATGTTAAGTGTACTTTGTAGCTTGATTTGTTGAAATAAATAATAAATATATTCATCCTTCATCCTTATTTATAACCACTCATCGTCTCAAATGGCGCAATCCTGACTGAAGTTTATCCGAGGTTTTCCTCAGTCGTTATTGCTAAAGCAAGGGATTGAGATCTCTTCAACAGCCCTCGGACATCCCTCCACAATTGTCCTTTCCGCAAAATACCTAGTTAGACACTTGAAGAGGGTCATGAATTGCACCCAGGGCAGGCTTCCCAAACAAATATTTATTTTATTTCTAATCGAATAACCTAAGTGCATTAACATGAGATGTTAAGCAATACAAATCAATCAAATCAATCAACTTACAACTAATGATATTTCCCGGCTTGTGTCTTCAGACGATGTGGAACTTCAGATACAACGAAGAGGGAGACCCTGAGCTGCACAACAAGGTAACAGGGACGACCCCGCTGTTTGTCAATGGTAACGGGACCAGCAGGAACTTCGTCAACATTCTTGGCAACTACTTGCCCAGAGAACGGAACAAACAAGATGGCTGCCTCACTTGTAGAGAGAATCTCATCCCTCTTGATGACTATGACGTAAGTCTAGGATGAGTGGCGTCGGAAATTTTTGGATTTTCTTTTTTATGTTTTATTCTTGTTCTTTTCATTTTCCATTTTCTCTTGTTTTAAGACTGTTTGCCGAGCTCAGACCAACTGTTTTATAATGTTAAATGGCCATTTAAAAAATACTCTCGATCGTCAAATCCAGCTAATTTACAGTCGACCGCTTTTTCACCTTTAATTTTCATCCAATAAATCTGCATTTTTGGGAGGTTGTTTCGAAAGAATGAGCGCATGTCGCTATCAGAGCACATTTTGACATTTCAAATAATTGTCTTTTATAAAAAAATTGGGAATTGACTACAAATTAACTGTTTGATGGCATATTTACGATCAGTTAGCAAGAAAAGTGAGCAATATATGAAATATGAGCTTTGATTATGCATATTACACATTCTTACATGACATTTTGGACCTTTGGTGCAAACCACAAACCGATAGGACAAACTTTTGAGCTTCCAAGTGATCCAGACTTTACTTCTGCGTTCTGCGTAAAAACCTGGATTTCTAGAGCTCGGCCAAAAGTCTTAATGGTTTTTTTGTCTGCTTATTTTTCGTTGTTTTAAACTCTTTTCTTTCTTTTTTTTTCCTTTTTTTATTATTTAGGGTTTCTTTGAAGCATAGCTTCACATAAATTTTGTAAAATATAACATTCAATGCTTACAATTAGTTAAAAAATATACCTTTTAATTGATCAATTTCGATTTTCAAATTTTTGATTTTTGAAGTTGATAATTTAATTTATTTTTAATACACATTTTAAATATTATATTGTAATTTTTGTAAATATCAACACATCAATTCGTTTATATTTTTTATTGAAAATGTTTACTGCTTGATATTTTGGGTGCACTATGTAATCCTCGTTAATTTATTGTAATCCTTTTTAATCAAGATTTTATGACCACATGGGATAGGCATTAAACGTTGATCATGTCCTCGTCGGAAGACTGAACAGCACAGTGCATATTAGTTTCTCGTTAATGAAAAGGCCGTCTAATTCTCTTGCTTGCAGGAAGATAAGTACCCAGTTGTATTGTTGGCAGTTCTAATTGAAGAACCGACGGCTTTTCTAGAAGAATTCTTGCACAAGCTAATAAACTTGAATTATCCCAAGAAAAATATTCACCTGTTCGTACACACGAATGTGAGTATTATTATTATTATTATTATTACTACTATTTTATTGCATGTATTTCATACAAATTCGGTCAAAACCGGAGCTAACATGTTGTACCTTTGAGTATATTACCATCGTTGTACGGACTAACGTCAAGTACTTCCATGTGTAACTATATTACATACCTACATTATTACTTTGTCTTAACTCTAACTAAAATAAGTCGTTTATAATATAGTTTGTAGATGATGTTTTTTTTTTCTGCTGTATACGGTCGTGGCTGATTTTTCGTCGCCATCCTAGCATTTGCTCTTCGGACTATGGGAAACCACGAAAACCATGTCAGGATGGAAGCTGTCTCGAAATCTCGAAGTATCATTCTTAGTTTAGAAATTTACGAACTATTCTACACGTGTTGAGTATTACTGCCCTTTGAGTCTCGATGTAAACATTGGGTGGAAGATCTAGTTGTTTAATGCTTTCATGTAGCTTCTTCGATATGATGCCGTTGGCCGATATTACGAATGGGATTGTATTTACCATTTTATGTTTCCACATCTTCTTGATCTCAATTGCAAGTTCACTATACTTGTCAATGTTTTTCTTCCATGTATTCTCGACGTTATGGCACATTGGGTCAGCAACGTCAATAAGTGTATTTTCTTGTTTCTTCTTGTCAATTATTATTATATCCGGTCTGTTGTGATGTAAAGTTTGGTCTGTTAGAACTGTGCGGTCGTAATATAATTTGAAATCTTTTGAAATCTGAAATCTAAAGCGTCGTTGTTTCTGGTGTCATATCGACAGTGTTGGCCCGAGCGTTTAGTGCGCGACTCTGATTCGGTAGGTCCCGGGTTCAAATACCAGCGAGACCGGAAATCCTGACTGAAGTTTTTTCCGAGGTTTCCCTCAGTCGTTAATGGAATGCAAGGGATTGAAACCTCTTCAACAGCCCTCGGACATCCCTTCACAATTGTCATTTCAAATAATGATCTTAGGTTGGTCATTATTCGCTTGTTGGTGTAGTCAATGCCAACAGGGTTGGCTCAGTCCGCGCGCGCGGGTTTTTTTTAAATTGAAGTCCCGCACAGAAAAAAGCAGTTGTGCTACTGAGTACTGAGTTCTCAATGTGAATGTGTTTCAGACAAATAAAATTAAAATGTATTTCAGTTTGACTTACACTCTCGGTCGATCGTTAGTTTCCTGAAAGAATACAAACTCCTCTACCGCAGTGTAAAGTGGGAGAACTCATATGAGCCTGACTTGGTTTCGCTGGCAATGGAATTAGCAATGTAAGTATTTGTTGGTACCCTTCATATGTTTGTGGTAAGTATATATTTACCACTTCTTTTCAAAATCTACACAATTAAATCTGACAGATTTTCAAACTTTTAGCCAGGGTTAAAAGCTGATTTGTTTTGTTCAGAATTGATAGATTTTTTCCCCACTAAATTCTTATGATTGGAATGATTTTTGTAATGATTCAAATATCAAATTGTGTATAATAACACATGTAGTAGATTATTAAAACCAGAAAGGGGGGAAAATGAAATATTGCCAAAAAATTCTTATTTTTGAAAATTACATTTTGGATAAAAAAAATTATGTCAATTTGGAATCCAAAATCAGCATTTTATTCCTAAAAGATACGGGAAAAAATTAGAGATCATCTGATTTGTAAAAAAAATCTCGTTTCTCACATTATTAAGGTAAAAAGCAAAATTAACACTGGATCTTAATTTTGTGAAAATCAATAATAATACGAAATTAAACTACCATTACTATATCCATTCTACTTAGTTAACTGAATGTTATTTTAAAACTTGTTCCAGGAATTATTGCTATGACGTGAGTTGTGAGTATTACTTTCACGTAGAGACTGAGGCTCGTTTGGACAATGCTGACACCCTGAAACTTTTAGTATCACAAAACAGGTGATTATAATAATAATATTATTGATTCATAGCAGTTGTCGTAAAAGCGGGCTTATGCTTTAAAAACCTTATATTCAATAATAATAATAATAATAATAATAATAATAATAATAATAATAATAATAATAATAATAATAATAATAATAATAATAATAATAATAATAAATATAATATCACCATATAATATGATTATAATATGATATTAATCTATCTGATCTTTATATTATATATATATATATATCTGTATGTAGAAATATAATTATATAGAACTTTATCTAAATGAAAAGTCAAGATAAACATCTCAAGAGCGATCACAGGCGTTAAACTTTCTCCACTGTTACCAAGTTATTACTACTATGGGATGTTTGTATAATATAACAAAATATATATCAAGAAACACCTTGGCAACTTGTAAACCAAAGAAAATCCTTACTATTGTTGATTAGTATTGCTTAACGTCTCATATTAATACACTAAGGCTACCCCTAACCATAACTAATTCTGAAGATGAACGTTTCCTTCCCTTTACTAAGAAATCGGGAAATAGGTTACCGACAGTGTTAAGCTGATTCGAAAGGTCCGTGGAGACCAGCAATTCTGACTGACGTTCTTGACCGAGGTTTTCCTCAGTCTTAAATGAGAATGCAAGGGACATCCCTTTAACAATTGTCCTTAACTCCAATCCAATAAAGAGACACCTGAAGAGGGGCATGCATTGCACCCTGTGCAGGTTTCCCACGAAAAATTATTATATCGGAAAATTGGCCTCTTCATTGAGCCCACATTTCAACCGAGTGCTTCTAGATATGGTATATTTGGATGAGCGAAGCGAAGACTTTAATTTTACTTTGTGTTTTTTTTTTCACTTACGTTAGCCCAAGAAAAATAGCTCGGGTGTTTTGTTTTTGTTAGTTTTGTTTTGGTCTGTTTGTTCGCTCTCTACCGGGCAAACGGCATATGCGATCTTGATGAAAATTGGAGGGGACCTTTGAAATCTCTGAACTAAGACCAGTCACGTTTTCGGGTATAATCGATCAATCAAATATTTCTTATGATTATCGTACTTTTACGATTTTTGGCAATTTTTTATGAAATATTTTTGTGATATTTGGCAAACGGCTTCTCCGATATTGATGAAACTTTAAGCGAACGTTTAAAATCACTGAAATTATATATGTTATGATTTTAGAGACATTTGAAAAAAATATTTCTTATATGAAATCGTACTTTTACGATTTTTTCAATATCAAGTAACTATACAAAAAGTAATGGTATTCCACTTAAAAACGTAATCAAGGGACAGAAATGTTCCAAAAAAAGCTCATCCATCAACGCGACTAGAAAAAGCGTTCGCGAAGCGGCCTAGTGTAATGCAAGTGTGACCACGTAGACACACTAATACATAGATGATTCTTACCCTAGGTCTATCATCGCACCAATGCTGGTCAGGCCCAACACTCGCTGGAGCAACTTCTGGGGCTCAGTCAAATCAAGCGGTTTTCTTCTCACTGACACCGAAGACTTGGCGATACTAGAGAACCATCAGAGGTAAGTCTTAAAGCACTGCCTCCTAGATGCCACTCGTAACGAGGAGCCACGAGTTGCATCTAGGAGGCAGTGTCTTCATGTATCAACGCGGGTGAGTACATTTCTCCTTCACAAAACACAACTGAATAATATGAGGTTTTGAGTAGACTGACAAGAACTAAACAATTTGTGATATATCTGGATCAGGATGTGTCAGAGAGAGAAAATTGTAATAGCCAACTCAGTTACATTACTGTTTTTCAGTGGGAGAATTAAAATTAATTACAACCTATCCCTGTTTGGATTTCAAAGTGTTGAGTCTAGATAATGATCTTAACTTTCAGGGACCTATTTCGTTAGATATAATTAAAGCATGCAGCATTTGCGCTTCGAAAACGAGCAATAGGGCAAGCCCGATGTCACATGAAATGTGTCTCACTACCATTGGCTTATAACTAGTTAATAAATAATATCTAATGTTACGTACTATCATGAGTTAAATGTACAGGGGATGATATAGTGGATGATTGATGAGATTTGCACATATGTACAGATAATTAACAAACATTATTTTTTAAATTATTGTTGTGCGTGTGCGTGTGCGTGTGCGTGTGCGTGTGCGTGTGCGTGTGTGCAGTTCTATTTACATGTGAGTTAGTTGATTGGCTTGCTAGATAGCTTCGCCTTACTTGCTGTTGAAATGATTTAATGATACCCTACTGTTTTGTGTCGGAATCTAAAGAGTTGTACAAGGCTGCTGCTCGGCAAAAAAGCCATTCTGATACAGCCCTGTGCGAGCAAAGTCGGACACATGTACACATTTGCCGTACCTAGCAGTAGCAGGCCGATATCTAAGTTGAATCCTGGACAGAGGGTCCTCGTCAACACTTGTACATTTTTTTTGAAAGAAAATTACATCAGTTTCTTTATAGACATTCTCTAGCGATAGGATATTACATATTATTTGGAGCCGTTCTGAGCGACTACAATCTTTCCAATTTGTGATGAATCTGGTGGCCCTGTTTTGAATTCCTTCTAGTTTTGTGATGTAACTTTGTGAGGTGGGGTGCCACGCAGGGCTACCGTACATTAAAACAGATTTGATAAGGCTTAGGTATACGGTACGTTTGACCTTTGGTCTAGCACCATGAAATGTCCTGGACAAGAAGCTCAGTAGTTTTACCGCTTTACTGCGGACTATTTCGGTTTTTACAATCCATTGGAAGTCTTTTGATATTATGCCGAGAATTTTCATTAATGACTCTTTTCTAATGATTTTGCCATTCATATGATACAATGTGTTCAACGGTTTCTTATCAGTGGTTTTTGCCATGTGGTGAGATTTTTCTACATTCATTTCCATGTTGTTAACCTTGCACCACAGGGCAATGTTGTCTAGGTCGGCTTGGAGCAACTGTTCATCATATTAATTAGGGACGGAGGAATGAATAACAAAGGAGGCAGCATGGCGTCATTAAACCCGTAACCAGATTGCGCTAATGGTGTTCGTCACCATTGGCGGCTCCTATGCATTTAACATCGTAGTCTTCCTGAAAGCCTCAAACCCAAAAGGTTCACTTTTAAAGCTATAAACATTCCAAAATAAACAAAAACGGCACACATGAACTAAAATTACATTTAACTCCATTCTCATATCTATACAAAAGTTAGCCAGCGGTTTAACCGAGGTCGTTTAACCGGTTCCCACTCAAACTACCCTGAAACTCACGTATACCGCTGGTTAGAGCAGATAAAGAGTTCGAGAGCTAGAGTAACGGCATCGTTCTCCTTGACGACTGCTCGGCAGTCCGGGTTTGTGGAGGAACCTATATGACTGTCAAGGTTACACCGTCCTTTCGGATTGGACGTTAAGCCGTTGGTCCCCTTATTGGTACTTTTCGAAAGGAAAAGCTACTTGCCTGTACCGGGTTTCCCCTAGACCCTTCTGTTCATACTTCATTCTCATCTATAACCACTCATCGTCTCGAATAGCTTAAATGTATTAATATGAGACGTTAATCAAAATCCAATCAATCAATTAATAATAAAAGTTATCAATCTATTAAATAAAATACCAGCTGTTTCAGTGCCGCCATTTTAGGCGGCATCAACGTTCTAAACGGCTACGATTCTTGTTACAGCCACAGATAGCGCATGCTGTCTCCTCAGTATATTCCTTCCTCAGTGACTGTAGCTCGACGCTAATGACAGGTGTTTGTTTAATCTTAGAGGGGTGTGGAATGTGCAATGCATTAAGTCTTGCTTCCTGATCAAAGTCGAAGCTCTGAAGTGGTTGAGATGGAAGCCCGATAATTTCCAGTACGAGGACATGGACGCTGAACAGTCTTTCTGCAATTTCCTGATTCTTAAGGTAAAAATATCCTTTCACTAGGATTAGGATGATTATTGATAATGACCTTTAAAAGTAACACATACTCGACCAAATAGGACCTTAATAGAAACTTAAAACTATTTTAGTAAGGACCTATCCCATTTCTAGTCTACATATTTTGTTATGAAATGTTTTGCAATTTTTTATGGAGTAAAGTGTATTTAAGCAAATTTCAATGAATACATCGCCCACATAGTTAAATATATTTTATTAATACCACATACTGGTATTCTGTGAAAATTGTTAGCTTAAGGCTATTGTAGGGTCAAAACCTTAAAAGTCCATAAAAGTTGGCTGAATGAAAGAGTACCTTTAATAAAACAGCGAAAAAAAATTTTTGGGTGGTCGGGGCATAACCTCACAATCGGCCATTATATGTCGTTTTTTGACAATATTGTGGACAGCACAGCTAGTACAAAATTAAATTTTGACAATCGGTTTTCTGGATATAGTTTTTAAACTCCTTTATCTTCAACTTCAGCTATAAGGACAAATAGATTTTTGAAAAAATAGTTCGTTGAATTTTTTTTGCCAGACGATACAAAACTTTAAAAAATCGTATGTGTACCGTTTGACAAAAAAAAAACTTACACCAAATGTATTTTCAGAAATCTATTTGTCTTTGTAGCTGAAGTTGAATGAAAGAAGAGTTGAAAGAAGTTAGCTGAAACTGGTATCCAGAAAACTGATTTTTAAAATTTAATTTTGCACTAGCTGTGCTGTCCACACTATTGTCAAAAAACGACATATAATGGCCAATATTGAGGTTATGTCCCGCTCCACCCCCACCCCGATTTTTTTCTGTTGTAAGTAAGGCCCTCTTTCATTCAGAAAACTTTTCAGCCATGCTACTTCGACTTTCAAGTTATCGGCCAGAGGTGGTACAATAGCCTTAAACGCGTCTTGGTAAAAACGATCGCAGACTTGAACCTATTGAGAGCTTCGTTAGTTTTGCTGCAGGCTGCTACTGCGATAACAATGTTTTCTTCATACCTGGAAAGAAAAGAAGAGATTTTAGCCTATCACTGAAATTTTAATTTTTCTTGCGGACCTGCTCGAGAAATGCCCCTTTATATGTAAATATCAGATATTTGATATATATCATTTGGAGTCTGTGGCCTACCAAACTTCATGCCTTAAAAAAAGCTTGGAAACAAACTTCGGTTAGAATTGCCGGAGACTTGCCAAAAAGGTAGTTGCTACTTCTATGGTTACATATTTTTTTAAATTGTTCATGTACATGTTATGCTTTGAATTGTTGGTGTTTATTTCAGAACGCGTTCATGCACGTGTCAAACCGTTACGACTTTGGCCACCTAGTTGTGAATGAGAACTATGACCAGAACAGAATCAGCGCAAATATCTACCAGATAAAGGATAATCCATTGGAATGGGAACAACGCTACATACACGGAGATTACGCAGAAAGTCTTAAGACAAATTCATCACTTGCACTGGTAAATTTAGAGTGTAACGGCGTGATTTGATGATCGGCGCGTTTCTTGTCCTTCAGCAATAAACCATGCAAGTTGGCATACTTGGTAATGAGGGACATCTGTACGCCCATATCATATCCGATTTTCAATATCATAGACCAATTTGGGAGTTTTTGACCATTTTGACAGATTCTAAATTCTAGATAGTTGAATTTATTTTTTGTTTGCACAATAATCAAATAAAATTACAAATTGATGAGACTTAAATTGGCTGAGAAATTTGAAAGCGCGTAAAATGAGCATGCCTCTTCTGAACTTTAAGAATTTTGAAAAGAAAGAAAAAACATGATTTAAAATACTCGTGTCAAAAACTGGTCAGGAGTCAAATGACTAGTTTGTTCTTGTAACGTTGATGGATATTTGTTTAAAGTGCGGTAAAAAGTCTCTATCGCGTCATTTTGCAGTTAGGCAGTACATTCTTGTCCTGACTCAGTGCCTAATTTGTATTGAAAAAGCTAGAGGTAAGCTATCATGCGACTTTATATCTATGATTTACCAACTCACTCCCCCCCCGACCCCCCTTACCACCCTATAAGTGAGTCGACTTATTTAAAAAAAATCACTGACTTTTCAAGATTTAAAACCATGTTTTCACACGCTGTAAATGTGTCAGCTTGAGAAAATAAATCACATTTTTTCCCTTCAGCGTTACGATTTTTAATATAAAAAGGGGGGGGGGGTGCGGGCTTTACCCCGGAATTTATTTTATTTTATAGATTTGATTAGGTGAGTTTAAGAGATTTTGTAGGGAAAATAAGGAAACTCCAGGACTAATAAAGGAAGTGATACGCCGTATGACCCAAAATAGGGGTAGCGAGTGGTGCGCGTATTACTGTGTACCATTAGATTGAAGCTTACTCTGCCTTTTTGTTTCAGACTTGTCCCAACGTCTACTCTTTCCTTATTGTCACCGATCGTTTCTGTAAAGAAGTGCTTGAAATAGTTGAAAATTACAAAAGATGGCCTAGCAGAATCAACGAGGTATTTTGTCACTTTACTTAGCTTGCCAATTCTATTATAAACATAAAATTAGATCTCATGTAGGCTACCTTTGAAGTTTTTTGAAAATAATATAATTTACATTGTACATAATATAGAAAAGTGTTTCAAATATTGTATCATGAACTCTTCTAGCTTTAAAACTAAAATACATTTCTTAAAGTTATACATTAGCTATTATTTTTATATACCATGCATGTCCAAATTGTGCATTTAAAGTGTAAATCGTACACAACTTAGTGAATAGCGATCATTCCAAAATTTTAACTTGCGATTTATTAAGACGCATTCTTAATTGTACATTTTGTACTTTATTATAATTGCATATTTACACCTACACACATATAAAGTAAAAATATAATTGAACAGAAAATCAGAAAAATTGAAGAGAAAAAAAATCGGGACATTATGGAGAAAGTGCAAACGCAAATTTATGTAACGTCTTAACTAGTAGACTAAAAAAAAAATTGCATAACTCTATGAATTGATCTTCTACCTTAAGCGACTAGTTTCAAACCATTGTGTGTTTTTGTATTATATATATATATATAAAATTATTTGCTTTGGGTTGTATGTTTCCAATAAAAAACAACGATAAATAGCTGGGGATGTTTCCAGGAAATAAATTCCGAGAGCGACTTGAAGACATCTTCTCCGGATATCATCTCCATGAAGCGACTCACCCTGGAGGGAGTGTGGAAGGAGCTAATCAGAGTCTACGTCAGGCCACTCTTCCCGAGGCACAACGATACGGTACGTATCACGTCTTCCACAGCCACATCATCGAGAAACACAAAACTCAATCGGATCAATCAATAAAGTCAATCAAATCAAACTCAGGATGGAGCTGAGCTACATTTTGCAAGCGTTATGTGTAATATTTATATAATATAATTAAGGTACGTATATTGACAAATCGTTTGTATTTAAAGATACATAATAATATCTAACACACTGTTGAAAATCAAACTAAAAGGAAAAAGATGAAGACAAAGTAAATGGTATTAATTCATATTATGAATAAAGCACTAAAATCTCGGCCAGTACTGAAGACATCAAACAGCATGGACCTTCAGTAAAACGGAAATGCTGGAAGTCGTCATTCTCTCATGTATAGAAAGAGGTTCCCAGTTTATATCCCTGTGTCCCCTCATTTCATCGTAGCCTTTCAAGACGATTTAAACGTAATTGACGTGTACACGTTTTAACGAGAAGGTAAGACTTAAATAGTTCTTTGAACTCCATTTTGCCCGAGAGCTCCTTGGATAGAAGTAAGAACCAGATATGTAGTCGATTCGAAGTAAACTTTCCTTTGCTGATGATTCGAGGGGCCGCGAGCATAAACCGTCTAAGGTGCTTCACCCGGTTTAAGCGCGCACGGCCAGCCGTGGTCCCGCCGTTCTATTTGAAGTCATAATACACTTCGAGTTCACCAATTTGCCACAGATAGCGCCACACTGAGCGAATTTGTATTACAATTCTGTCTTCGCGTGGCTTCTATAGTTGTTCCGAAGCAAGTGAGCAGACGCTGACGTCAACGGCGGGTGGATTGTAGCCAATCAGCGGTCCCCGATTTAACACACTAATCGCTCATTGGCCCGCCGAAACCGCGCGCATCTGCTTACTTGCTTCGGAGCAACTATAGCTATACAGGCCGTGCCGCCGTCGCCGCAACTGCTCGTATCTCAATCGATTTTGTCACTTTTTAAACGGTTTATGCTCGCGTCCCCTTCTTCATAAACATACATGCATTTCTTGGTCTAATTAAATACATTAATTATTTGGTATAAGTAGTTCTAAAACAACTTGCAATTTGATAAATTGACCAAAGCTTAGAAAATAATATTATCTTACATGTTATCGCAGAACCATGATGAGCTACAAAACTTCATTATCCACAATAGGCCTAACTCGGCGACACCGTATCATGCGTATGAAGACAGTACTGAGCTAAATATCGAGATAACACTGAGCAGGACAACATTCGACTATACGGTAAGTTATATTAGATTAAAATATCTGGAACGGTATTATCTTCTTACATGTAGCCATAGAGTTAAAAAAAGTTGGCAATTCTACTCGTCAAGCTTGACTCAAAGGCAGTTTGGGGGTGATCTGAAAAAAAACACGATTTTTTTTATACACACATGTAGAATGTCATTAAAATGTTTTTAAAATCAGAGTAACTGTATTTTTTAAAAGTTTTTTTTTGTATATGTGGGAAGTTGATGTAAACCTTTATAAACAAAATTAATAACCAATTCAAACATTCTGTAACTGTCAACTTTACAGGTCTAGGCCTGCAGGTAATTTATCTCTGAAATAAGTTATGTATGCAATGTATTTAGATGTCTAACTGTCTAAAGGGGATATTACACTGGGGTCACTGCATGCTGGTTACAGTTTTCGGTTGGGTTTTGGGTCGCAGTCGGCTACAATTGCTTATTATATAGAAATTTTCTAAACTTCCAACTACAATCCCTTGTTGGATTTTTAGGGTACTGAGCATGTGCACATTGGTTATGCTAACATCTGATAGTAAATAAAAACTGTAATCAGTTGGCGGCGACACCAGTGTAATACTCATTTTAGGATGAAAGATTGGTCACATGTGTTAATGTCCCAGGGAGGTGGACGTCGCTTTATCTACTACAACTGCAGTGTTCCTAGCATCCCAGCTGGTTGGATGCTGATCTACCCGAGTACTTCCAACTACGACCACTATTCTCTGCCAGTACTTTCCGGTGCAGAACACGTCTTGCTCTCTTCGGGTGTTTGGGTGAACCTTCCATCTCCTCCAACTGAAGTAATGCCAATATACTGAGTGACTTCCAAAAATGGCGAGCATGAAATACATTTAGACATCGTGAGATCAGTAGAAATATTTTAACAATGAGTATATAAATAATGCATCTCCCACTAACCATGGGATATCCACACCGTAAGCACAAACAGGTCAGCTCATACATGAAGAAGCCAGACCACTAGGGACACCTCTTCCAGTTTAGACAAAAACACGTGACAAAAACACCATAAGCAGAAACAGGTCACTTCGTGCAGTCATCCAGATCCAGATCACTAGGGGCAACAACAACAAATCACCCTCACAAAGAACCAACAGTGGATCAAATGGAGACTAGGATTAACCCTTTATAGGAAAGTGGTACACATAGTTACTACCACCTTTCAAAATCTACACAATTAAATCTGCCAGTTTTTCATACTTTACAACCAGTCAAAAAGCTGCTTTGGTTTGTTCTTAATTGGTAGCATTTTTCCTTACTCAATTCAAATTATTAGAACGATTTTTGTAATTGATCAAAAACTGAATTGTGCATAAAAACACAAAAATACACGAATTTCCGGGATGTCCCGGATATTTTTTTTTGACTTTAGTAGGATCAAATTGAACATGCAAAAAAATTGGGAAAAAATAAAAAATTGCAAAAAAATCATTTTTGAAAATTACTCATTTTTTCTACTTTGATAACAATTTGGAATTCAAAATCAGCATTTTTTCCTAATAGATCCAGGAAAAAATCTTTAAAAAATCTAAAATTCTTTTAAAAAATCACAAAAATAAAATTGTTATGGTTGAAATTTTGGGTCCAAAATTATGCTCTATAAAGGGACAAACTAATGCACTTGAACCATTTCTCGAAATGTTTTTCTCTACCTACTTTTGTTCACATGGCATTGTTATTTTTTTGTTAGTGTGTCTGTATTTGTTATTGTTTATGAAAGAAGGATTAAAGATGGAAGATATTTTTGGAGGGGCAAAGGAAGATGTAGAAAGATACCACAGCAAGAGGATAGATAGATAGATAGATAAGGGTCTTTATTGTAAGGCGGGATTAAGGCTAGTGAAGCCTTATCTTCCATCCAACCTATATAGAGAGCTGGGGAGATGTGAACGAGATCCTATTGGGGGAGCATAGAAAAAAGTGGACAAATTTGGTTGCAAAACCCAAGCTAACTATGCCAGAAGCTGAAAACGGCGATGGATAATGATGATGATTATGATAGTTAATTTGCTAGATTTAAAGAACAACTCTTGAGAAATAAACTCCAAAGTATTTTATTTATTTATTAGCTTTCAGGTTTACAAATTTTTGTTTGGGTGCAACGTCCAATATAAACTATTTAAAAATATTAAAATATACAGTTTCATAATATAACAAATTTACAAATTTTCCAAAGAACTTTTAAAATGTATTAACCCATCTTTCTGTACAGTGCTCACAGGTAACAAATTCCATTCAGATACTGTTCTATTAATAAATGAAAATTTTCCTACGTCTCTCTTTATAATATTTCTTGTAAATTTCCAATCATGATCCCCCCTACCCGTATAAATCCCCCCTTTAAGGAAAATATTGATCCCTCCCCAGCCTGGATAATTCCTTGATGTCTTATACAATTTAAAGTCTGTCTCTTTTTTCTCCTCAAATCCAAGGAATCCCATCCTAAATCATTTGTCAGCTTTCCCATATTTTCATATCTCCTAACCTGTTACCCATTCAAATCGGTTTATTCTGTCCACCACTTTTTTAATCCCTTAACCTTTCTGGCAGCTTTTCTCTGTACCTTTTCAATTACATTATTTCACATTCATAGTAAGGATCCCGAATTGCCCATGCATATTCTAAAGCTGGTCGCACAAGGGTTTTATAAGCTAGAACCTAAATCTCAAATGAAGCTCCTTTCAATATTCGCATTATAAAATTTAACATTCGTACACCCTTCTTAAGAACTGACTGCACTTACCTCTCCCAATTTAAATTCTCCTCAAGAATCACGCCTAAATACTTATAGATTTTCTCCCTCTTTAACATTTCCCTCAAAAGCATATGAATTGGATTTCTTACATTAAACTTCCGCCTACTAAAGCTAACAAATTAGCTTTGATTTGCATTTCTCGACATTTATACCCATCTTATTAATTTTAGACCAATCTCATAACAATTCTAAATCTACTTGTAATATCTCAGAATCTCTCGCGTCTACAATTTCCAAATAGAGAACAAAATCATCTGCAAATAATCTAAACGTTGCTTTCAACCCTACCCATATATCATTTAAATAAATAAGAAATAAAATTGGGCTCAGCACACTCCCTTATGGTACTCCCGATGTCACTACACAATTCGCCGATATATCATTACACACTTTCACTTTTTGAACCCTGTCCTTTAAAAAGCACGATATCCAATTGACTATCCATTTATCTGAAACCAAACTATCAATTTTTTAAAATTAATTAATCATGAGGCACCTTGGCAAACGCTTTTTCAAAATCTATAAAAATTGCATCTACCTCCCCACCTCTATCTAAAATATTTGGCAAATCATTAGTCAAATCTAACAGCTGAGTCTCACAAGAGAACCCTTTCCTGAATCCATGCTGTTCATTTGACAACACGCCTTTCGCCTCCAAAATGTCCATCAAATAGTCTAGTACCAATCTTTCCATCATCTTACAACCTATCGATGTAAGTGACACGGGTCTATAGTTTCCAAGTACTCCCTTGCCCCCCCCCCCCTTTATAAATTCGCATAACTATCCCCTTTTTCCAGTCTTCTGGCATTACACCATCTCTCAAAGATGTGGAAAATATATCATTCAAATATGGAACAACAGATGCTCCAGCTAATTTTAAGTATTGACCATCTACTCCATCTCCTCCGATGCCTTTCCATTCTTCAATTTCTTCACTACTTTAAATAATCTCTAAACTAATTGTCATATGAAAGTCACCTCTAATGTTACTTCTAAATAATGAACACTCATCTTCCTTTTTCTAAAAACTTCAGAATAGTACTTATTAAGAGCTTCGGCCTTTTCTTATCTCCTTTTAAAGTAGGAATTTCTCCTGAAGTCCCCCCCCTCTTTTCCTTTACAAACTTAAACATTCTATTCCAACTATACCTTGTATATCATTCTCTTATCTAACATATATTTTTCATAGAACAATTCCACATCTCCACCTTAGCTTCATTAGGTTTGTCTACTAAGTCATTCAAGATATTCATATTCCCTTTCCACTTTTTAATTGTTTAGTATACCTTCCTACACTTCCTCTTGAGGGCTCTTCCATAATATGCCAGTGGGGCGATACTGGAACCGGGTATATATTACATACGTGGGTTTGAATCCACTTAGTTTTTAGTCAGGAAGTTTTATAAATATTTATTCATTCCCAGCATACAATTGCCATTTTGGTATTTCCTTATAATGTACATGATAAGTTTTGACCTTTAATATAATATATGAGTCTGAACAAAATACTGTGTGATGTAATTAACTCAGCCACCCTACCCTAGATCAAACACCACCTTGTTCTAACTCGTTCGACGAGTGAGCTCGAGTAGCTGTGTGAACGATCTGGCGCTACGCTGACTGAGACGCGCGCTTTCGGAGCTTCTGCAGTACATTGTGTAATGTGTAGTCACTGCCACACGAGGCAACTGCGACCGTGTATTGGACGGCTCATTTTAGAGTGTTTTGAGCGACACTTGTAAAGTCCCACTCTAGGGCCTCTCTCAAGCTTCTCCTTCCACCAACGTAGGCCAACATGCCTAGGTCTTGTCCCACCTTAAAATTACATGTTTAAACCATAAAGATGATTCCTAAGAATATAAATGGAACCTTTTTATACGTCTTGTATCAGTGATTAGCCTAAAAGTATTGCAAAAATCAACAAAAAACTTTGGGATTGTCCCCCTTGCACCAACAAACAATCCGATGATATGTATTGGGTTTGCATGGTATTTGTCTGCATAGTATGGTATTGTTGGTTGGTTAATCTCCTGTTTTTCAGTGTTGACTTGCTCAGCTTGATCTCCACTGCGTTCAAAGCGCATCGTCGGGTCAAGTATGAAACCTTCCCTTGTAGTTGAATTAACAGCTTTGATGTCGATCCGCCAAATACTTCCAAGTGCAGACAAGCCGTTCACTTTTCAGCTATTTCCGAGGCTATTTTCCGAAATTCATTGGCGATTAGAGACCGGACATGGTTATGACGACTGTTCCTAAGTAACTCTCCATGTTTGCAGAAGCCAAGAACGTGAGAAAGGATTTCTATCTTGCTATCGCAACGACGACAACGGTTACCGTTTATGCTTCTGCCATGGAGAACTCGAACTGGAGCCACATAACATGTCATTTTAGGGCGTCTCGCCATTCGGAACTTGAAAGTCCAGTTTCCTTTGCTACCAATTTGTTCACTGGGGTATATTCTTGGTATAACACAACACCTTTACCTTTTTGAGGAAGATCACACCACTTATTTATATTCTTTTAACCTAGGAGAATTTCAAATTTCCTTGGCTACTGATCCAGCTTCATCCTTCCAGCGTCACTATCCAGTTTAACAGCTGAGTCCTGGATATCAATCTCAAGTTTTTCACAAAATATCCTCTTTTCATTCATAAAGTCTCTAGTTCTTAACACGTAAGGGTTATTCGCTTTTTCAAGGGTGTTGCAAATATTGATTTTCTGTATAAATGCTTCCCATTTAGCCCGAAATATGTTAAGACATTTGTACAACATAGCATCTGGGGAATCAAAGGGAAGTTAGGTGATTTCTTTGGTTGTACTTTTGATAAGTTTGTCCAAGTCATCCAGAAACTTTAAAAGTAGGTTAGTCAAAGGTGCATTCTGCAGAGTGTAAACTAAAGTTGGCAATATTAACTGATTTAGTTAAGTTTTTAGTCTGCCATTAATATCTAGTGGAGATATGCTCAAATTCTTCAAATAGGCGTTCATATCTTGTATTAATTTTTTGCTATCAAATATCATCGTATCTCGAAAATTAACACCGAGATACTTGACTGTTTCATCAGCACTCATTGAACGAATGATGGTCTAGTTGTCTATTGAAATAGGTGTTTCTTTCAGTTTTTATGACTTGGCTGTCATTAGAAGTGATTGGAAGAATATATTTGAAGGTGAAAAATAAAAACACAATTATAAAAATAAATATCAGACAAGTTACATTTACATTTACAAGTTACCTGGATGTGGTCCGGGTTGCCACGCAGCATAGCTAAGCTTAGCTCGGCACCGGTCAGTCTAGGTCTAGGCCTAGGTCCTAGTGTAGCTTAGACCTACTAGACCTTTAGTTTATTATCAGTAAATCAGAGGTAGATAGTGAGAGGATTGCACATTTGAGGGTTACTCAATAATAAGATTGAAATTACAAAATATCGTCATAAGTATTGGCATGCTGTTCCATTACAACTAGGAAAACGCTAAGTCCCGCCGCGTTCATGGATGAGCTTTTTTGTAAGTTTTTAGTTTGCGTAGGACCACTTTTCTTTGAAAGTGCTTTTTGAATGCATTGTAGGTGATTGTTGTCAAGTTCCTATTGTTACTTGTAAATTGTTATTATAAACCTAAAAAACTCATATTAAAGCCTTTATTCTATGGATTCTGGCAAACTTTTTCAACTTTTTCTTCCAAAAAGCACTACATCACCATTACCTTAATGTCCATGTAAAATATGAAAAAACAAAATAAACAAAATATATATATTTTTGACAGAAATTACAAATGTAACTACACCGGGGATGGAACCCGGGACCTTAGCTCTCCGGGCTATGCTCTTACCTACTGAGCCATGAAGCCACATAATAAAACTGCCAAATTCTTGGTCTGTTTGTAGAGCAGATTGCACTGCCTATTAGACTACATACGAAATTAACTGCAGAATACAAACCATCTCTGTAACTCTAGAGTTGGGATGTATGATGTTTAAAACCTTGGCTTTATAGTAGGCGACTATGACGCTGTTATGTTAGTACTTTTGACGGAAATTAAAAAAGTGACTACACGGGGGATCAAAACAGACAGCAAAAAAAAAACAACAAACAAACAAAAAAACAAACAGCAACATGGGTTATCCACCGTCAGTAAGTAACGCCTATCGCCGAAGGCCATGGATTCTAGGGCCTAGGCCTCAACACTGCCTTTCTATGACACTATACATCAGGTAATAACATCACGATCTTTAAATTCACGCCTACCTTACAACATCAACATGTGACGTTCATTTAATTTTTGTATGTTATGTTTATTGTAACTTCAGTTTAAATTTAATGTAACTTCCAAACAACTTCAATGTTACTTCAATTTAATGTAGGCCTATTGCAATGCAATCACAACAAAACAAGGAACTTTCAACTTAAAACTTCAGGTTCTGACCGGCAGTCAATCGTAACCTAACTTTTTGAGTATTTTGTATGTAACTGCTTAATTGCAACTGTAAGCAAATGCCATTTTTATTTTTGGATGAGCGAAGCAAAGACTTCAATTTCACTGACCCCCCCAAAAAATTAGCTCGGGTGTGTTTTTTTTTTCTGTCTGTTTGTTCGCACGCTACCGGGCAAACGGCATATGCGACCTTGATGAAAATAATTGGAGGGGACCTTCGAAATCTCTGAACTTAGACCTGCCACGTTTTTGGGTACAATCGAAGAAATATTTCTCGTGAATATCGTACATTTACGATTTTTTTCGATTTTAAGTGCGATATTTTCGAGACATTTGGGCCGATTCTGACCAAAAGGGTGGGGCTGGCTGAACGAGGCGCGTGTCGGTTCTCTGTCTCTCTCTTACTCGCAGGATCACAGTCGGTCGCTCCGCATTGTTGAAGGCAGACATGGTTACTACGGATGAACTGAAGAGTTTTGAAGGAGAGCTTGGTTGGTTGGTGGGAAAATTGTTGTATTTGTGAGGTGCATTGGTACAATTCGACAGTCACCTTGGTAAAACGAGTATTTTTGCATGTTTTCTTCGTCATTACTCCATAAATAAGGTTGAAATTTACTAAAATGGGCCACTTCACATACATTTTTTAGTTTTTAGATCGCAGAGAGCTGACGTAAAACATCAATTACAGAGTCCGAGTGCAGGAAATTTAGTTTTAGATTAAGAGCTATGTTTTTTTATTTTCCAAAATATGCTACCAAGTCAAAATATAGCGAATGGCATTGAAACCTGTCTCTTTTAGAAAATTAAAACTATATTTTTTTAATTTTCCTGATCCGGTACACGACCAATATCGCCACCTCAAAATAATTTCAAACTTCAATTCACCAAGGCACACCATTCAACGTAGGGTGTTGTGTTTTTGTGACATTTAGTTTCAACTGGTTTTCTAGAGGCTGACGGAGGTCAAAAATATTTTTTGAAAAAATTGTCTTTCATGCGAATTTTTTCGTTTGGCGGCACAAAATACCGCCAAACGAAAAAATTCGGAGGAAAGTCAATTGTTAAAATAAACTTTTTATTCCACCTCGTTTAATTACAATTTAACGTCAAATGAATATCTTTTGTGCGTCCATCATTACCCTTACAGAAAACGCTAAAGTCCGCGCGTTGATGATGAGCTTTTAAAATGTTTAGTTTGCATGGGATATCTTTACCTTTGCAAGTCCTTTGTTTTGCTGCCTACGCAGTGTAGCTGATTGTTGTCAAGTTTCTTTTGTTACCTGTCAATTGGTATTATTTTCCGTAAAAACCCTATATTAAAAGCTTTATTTCTATAGATTTGGCTAACTATTTAAACTTTTTTCTTTAAAAGGTACTCATGACCATAACCTTAATGTCCATGTGTAATATAAACGTTGTTGCCACAGTTTGCAGAATTGGCCAAATGGCACGAAAATATCGCACAAAAAATCAAAAAACTTATATTAAAAGCTTTATTTCTATGGATTTGGCTAACTTTTCTTTTTTCTTTTAAAGGTACACAACACTACCTTAATGTCCAGTATAAATGACGTTGTAACCCCACCCGTTTGAGTCAAAATTAACCCAATTGTACAAATATCGCAAAAAACCCGCAAAAAAATCGTAAAAATTAACGTAATTCATGAGGAAATTCTTCGATTGTACAAAAACAATTACCCTCTAAGTGTCAGAGTTTCAAGGTCTGTCAAATGTTAAATAAATCGGATATAGCGTTTCCTGTAGAGATTTTCATGCGTAACAAAAAAACCAACAAAAAATCAAAAACACATAAAAAAAACACCGAGCTAATTTTTTAGGGGTCAGTGAAATTGAAGTCTTCGTTCGCTTCACAAAAAACTCATAATATTTGTTTACTATTGAAATTATCATCAAATTATATGTTTTGTTAAACCAAGCATCCATCCTCTTGATAACTTCTTAAAGATGTCTTAAAATCTCTTCGGTATCCATACTTTCAAAATAAAATACTAAGTCATCAGCATATAAAATATAATTGATTCCGGACATTAAAGTATAGAGAATAAATAAAAGGAGTCCTAATATTGATCTTTGGGTACTCCACAAAAATGATTGAATAGATTTGAACTAAGGTTTGCTAGATTGATAAACATTATTCGTTTTAAAAAGTAATCTGCCAAAATAGATCTTGCCATTCCGATTGTCAATCTCTTTATTGGATGAGCGAAGCTAAGAATTCAATTTGACTTTGTGTTTTTTTGTTTGCTTTTTTTACTTACGTTACCCCAAGAAAAATAGCTCGGGTGTTTTGTTTTTGTTAGTTTTTTGTCTGTTTGTTCTCTCTCTACCGGACAAACGGCATATGCGATCTTGATGAAAATTGGAGGGGACCTTCGAAATCTCTGAACTTAGAGCTGTATTGTTTTTGGGTACAACCGAAGAAATATTTCTTTTAAATATCGTTCTTTTATGACTTTTTTCGATTTTTAGTGCGATAATTTCGTGATATTTGGTAAACGGCTACTCCGATATTGATGAAACTTTAAAGGAACGTTTAAAATCACTGAAATCATATATGTTACGATTTTAAAGACAGATGAAAAAATATTTCTTATAGAAATCGTACTTTTACGATTTTTTCTCCGGTTTTTAAAACGATATTTTCGTGATATTTGGGTCGATTTTGACCAAACGGGTGGGGCTACAACGTTCATATTTTATATTGACATGAAGATTATGGTGATGAAGTGCTTCTTAAAAGAAAAAGTTGAAAAAATTGGTCAAAATTCATAGAAACAAAGGATTTAATATAAGCCTTTTACAGGCGTATAATGAACAAGTAATATCAAGTAACTATAGAAAAAGTGAGGAGATTCCCCATAAAAACGTAATCATTGGACAGAAATATTTCAAAAAAGCTCATCCAACAACGCGACTGGAAAAAGCGTTCGCGAAGCGGCCTAGTAAATAAAATCTGAAAATGCTAGAAGGGCACGTTGAGTTGCCTACCTTCCCTGAAACCATGTTGATTTGCACTGAAACCTACAGATGCATCCTCTTTATGCTATAACATCTTGTGCAAAATATTTTCAATAATTTTACCAACAATTGGAAGAGTTGATATGGTTGATTGGATGAGCGAAGCGAAGACTTCAATTTCACCGACCCACAAAAAAATTAGTTCGGGTGTTTTTTTTTTTTTTCTGTCTGTCTGTCTGTTTGTTTGCTCTCTACCGGGCAAACGGCATATGCGATCTGAATGAAAATTGGAGGGAACCTTCGAAATCTCTGAACTTAGACTTGCTACGTTTTGGGGTACAATCGAAGAAATATTTCTCATGAATATCGTACTTTTACGATTTTTTTTCGCTTTTTAGTGCGATATTTTCGTGACATTTGGGCCGATTCTGACCAAACGGGTGGGGCTGCAACGTTCATATTTTACATGTACATTTGGTAATGGTTATGTATTGCTTTTTGAAAGAAAAATTTATAAAAGTAAGCCAGAATCCATAGAATAAAGGTTTTAATATGAGTTTTTTTAGGTTTATAATAACAATTAACAAAGAACAATAGAACAACAATAGAAACTTGACAACAATCAGCTACAATGCATTCACAAAGCACTTGCAAAGGAAAAGTGGTCCCACGCAAACTAAAAACTTACAAAAAAGCTCATCCATCAACGCGGCGGGACTTTAGCGTTTTCATTGTAAGAATATTTCGCATCACTCATTGGTTTCACGTGTAATGATTTGAAGAGTTATTGCATATGATATTCCATGAATAGTTATGACCTCATTACTCCACGATTTACTGTTTGATTGCCCTTGAGTTTGATTTTAGTGATCTAGTTGTGTAATAGCAATTAATTGTTTCATTCAAATTTTATTTACATTAAATTATAGGCACCAACAAATTTAAGTCGTGTTTTCACCAATTAACATTTATACAAAAACCTACTGGGAAAAAATAGCCATGGTTCTGTATTACAAAACATGGTTTATGGCTTAAGCATCAGTAATACTTTAACAGCAGGCAGCCATGATGAAGCAAATCTTACTGCTCTTGATAACCCATTTTGCTGGTAGGTGAACGTTCAAAATATGCAAGTTGATAGCCTTAATTATTAAGGCTGCTCGTTTTGACGTTAATGTCACTTTACACTTGGGAGCAATTTCAGATATTCCAAAAATCTCATTTTCACATTCAAGATCAAAATGATTATCAAATTCGTGTAAGATCACATTTGTAAGATATAATTTTCCAACGATAATTTTATTGTAGTATTATGCTCTACATTAGTGTTGAAACAAATTTTATTTTTACATTTAAAATTTGGATTAGAATAATTACTTATTTGCAACTGCTCTTAATGTTTGTTGGGAAGACATCTGGATCCAATTTTATGGATTATTATTATTATTATTATTATTATTATTATTATTATTATTATTATTATTATTATTATTATTATTATTATTATTATTTTTATTATTATTATTATTATTTATTTATAATGTTGCAATAAATTGAGTAATTATTATTATAATTATTATTATTATTATTTTTATTTTTTTAATGAATTGCAAAATAAAATTGAGAACATTGCTTTTTCTGCCCTAATAAGCAAGAAGGCCATATCTACAAAAAAACATAGTTTTGAGTAAATTGAAAATTAGTGAATTAATTTGCGCTGCAAGGGTAATTCTATTATAATTTGAAAACAGTTGTAATGAAGTTCTAAAATCAAATAGAATTTATTTACATGAATCATAACATGATATGATTGATATCCAATTCATAACGGTAGTAAGGGCTTTTTGCGGTAATAAAATCAGCATTTGAAAACAATTCACTTCCACCGTCTGTTATTTGCCCAATCTTCATGGCAAAAGTGAACATAGGGCCTTCTTCCTGTAAATGCTCATAATTTTGTAGATAGGGCAAAGTACTTAACAAAGTGCACCTATTTATAGCAGAATTAGGACTTTCTAACTTAGCACATTAATGAAGAATGTTACTCCGCATTTAATGGTACGTCTAACTCAAAATAAACCAAAAGTGTAGTTAGGGTCTTTTTGCTTAGAAGAAATATATTTTTTTGTAGACAGAGGTGATACTTAAGAGTTGTGATTCACTCTATAGAGCTAGGAGTGTAATTGTTGTTTCCTTGTGTTTTGCTCTTGGGATGTGATACAACTTTTTTTTCAGGTCGGTATCCGCACCAGGAGTCAGTGAGCATCTTTCTGGACGAACCAGGTAACTTACAATATTGTGTTCAATACATAGTAAATCGCCTTGACCCTTGTCATGCATGGGTATATGGAGATTTCAAAATACAACAATAATATGGTACAATCAAATATTCAAAATTAAACATAGACTATATTCATATACACGCTCCAGAGTTGCTTCGACTCCCTGCCCGATGATATGAGCAGGTCAGAATAAGAAGCCGTTTTGTTCTGGGTAACAAGATAGAAGAATGGTTTAAAAACCTTTCTCGAAATTGGAAAAAAAAGAATAAAGAATAAATAAATATAACAAAATAAATCAAAAACAAAATTAGCCACTGTGTGCACGGTAAAGGGCCTGCATTTAAAAAAAAATATGAACCAAATCAAAATGCAAAATGAACTTTCGAAAATTCTTGTATTGAGTATTATGCCTTTTCAACTAACATTTGTTTTAATTTCATTCGGAAGTTGTCCGTCTTGTTGCAGTCAAATCTGATGGAAGTTTATATAAATTTTTATAATTAATGTACAGAGAATTATTCTGAGTAAGTTTTGTCTTGTACTGTACTAGAACTTCCTGGAGCTGATCACATAACAAGGAGCACAAAACACAAATGTACGTGATGCAGAATGTGAAAACAGACCATTAGGGTTTTAAAAAATATTCCCCAGAAAAGGACAAACGTTTAGATAATGTGTAAAATGAACATGTTAAAGTTTTCCCCCATTTTTAGCTAAAATATGTTCATTTCATATTATTTAACTTCCATTTGTATTTATTTTGGCTTTTACGTTTCAGTAATATTTATCAATATTTTTTTTCATTTTTAACATTTTAAACTAAAATTTAATTATTGTTTGTTCGAAAATAACATCAAAAATAAAAATCCTTAGCCTATCCCTCTCAATTTTTTAGATACTTCTTGGCTGTTAAAAAAAATGTTTCAAAAATGTTAACCCTAAGGTAACTTTTCACATTCCATTACCTGCCTTGCTCAGTGGTTCAAGCACGAGGTTTTTATTACGCCAAAGCTAATTAAACAAATCACATACTAAATTAGCAAGTACTTCCTACTTTTGGAGTCCTTCTGGAAATCAGCAACTGCCGATAGCACCAGCTGTATGAAGTAGAAGCTTATTCATCCGAGCGAGACCATAGTACAGGTTTGACTCCTCATTGAGAGAGAGGGAGGGAATGATTTCTTAATTAACTTCTTTTTTATTAATAATATTTTGCTTTCATTTTTTCCAATCATTTAACAGACTTAACAGGCCATTTTATAAAAGGAAATAGTTGAATGCAAGAGCAGCAGAAATAGCATTTGCCCCGTAGTACTAACGTACCTGTTACCCTTGGTACATAAAATCCCCACATTACAAAAGACGTCGTATCATGTTAAAATTATACATATCAAATAAACACATCATAATATTAATAAAACACATTAAAATCACTTTCACATCAACAAAACAATCTAAAAACATATTGCTAGATAAAAACCTCTTAATACCCATGTTGAAACATCTATCACTTTTTAAATCACTTGGTAGAAGATTCCACAACGAAACAGATCGATTAAAAACCCATTCTGGTACGCCGATGTTCTGGCCCTAGGTGGTATTAAGGGACCACCCGTGTTGTGTCTAGGGAGCTGTCGTTCACTTATGGATATTCTGTGGTAAGGATCGACATCAACTTGTCTTGTTAACATTCCTCTCAACAATCTCACATCAGCTTGATTACAAAAATTGCCAATGCCAATCTATTCTTTGTGTTACAATTCTAGGATTTGTGATAATGCTGCTCAAGATGGTTCGTATCCAGCGTAAGTATGCGAGTTCAAGCCACAAAACATGTACATACATCTACTTATTTCATGAGGTATATTTCCGATGCAGTTACATTAGTGTTGTGATCCTCTACCCCCATTATTAGACACAGGTTGTTCAAAGTCCTGCAGCAGGGTTAGAGAAGAAACATCCATGAATTTGTTTAACCTCTCATATAAATTTTGTAGTAATCAATCCACATATAAAAAATTAACAAAATGGATTGTTTTCTATAAAATCTATTACACCTACGGGATTGTTTCCCGATTAATGAAATTGAGAAACTATGAATAAACTTTATTTTTCCCCGAAAATTTTGGCCTATTGTGTTCAGTTATCGATATTAATAAATCCACAGTTGGTGTTTTGACTGGGCCGATGACATCAAAAAATTGCAAAAGGTTGTAAAGTAGTGTTGGTTATCTGTGTGTCCGCAGGGGTGATAAGAACTCTGCATACCAGCTCTGAGGTGTTTTCCCCCGAGATCGCCTGCTGGTACGGGGACTGCGGTGAAGATCTTGTTGTGGAGAAAAATCTGCCCCTCGTTGGGAGCCAACAATCAAGAAGCGAACCTCTGAGAAAGTCCCAAGGTTAGTTCACGACTGACGGAATAGTGGGCTGAGATCTCACGGTGGAAAAGAATCTGCCAAGCGATTTGAGCCAACAATCGAAGAGCAAAACACCTTTGTCAGTCTCAAGGCTAGTTTACGATTGACAGAGGTGAAGTGAATACGAAAGTGAAAGTGTGGCACGCTGATATTGTTGTTAGTGTTACTGCTTCTAAGATACAAAATCTTTGGTTTAAATCCTGCTTCAGGCAGAAGTCTTTTAGCTTCTGTTTTGGTTCATCAAACATCAATTCTCGACTGAGGAATGTGATCATGATGACTTTGGAGTTGTCTTAGCAACGTGGCACATAACTTCCTCTTAGGTTGTTGACCGTTGTTCCGAACAGCTTTGTTGATACTGGTGATGTACGCGGAAGTATTCGTGTCCAGCGTGTTTGGCCCGTGTATTTCTTTTTAAAATACTGATCTCTAACTGGTTATTATTCGAACGTCGCCGACTTTGACGCCGACAAGGTTGGCTTGGTTTCTTTAAATTAAAATCTCAAAGATGACTTTAAAAGGAAGCTTATAACTCCCAGCCAAGTGTTAACGATAAGTGCCATGAATGGGAACGGGGACGGGAAATATGACAGTCAAAGTTGACATAGTCTCAGCTTTTGTCGTCCTTGCATAAATTCTTCACTATAAACCAACTGTATCAAAACATATTTTAAAACTACAAATTATATGTTATTGTAATATTTAATACAATCCAGAAATTAAAACGTCCAGCCTGATCGGCAATTGAGACTCCCACATTCTAGATGAATGCATAATCCGGCTAACCAAATCGAGCAGTTAAAATATCATATTTTTCTTGGTACATGTCACACTTTTAATAGATGATATAAGATGATTCAATCTGATATCCGTCAAATAAAATTACCTCGTTTTCAGTTTCTAGCATTTATCATTTCACAATCACGTCCAACTGCCCTGCGGCCTTCATAAATGCATTCACAAAACACACGTATACCGTTATATGAATTATTAACAAGCTTTTGTTTTTTTAATGGTGGTTATAATCCTAGAGTGATATGCTATTATTTGTTGCACATGACACAAACAAAAATTTACTCAGAGTAACTGCATCAATGTTATGACTGCATACTTCATGCAATCTGTACAATGAAAAGAGGTGGAAATACAACACAAAAACTGTAACGTTGTACTAGCAGGTTATGAAATATCCTAATAAACTCATAATGTCACCTTTTAATAGCAAAATGATAGGTCATATCAATAACAAGCTATGTTTAAGACAAGAAATAGGCCAAAGTGAGCTTAACCACATAACTTTGTTTATTCAAATTTAATTATGTCAAGTAAAGCATGTCCCATTGTTACGTTAACTCGAATATTCTTAACGGTAACATATCCATGTCTTCTTAACAGGAGTTTTGTTGGAAACCCCGCATAAATCATGGATGATGTTTGCAGGAAGAATTTGTAGGTTAGGTTTTACCAGATAGCAAATGTGCCTTCGAAAGCCATACACACGCTTCACGCATGAATTATAAATATAAAATACCACAGTCTTGTGATTGTTTCTAGGTGGGTCGACGCACTGTCTGACTCGCTCACTCGTCTAACAACGACTTTGGCGTTTTCCTAGTCTAGCTGGTTAAGGCGCCGTTATACCCGAAATGTGGGAGATCTAGGTTCAATCCCCTGGTCGGGAAAGATTTTGTTGTTTCTGGATTGTATTTAAAAAATATTTAAACAAGTTTTGAAATGCATATAACGCAGTGTAGTCTATCATCTGTGACATTACTATGGAAAACATGGCCAGTACGAAATACGCGCAAAGATTGCAAGGTTTACTCAATATTAAAACGGAATTTGGGGGTACCTTGAGCGTGCAAGTTTTCGATGAACCTTGGTCACCGCATGCAATTTTCACTGCCTGACAAATATCAAATAGACATAATTTTTTTTTTCAAAAAGAAAACCATTGTTTAAATAAAACCTACACATTTAAGTCTATTTTTCAATTTATTTTTTCTTGTAGGTTTAAATCGCAACAGATTTTGCTTATTTTGTAAGCATTCTCAGTTACCTTGTCACGGATGTCTGTTTAAAATAGCAGATCAATCTTTTTGGCCGTTCGGCCGTAAGGGACCGAACAAACAGACATTTTACAAACATTAACAGACAAATTAATCACGACGAAGGCCCGTTCGACTTATGTTGTAGACAACGTTCGCTGCGCTCTCATCTAACAATGAATGATGATTACACTTTTTGTTGCTTAACGCCTCTTATAATGCACTATGGCTATGCGAGATGGTGAGTGGTGATAGATGGCGATGATTGATTGATTGGATATTGCTTGCTCATGCGGGATTCACCCACGTCCTCGTAGATTATTACGCTTCAGACTAGCACAGCACCCTAATCGTATGTGCCACCGCGGACGACTTCAACATATGAAATTAATTAAATTGAATCGAATATTAATTTGAAAAAATTCAAATGAAAGTAAAAGAGAAAGGAATAAGAAAAACAATGAGAAAATAACTGCTTCATATCATTGATTGTTTGATTTGATATTGCTCATCGTCTGATATTAATGCACTTTGGCTGTTTTAGAAGATGAGTGGTGATAGATGAGGATCAAGTATGAATAAAAAGGAGGGGGAGAAACCCGGTACCGGCCCGTATTCTATACTCCTTTCGAAAAGTACCAAGGGGACCAACGGCTTTACGTCCCATCCGAAATGACTGTGTAACCGTGACAGTCATATAGGTTCCTCCACTAAACCCGGACTGCCGAGCTATCGTCGAGGAGAACGAAGCCGTTACACTAGCTCTCGAACCCTCCATCTGCTCTAACCAGCGGTATACGTGTGTCTCAGGGCAGAGCGTTCACCCACCCACTCTACCCCTGAACACACCCGCAGGTTGCCTAACGTCGGCAGATAAAAGAACCCATTTGATTATTTATTTGTAACTGTTATTGCATACGTAGACGATTGGCAATACGATTGACATAGCGTGAGGAATAAAATATTGACCTACGTGCCAGCCTGAATTGATTTAGTACTTACGTAGGTAACTTATTTCAATACCAATTATAATTAATTATATGATGGGATATGCTGCGCAACACTAGTGCTGTGAGAGGGGGTGGGGGAGTTCAAAAATAGGGAACTGCCCTTCCAAAAATTCCAAATATTATGAGGTTTGACTACAAATCGTTCTTCCACCTAACCAGTGACTATAGCTTAAAAATAACTTAAAAACTAACAACACGGATATCAGGGTAACTAACGTTTCAAATTTCAAGTTAATTTAAAATACAAATTATAAGTTAATCCATCGTCATTCTTAAGGCATACACAAAGTTTGACTTGTACATTTATTAAGCGAGCGTTTCCATTTGACTCTGCCGGAACAAATAGTCACTGTTTTTTTTTTTTTTTTTTTGTTTGTTTGTTTGTTTGTATGTCTCGCCTTAACGTTCGGACGGAGGTTCGGATCGAGTTGAAATTTAGACCATCCGCAAGCTTCGATCTGGATTGAATGCCATTAGTTTTGTGGCAAAATCGTTCAAAAAGTTACAAAGTTACATTAAAGTTAATCGCAAGTTTTTTTTTCAAACTAAACAGCGACAAAATCTGAGGTGGCCAAATCATTTAGAATATCCGTCCGGTCACGAATTTGTTAATTTTATTTGGATCCGATAAGTAGTGTAGATGGAAATTAAATTTTAACAAAAGTAACGTTACCATGGCGACGAAAAGTCGCACGAGGTTTCTGGCCACTATGCACTGCCACCTAGAAGTAACTAGGAAACGCTCAGTTGGACGCGTTGATAAGCGAGCACATGCTATTAGCTAGACCCACATTACACATTTTTTTAAATTTTAAAATTTGCGACGTTTGCTGTTAACATGTTTCCAACACACGTTATTCCATACATGTTATTTATTATTGACAAGGTATTTGGGTAAACACATGGGTAAACCTTTACTTTGTGGATAAAATCCACCGCCATTTAGAGGACCTTGACATCATTTCCTTGGTAAACTATTTTAACTCTTTGGTTGGACTTTTTTAATTTTTGAAATGTAGTAAATAATAAAATAATACACAGCTTATTGTTTCTTACTCGATGATATTTTGATTATTTGCGACGGGTTTGTATTTCATCATAAAAGACATGTCAATCACTGGGGATCTCTGAGACTATTTCCCGCCGAATCAGAGAAGAGGTTTAACAAATTAGGCCTTTTGTCCCTTTGAGGAAACGAAATTCGTAACCGTAAACGGACGAACTATAACTATCCCTGAACGATCTTGAAGCCTTGACTCCTACCTCAAGCATCACTTCAAAACACACATATTGGAATAAAGTATTTTGATTATTGCGTGTCTTGTTTTCGCCGTCTTGGTAATTGCTTCACTGAACAATGCAAATTGCCCTTATGAATTATTTACAGAGCACATTACATAAGACGTTCTAGAAGATTCAGACTAACCTTGCACAACCAAATATTCCTGGAGTTTTTGCGGCAATGACGAACATTGCGTCTAGGCCGTCCTTTTGTTTGTAGAAAACCCCTTCGTGCTGGAAATTGCCTGACAGACATATAGGAAGCAGTCCAATAATGCCGGTGATTGACAGGGATGTTCGTTATTTCAGTTGTTTATCCTTGGTGAAACGAGTTATAACAATTTCAAGTGTGTCTGTCACAGGAATGTTAGGAAACATGTTCACGATGTCAAAACTTACCAAAATGTCTTCTGACGAAATCTCAGTTTGTTTTGTTGCATCAATAAAGTCCGAAGTGTTTCATACTTTTAATGTTGAACTGGATGTCTAAGGTTTGAGAACATTCAAAAGAAAACGAGTTAGTTGCTCGCACGCCCCCACCCCCTGGCGCTGATGATAGGGCGCAGTGGGATGTTTGGTTTGTGTATTTTCGGTAAACCGAAGATATGCGGTATTTTGCTGTGGTGGGGTGTTAAATGGGTGCGGTATGATTGTGTAAGACGTTTTCCGTGTGTTTTTAAAGCATTGTAAATGCTGGTTTCTATCTTGCGAGTTAGTTGCTCGCACGCCCCCCCCTCCCGCCCCTGGCGCTGATGATAGGGCGCAGTGGGATGTTTTTTTTTTTCGGTAAACCGAAGATATGCGGTATTTTGCTGTGGTGGGGTGTTAAATGGGTGCGAATTGATTTTGTAAGACGTTTACCGTGTGTTTTTAAAGCATTGTTAATGCTGGTTTCTATCTTAAGAGTAAGTTTCTCGTATTGTAGAGTCTGAATGATTTCGTCAAGTTTAACAATGTATTCCTCTTTATTGAGAACAACGCATTTTCCCTAATCTGCTCGGAGAATGATGATGGTGTTGTCTGTTTTAAACTCTTTCAAAGCTTTCTTCTCAAGTACGGTAAAATTAGGTTTAGTAGGCTTCCTGGGTATAGTGAGGAACTCTTTGACCTGTGACCTAAACTCTCCTTGATAAGCTTTAGGAGGGTCATCAAAGTCCAACTCGCAACCTTCTCGTGGTCTGGCCCGTGAATAGGGGAGTTTCACTCCCTGAAGCTAATGGCGAGCTCTGGGTCGTCGTCGTTGGGAAACTTTCGCCTTCTTTTTGACTACCTCACCGACGGCGACGACAATGACAACACGGACGGATGATGACACAGACGAAGACGTACACGACGTGGGGGAACCCCTGCCCTCCCCATACGCTTGTGGCTGGTTCTGACCAGCACAGGCCTGTCCACCCCGCGTCCCACCGCGTCTCCCCATACGTTCCTCCCTTAGGAAAGAGGTATACATGGTGGTAACACCGACAGTGTTGGCTCGGGCGCTAAGCGCGCGACTCTGATTCAGGAGGTCCTGGGTTCGAATCCCGTCGAGACCGGCATACTGACTGAAGGTTTTTTCCGAGGTTTTCCTCAGTCGTTAAGGCGAATGCAAGGGATTGAGTCCTCTTAAACAGCCCTCGGACATCCCTTCACAATTTCCTATCCGCACATACCTAGATCACCTGAAGTGGGGCTTATTGCACCCTATAACAGGTTTCCCACGATAAAAATTTAAAAAAATTAAAATGGTGGTAACTGTCCATACCACTGATTGCTATATTTCCTATTAAAAATATCGATCTTTGGTTGGTTATCGCTCACTCGTCGATTGCGTCGGGGCCTGCAGGGTTGGCTTGGTCGCTTTGATTTAAAGTCCCCCACTGAAAATCAGTTATATAACTGAGTGGGTAGACTCTAAATAAAATTTATTTATTTATTTATTTAATACTAATACTTATACCTATACTTATACTAATAAGCTTCAGGAAGTGATGTTAATGATGATTCTATAGACGTAATAATATTTAATTTGTTCAAAGACGAAGGTGTAACCGCATAATTTAAACCGAGAGAGAGAAGTTGGGTTTGGTCCCTCAGATGACAGATTGACAACCCTGTTTTGTTTTTCTGCAGCCGAAGGTGTGTTGGAGGAGGGGGTGGGGCGGATGTTGTCAACGTCGCCCCCTTCATCTTCTCTGCTAGGCTCTGATACTTGCGTTTCTGGCGTGATTTGTATTGGGAGTTAATATTTTTGTGTGTAAGAAGAATTTATGAAAGTCTTTAAAACTGTTTCTTATGATATTGCGTAGGTGTGTGACTGAATCACATATATCTGTGTATAAATTATGCTTATTTGAACGTAGTAATTAAATTTGTTCTCGTACCAGTCCTCTAGAGTCTAGATGCTCTGTCAACACAAGATCTTGTGTTTTTTGAATTTGTATTATTTACTCTTAAGTATTATACTTTTGAATTATACTAACATCAATGGGATAACACGCCTTCATTTGATTAAAAATATTTTTTTAAAGTTATTACGCGCACGGAAATGCGGTTTTGTGTTGCCTTTTTCTAAACATAATATTTAGTTAGTTACGGCCCATAACTTAATCAATGTATTGATTATTTGATCACTTATAGATTAAGTTAATTACTTTTATGATACCTGTGGAGTAGACAGTTCTTATAAACCTGGGAGAGCAATATTACCATTGTAGTACAAAATTATGGTAATTTCATGTAAAAAATCTTTAAAACCATTCGTCAGACAAACTTTTTAGGACACTTTTGTAAATTAAAAAAGTATCTTCTTCTGAACCACTTGTCCGAATGAGCTAATTTTTGTTTTTATTTATTACTTTGACATAAATTCACAAAATTGTGCATGCGTTTTAAGATATATTCAAAACATTGGCTAAAATATAATATTTTACTTCTATCAGAACTATTAATAAAATTCATTATTCAAAATACATAAAATTAGCAATTTTTTTTTTAAACATGCACAATAATTGTCTTTGGTTATGTCAAAACAAGGAAACTGCGAAAAAACTGCAAAAAAATCAAGGGGTTCAAAATATAAGCCCGAAAAATTTTAAAAAGCATTTGATCAATAATTAAATGTGTTTCCATTGCCCACACAAAAATTGAGTTCGTAGCCCAAAATCAGTGGATTTCGGCTTGTTCAGTGGAGTGTTCTAAGAGACCTCGTATTGCCTTTTTATAAACATGTCTTTGAAGATGTATATCATTAATCTAGTTATGAATGGTAATTATTCCTTATTCAGTTTGATTAATGTGTGTGAAGGTTGTGTCAATGTATTATTCATTGAAGGCTAAATTATATCGTCAATTTAATATGATGAAACTTTTAGAGAGGTGCGGTTTAGTTGTAATAAATCTATTGGACTATACACTGCACTTTAACAAATAAATAACAAGATCTTAAACAATATTTCGACGACTTATCGGACTTATCGGTAATTTGATCAACATCAATTGACATCAAAAGATAAAACTATGTATAACAGTTAACAGGAATCTAAAGTCAGAAAACAGTTTCATTTACAAGAGAATAAATAAATAAAATAAATACAAATGTAAATATATTTAAAAAAATACATAACATATAATTTTGTTTTTAATTAACCAAACTGTAATGTACAGAAACAATTGCCGCATGGACAACGTATAATTAAAGTAACATTTCAAGTTTGACAACATTGGTAAGATTGGTTTTAGATGAATATACATGAAATAAATAACATTTACACGTGTTTTCCATAAAGGTGATTCCTTTCAATGAATGAGGAACCGTTCAATGCACAGTTTTTTATTTATTATTTATTTATTTAACGTCTACCCTATTCAGTTGAAAAACTGATTTACAAAGGAGGATAACTAAGGTAAATCTACTTATATAGATGCAGATACAGCAATGAACTAACAGTTAAGTAATGAAATACTAATAGTACAACAACAATTAACACACAATAATTTTGGTAATAAAATCAAAAAGGATATTAAATTAAATTATTAAATGAACTAAATAAAAAAGGTGAGAATGAAAAGGAGAGAAAAAAGAAATTAAAAGAAAAGAAAAGAAAAGAAAAGAAGAGAAAGAAAAAAAAGAAAGAAAAAGAAATAATTGAATAAGAAAAAAGAAAAAGAAAGAAAGAAAAACAAAACATTAATAAAGAAAATTGAAATAAAAAAACTGATTTATTAGACGATCCCACTGAAACGATTATGAGGTTTGCCAAAAATCAGGAACAGCAAATCAGAGAGTAATCAAACTTTCGCGCAAGAAACCACCGAACGCAAATATTCATTCTTGTGTTCTAATCTTGATAACAATTTAGTACAAGATCTTGACTCTATTATATAATTATATCGGACATATAATTATTGGAAATTGTTCAAGTCAAAAACTAATCACAGCAATGATACAGGACACCTAACTCAAGATGCGAGCTCCACCAGTGGGCGGCAACCAGACAATCTAGGAAGAAAACATCATTAAAAATACATTGATTACATCATAATCAAAGCAATAATGAACATACAAAGAGAATTGCAAAATAATTAATAAGAACTTATGAAAAGAAAGTAACATAACACAAACACACAGACAATGAACCACAAATAAATACTAAATAAATAAATACTTAATACGCCACACTTAACTACTTTGGCTACACGTTCGCGACGAATAACTGACGTTGAACATTTGGAAGAAAAAGCTTCTGTCTTACGTGGAGCACTGCTTAGTTATGGCTATCCAAACAAGGTTGTTTTACAAGGCTTGGAATAGAAAAACAAGAGCGGAAACACAACTTGCTTCGGTAGACGTCGAGCCATCAGTTCAACCAAGAGATACTGCATATTTGCCATATGTGCGAGGGACAACAGACCGGATCGGACATATACTAGCTCAAGAAAACATCAAGACGGTTTTTTCAACAGACAGGACCCTGGGTAAAATGATTGGTAGTCCTAAAGATAAGATACTTTTGTAGGGTTGGGGTGTCTACAAGATTCCATGTGCAGACTGTTCCCAGACTTATATTGGCCAGATAGGGCGAAACATGTCAATGCGCCTACAAGAACACATGCTTGCAGTCAATAAGTTAGAAACCACTTCTGCTTTGGCTCAACATGTCAAGAAAAAGGGGCACTTGATAGACTTTAAAGGAATGAGGTCTCTTGCCATGATCAGCCATCTGACTAGCCGTATCGTCAGAGAGGCAGTAGAAATTGAAAAACGCCCTCATATCTTGAACAATCGAGATGATGGCAAACGTCTGGCCCAGTCTTGGAAGCCTGTTTTGGCAAATAGATTGGTGGCTGAAAACCGTAAAACAAGTAATCCAGACTCTGCGCTGGATACACATGGTCCAAGAGTCGTGTTAACTTACAATATTCATTACAAATATTTCTCCGATTGTACCCAAAAACAAGGCAGGTCTAAGTTCGGGAATTCGAAGGTTCCCTTCAATTTTCATTAAGATCGCTTATGCCGATTGCCCGGTAGAGCGCGAACAAACAGACAAAAAACAACCTCGCTAATTTTTTTGGGGGGGTCAGTGAAATTGAAGTTTTCGCTTCGCTCATCCAATTAAAAAAAATGCATTTGGGCAGATTTTCCAGATTCTTTTTTCTACATTTTTCTCTGCCTCTTACGGAACCTTTTGTTTGTTCCTCAGACTTTGAGCTGGTCGCAACGGCGTCTGAAGATGTCGATGGCTACTATAGGTTCATCAGGTCTGCTGAGGTTTACAAGGTCCCGTACAAGATACTGGGCCTGGGGAGGCCCTGGTTGTCGGGAGGTCACAATTACAAGGGGGGAAGCCACAAGGTCAACCTCTTGAAAACATACATAGAGCAGTTCAAAAATGATACGGAGAAGATCATTATGTTCACAGACAGGTAAGTTTAATTTTTTTGGATGAGCGAAGCGAAGACTTCAATTTCACTGACCTCCCATAAAAATTAGCTCGGGTGTTTTTTTTTTTTTGCTTTTTTGCTTTGTTTGTTCGCTCTCTACCGGGCAAACGGCATATGCGATCTTGATAAAAATTGGAGAGGACCTTCGAAATTTCTGAACTTAGAGCTGCCACGTTCTTGGGTACAATCGAAGATATATTTCTCATGAATATCGTACTTTGACGATTTTCGCCGCCAGATTTTTAATGCAATATTGTCGGGATTTTTGGGCCGATTCTGACCAAACGGGTGGGGCTACATGTACATATTTTACATGGACATTAAGGTAATAGTGATGTAGTGCCTTCTGAAACAAAAAGTTGAAAACGTTTGCCAGATATCATAGAAATAAAGGTTTTAATGAAAGCCTTTTACACGTGTCATTAACTAGGCCGCATCGCGAACGCTGTTTCTAGTCGCGTTAAAGGATGAGCTTTTTGTAAGTTTTTAGTTTGCATAGGATCTCTTTACTTTTAATAGTGCTTTTGAACGCATTGTAGGTGATTGTTGTCAAGATTCTATTGTTACTTTTAATTGTTATTATATATCTAAAAAAACTTATATTAAAAACATTATTTCTATGAATTCTGTCAAACTTTTCTAACTTTTTCTTTCAAAATGTATTACTTCACCATAATGTAAAATATGAACCTTGTAGCTTCTCTCGTTTGGTCAGAATTGGCCCAAATGTGACTCAAATATCGCACTAGAAAATCGAAAAAAAAGGGCAGGTCTAAGTTCAGAGATGTCGAAGCTCCAATTTTCATCAAGATCGCATATGCCATTTTCCCGGTAGAGAGCGAACAAACAGACAAAAATACAAAAAACACACAACAACAACAACAACAACAACCTATCTAATTTTTTGGGAGAGTTAGTGAAATTGATGTCTTCGCTTCGCTCATCTAACATGTAACTGTAGAAACTCGACAACAATCACCTACAATAAGTACAAAAAGCATGACTTTAGGCATCGAGATTTTTACATTCTATTGTTTATTGATAATACCATATTAATACAACTTTATAAAACTTATACTCATTTTAACAAAAATAATTTTGTAATGGAACTTAAACTAGAGAAACGCAAAAGTCGTTGTTAAACGAGTGAGTGAGTCATGTGTTGTGTACCCGGTAACATTATTTTTTTCCCCTACCTTAGGCATCCCTAGCCTATCATAGGCTAGAGAGGCGCATTATGGCCTTACAGTTGACGCGCCCGTATACCAACTAAACTTACAAACCCTATTATTTATATACGAATATAATTATTATCAAACTTAAATGCAAATGTTCCCGGGTACTCAACACATGACTCGCTCACTCGTCTATCAACGACTTTAGCGTTTCCCTAGTTTAGTTGGCTAAAGCGCCCTTGTAGCCGAAATGTGGGGGACGTGGGTTCAATCCCCTGGTCGGGAAAGATTTTATCATTTCTGGATTGTATTTTTAAAATTATTAAACATGTTTTGAAATGCATATAACGCAGTGTCATCCATCATCTGTGACAATACTATGGAAAACATAGCCAGTACGAAATACGAGAAAATATTGCAAGGTTTACACAATCTACGAGCGGAATTTGGGGGTACCTTGACGTACAACATTCGATCCACCGTGGACACGGCATTTCACCGCCAGACAGATAATAAACAAAACATATATTTTCTACATCAAATCCATTGTCGTTAAAATAATTCCTACACATTGACAGCCTTTTTTTCAATTTATTATTTCTTGTAGGTTTAAATCGCAATGGATCTAGCTGATTTTGTTCTCAGTAAACTTGTACTGGATGTCTGTTTAAAATTTTAGTGCAATCTGTTCAGCGATTCGGCTGATTTTCGACGTACAGACCCACAGACTCACAAAATGAGCGCCATTTGAGTTGAATGGAGACCACTCCGTTCGCTACACTCACTCGTTTAAAAAGTAGGCCCAAGGAGATCCCACTTTTACTTAAACGTAGTATCATTAGTAGTAGTATCATTGGACAAAAATATTTTGTTAAAAAAAGTTCATCCACCAACGTGACTGAAAAAACCGTTCAATAGTTACATCGAAGTCTTATCTTCGCTCATCTAAATATTGAATAATAGGCTGCAACTTTGTAGGATTTTTTTGTAACCACGATTGTTTTGTTTTTGATAAAATACTTTTCGTTTGTTATTTGTCAGGCTGTAAAAATGCAGTGCTCAAGGTGTATCAAATCTTGCACGCTCAATGTACCCCCAAATTCCGCTCGGATGTTGAGTAAACCTTGCAATATTTACACGTAATTCGTACGGGCTAATGGCTATGTTTTCCATAGTATTGTCACAGATGATAGACTACACTGAGTTATATGCATTACAAAACATGTTTAATAATAAAAAAATAAAAAAACAGAAATTACAAAATCATTCCGAAAAGGGGATGGAACCTAGGTTTCCCGCATTTCAGGTAAAAGGGCGCCATCGCCAACAAAACTAGCAAAACGCCAAAGTCGTTGTAAGACGAGTTAGTGAGCCATGTGTTGACCCGGTACATTCCCTTTCTTCCCCCTACCCAAGGCTATCCCTTGCCCATTATTGGCAAGAGTGGTGCATTATGGCCTTACAGTTGACGCGCCCTATAACCAACTAAACTTAAAAACCCTATTATTTATACCACAATATAACTATCAAACGTAAATGCAAATGTTCCCGGGTACTCAACACATGACTCGCTCACTCGTCTAACAACGACTTTGTTATATTGAAAACACTCTAGTGGAAATAACTCCATTTTATTATACTACGAAAACGCTTAAGTCCCGCCGCGTTGTTGGATGAGCGTAATTGGTGCATTGAGCTGCCATGTGTTACGCGGATTTTCTGTTGTTCTGTGAAAAAATTATTGCTGATTCGAAGATTTTTTTAATTAAATTAAATAAAATAAAAAATGAACTTCATTCTTTTAATAAATCGTAATTTAAAAAAAATAACAAATCGTAAAATTGCAATTTTCATAAGAAATAATTATTCGATTGCGCTCAAATTCAACACAAGTATATAAATTCATGAAATTAAGGTTCTGTGAAAAAATCATTACAATAAGATAAAGCATGTAGGTGTTATAAGTCAAAGAATTGTTTTAAAAAGAAAAAACCCGTAAAATTTCTTTTTTCATGAGAAAATAATTTTTCGATTACGCTCAAATTTCACACGGATATCTTAATTCATAAAATGAAGGTTCTGTGAAAAAATCATTACAATCGGATAAAGCGTGTAGGTGTTATAAGTCGAAGAAATTTTTTAAAAATCGAAAAAAATCGTAAAATTGCGTTTTTTATAAGAAAAAATTTTCTTGATTGAGCCCAAAAACGGGGCAATTCTAAGTTCAAAGATTTCAAAGGCCTCCATAAAATTTCATTGCAATCGGAGTATCGGTTTAGCCGGAATCGTGTTAACAAACACACAAAAATAATAATAATAAAAAAAAAACATTCCGGATTTTTTTTCTCCAGTGTAGTGAAATGGAATCTTCGCTTCGCTCGCTACGCTCATCCAATAAAAGAACAACGTTTCGGAAATGACAAACTTTTTCCGTCTTCAGGTTTCTTGTGAAAAAACAAAAATTATATTATCAAAAGTATATCAAAACAAACAAAGACATTAGCCAAGGCTAAGAGCAATGTAGGAAAAAAAGGAAATTGAAAGAGGCAGCTTTGATAACATCAAAATACACTTGTTTAAGAGAGCCGAGTACCTATTTTCCTCCTATGTGGATTCCTTTAGTAAATACTAAGAAATAGCCTTTTTGTTTGTATCACCTTGATTTTGTCAACTTCCACGTGTGTGAAATGTTAAATTTTATCGACCTAGGCTATTGTCATTGTTTGTTTGATATACTTTTGATGCTTTTGATATATGATTTTTTGTTTTTCACAAGAAACCTGAAGACGGAAAAAGTTTAAGTCATTTCCGAAACGTTGTTAATTTATATAATAAAATAGAGTTATTTAAAGTGTTTTCAATATTATAATAAACTCTACTAACTTTAAAACTAACGACTTTGTTGTTTTCCTGGTATTTAATAAATGTTCTTCTTGTAGCTATGACGTGATCGTGTTGTCGGGAGTGGAGAGGATCCTGGCAGCGTTTCAAAAGTTCAACTGCCGCGTGGTGTTCTCTGCAGAGGAGCTCTGCTGGCCGGATCCAACTTTAGCGTCGAGATATCCGGAAATTACGAGAGGAAAACGATTTCTCAACTCGGGAGGTAGGACCATAGATATCCCATATAATTGGCTAGATTAGCAGTCAGCGGCCCACTTCCGGGACAATTGGAAGCCATCTTGAATGGGTGAGTTTGCATGTTAATTAGATGGGAGCGATTAATCGAAAAAATATTTTTAAAGAGGCCGCTAGTTTGACAGGTGAGCATATTAGACTTTGACACCAAATGATTACTAAATTCCCTTATGGAATAACTTTGCATTGTTTCTGTTGGTTCAATACCATGCTGCACAAGCTAAAACCATATCAAACAATCCAGTAAAAAACAATTTATTGTATTAAAAAAGCCACTGCCTCCTAGATGTTCGTCGTGGCTCCTCGTTCCCTGCCTGTCCATACGCACAGTGTTAATTGTTGTCCAAAGCGCTAGTTACCGTCCCCAAGAGCTTTCTTTTGTTTTTGATGTTGTCATCACATTAAATGTCATCTCCCATGTATTTTACTGTTGAATCCAACTAAATTGAATGTTTTAGATCGTATTTTGTATACGTACATCACTTATCATGGTTTGCAGAATAGTAATATACAAATTTGTCTCGTTATATTATGCTGGTAATCAAACAAAAAGTAGGTATTGATAACTTTGTTGTTGATAATATAAGGCAAGGGCTAATAGGCATGTTAATTTTATCTATAGGGCCTTTGCCTCCTATTCCTAATCATATTAAAAATCAATAGGCTTAGGTAGCCTACTCGGGCTCTAGTCTTGACTAGGCCACGAGCTAAGCAATATTACTTTCCATCAAGCAGTGGCGCGTGATAAGGGGGAGTCTGGGGCCCCCCTTTTTGTCACCGGGCCTGGGTGGCACAATTTCCTTATTTCCCTGTAGTTCATGCAAAGAAAGGCCTACATGTTTTAGATAATGGCATCCCGGTATCTTACAACTTCTTGCACGCACCATTGCCTATTATGAAGAAAAACACAGTTCAACTCTGGCATTATGACATTTTAATCGTATGCAGATCGTATGTAAACAACGAAAACAAAAGAAAGCTCTTGGGGACGGTAACTAGCGCTTTGGACAACAATTAACACTGTGCGCATGGACAGGCAGGGAACGAGGAGCCACGACGAACATCTAGGAGGCAGTGAAAAAAGCATAAATTAAAAGTCCAAACCGCCATTTTGAATGGGTGAGATTGACGCTTCAATTTAGTACCATCGCGCCTGTGCGGAGGTATTGGAGACTGCTAATCTAGCCTTCTATAGGTGTTAAGATATCTATGGGTAGGACCATGGAAAAATCCGGAAATTAAACGATATACTTTAAACGTCCGTAAGAATAGTCTATGTTAGGAAATATAACGAAATATTACGAAGATATACCACAAAAGCTATCCCGGTCAGTAGTTGAAATATCCCGAAATTTAAAAAAGACAACGTTATCCCTCAACTATAGTATGAGGCTGGCGCCGAGACGAGTTTTGGCGCTCAGCTTTCTGTTTTTTTTTCTTCGGATAAACGGTTTACAACACCGTTATCAAATTTCACATAAACGTGAATAATGAATCAATCTATGACATCCAGTACGCGTATTCCTAAATTAGTTAATTGATTTTGAATTTGAAATTAATGAAATCACCGTAATTTACTCCATTCTGGTTAAGTTCGAGAATTTTTTGCAAGTGTACTGATTTTTTAAATACACATTTGCATTCTGGATATTGTCATGCTATGCCATTTATGCCTTTTGGCTGCAGGATGTGGGTGCCAAAAGAGTGACTAGTTTGGGGGAACGTAGCCTCACTCGTTAGGCCTAAAGACATTAACACTGACCAGGACCGTGGGTTCGGGGAGTAATGGATGGGTGATTCCAGCAAGGGGTGTTACACATTGATAAGCCAGCAGTTCGGTTAAAGAAGAGCGCATGTATTGAACAGAAAACAATCCTACTCTTGCCCTATGAGGAGAAGCCTGTGTATTATTCCCTGGTTGGTTCGTGGGTCAGTTATTCCCATTATTACATGCCCTACTGATTGGCTTGTGACATTGTTAAAGTCTGCCCGCTGGAAGAAACAGCAGCCGGGGATTTGGAAAGAACGGCCGTGAACATATCCGAAATTGGTCAGCTATTAGCCACACAATGTCATAAAGGAGCCGAAGCATAGCGAAGGGTTGGACCTGCATGGCACGCGCCACGCTTTTGCGACTATCGCATACAGGGTTGCCAAGGTTAAAAATAATAACATTTCAGCACATAACTCATCAAGGTCGGGATAGATAGGGTGATCACTGGTCAGCCATTTAGCAAAAATGAAAACCGCGCGGGACAAACCGACGATGTCAAGCAAGGATTGCACAAAAGAGGATATAACACTTTCATGATTGCTTGTCAATCACTTCCATTGAAACCAAAATTATTTCAAAAACCCGGCTGCTGCTTCTTCCAGCGAATTGACGACTCGAAATGGGCGGAGCTTAAAACGATCGATAGGTCACGTGACTAGTATTGGGTATAAATCCTCATTTCGCAAGTTGGCGCCTGCTGAACGACGCATCACTTATCACGCTCTAACTTTTATTCTATTCATTAATTGGACAATACTTAAATGATTAATATTTAGCAAACATATCATTCCTTGTAATAGCGATTATTTCGATTTTTTTGACAAAGTCGTTAGCTTGCTATAACAATGTACGCATCACACAAGCGAAAATTATCAACGACTTAAGTTTTCTCATTAATTAATTTGACAAAAACTACTGATCGGATTTCGACAAGAATTCTTTGTAAAAATGCATCAGTCTGTTTAGACAAGAAATATACTAACTTTCTAGATAGAAAGTGCACTGAACGAAAATTTACAGCATAGAGTAATATGCGGCGTGCACTTTTTCACGGCTCATCCGCACGTCCAGAGTGAGTATTTGAGATAAAATCACATACCCTGCATATTATTCTATGCTGCAAAGTTTCGTTCAGTGCACTTTCTATCTAGAAAGTTAGTTTATTTCTTGTCTAAACAGTCTGATGCATATTTTTAAAGAGGTCTTGTCGAAATCCGATTAGTAGTTTTTTGTCAAATAAATTATTGAGAAAACTTCAGTCGTTGATAATTTTCACATGTATGATGCGTACATTGTTATAACAAGCTAACGACTGTGTCAAAAAATCGAAATAATCGCTATGACAAAGAATGATATATATGCTAAATATTATTCATTTATTGGATGAGCGAAGCGAAGACTTCAATTTCACCGACCCCCCAAAAAATTTAGCTCGGGTGTTTTTTTTTTTTTTTTTTCTGTCTGTTTGTTCGCTCTCTACCGGGCAAACGGCATATGCGATCTGGATGAAAATTTGAAAGGACCTTCGAAATCTCTGAACTTAGACTTGCCACGTTTTTGGGTACAATCGAAGAAATATTTCTCATGAATATCGTACTTTTACGATTTTTTTCGATTTTTTGTGCGATATTTTCGTGCCATTTGGGCCAATTCTGACCAAACGGGTGGAGCTAAAACGTTCATATTAAACATGGACATTAAGGTTACGGTGATTTAGTACATTTTGAAAGAAGCCAAAAAAAAGCCAAGAAAAGTTAGCCAGAATCTATAGAAATAAAGCTTTTAATATAAGATTTTTGTTTTTTTGTACGATATTTTCGTGCCATATGGGCCAATTCTGACCAAACGGGTGGGGCTACAACGTTCATATTATACATGGACATTAAAGTTATGGTGATGTAGTACCTTTTGAAAGAAAAAGTTGAAAAAGTTAGCCAGAATCCATAGTAAAAGCTTTTAATATAAGTTTTTTACGGTAAATAATACCAATTGACAAGAAACAAAAGAAACTTGACAACATTTACCTAGCACTTGCACTTGCACTTGCAAAAGTAAAGATATCCCACGCAACTAAAAACTTTAAAAAGCTCATCCATTAACGCGTCGGGACTTTAGCGTTTTCCTAGTCCAAATAATGAATAGAATACAAGTTAGAGCGTGATAATTGTTGGGCCGTGAAGCAGGCGTCAACTTGCGGAATGAGGATTTATACCAACTAATTCCGCCATGTTGCCTCGTGACGTCAGGAGGCGGGTACAATTCAAGTCGTCAATAGGCTTCACTTACTAATTATTCCCTCCAGACTTTGGTAAGTCGGCGGACTTCACGGCCCCCACGGTTCCCAGTAGGATCGTTGGAAGTCGATCCCGGACTCTTCCCGTGTCTTCTGGCTTCACCTCTTCGGACGGTTAATCCATGTATGTTCTTCCCTTGGTTCACTCCACAGCTTAGCAATTGACCCACTTTGCACACGATCACACTCAGGCGTCTTGACACTCCTCGGGTTCCGACTCGTCTGCCCCGGGCGTTACCCCCTCCTTCGCCGCGTCGTCTCCAACAGCCAACCTTCAAAACGGTCACGTGCTAGCAATCCGCCAATCACCGTTCATTACTTGACTCGCCCGTTCATTCACCGCTCTGTTTAGCTCAGCTATCTACGAGCTAATTGCTCGATCCTTGCGTTCAAAGATCATCGTCGGCCCGCTTAAGAGGATGGGATAGTCGCGAAATTAAAACCACGCGAAATTACAGTTTTTTCGTGATTTCTCGAGAACGATGCAAAATATCTAAAAACTGATTGCAGACAGCCCTGTGGTTTTGGGGGAACTATAGCCTGTAAGAAAAAATATTGTAATGTGATGGTAAAGTTTTTTATTTGATATATTTAATTAATTAAATGCATTTCTTATACAAACCGCACCGATTATTGGATGAGCAAAGCGAAGACTTCAATTTCACCGACCCCCCAAAAAATTTAGCTCGGTTGTTTTTTTGTTTTTTGTTTTTTTTGTTTGTTTGTTTTTCCGTCTGTTTGTTCGCTCTCTACCGGGAAAACGGCATATGCGATCTTGATGAAAATTTGACACGACCTTCGTTTTCTCTGAACTTAGACTTGCCACGTTTTTGGGTACAATCGAAGAAATATTTCTCATGAATATCGTACTTTTAAGATTTTTTTCGATTTTTAGTGCGATATTTTCGTGCCATTTGGGCCAATTCTGACCAAACGGGTGGGGCTACAACGTTCATATTATACAAAGACATTAAGGTTATGGTGATGTAGTACCTTTTGAAAGAAAATGTTGAAAAAGTTAGCCAGAATCCATAGAAATATAGCTTTTAATGTAAGATTTTTACGTTAAATAATAACAAATTAACAAGAAACAATAGAAGCTTGACAACAATCACCTACAATGCGTCGGCAGAAAAACAAAGCACTTGCAAAAGTAAAGATATCCCACGCAAACTAAAAACTTTAAAAAAGCTCATCCATCAACGCGGCGGGACTTTAGCGTTTTCCTAGTTTTATTTGAATATATTTTCTTGCATTATATTGCTCTAACAAAACCACAAGGCGGTCTAGAATCAGTTTTTAGATATTTTGCATCGTTCTCGAGATATCACGAAAAAACTGTTATTTCACGTGATTTTAATTTCGCTACTATCCCTCCCTCTTAACTAGATGATTCAACACCTGTAGTCAGCGTTCCACCGGTTGTTGGTCTTATAGGTCTGGGCTGCATCCTATTGTCTCTAACTTCCCTGCCAATGACCTGAGCGACTACCGTTTTTTGTAATTATGATGCCTCGTATGAATGATACATCTTCCTGATTGGATAGTCGCATGTGTTAGGGTGGAACACCCCTAAACAATACAAATATGAACGTTTAAATCAATGTGAACGCGCAGATTAATTTGGTAAAATTGTAAGATAAACGGTTTGGTGCGAATTTCTTGAATTGAAATCCATGTATTAAATTTCAATTTTATTCACGTTTTGGACTTACGTGTCGCAATGGATCTTCAAGGCTTAATTTTTGCAACCAAGTGTGGATATCAATAAAAAATTCCTTTATTAACATTCATGCAAAATTTGGTTATGCTATTACCAACTGTTCAGCAGAAATTATCAACACGTGAGTGCGCACATTTGAGTTGGGCCAAGTTCAGTGACTTATCTTAAACGGGCTATTACCCCAAAATAACATTTAAATCACATAATCTATAGCATAATACTACACTTAAATGAACGTTTAAAAATAATATCTCGAAACTGTGATTTTACACAATTTTTATTTTTTTTAATTATCCATAAATTTGCGAAAAATGGCGGTTTGGGAAATTTCGTAAATTGGTTTTAACCTGCTTCTTTTTTAATCCATATCGTACCAATCTAAAATGGCCCTTCACAACATCAGATCTTGAAACTATGCACAAATGTACACTCAAACACGCAAAAATATGCATTCCAAAATCACACCCCTTCTTGCCAATCAGTATGTTTTAACCGAACCACTTACCCAAAAAACATAACAAAACATAGATAATTTACAGAAAAGGCTATCGTGTACGTCAACAATGGTCAATATATTTTTGGTCAAAATCCTCCAAGGTCAAGGCCCCACGGGGTATAAAAGTCGTCATCATGTTATTTCTTATAGGACATTTTCGCCGATGGGACCAACCTAAAAAATACCAAGTTTGAAATTTTTTTTTTGCGGGGGGGGGGGTCATGGTGGATCCAATAATTCTGTTAATTTCTAAATTCATAACTAGTTAGCCCAAATGAAATATATTTTTTTAGTTAAAGCAATGGAACTTGTGAGAGATGTGAGGTGACACGGACCTACTTCAAGATAGAAACTCTCACATCCCTACAAGGTTTACAAGACATCACATCCCCTTCAAAATTCCATGTACTCGTATTTATGTTTTTAAATTTTCCCCCATCAACCGAATTTAAGGCACCTACAACAAATTATTAGCCTTTAATACAGATATCGACATCAACCACATGAAACTTCATTCATTTAAAGCAGCTGTTTATGCCAGTTTACCAATATGACTCATTCATCACTCGTTGTCACATTATCACCTTTTCACCACTTTCGTATTTTATTACATCAGTTTTTTTTCTTCATTCATCTTGGGCTTTCAGCTGTTTTATATATTTATAGTTTTGTTATTCAAGTTTTTCTTTTTGTATATTGTTGTATAATTTTAATTTTATAATACTTGTTCATGTGTTTAATGTTTTGTTTAAAGTATTTTTATGGTTTTAAATTGTTGTCTTTATTGTTAAGTTTTAGTAACCAAACACTTGTGGGTTTATACCTGTTGTAAGTGAACAATAAATAAAATAAAATAAATAAAAATACACAATAACGAGAGTAAGATTGACTAATCAACTTGTTCTACTCCCAACCAGGATGTATAGGCTACGCAAGCGAGATCTTCAGGGTTCTAACATCTTTGGAACTGTCAAATACAAACGGGGACCAGTTCTTCTTCACCAATCTGTTTCTAAATGAGAAGTTCCGAACGGAGTACAACATTAAGCTGGATCATGAGTCTGTGATCTTTCAGAATCTACATCAAGCTCACGGTATGGCTTAACTTAATCTGATGTACTCTGCCTTTGTATTCTTGGCTCCATACCCGACGCCTTATTTCAATAATTGATATCCCAGTAAAAGTGAATACCAACCAAACACTTAAGTGAATTAAGCTTAATGAAGAGAGATTGGGTGAAATTTAAACAATTCAAATAGAAACAAAAAACTTACCAAAATTTTATCCATTGAATTTAATCGTGGAAATTGCAACTTAAAAAGTATTTTATAAAGAAAATACAAAATATGAAAAACGTAAAAAAAATAAGCAAACAAATAGAAAACACTAATTTTGTTTGATCCTACCTGTATTGAATAATGAAAGGGTTGACAAAAATTTAAAAAAAAACTACTGCAAAAAAAAAGAACACGAAATGACCAAAATCAGTTTGAAATCAGTTGACTAAATTAATTAAACAATGTACATAATAATAATTCCGCAGATGATGTGGAACTGCGTTACAACAAGGAGAGCGGTGTCTACCTCCACAACAAGCCGATGGGCACGAACCCCCTGGTCGCCCATGGCAACGGACTGAGCAAGGTCTTGCTGAACACCCTTGGCAACTACCTGGCGAGGGCGTGGGATCCGAAACATGGATGCACCTCCTGCAATGACAACATAGTCAGCCTTCATAACCAGAATGTAAGTCGCAGGGATATATTGTGTTATCGCTTCTAAAGCCTGATTGGGACGGTTTAATGTTTCGTTCAAGCCATTGAATTCAAGGGTTTGATTCAATGATTTTCCTTCAATGGTACCGTTTAGACAGTCAAATTTATTTGTCCAAGAAGTGAATGAAAGGGTTTGGTTCACCCATTAAGTTTAGAGCACGTCCTATTTTTCGTCAAATGTTCGATAAAACCGGCCGATAAGGAGTCACTTCGTAATGTCGTATACGGCTGGGAATCGATTACATTTTCACAGCTGCTTTAAGGTTAGGTTAAGTTTGGTTGTTGTGTTTTCCACTTTTCCGAAGCAAAGATTATCATAGAAGTATAAAGGATAATAACTGCTCATTCGAACTCACTTCTCTTACAGTGGAAAGTAAAGAAAGTCAAGTCTTATTCGTGTTGTTGATTGACACAAGGATTGGCATTGGCACTTCAAATGTTTCTTCTAAATATTTGTCACGGGTGGCTAGGGCATATTTAAACAACTCCTGACTACCTTTCAATACATTGAACCGTGTAAATAGCTGTTTAATGGGTCCAATGGGGGTAGGGGGGGACCCTTGAATTCAATGGCTTGAACAAAACATTGAACCATCCATACGCGTTCTCGAAGCGGCTTCAAGACGAATTTCAAGCCGCTTCGTGGAGGGTACCAAAAAGGCCGTATCCACTGTTTAAATAATGGGGATTTGAATGCAAGGTTTTTAACTATTCGAAAAAATAGTTATTGATTGATAGCAAATGTCTTAAAAGTTTGCACATACTGAAGATCGAACCTTGAACCTCCGGCTCTACCAACTGAGCTGTCGGGAAGGTTCTCGGTATTCCAGTCCAGCATATTCTGTATGCTACTTAAGAATGACACTGTGATCGAAGCTTAATGGACGAGAATGTGCCACACGACATATTGACAATGAAGGAAAACAATATATCAATGCCCTCGTTTGTAGTGTCATTCATACTCAATTGTACTGGTCAAGAATAATCTTATACACTTTGTTTGGGATACTGATTTTATGTAATACTAAGAAGACTACCACCCAAATAACCTATCACTAAATACATTTCATTGATGGTGGACTAGGGAGCGTTGTACCATACACTATCTTACACTAAACTGATGTTAACTAACCATCAGCAGGGTCCTTGTTCACGGTGAGTTTACTCCTGTATATAAAAAGGCAATAACATTGAGTACTTTGCAAAATATACGGGACCACTAGTATTAAAATCTCTTATATACTCACAATCATTTCATTTGGACTATTTTTAGAAGCTTTCGTGTGAGTTAGATGTGAAAATAGGATAACCTACTACACTAAAAAAACATTCCGTGTTTATTTGAAGGAAACACATGATCAAGATAGATTATTTCTTGTTTAAAGGAATTGAAATACCCGGTAGTGTTGGTTGCTGTTTACATTGAGCGGCCAACACCATTCATCGAAGAATTCTTCGAGAAGCTGGAGAAACTGAACTATCCAAAAGAGAGGTTGCACCTTTTTATACACAGCGCGGTAGGTTGATGTATTTTCTGGATCTTTAATGTTCATTATAATACTAGAGAAACGCCAAAGTCGTTGTTAAACGAGTGAGTGAGCCATGTGTTGAGTACCCGGTAACGTTCCCTTTCCTCCTCCTATCTAAGACCTCCCTAGCTTATCATAGACTAGAGTGGCGAATTATGGCCTTACAGTTGACGTGCCTTTACACAAAGTCAAAACCCTATCATGCATAACTTATATAATATATATCAATCAACTTAAATGCAAATGTTCACGGGTACTCAACACAAGACTCGCTCACTCGTCTAGCAACGACTTTGGCGTTTTCCTAGTCTAGTTGACTAAGGCGCCGTTATACTCGAAATGTGGGAGACCTGGGTTCAATCCCTACTTTACCCAGGAAAGAGCCTATGTATAACCAGTGGCAAAGCGTGGTCTTGAAGTTAGAGTTGACAAAAATAATACCAGACCAAATATGATATAAAGTTTAATCTTTGATAATATTGTTTTTAATATTTCGTAATATAATCAAAAACGTTCGGGGGGGGCAGTAGAGGGACAATGCATGATATGTCTATGCCTAACTCATTCAGTCCGAGTGGAAAGACGGGCGTAAAGTTAAACTTTTGCAATGTGTTTTTAAAGTCGCTATTTCCGCAGCGCGATTTCTTAGTAAAATATCAATAGTGTACATTTTGGTAACAGTATCCAATTATTTATGCCATGGACATAACATATCATAATTTCCCTTATCAACGACCGGTCAACTTGATGATTTGTCGATCACTTCACTTAAAAATTGCGAGCACATGGCATCAATAGAACAGCACGTGTTCAACCTTTTACGCGGGCGAGAGGGAGGGAAACCAACAAAACCCAACCCCACCCCAACACCCTCCGACCATCACCAACGGCCAACCCTCAATCGTCTTGAACCACCGAGACATGACTCCTACTTCCCCTTCAGATTCTTGGAAAAACTACGAAAATTGGGCTCTGAGCATGCGCAGGCTTGAAATGTCTCTGCCTGTGTCTCCCGAATGTCAGTCAAATCATAAGTGCCAGCCCCTACCACCAGTTTCAAATTGCAACGGTAGATGGCGCGAGCAGTGGTGTTGCGAGCTGTTCCACTCAGTCAACGCGTCAATTCAAACTTCCAAGGGACACGAAGACCAACTTGTATTAGAAAATAAATTATGACATTCTATACAAGGGAATACAAGGAATTTTTGTACAGGGTAGACATTGTCTCATTGTCTCATAGGACGCTTCGCCACTGCGTATAACTTATTTTTGGACGCACCACTGACAACAACCCCTTTCACTAGTTGTGCTGATCATTGTTCTTTGGAGATTGCAAAAACGTTCGCCCCCCCCCGAAAAACAAGGGCTAGTTACGCCACTAGTGCGCCATACATTCCTAGGGCCTCTTTCAACAAATAATTAGCTCCAATTATATTAAGGTATCTGTCAGTTAGGTGAAGCGTGAAGAGGTGTTCCACCAACTTTAATCTTGACTACAAATCCTAGTTACCGTGGAAAATTATTGATTTTAATGTTCAGTTAAAAAACAAGAAGATTAATCTAACAAGTAAATTACTTTGTGAATCCAGCCCTTAATGATAAGATTGTCGATTAAGTCCTCTTGTTTTTTTGTGCCTTTATTCAGCTCGACTTCCACGTGGGGATTGCTGAGAGCTACGCGGCTAAACACAGGAGTTCTTACATGAGTGCGACTGTGATCAGACCTAGCATCGGCATCATGGGAAGACAAGCAAGGAAAACAGCCATGTGAGCAAACTTTCAGTTTATTCACCATCCGATATTCCACGTTTTAAACATAGTTCGTTTTCTTCACTTTAACGCAACGCACAAGGCATGTTTCCCGTAATTTTTTTAATTTTGACCAACAACAGGGCCGCCGTTAGCATCTCCAACATGGCCTCTCCATATGAAATAACATGTCAGGCTCATTAATGCCTAAAATCTGCCTGCTGCATAGGCCCTAGTTGGCTTCAAGGTTACCTCAGGTGTTCCTGATTGGTGGATGGAGGGTGTAGTATTGGGGTGGACAGCTACTGGTATTGGAGCGACCTTGTCGCGAGTGGGGATCAGTCTTTCTTTAGCAGCGAACGCGTTACAGCCGTTCAGTTCAGTTGCGTGGCCAGAGTGGTGTGCGTAACCACTTCGGTACCGTCCCAAGTGCCACGCACTACACGTTTGGCTCAGGGCCGTGCGACCAGGTGCTACACTCGGTTCACCAGTTTTATTCTGTTTCTCGACCTCATAGTAGGACAATTTTTAGGAGCGAACTCAATACAGGTGCTCTCTTCAATTGGAACTTTTTTCTACCCCGTCCAGCTGTCCGTCCATGTTGCTTGATCGAGCAATCGAGGATAAACGGAACCGAGCGGAAGAAGTGTGAAGAAGAGTGTGGCTCGTTGGTCTTGTTGTTAGCGTATCTGCTTCCAATGCAGAAGGTCCAGGGTTCGAATCCCGCCAAAGTAAGAAGTTTTTTAACTTCTGATTTGGACTTAAGTCCATCAGTTCATGTTTAGGAGTTTGTAAACGGTGACTTTGGAGCCGTCCTAGCAACGAAGCACATAATAAATTCAGAGTTGTTCTGAATCGGCCTTGTTGATTCTGGCGTTGATTCGCGTGTGTTCGCACTGTCCATACCATGATTGCTATATTTTCCTATTACAAATATCGATCTTTGGTTGGTTATCGTTCACTCGTCGATTGCGTCGGGGCCTACTGGGTTGGCTTGGTCGCTTTGATTTACTGTCCCCCACTGAAAATCAGTTATATAACTGAGTGGGTAGACTCTAAATACAATTTATTTATTTATTTTAAGGGAAGTTACAATGTACTGGGCGGAGCGGAGCAAGTGCGCGGTGTCTCAGTGCATTTCAATTTGACGCAGAATGCTGAACTGGAAGTAACTGAACTGAACGGCTGAAGTGCGTTTCCTGCTTTACTCTTACGACAAGTGTAGATCACTGTTGTCCTCAGAGTGATCGTGTGTGTGTGTAGTCCCTGTTGGCGGGAACGCTGGCAGGTAAGATCTGGTGAGATCCTAGTCGGTGGACTAGGGCGGCACGAGATGAAGGGAGAAAAGTAGGAATAGTTGTACAGTGGCGTATCTAGGAATTCATAAAGGGGGGATTTAACATAACAATTTATAGATGTACCTTAAGCAATAGTGGGGGGTCCGGAGGGCTTGTCCACCGGAAAAAATCTTCTTCAAGGTCATTTGGTAAAAATGTGTGCGTTTTAAAGCATCACCAACTTGGTATGTTCTAAAATCCTGTTTGAACCCAAAAGTTTTCTCTTTCAAGGTCTATTTGGTGAAAATCTGTGCGTTACCAAATTTGAATCTACTAAAATCCGCTTTTGGTCAGATGGTAATTTACCTTTAGTTTTACGATAAAACAGTTATTCTGTACTCTCTATTGAAACGTTGAAGTGAACTTTCACACTTTTCTGTGGCAAGGGGGAGGAAAGAGGGTTGTCCATCCCCCGCCCTTGGATACGCCACTGTAGTTGTAGAAAGTAGTTAACTAGGTTAGAGTATAGTTGGATAATTATGGCAAGTGCTGGGAATACTCGTAGTTGCTAATAAATAGTGTGCAAGCTATACTTAATCAGTGAGTGATATATTTAACCCTGTCAATCCTATATTCTTCACCAAGTAGCAAGTCTCCCGTTGCAAGTTACTTACTTGACGGGTAACTTGCATTCATTTACTTACCCAAAACAATTACAACACAGATTTAACATCTATATTTTTCTTTCAGGGAGCATTGCAACGAAACCTGTGAATTTTACTTCAACGTCGAAAGTGAAGCTCATTTAGACAACCCTGATACCCTTAAACACCTGGTGCAACAAAACAGGTGAGCCAACCTGACAAACTCAATCATCTTAACGTCAAATACTGTATATTCGTTCTTCTATTGCATTGATTAAGTTTCTGGTGCGATAACAATGGCATGTCGCTCAACGCCCTCAAGTGCAAACTGATGGACATCACCCGCGACTGATGGTGTCCCACTCGAGTACGTCGACAAGCAGCGCCTCCTCGGCGTTCACATCACAAGCGACCTCCGATGGAACGTGCACATTGACATCGTGCGAGCCAAGGCAGCGGCACGCAACCTGCACGGGTGCACGTGGCGCGTCAAGAGGATGGCCTGCCTGTCGCTAGTTAAGCCCACCACGACTTTCGGCCTCCCCGCCTGGCACCCAAACAACCATCAAGAACACTACCAAGCTTGAGAGGGTGCAGAGAAGGGCGCTGCACTTCATATATGGCCTTAACCTCCCCCCACCCTGTGACCAGGAGCAGGCTTTGCCGATGACCTACCTGTAGTACACCGACCTGGCAGAAGGTTTTTTCTGAGGTTTTTCTCAGTCGTTAATCCGAATTTTAGGGATGCGTTCTCTTAAACAACCCTCGGACATCCTTTCACAATAATGTCCTATCCGCAACATACCTAGTTAGAAACATGCAGAGGGGCATGAATCGCACCCTGGGTAGGCTTCCCACAAAAATGATTTATTGATAACACGGATGTAGTGTCTATGCTTGACTAATATAAACGTGTGTTGTATGTTTCTTCCAGGAACGTTATTGCACCAATGCTGGTCAGGCCTTACAAACTGTGGAGTAACTTCTGGGGCGATCTGACGGAAGATGGGTTGTACAGAAGATCTTTTGACTACCTTCACATCGTCCACAACAAGAGGAGGTGAGCCGGATGATTATTTGACTCTAAGATCTTATCACCCCCCACCCTCTCCTTAAAATATAGTATTATATATTGGCTGGGTTGGGGTTGTTTTCTTTCTCACTGGTATTTTCTTCTTTTTCTGTTTTTTTTCTCTAATCTTTAATATTTTCCTATTGAATTTATATTTTTTATATAATTTAGGACTATTAAATTTAATTCACTTTTTTTGTATGTGCATTGTGCATGTTTAGGACTATGCAAATTGTAGCGCGATTTGTGCCCATTGAGCAAAAATACGAAACCTAATAAAGAATATTTCCCCTTCCTCAAAACCATACTTTTTGACTGAAAATTTTGACCGAGGTTTTTCTCAGGCGTTAATGCGAATGCAAAAGATGTCGTCCACTTAAACAGCCCTCGGAAATGCCCTTCAAAATTGTCCAAACAACAAAACACCCTTTGAGACATTGGGCCCGGATCCATAAAGAGGAATTAGCTAAAATCAAGTTAATTTCAAGAGTAAGTTGTCCTTAACCCGTTTTAGGAGTGAAAATTAACTAATAAATAGCAGAGGTTAAATATAAGTGTTCAATAACTTTGTTAAAGGAGTATAACTCCTTTATGTGGATACCGAAATGAGAGTTAAGTACAACTTATTTCTAAAATTAACTCCACTTTTGGTTAACTCCTTTGTGGGTCCGGGCCCTGAAGAGGGGCATGCTGTGCAGGCTCCCACGAGATTTCATTACCACTGTCCCCATCTGATGACTGCAATGTAGAGTTGATCTGTCCTCATTACCACTGTCCCCATCTGATGACAACAAAGTAGAGTTGATCTGTCCTCATTACCACTGTCCCCATCTGATGACTGCAATGTAGAGTTGATCTGTCCTCAGGGGAGTGTGGAACGTCCCGTGCGTCCGGTCCTGTTACCTGATCAAGGCGACGGTCATGAACCGTGAGAACCTGAGATCCTCCTACGCCCAGGAGAGTTTATTCTCTGACGTCACTTTCTGCAAGTATTTGCGGATCAAGGTAAACAACCAACACATTGTCGCCGTCTAGGGAGTGACAAGACTAAAAACTACAGTTGAACAATTAAAACACACGAATACTTATAAAATTATGTAATTAATGACGTTTTTCATTGGCATGCACTCGGCGAGTGCAGAGATGTCGTTGTCAACCTCCACTTGAAAAGCATTACAAAACTGAACAAATGAAAAGACAAGTGGCAATCCAGTGCGCACTAGGGCGCACTAGTGCGCCCTGAGTGCGGCCAATGGAAAATGCCATAATATCTAGGTTATAGCTAGTATTATAATAACTTGACGCCAGAACACGGGAATAGTCCTCCGTTAAATACACTTAAAATACATCCACTGTTTATAAGAACTAGCGTGGTAACACGGGAACAGTTCTCCGGTTTAATACACTGAATAATATATAATAACACTTATAAATTACTTGACACGACAACGCGGGAATAGTCCTCCGGTTTAATAGGCAAGAATAATAACCGTAAACAAGTAAACTAAGGGTAGCCACGAGACCCAAGACCTACGCTCAGGAACCTCCTTTGCGTGCGCGTCCTGGTCACACACTGATAGTCTCGCCTTCATCCACCTCCAGTCGCACGTCGCCAACTCGACTCATGGGGGTGGGGGTGACAACATAGCGGCAATGTTCAGTGCTTATTTTGTGCTGGTGATTTGATTTGTATTGCTTAACGTCTCATATTAATGCACTGAGGCTACTCGAGACTGGTGATCGAGTGGTGATAGATGAGGATGAAGTATGAATAGAAGGAAGGAGAGGAAACCCGGTACCGAGATGAAGCCTACTTCTTTTGAAAAGTACCAAAGGGACCAACAGCTTTATGTCCCATCCGAAAGAACGGTGTAACCTTGACAGTCATGTAGGTTCCTCCATAACCCGGACTGCCGAGCAGACGTCGAGGAGAAAGAAGCCGTTACACTAGCTCTCGAACCCTCCGTCTGCTCTAACCAGCCGTATACGTGTGTCTCAGACAGAGCGTTCATTTATACCCCTGACGCCCGAAGGCTGCTTAATTTCGGTGTTTGAGTGGGAACTGGCTTAACGACCTCGGCTTAACCGCTGGCTACACATACATACATACATCTTTAAACGTGGTGCAAAATTATAAGGCAGCTAGCTGCACCCTTAAAAGCAAATTACTGGACATTTACATCTGCCAAAGAATATTTAATATGTTAACTATTCATAACTATTCAGTTTTCTTTATCAAACGATGACTTTTACAAAAGTTTTTTTTGTTTATTTTTAACTTGTGTTCATCTGTAATTTGTTTCCAGGAAACGTTCATGTACGTCTCGAACCAACATGACTACGGCCACCTTATTGACAACTATAAGTTCGATTCGACCAAAACAAATCCGGAGATTTATCAATTAATTGAAAATCGCAGGGATTGGGAAAATCGGTACATTCATAGTAAATACCTAGAGAGCCTCAAACCTCGCACGACGATTGAACAGGTACATTAACACCTCATTGAATAATAGCGAATGAGACATAAAATACATCAAATGTACTTTCTTCGTCATTAAATATCAAGATGTATTGTAAGTTTGTAGGAGTAGTGGTCAGCCTACCTGCTTCCAATGCAGAAGGTCTTCGGTTAGATTCCCGCTTCCGATGGAAGATCTTTAACTTCTAATTTGGATTCAAGTGTTTCACTTCTTGTCTTAGGAATAAGTAAACGGTGACTTTAGAGCCGTCCTACTCCGAGCAACTGTCCATACCACTGATTGTTATATTAAGGATATCGAATTTTGGTTGGTTATCGTTCACTCGTTGATTGTTTCAGGGCCTACAGGGTTGGCTTGGTCGCTTTGGTTTAATGTCCCTCACTGAAAATCAGTCATATGACTGAGTGAGTAGACTCTAAATACGAATTTATTTATTTAGGTTCATTGGTTTGTTTGTGATACATGACAAAATGAAATTGGTCTTGTTTTCAGCCTTGCCCAAAAGTGTTCATGTTTCCAATCGTCACGGAGCGTTTCTGTAAAGAAGTGATCGAAATCATTGAGGCTTTTCGAGAACAAAAGAAGGTCAGACAAAGTTTCTTTTCCTGGTAGAGACCTGCCCATTTGCAGTTTGCTTAGTTGTGAAAAGAATTCATTGGTATATCGGGGAACCACGAATGTGTTGGGAACTTGCCACCCCTACCCAACTTCAAAATTGAAATAAAGGAAAATAATAGAATGGTCGATATCGATATTTTCTCAAGATATTGATGGTTGAATGATATTTCACAGCCCAGCTCTAGCTAGGAGTTAGTTATAAAATTAATGTAGCTTAATCTTTCAGTGTTCAGGAATATTCACTTCCTTTTAGTGATTTACGCCAGTTACGCGGAAAACCGGCGTGGCGATTAGAAATTGTTTTTTTTAATTTGAAGATGTTAAAAGAGAAGCTCCTTTTCGTCCTTTCTCCTTCCTTCCCTTTCCCTCCTTTTCCTCCTTCCTTTTCATTTCCATAAAGTCCTTTCTACGAATTTAAGTTGGCATAAGAACCCAACATTAACGGAAAATACCTCCGTCTGGGCCCGGGGTAGATTCGGTCCAGAGATGAATATGGCTTCTCGCAAACATCAGCTAGTAAGAAGGGTAGTTTATTACTCCCCGAAATAAGAGGCGTGTTCGGGCCTTCGTCGTCGGGAACTTATCCCTCTTCCTTTAACGACCTCCCCGGCGACGACGACCATGATAACACGAACGATGACGACCGTGACGTGAGAATCCCCCCATTCCTCCCCATACCCGTGGCTGGTTGTGATCAGCATGAGACTTCTCTCCCTACATCCCCTCTGCTGTAGAGTGGCACATTATTACCTCACCTAACCTCTGTCAAGAAATAGACTAAAGAATGTGTATGTTTGTGTTGTTCGTAGATGAAGCGTATGGTTCAGGTCGAGGACGTCCCGATATCGACTGACATTACCTTGAAACAAGTGGCCTTGGAGTCACAGTGGTCGGAGTTTCTCCGAGTGTTCGTTCAACCCCTTCAAGCTGTGGCCTTCAACGGCCTTGGAGACAATGTAGGACCACGTTCGGAATAATATCTAGCCCTTTTAAGTATCTTATACAATGGTTACTATGGTGACTTTGGAGCCGTCCTAGAAACAAATCTAGTGTACCAGCTCCAACGAAAGAATGCTGAGGCTTTTGTTACAAGTGGTAGTGGGGGGGGTTTGTATGAATGCGCGGTATAAGAAATGTCGCCTTTGTGTATGAAAGAGAGTTATATTTTACCAACACATGCAAACATTATCTGTGCTAAATCGCAGAGTTCCCCAGTGTTCTACATCGAGCGTGAATAGAGTTGACAAAGTTGTTATGTTGGGAAAATAATTTTGAGCTATCTGCATTCTCGCTGGAATCTCTATAATAAATTGTATATTTACGAATTAGTATTGTTTGTTCTGGCGTCGCCCGTGGATGTTTTAACAAATTGGTGTCTTTTAAAAGATCAATTTTAAGGCCTTAATAATCAATTGGTAAATACAAATCGAATTAAAAAGAATCATAATGCCAAATTTTTTTATTCACCCATTGAGGAAAGCAAACTTTGTTTAACAATTTCGTTTGGATAGTAAATATCGACTAAAATCACAACGTTAGCAGTGGATTTACCCTGGTGTTTTGCAGGTTCTTCTAGTGAACGATGTTACCAGCAGAGAGCTGAACTACGTAACACGTCACGATCCTGACAAACCGACGTTGATACACGCGCATACTGAGCACCAGTCTACCTCGTATGAGATATCACTGCCTCTTAACTCGCTCAATATCGACTATCAGGTAAACAAACTGGAATGTGTGAGGCCTAATTGAAGGAAGCTTATTAATGTTTTCCTTATAACAATCTTAACCTTGACTTATGTATGATCACTGGGCTATTGTGTCACCGGGCTATTGCAAAGAAGCAACAAACATGGGTGGCGAAACGTCTAGCAATCCCTCATCATCGACACGACGCAATAGCCCAGTGATCATACAAAAGTCATCAACGGGTCGTCAAAGCCTACAATATCTCAACCTTAACCTTATTAATTCATAGCAATTGTCATAAAAGTTTTCAACGACTAGTGATTCGAGTTTAGGACATCCGGCGATATATCAGGTACACCACATAGCAGTACATTATATCCCGTCATACCAATTCAAGAAAGTTATAAAAAATACAAATATAATAACAATAGACGTACAAAAACGTATGCCAAGTAACAAGAGTTGTCCATACAAATAAATACAATAGGTTACAAAAGATGTACCAAAAAGTAGTCTAGATACCATAGCTCAAACCAATAAAGCTACCAAGACTTCAGAACAAACTTGTTCTAAATTGCTATCCCCGTCGGGGAAAACTTTTACAACTGCTATGAATCAATAACACTGTCCCTAAAGAGGGCTAATACTTAAAAACCATGTAATCCTCACCTTGTTTAACTGTTTAAGGGAGGCGTGAGTCAGTTCAACAACTCCAACTGCAGTTTTACCAACATCCTTGCCGGGTGGCTTCTTATCTACCCCAGTGGCTCCATCTACGTCCAAGAACACTTGCAGGACATATCCGGTTCTAGATATGTCATGGTCTCTGCTTCCAATTACTTGTGAGAAGTACATCATTCTTCTAACTGAACTGGTACCAGAGATACAAAATATAACTAGTGGTATAAATATACGCATTTACCAACCTAGCATAGCTAATTCAGGAAGATGTCACATTCCGGCCGAACAATTAGAGATCATTGGTTAAAAGCGCCATTTTATCCCCCTCTCTTAAACAGACAAAATTGTTCGACTGTTATAATGCATTTCATCACCATTTTCAATCATTATCTTTACAAGAATATTCGTAACCATATTTTTCTTCATTTGATGTCATATTTTTATTTCGTTTCATGTAACATATTATTGTACTTTGTACATATTAGTTTGCTGGAACCCTGTGGGAGTCCAATCTCATTTGGTCGCGAAATCTTGTTGGATCAGCTACGCAAGATTGGGAAATGCGTATATTTTCTTCACTTACATCTTATGCGTCGTTGTCTCCCAGTTCAAAGCTAACGGTTGGATCAATGGGTACAGCCACATCTACAAGCGCTTGCAAGTAATAGCCGATGATCAGAATCTCATCGTCTCTGCTTACAATGACCTTTGAGACGTCCATATAAATAATCGAAAAAATCCTGGCAATTAGATTGACGAACTTTCTAGAAAAACACAATATTGTATCAATCAAACAAAACAGATTCAGAAAAGGGAAAAACGCAATAGACACAATAGAGAAATTCGTACATATAATTAGTAACTCCCTAGACAAAGATATTCTCCTGATTAGTATCTTTTGCGACCTGTCAAAAGCGTTTGACTGCGTAAACCATAAAATTCATCTTAAAAATGTCATCATTACGGAATAAGAGGGACACCTTACAAATAATTTGAATCATACCTGTAAAACCGACAACACTTTACGGAAATAACAAGACATAACTCAAATAACACAACAAAAAAACTCTCAGATGCAATCTGCAGTACATGGAGTACCACAAGGCTCCATTCTAGGACCGCTTTTATCTATAATCCAAATAAATGACCTACCTCAACACTATCAAATTGATTGAAATATTTGCAGACGACACAAGTATTCTTTCTAAAGAGTCCAAAAACCTCACATTATAAGAATCCGCCGAACGAGAGTTGGAAAAAACTACAAAATGGCTTCAAGCAAATAAATTAATACTAAATGAACCAAAAACTTATTTTGTCCACGAGCCATTAGCCACGTCATCAGTCGACCCGGACCTTTTTTCTGAATTTCATAAATTGTTTTGGGGATTCCAAATTTGACATTATAGCAATAAGTGAGACTTTTTCTTTAATCTTCTCCAAGAACTCACCCGCCGTGCTTAGGAGTAAAATCCACCATACTCTACTTTCCACAAACCAATAACAAAACAATCTATCTATATCTTTAAAGTCACTCCTCCATAATTCATCATTCATGTGATTTTCTTCATATTTGGCTCACTTTACAATGAGACAGTGCTCTTTCATAATATGCAAAGCAATATATACTTTACCGATCTAATTTTCGAAATAATTCGAAATGAAAATTTTCAAACTCCCTATCTTTTAACATTGGAACACGTGAAAACTATACACTTTTTGACCAAGAAAGAACTAGAACGGCGTCAATATAAATGTCATGTTTACCAATTTAGTATCAAAATGAAGCTTAGTTCTCAAAGAACACGTACATGTCTTTAAAAATGGGTTTATCCGTGCTACTTATCGAGATTTTTAGACCTAAAGTCCAATGTACGCTCAAAAACTTGGCAACGCTGCGGAGTTGTCTGCTCCAACTGGCCACACCCCCGCCGCTCGCGTCATAGACACGGGCCGGCCTGCTCCAGACGTTCATTGGGGGCATTACAACGGTAGGCATTTAGCAATCAAATGCCTGGGCCTATTTTGTTCCTCCACTGTTTATCAAAGTGACCAGATATATTTGTTTCTTAAATTTTATAAATAGTGCATATCTGGTATCTCTTCTTTTATATTAAAACCTAATGTGATCGCGTGAAAGTTATCAAGACTGTTTCTCTCAGATCAGAGCGATAAAGCGCCATAAGACAAGACATGAAAATATCCGTATACAAAAAAATATCATGACCATTATATTCCAAAAAAATGGTATGAAACCAAAATGGTACGCGTAAAAACGTGAAAAAAAAGTAAAAGCGACTGGTCTTGAACCGGCGACCTCTCGAACATGATCTCTGTACGCTAACCGCTCGTCCAGTAGGCCACGCATCTTTCCTCTCCTCACTCACACACCTAGTCGTTTCTAGTCTTGAATGGAGGCCTTTACGCGCGGCACTCGTCACTCGAGACGACGAGCAGATTATTCTATGTATTCAATTACCTACTGTTCTGGTGTGGTGGGTTGGTTTTCCCAAAAAGGATTTGCCAGCGAACATTCCCGTGTGTCCGATGCTTTGCGAGTGGGGCCTACATACAGTGGAGTTTTTGTAACCACAACTACTTTTCTCCCTGAATGTCTCCAGCTCTGCGTAGACGCCCACTTCCTACAATGTGGCCTAGACCAATCCGTTATATTACGTAAAATGGCATTAATTTCACAAACAAATATTGTGGTTTTGTACTCCTTTTCTTTCTCTTATTTTCCTTTTTACTAGATAAACCCCTTGGTAGGCCGCGCAAAAGCCGTGTCACTTTGAAAACCATAAACATCTCATTCTGTGCCATGTTCTGTGCTGGCTAGCGGAAAGTAAAGAGCTATCTCTACTGCTCTTCGTGTTGGTAGCCCGGTATACCTACTTACCGACCTATAGAGATAGCGCTTCCCTGGCCTAGCTTTCAGTCGCCTAACGTTGTAATGTTGCCAAGCGTATTCTAAGGTTGGCAATAGCTTTTCATGGTCATATATTACGTGCTAAACTTTATAAAATGTACGTCAAACAAAACAACTATAGACCAGTTCAACTAATATTCAAATGTATAACTAAAAATAAGAAAACTGATCCATACAAGAAGAAATAAAATATGATTTTTCTGGCCATTATTTGGTTTTCATTGGGTGGTTGCACTACATTTCAGCAGCCATGACTGAGGCGTGTCTTAGTCAATTGACGCACTAGCAGTACTGAAGACGCAAATAAATAATAATTTAGTGAAATGTGAATGTATTTCATTGAAATAGTTACAAACGGTATTTAAATTATGTGTTTCTATTTTGAAAGTAACACCGTATTTTTTGTTTAAATTTTAACTTAAATTAAGTTATTTATGTTTGTGTGTGCTACTAGAGAGTACACTCATAGGAGTCACTTTAAAACATGTTATCATATGACCAGCATTCACCATGAAGGCACCTAATGTGTTAACAGCATGAAATTTGGCATGACGGTACATAATAATATGAAAAATAATAATCCGCAGGGAGGCAACGGATATTCCACCCCCACTGTTCCCAACCACCCTAAACTTTGGGGAAAACGCTAGGCCGTATTTAATACAATTGGAATATTTTAATTGCTGATTAATTTATGTGTCAATGTGTTAAAGTCCATTTAACAAATCATTCACACAAAAACCCAAGATGACATTAACCATAGGAAATTTAATAAAAACATTGTATATTTATTGTAAACAAAAACCATAGATGGTAGCTTTTGTTTGTAGACAATCTGTTTTAATGACATTGTGTCCATCTTTTCACGTAATTTACGTATTTCACGCCTTGATAAGAAACAAACAACAAAAGGATGTGATATCCCCCCCAAATACAAAAATTTGTAAAAAAAAAAAAAAAAAAAATGGCAGCCAAACTCTCCTTGAAAAGACTTCGGCTGTGAATGCTGTGAGATATAGAAGTTGAGCCAAGCATTTCATTTTTTCTCCCTAGTTTCGCATTGAAAAGAAGTAAGATCATTTCGCATGTTGACGAGCACCAAGCCAACCATTTTCGTGTTAAAAAAGTATAAATTTAAAATTCAAAATCATAAAAAAATTACTTGGCCATTGACTTTTTAGAGTTCTCGTTATGATCCAAATTCAATGGCCATGCAAGTGATTTCTTTATGATTTTGAGTATTATTACTTTTTTTTACCACGAAAATGGTTGGCTTGGCGCTTGTCAACAGGCGAAATGAAACTTCTTTTCAATGCGAAACTCGGGAGAAAGAATGAAATGCTTGGCTCAACTTCTATATCTCACAGCATTCACAGCCGAAGACTTTGGAAGGAGAGCTTAACTGCCGTTTTTTCTACAAATTTTGGTATTTGCGGGCGTCTTATCTTATCTTATAACACTGCTCTTTATCAATATTTATTTTTGATATTTCGACTCTTATTCAAAAGTATTTTTCAAACTGAAGGTTGACAGAGGAAAATTAACAATCCATATAAAAGAAGATCACAAACAAAATAAAAAAGAAACATATCTGCCAATACAATTGATAAAAATTAGATAAAAAACATGACAAAAATAAAATAAACGGTAGCACAAGATCACAAAAATTGGCTTAGATGAGAAAATTACAAGAAGTAAGGGGCTATTACCTCCAAAAATGATATTGTGAAAAATGATCGTTAAAAATTATATCTTTAGCGACTGTGATTTTACACAAGATGTTAAGCTTTTTGATCCTGACATTTTTCGTAAGGGAATATCCCATATCGGTTTTAAGATACTAGTAGAGTAAAAAATTGTTGTTATTTACTACAATTCAGAAATTACAAAACTCCGCCCCAACCGGGATTCAAACCACGGGTCTCCCGCATTCCAGGCAGGCGTCTTAACCACTAGACCATCAGGACGGGTACATTTTAATCTAAGAATTGTAGTTGCATTATCAATCTGAATGGATTCCGGACTAATCAGATCGAGAAATACTAGTAGAGCATCGTATTAATCTAAAATTTCCCTTTAAAAATTATGTCTTGAAACCTTACACTAAATATACACTCAAACTCACAAAAATATGCCTTCCGAAATTACACCCCGTATTTTGTCTTTTGTGTTTTGTCAGCACATTTTGACCGAACCCCTTTCCCAAATCACAAAAAAAAATCATAACGGATTTACAGTAAAGTTTATCAAGTGCGTCAATAAGGGCCAATACATTTTTCAGTTAACAAGTTCAAGAATCAGGGCCATAGGAGATCGTTAACAATTATTCTTTGGGGTGTTTTACACAGAGTTCTTTTTGATCCTGACATTTTTGTAGGAATACAATGTTTAAAAATAAGTAAAAATGTGTATATCATGTGAAACATATGCCACGGTTCCGGACCATAATTTAAACAAACCAAACACGACGGTGGATTTTACTGTTGAGCAAAATGAGGCCGGCATTGATGAGTAAGTGGGTAAAAAAATATGTTAAACGTAAAAATATACATTTTTCTTAAATAAAAATTTGCCAAGAAATAGTGAAAAGTTAAAGTTTTCATGACAGTCTCCTTTGTGGTCTCCAGTCCCCTCAAATGTAACTTTGTTGTCCACACCGACTGCCTCTTTTATAGCTTTTACGTTGAGATAAGGTGGTGTGTGATTGAACGAGACTCCAAACGTATGAGCGAGCGTATTTACGGCGTTCACGTTTTGTAGTTTCATGCCAAATGTAGGGAAAGTAAATATGAATACATACTAAACAAATTTCAATGTTTCAGGACAATTCTGGCATGGATGTGTCGGTTGATTGTTGGATTTGTGAACATCACATTTACGATCGCAGCGCAAGAGGTGATCAAGATAAACAAAACAAAACACACGAATCAAAATCTGACCATCAAAAGAATTCTTACATGGAACGACTTTTTCAGCGAGAAGAATTTTGCATCATCGACAGACAACACTGATTTTCTTAGTTGTAAAGTTAAAAACTGTGAGTTGGCCCATCGGCTTGATCACGATCCGGGATTACCTCATGACGAATATGACGCTATAGTTTTCCACGGGATCGATACGGGGAATGCGTCAATAAAGGACCTACCTTTGATCCGTAGTCCTCACCAAAGATACATCTTCCTGCTTCACGAATCTCCAGCTATGCGAAGCGAGTTCTACAATATGAAAAACTTCTTCAATTGGACAGCTTCATATAGACGAGATTCTGATATCTATATACCTTTTACAAAGGTTGAAAGAAAGGATACTTTGAGAGGTGTTAAATTTAAATTGGAGAAATGGCGTCAACCAACATTTGAAAATGTGTCTCAAGTTCCAGAATGGGTAACGAACAAAACGAAACTGGTCGTTTGGTTTGTCTCTAACGTCGGCAAAAGCAAAAGGGAATTGTATGTAGGAGAATTATCAAAACACATTCCATTAGACATCTACGGAAGGGGACATCTTAACTGTTCTCAAACGGACGAGACTTGTGATGTGATGTTGAGCACTACCTACAAGTTCTATCTCGCTTTTGAAAACTCCTTATGCACCGATTACGTCACAGAAAAGTTTGCAAGAGCGTTAAAGCATGACATAGTCCCGATTGTTTATGGAGGGGCTCGCTATGATGCCATTGCTCCTCCGTTTTCTTACATCAATGTCAAAGATTTCAAGAGTCCAAAACATCTTGCAAGATATCTTCATTATTTAGACGCACACCCTATCGAGTACCTAAAATATTTCTGGTGGAAAAAATTTTACTTAGTGCAAGGATGGGGCTCAGGTAAGTGGTGTGATATATGTGAAAAACTGAACAACCAAAATGAACCAAATAAGGTTTATACAAATATTGAATCTTGGTGGAAGTTCCCCAACGTTTGCCAAACACCAGACGAATACTTTCAACTTTATTCAATAGGTCTTTAAGTTTATTCGATAGGCCAATATATATAATATTAAGTGACGGAGAAAAACTGTGGAGAGAACCTTTACCAGCCGATACTTGTCTTACATTTAAGGAAAGTCATCTAAATTGTGTATACACTGTTAAAAAATATCTGGCGTTTTTACCTATCCTGGATGGTGGAACTCGGATTGCAAGACCAGGATTGAGAAAATCCATAATCCGTTGGGCATCCAAAAATATATACCCATGGACTAAGCATAAGTTAAGCCCATTTTTATTTTTACTTCTATCCAGTATTGTTGTAGTTCCATTTCCATTGATTGAAGACTTATTCTATGACACTTAAAAAATACACATTTATTAACTTGCTAATAAAACTTGTCCCTGGTATAGATACATACACACAGGTTATTTTATCTTACTATTCATGGAAAATTCTTAATTATTAACCCATGTGTTGTATTTATTTATTGCCACCAACAACGGAGATACCTCCACAAGTGCGATATAGGCTTTTACTTAAAATTAATTAAATACTTAAATACAAAAATAAAAATGATAAAAAAAATCAAACAACATCTAAAAATGGGTCAATTCAGGTGCACAAAAGAACATTATACTAAACGAAATGCAAATAGAAATAAATGACAATTACAATGTTGTACAACGTCAAGAACATTTGAAGACAAACTTTTTAAAACATTGAAAATTTAGGTGATTTATGTCAAGATCTGGATGGATGACAACTAACTGGATGTATGTTGGATCCGGTTAACTGGCAAATTACTGAAAATGTCTAGTCTGCTTCTTGGCAGATGGAAAGTCTGTAGGTTTCGTGTTGGTCTTGCAGGATCGTGAAAATGTTCTAGATCAAGGAGCTAAGAGTCAAAATAATTATGCAGAAGCTTATAAAAAAATATTAGATCTGTCTGCTAGCGCCGATTTTTTAATTTTAACTATTCAATAGATCTTTAAAACATTCCACTGTGTAACTTAAATCATTGATTTCATAAATGAATATTTTAAGCTTCTTGTAATTTATTTCACCACCAATGTATAGGCATGGGTGGACAATCAAGGGTTGATATTTTTAACCATCCATTACTGATCAAAATGTATCCGCCAGACCATTGAAATCATTGACCCTGGGTGCTCATAAACGTGGTTTTGAATTAAATTTAACAAGGCCGCTCCGCGAACGCTTTTACTAGTTGCGTTGATGGATGAGCTTTTTTGTAAGTTTTTAGTTTGCGTGGGATCTCTTTACGTTAGCTAGTGCTTCTTGAACGCATTGTAGGTGATGACAAGTTTCTATTGTTAATTGTTATTATATACCTCAAAAAACTCATATTAAAACCTTTATTCTATGGATTCTGGCTAACTTTTTGATATTTTTCTTTCAAAAGGTACTACATCACCATAACTTTAATGTCCATGTAAAATATGAACGTTGTAGCCCCACCCGTTTGGTCAGAATTGGCCCAAATGTCACGAAAATATCGCACTAAAAATCTTAAAAAAAAATCTATAAGTACGATAATTGAGAAATATTTTTTCGATTGTACCCGAAAACGTGGCAAGTCTAAGTTTAGAGATTTCGAAGGTCTACTCCAATTTTTATCAAGATCGCAAAAGCCGTTTGCCCGGTAGAGCGTGAACAAACAGACAGAAAAAAGCAAGGAAAAAGACATTGGAGCAAAATTTTTTGAGGGGTCAGTGAAATTAAAGTCTTCGCTTCGCTCATCCAATTATCATTTGGATATTCTCATTTATTATTCCATGTCCTGTCAATTTTGACTATTTAAAATAGTTTTTAAAACAATCTACTGGGCCATCAACAATTTTAGCAATGCCTATTGCGTACACCATTCAGTTTTCGTACTCAATGTAAATTTGCTAAACCTTTTTAATGCCTTTTTAGAAATTTAAGACTGTTGGCCGAGCTCCAAAAAAAACGGTTTTTACCCAGAATGCAGAGGTAAAGTCTGGAGGATCGAAAGATCCTCTGAAATTCAACAAGTATATAAAATATACATAGAATATTTGAGTTGTCATTTGGATTTGTTAAAGGTTAGTAATTAATATTGAAAGTTCAAAAATTTACTCTTATTTTAAAACATGCACTGTAAAATATGTACACAATTCATACATTAATCATTTCCAAGAGCAATATACAACATTTCACATTACCAAAAGCAGAATATGATTTGTACAATATACACCTCATTTTCACCTGCACCCCACCGAATTTTAAACTCCTGTATAGAATAGTGGCACTCCTGAAGTAGTGTACTTCTAAGTTTTAGTTTGAACTTCGTTATTTCTTGTATCTCCTTAATGTTTTGTTTAAGCTTGTTTTTTTGTCAAATTGTGACTGGGTAAATCTAAGTTTTTATTCTCGTGTTTAGGTGATGGACGTCAGAGTTGCATTGAAAAAGATTTTTATTTTTATGCATTATTAATTTATTATAATTATAATTATAACTAGGAAACGCTCAGTTGGACGCGTTGATAAGCGAGCACGTGCTATAGCTAGACTTACATTGCACATTTTTTTTAAATTTTAATTTGCGACTTTTGCTGTTCACAGGGCCATGTTTCCAATATTATTTATTATTGACAAGGTATTTGGGTAAACCCGTGTGTAAACCTTTACTTTGTGGATAAAATCCACCGCCATCTAGAGGGCCTTGACTCCTTGGGAAAACTATTTAAACTATTTAGTGACAAATAATACACTGCTTCCTCGAAAGTATTTTGATTACTTCTAGGTGGCAGTGCATTAGAAACTTCGCGCGTCTTTTCGTTGCCATGGCAACGTTACTTTTGTTATAATTGGCGTAGCGAGCGAAGCGGAGATTCCATTTCACTACACTGGAGAAAAAAAATCCGGAATGTTTTTTTTTTTTGTATTTTTGTGTGTTTGTTAACACGATTCCGGCTAAACCGATACTCCGATTGCGATGAAATTTTATGGAGGCCTTCGAAATCTCTGAACTTAGAACTGCCACGTTTTTGAGCGCAATCGGGAAAATTTTTCTTATAAAAAACGCAATTTTACGATTTTTTTTCGATTTTTTAAAAATTTCTTCGACTTATAACACCTACACGCTTTATCCGATTGTAATGACTTTTTTATAGAACCTTAATTTTATGAATTAAGATATTCGTGTGAAATTTGAGCGTAATCGAAAAATTATTTCTCATGAAAATCGAAATTTTACGGGATTTTTCTTTTTTAAAACAATTCTTTGACTTATAACACCTACATGCTTTATCCTATTGTTATGATTTTTTCACAGAACCTTAATTTTATGAATTAATATACTTGTGTTAAATTTGAGCGCAATCGAATAATTATTTCTTATGAAAATTGCAATTTTACGATTTTTTATTTTTTTAAAATTACGATTTATTGAAAAAATTAGTTAATTTTTTATTTTATTTAATTTAATTAAAAAAAATCTTCGACTAAGTAATAATTTTTTCACAGAACAACAGAACATCCGCGTAACACATGGCAGCTCAATGCACCAATTACGCTCATCCAACAACGCGGCGGGACTTAAGCGTTTTCCTAGTGTAATTTCCATTAACACTACTTATCGGATCAAAATGAAATTAACATATTCGTGACCGGACGGACATTCTAAATGATTTGGCCACCTCAGATTTTGTCACCGTTAAGTTTTAAAAAAAACTTTCGATTAACTTGAATGTAACTTTTTAACTTTTTGAACAATTTTGCCAAAAAACTAATGGCATTCAATCGGGAACAAAGCTTGCGGATGGTCAAAATTTCAAATCGATCCGAGCCTCCGTTCGAACGTTATGGCGAGACATAAAAAAACAAAAAAACAAAAACAAAACCAGTGACTATTTTTTCCGGCAGAGTCAAATGGAAACGCTCGCTTCGCTCGCTTAATAATATCAATATAATAGTAATAATAATAAAAAAAAAATTATTATTATTATTATTTTATTACCCTTCCCAGACAAGTTTGACATCAAACGTAGAAATTGGATAATGTTACTTTATTTTCTGGCCAGGTATGTATGAATAAATCTATGCTTATATCAATAATAATACTAGGAAAACGCTAAAGTCGTTAACGAGTGAGTGAGCCATGAGTTGAGTACCCGGTAACATTCACTTTCTTCCCCCTACCTTAAGCCTCACTAAACTCAAACCGTGTCTTACTTGGCCCAGTACCTGAGCGTCTGAGCGACCCTTCTTTTAATTACATTCACTCCGGCTTGCAGTCAATGGATAATCCCTAGCAAATGAAAGGGTCTCGCTCAGGTACTGGGCCAAGTAAGACACGGTTTGAGTATAGACTATCATAAGCTAGAGTGGCCCATTATGGCCTTACAGTTGACGCGACCTTATACCAACCACACTTTGAAACCCTATTATTTATACCAATATAATTAATTACACGCTAAATTATTTGAGTGGTTTGTTTCACTCAATACGCCGAGCGGATGGTCACTTCAATCGTTTTGAGTGTTCGTCATTCATTTTTTACTGGAATTGTCACTCGATGTATTGGGTGATCATTATTTAGCTCAAATGTGCTGAGTGATTATGTGACACCGCTCTTTAGTTAGCGATGTTGAGTCAATAGTGAGCGATGCATAAAGCTTGTTCAAGGGATTAGTGTTGAGATTTATCTAAGCGATGAATGGGGCTTCTCCTTATTGTATGTCTACTGTATTGTCCTGATTGGTGCCAAGTCTAGGGGATGAATAGCAGAGATTTTACCAGCGACGTTTCAAACATGTCACTGGTGATTGCTTTTCATATACTCATGGCAAAGAACGAGGTAGGGCATTCCAATATAACAACGGTCCTCTGTCCACGCCCGGCATCGTCGAAACCAACTCGTCAGTGTCTGTTAATTCGTGACCGTGTGCGCATTGCCAGTGTAAGTCTTCTAGCAATAATGGTTGTGACTGGTGTAGTGATGAAGTGTTCAACGTTCTAACAGAAAGGGCATTTTCTGCGGAAAACGCCGAAAAGCAAAAGGTATAAATGTCGACATCTGTTGTACTTCTATATGCACGAATAGTTCATTCTGTTTTCATTGTTTTAGTTGAAAACAACATAATATATCATGTGTAGGCATATATCATGTGCTGTAGGCCTAGATAATAATGCATATTATTATATGTATGCCTTTTCATGGGCGTCCACAGTGAGGAGAGAGAACGCAGTCGTCCATCTACATATTAACGTGATGTTTGCATACAGCTGCTTTAATACTTTTTTTTGTAGTTATTGACCTGTTAACATGAGTTGAAAATAACATAATATATCATGTGTATATATGCAATACGTATACTGAATTTAAAGCTACGAGCGATTTATCTCCCTTTTCCTCCCATTGCTACTTTTTGAGTGAATTTCGATATTTTTTTAGTTAAGTTAGTTTGTCTCAATTTTGAGTGATTTTCGCTTCTATTTGAGTTATTAATAGCCTGAGTAGAGAGTATCTTTAAAGCCAAAATATCGCTATTATTTGAGTGAATTTCGATCTTTTATTAGCGATTATCACCCTTATTTCAGAGTGAAAATTTCGCTCTATAATTGAGTGGAATTATTTAACTAAATTCTAGGATTGGTGGTCACTCAGAAAGAGTGGTGCAAATACAAGCTAAAAAAGGAGTGAAATTTCACTCGTTTTGAGTGTTTTTCGGCTCTTTTAATTTAGAGTGTATCAAACTTAAATGCAAATGTTCCCGGGTACTCAACAAATGACTCGCTCACTCGTCTAACAACGACTTTGGCGTTTTCCTAGTCTAGTGAGCTAAGGCGCCGTTATACCCGCAATGTGGGAAACCTGGGTTCAATCCCCTGGTCAGGAAAGATTTTGTAATTTCTGGATTGTATTTTAAAAATTATTAAACATGTTTTGAAATGCATATAACGCAGTGTATTCTATCATCTGTGACAATACTATGGAAACATAGCAAGTACGAAATACGTGTTAATATTGCAAAGTTTACTCAAACTCCGAGTGGAATTTGGGGTTACCTTGACGTGCTACATTCGATAAGCCATGGGCACGGCATTTCAAAGCCAGGCAAATAACAAACAAAAATATTTTTTCAAACAAAAAACCATTGTTAAAATAATTCCTACACATAAGAGGCCTATTTTTCAATTTATTATTTCATGTGGCTTTAAAACTCAATGAATCTAGCTGATTTTGTTAGCAGTTCTCGGGAAACTCCTACCGGATGTCTCTTTAAAATTTCATCGCAATCTGTTCAGCGATTTTCGATGTACACACACACAGACACACAGACCCACAGGCCCACACACTCTCAGAATGAGCGCCGTTTAAGTTGAATGGAGACACTCAGTCGCTTCGCTCCCTCGTTTAATAAGTATAAGTGGTTTTATTTATTTTGCCAATACAATGTATGGGTCTGACACTGACAGAGAGTGAAGTTAAGAGGATGGGATAGTCGCGAAATTAAAACCACGCGAAATTACAGTTTTTTCGTTACATCTCGAGAACGATGTAAAATATCTAAAAACTTGTTCTAAACCGAATTGTGGTTTTGTTAGAACTATAGCCTGTAAGAAAAAATATTGTAATATGATGGTAATAAAGTTTATTATTAGTATTTTAATTAATTAAATGCATATCTTGAATACAAAATGCACCGATTATTATATTTGAAAATTTTTCCTTGTATTATACAGTTCTAACAAAACCACAATTCGGTCTAGAACCAGTTTTTAGATAATTTGCATCGTTCTCGAGATATCACGAAAAAACTCTAATTTCGCGTGGTTTTAATTTCGCGACTATCCCATCCTCCTAATAGTTCTTAGTATCAACAAAGGTTAGAATCAGTTTTTTAACTGAATAGGATAGACGTTATATAAATAAATAAATAAATAAATAAATAAATAAACACTAAAACTAAAACCAAGTCAAACTAATAATTTGTGCGGATAGGAAACAACCTCAGTAGTTCCAGAATAATTGAATATGGTGTCCCACAAGGAACAGTATTAGGGCCACTCCTATTTTCTATCTTCATAAATGATTTATGCAATGCCAAACTAGAATGTAAAATTGTTACATTTGCGGATGACACGGTACTTATTTTTTCAAGTAACAGTTGGGCTCAAACTCGTAAATATGCTGAGGAACAGACTAAAAAAATAAAACTGTGACTAGACAACAATTTACTTACATTAAACGAGGACAAAACATATTATATTGCCTTCTCTGCCACTAAAGCAGACCTGCCAACAATAATGATGCCCCTCAAGATCCACTCAACAAACTGTCTCTCAAATTCAAATAAGTGCCCATGCACTGAAATAAAGAACGTGCCAGAAATCCAATATCTCGGTGTGACAATTGATCAACATATGAAATGGAACTGTCACATAAACAACATAAAAAAGAAGTTGCGGAACACTCTCTACAAATTTTACACAATCAGGAACTTCCTTAAAGTATCAACATAAAAAGCTATATATTATGCCTTAGTACAATCAATAATTCAATATGGGATTTTAGCATGGGGTGGAACTTATTACAAACATCTTGAAACACTAATAATAATGCAAAAACATATCCTGAAGATTATAGCTAAAAAGCACAGACTTCATCCGTCTATGTTAGTCTTCAAAGAAAGTGGGATTCTCAGTGTTCGAAAATTATATGTACAAGCTCTCCTAATACATGTAACAGTTTGAGAAAATTAGCAAGAACAATAACAATAAATCAATTACTAGGAATCAAACCAAGGGTAACCTTGTAGTGCCTAGACCCACAAAACTCTGACCCAAAAGCAAGCAATGTTTCTTGGACTAAAGATATACAACGTGGTTCCAATTGAAATTAGAAAACGGAAGACAGTAAACTCATTTAAATACTTTGTACAAAAATGGATACTAGATATGCCCATAGATTAAATTGAAGCATAAGTCAATGCCAATAAATGATTAAAAAATATGATCCCAGTTCATTGTATAAGGAGAGGCAAAGTATAGGGAATGTGCCCTAAATACCATATTATGTGTATTACATTTCATTTTAGGCTATTCCAGAGCACTTTTACCGATATTTTGAAAGTCAAAGGAAAATGTCTGAAACCTGGTTGGATGAATGATAAATTTGAATAAAAAAGAAGAAAACATTTTTTTTGGCCTACTGAAAATATACGTGGCAATATAACCGAAAAGCCTTGTACATTAATTCATATCGGCCACGAAAATCTAAAAAAAAACTTATTTTATAATATATATTAAATATTTACTTCCAAGTTATATCAAAATATAAAATATTATTGCTTTGCAAATTCTTTGTAATGTTAGCAATAACGTGTGCAGTGTTAAAGAGAAAAGAATCTAAAGAAAAACCTGTTAGTAAATAACCTATTGATTTGTAACCTTCTAATCTAAATAGATTATAAGTTCCCTACAGTACCCCATTGTGTTTCTGCTATAATTTGATCATTGATCGAACAATGGAATAATAAGTGCAACCATTTTCTTTCACGTCTTCAATAATATTTAATTCAGTTCTCGAAAGTTCGAAGACAATTTGTAACAATAACATACATGAGGCTGCAATAGTTATAAAAAAATCTCGTGCGTATCAACATTCGTTCGGAAGTAGGCCTATTCGGCTGAGCACTCGGAAACACCATACTAAACATTAGGAAGTTACGTGTAGCACTTTAAGGTGTTGTAACGTTAGTTATTATGATGTACACATGTACGTATTATTATGATATTATACAAGCAAGGTCCTTAGCACTTTTAGTGGAACACGTGTTCATGGATGTTGGTGAGAATGAAGATGTTGATTAGAGGGAGCGTATGATGAATGGTGAAAAAAAATTTATTGTACAAAAAAAGGTTAATACAAAAATAAATCTAACAAGTATATAATCAAAAACCCACAAAGCCTGAAAAAGGCTTAGCTGTGGTGAACTTGAGAGAAGAAGAATTCACAGAAGGAGACAAGAAAGAAGATCCGTGAGAAAATGTTTATTGTCGTTCAAACCATTCTTATCATCCAAATCCCGCATAGGGCATGATTAAAAAAAATTCCTTCATCCTCATCTTTCACCACTTATCGTCTACAATAGCAATAATGCAAACAAAGAGACATAATAAAACAAAAATCATAATCAATACTTCCCGTGCAAATTTCAAAAATTAGTAAAGAGTGTTTTTCTGTTCCATATATTTAAGATTAACTTAAAAACACATTGGCAGCCATTATGTTTTCATAATTAATCGCTTGTATTTGAAACTAACACATCGGATTATGGGGCACCGGTAATCATGACTGATAATTACATTCAATGTTTTCTTCAGTCAATGCAAATGCAACTTGACACCAGAAAATGTAAACGCATTGCACCCGGGGCAGGTTTTCCAAGGAAAATATATTTTTTAACACCAATTCCAAAAAACATAGCAAAAATATGAAAAAAGGATTTAATTTTCGATGCGTATGTCTGACGGAACTTTGAAATCCTATATGTTGGGTTTCAGATCATCTTGACGTAGGTGAATGCCCTGATTTTCGTAGACGACGATATCTTGTTCTTGGGCCAGGTCGATGAACTTTCGGGACAGTTCCGTCTGATGAACGCGGAACAAGAGGTGGCAGCAGTGAGAGAGAACGCAACTCTCTCGCGCAACTATGCTGGGCGCGATTACAGTCACCCTTAATTCGGAGGCAATGGTAGAGTATGCCATTGGTATAGGATGCTGACATACGTTAGTAAGATAGCTCTGGCTGGGGACAGTTTCGTCTAATGGTCACGATACAAGTGGTGGCATCAGCGAGAGAGAACGTGTCCGTCTACGCAAACACGTTGGGCGCCAATAGAGACACCCTTACGTCGGGATCAATGTTATGTATGTCATTGGTAAAGGATGCTCACAAACGTTAGTAAGATAGCTCTGAGGACAGTTCCATCTAATGATCACGATACAAGTGGTGGCAGCAGCGAGAGAGAACGTATCCGTCTTACGCAAACACGTTGGGCGCCAATAGAGACACCCTTAATTCGGGATCTATGTTCAGTATGCCATTGTTTTGAGATAAAACGTTTCTCCATACCTTAGTAAGCGAGCACGACTTTTGGTTTTGATATTGACAAAATGAGTGAATTGTGAACAATATCATTTTTATAGTTTTGACCATAAAAGCTTGTTCCTAATAATGGCTGTGGTAGCTAAAAGAGACCTCTATTTGGGACCAAACCTCCTTTTTGCATATCTCCTTCTCGCTGTATCACTTCTTACGATAAAAAGCTTAAATGACCTCTGATTGACGTGTGATTATTTGAAATTACCCTCCAACAAGACATACATGATATTATTGACCCCAGAATCAAGGGGCAGGGGTAGATCAAGCCAAAGGTGGTGTATATTTAAACCAGCATCTCCACCAAAGACAGTTCAAAAAAGGAAGAACAAAGTAGCAATGTAGGATTCACTCCCTATTTTGGGTGCTCCCATAACTCTCCTTGATATTAGTATATTGATTATACAATGTTCCACGCACGTTTATTTATACATACAATCACAGGTATCAACGCGGGTGTAATGCTTATGAACCTAACACGGACAAGGACCTCCAACTGGACTGGTATAATAGTGGGGTACTATCACGAGTACAAGCCCTACCCTACCATAATCCATAGAATTAAAGGTTTTGAAGGGAAAAATTATTATTATTATTGAATATTGCTTTACGTCTCATATTAAATGCAACTTGGCTAATCGAGACGAAGGGAGGGACGTTAGGGATGACGCGGGGGGACAAGGGGGCAAGGGGTCAAATGTTTCAGTTTGTGTCAACATCATTTGCGATGTCATGTCATGCTATGGATCATCTCCAGAGTAAATGAAGTATTATTGTGAATGTTGAGTTTTACACACAAGTATAATAATGCAGTTCTTCTAGTTCTTCTCAAATATATGTTTTTGTACATCAAACAATAATATACCAAAATAAAAAAATAAAAAAAATATTCTGTTGATGCAACGTGGTGTAATTCCCTACAGACTAGTAATCAAATGCGGAATTTGGTGAGTTGAATTCTATGATGAGAAGATAAATGCACGTTCTCGTGATACGAGTGATAACTTTAGCCCGTGATGGTTAATTATTGTTGTTTGTGAGTCATGGCCTGTCAAGATATGTGAATCTGCTACAACAAATCACACGATGAGTATGACAGGACCTTCGTCAAAACCTTGAATGAGCATGGTATGATTATAAGGTTAAATGATGAGAAATCCACGTGGCTATACGTGACAGTATTATTGTTAATAACACGAACTTGCAAGCTTTTTTTTACATGTTTTCAACGCAAGACTAGTAGGCCTATTAAGCATTAAGGAAGACTTAAATAAAGATATTTTTTTACATAGACCATAGTGTAATAGAAATACGCATTATAGTTTATTTTTATTTCAAATTATATGTAATTACCTTATACTTAATGGAAAATCATGGGGAAGGATTAACGAAGAAATATTCTGGGAGGACAGGAAGAAATGGAGAGAGCTTGTTGAAATACCTGTCATAGAAGACAGCGAGGAGGACGAGGATGAGCTGGAGGAGGAGGAGGCTGAGGAATTGGTGAAGCGTCACCCCCCGACCCGACTCATGCTGGAACCATATGTGTGATATTCATTCATCCTGTCTCTCTGCGGTTGAGCTAGCTCAATGATATTTAACATCTATTGTAGGCTAGAACCCCCGTCTCCAATACGACCACACAGGCGCGAGCGTAGCAAGTTGAAGCGTCAATCTGACCTATTCAAAATGAGTCGAGTAGAGTAGATCTTTATTCACTTAGAGTTAGACGAATACATGGTACAAGTAAACACCTCTTCGTGAAGAGGGAGTGAATAGTTCCTAAGGCTAAAACATAGTATAAAACAAATACTAAAATAGAATGCGTATTTGATGTGAATCAAGTTTTGTGAAGTGAATGACTAGTATGGTATACTCGTATTGAGAATTGAAGTTGTTTGAATTGATTAATTGATTATTTGTGTAATGCATATAATTATGTCGATTTGGCATTTCAATTTATGCTTTACATTATGTATTTTCAACGCGATTAATTATTTTTCTGGTTTTTGATATTGCAATAAAAACAATAAGAAGTTATTGCATAATGGAATTTAGTAATCATTGGTGATTATGGCTAATATGCTCACCTGTCAACCTGACGGCCATCCTTAAAATATTTGGGCTACAAATCGCTCCCATTTAACATGCAAACTGTAATTTCAAGATGGCTTCTAATTGACACGAAAGTGGACCAATGACTGCGGATCTAGCCATGTAAAATATCATTGAGCTAGCTGGTCATACATGGTGCCACAGTGCTATTTAGTGCCACTTATCTTAGAGTTCTGTGCTGCCATAGAATCAGACTTATTCATCTGTAAGAAGGACCTTCCCACTGCTCGTTAGCTCTATCTTGCCAAGTTAATCGTCTTAAAATCATAATTATATGTTTTAATAATAATCGTTTTTACTAGAGTTTATTATACTGATGAACGATTGAAGAAAAAGTGTTTTATTTAACACGAGGTTCTTGATTAAGCTTAGATTATGCTTATATCAGCTTAAGATATTGTTTATACAAAAAGATTTATTAAAAAAAAAACATTGATGAGGACTCGCTTGAAAACTCATCTAGATTCATGGGAAAGTTGAACGGTACATGAGTGTAGATCTATCTTTCTTGTACATTAGAATTTACTTAAGTCTTCGAGCTCTTTTCATTTTGCAATGACCTTTTCCTGTTAGTAATGTTTTGTGCCCAAGTCTGGCCGGGAATGCACTCTTCAGATCAGTTATTGCAAACTTCACACTCCCACTCCCCTCTCCATTCTCCCCTTTCCCCAACTACCCCGACACCCAAGACTCCAACTGAGCTGACTATTTGTAAGCAGTGAGTGCCGAATGGTGCTGAACTTGTAAATTAAGTGTAGTTTATTACAGATTTAGTGCTGCCATATATTATCTACTAAAATACCTTGACATAATTTGGAGTTGATTTCTTTGTTTGTCACTTATTATGCATTGGAAAGAGTTTGTGAACTTAGGACTTCCAAATAAAATTATGAGTATGAATCATGATGTAATCAGTGTCAATTTATCTGTGTTACTCAAACAACGTATAGCTTCCGCGTTAAAGAAATTATTTAATTAAGACACATAACCAGTTAATAAAAAACCAAACAATAAAATCTGTCAGTCAACCACACAAGCAATCTATTTGGTAGACAGTCAGTAAATCATTCAATAAATCAAACACACAATGGATCACTCGGTAAACCAGCACTTCAGAGTCACATTATTTTACAAAAGAGTTATCACTTACGGACGTCTAGTTCTCTAAGTAATTATTTGACAAATTAATGGATATGTATGGTCCAACATATAAATCAATCAGGCTTTAGATGAAATCAGTATGGTGATATAATTTGTCGAGTTGATAATTATTCATTTGTGCTGAGAGTTAGTATAAAGTAACCTTCTGTTTCTGTATCGAAGCATTATATCCACACTGTGTACCCACCAGCTACAATGCAGAGCAAAATTATATTTTTGGTCGCTGCCTCTCTCAATGTGGTAAGTTAATTTTTATGATTTTTAGGTTGCTTGACGTCTCAATGTTTCTATTCTAGACGATGAGTGGTGGTTTATGACGAAGGACAATTACAACAAAACTCATGCCTTGTGCGAGATTCGAACTCACGTCCTATAATGACATACTCATCGGAACAGAGTGATATTCGCATGAACCACGGCGGACTGCAACTTTTTGAAAAGATGGAAGATCATTTCGTCTGTTGACGAGCTTCAAACCAACCATTTTCGTGGTAAAAAAGTAAAATTTTAAAATTCAAAATCATAAAAAAATTGTTTGGCCATTGACTTTTTACAGTTCTCGTTATGAAGCAAATTCAATGGCCAAGCATTTTTTTATGATATTGAGTTTAAAAATTTTACTTTTTTAAACAACGAAAAAGGTTGGCTTGGCGCTCGTCAACAGGCGAAATGATCTTACTTCTTTTCAATGCGAAATTAGGGAGAAAGAATGAAATACTTGGATTGAAGGAGATCTTGGCTGCAGTTTTTTCAAATTTTTGTATTTGTGGGGGATTACTTAAAAATAAAGAACTTCGGTTTACATTCTCCCGCTCTAAAACCTTTTAACACTCACATAAAACTGTCGGATGATAATGCTGAAGCCAGTCACCTTTCCACACCGATTGACTAAAATATCACAGATATTGATCAGAGTGATGACAATCTCTCCCGTTTACGAAAAACAGATACTTTGTGTACAAAATATTCTTTCTGTCATAATGCTATTACGCAAAAATGGGTATCGTTTTAAAATAGGTTTATTGACTTAAACGTCATAGCTCGAATAAATTTTTAAATAAGTTTTTTTATTCATTCAAACATCGATAAAACCGTCAGTGTTTGTGTTGGCTACAGCGTAAAGAGCGGTACTCTTATTCAGAAGGCCCAGGGTTCAAATCCCGTCGAGATTCGGCAATCCTGTCTGAAGGATTTTAAAAAAGGATTTCCTTAGGCGTTAATGCGAATGAAAGGAATTAAGCCCTCTTAAAATGGCCCTCTTACATCCGCTTGAGTTGCAAGGGGATGTTGAAGTTGAAGAGTGGCATGTATTGCACACTGGGCAGGTTTTCTAAGAGAAATTTAAAATTTAAATTAATAGATCAATAAGTCACGAAAAAAAGATATGGACTGTTAATAACAATATTGTGTTGGTGTTATATTTTTGTCTCATTCACTCGAGATTACGTAACATGTTCACCTGCTGTTGCCTGTTGTGTAGTGCGACACTGATTTACACTGCTCGTATCTACAATGTCTAGATTATGTAAACCGGAAATACTTACTTTTAACGGAAGTAGTTCGTCAGATGCGAAAAGGCCAGGGTCGATTTCATCTTTAGGCAGAAGGTTTTAAACTTCTGATTTGGTCTTAAGTCCATCAGTTCTTGGCTTAGGAATTAGAAAACGGTGACTTTAGAGCCGTCCTAGCATCGTGGAACATAAGAAATTTAAGGTTGTTCTGAATCGGCCTTGTTGATTCTGGCGTTGATCCGCGGGTGTTCGCACTGTCCATACCACTGATTACTACATTTTCTATTGAAAATATCGATATTTGGTTGGTTATTGCTCACTCGTTGATTGCGTCTGGGCCTACAGGGCCCTGATACGGATGATGTAGCTGATGAAATATTACTACATTCTTTCTGTTTGTTACGTATTATATGAATTCATTATTCGTTATAACATTATTTAGATTAATTTAATATATTTTCATATAACATGTACATAGCTTGAAACTAGTCATTATATTAAAATTAATCGGATATTTAAAAAAAAAACATAAGTTAAGTTTTGCTTCTTTTGACAAAAATATGAAAAACAACAAATTTAAATATATCTACAAGATATTCATAAATAAATAAATAAATAAATAAATTTTATTTAGAGTCTACCCACTCAGTTATATAACTGATTTTCAGTGGTGGACTTTAAATCAAAGCGACCAAGCCAACCCTGTAGGCCCCAACGCAATCGACGAGTGAGCGATAACCAACCAAAGATCGATATTGTTAATAGGAAATATAGCAATCAGTGGTATGGACAGTGAGAACACCCGCGGATCTACGCCAGAATCAACAAGGCCGATTCAGCACAACTCTGAATTTATTATGTCCTTCGTTGCTAGGACGGCTCCAAAGTCACCGTTTACAAACTCCTAAGACAAGAACTGATGGACTTAAGTCCAAATCAGAAGTTAAAAAACTTCTGTCTTTAGCGGGAATCGAACCCTGGCCCTTCTGCATTGGAAGCAGATACGCTAACCACAAGACCAACGAGCCACACACATAAAAAGATCAGTGTGAAGTCCAAACATACTATTGTAAATATAGTCAAGATGGACTGTGTGAGAGACATGACATGATATTTCCACATTAGAGCTACATTTAAAAATCAACGATATGTTAAAATTGTAGATATTATTAACGACTCATCAACTATAAGCCATTGTTGCCATAAGAACAAGGCAAGTTAGGCTTGACTAGCTCTCAGCTGACTTTACGCACCAGACATTCACAAAACAATGATTAAACCATGTTACATCTTGAACTTTTTCAGATGATGACACCGACGACGTTGGCATTGGACACAGCTGGTACTGTAAGTACGATGCCAATATGCTCGTTTATCTGAACGTTGGACTGGATTACAAATCGCGTTTTAGGCCGTCAATAGAGATGTGGAAAAATGGTGAGAACGAAATTCACGATTTTTTAAAAGTTGCAATTATCCCTTCAAATTCAGTTTGCACATGGATCAACTGAATTGTGATTGAATGGTACAAAATTCCAATTCGCAAATTTTCGCGATATTTTAGTTGATACCGCGAACTAGTGGCGAAATTAGCAATTATATCTTTAAACGCGAATTAGGTCACGAGATTTCAAACAATTTTTTGTTTTAAGTTTTGGTGGAGGTGCCGGGTAGGTAATCGAAATTAAATTAATCCTACCTGGTACATATGGTGGAGGTGCCGGGTCATTAAACACGATTGTGAGATCGTAATAATCGTTTGTACGCGAGTAAGCTCAAAATACTTCATATCACTAGGAAAACGCTTAAGGCTATTCCAGAGCAATTTTACCGATATATTGAAAGTCAAAGGAAAATGGCTGAAAGTTGGCTGGATGAAAGATGAACTTAAATAAAAAAGAAGAAAAAATAACTTTTTTTGACGGGGCAAAAGCTCTATTTTGGCCATTATATGCAAATTTTGGGTAAATACGAAAATGAATGTTTCAGATGCAATATTTAGTTTTGAGTAATGATTTTTTTTTTACTGTTTCAACACACCTTTGTCTCTGGACTGAGTATAAGGGGTAACAAAATTCTGAATTAATATTCGAAGTACGACTTTTTTTGTCATAAGGTACAAAAATGAGTTTTGAACCGGAACACGAAAAAAATCGTCCATAAAAAGTTATTTCATAAAATTATTTTCCCTTGTACTCAGTCCAGACACAAAGGTGTGTTGAAGCAATAAAAAAAATGCATAGCTAAAAATTAAATATTGCATCTTTAACATTCATTTTCGTATTGACCCAAAATTTGCATATAATGGCCAAAAAAGAGCTTTTATCCCGTCCCAAAAAAAGTAATTTTTTCCCCTTTTTTATTCAAGTTCATCTTTCATCCAACCAAGTTTTAGCCATTTTCCGTTGACTTTCAAAATATCGGTAAGAGTGCTCTGGAATAGCCTTAAGTCCCGCCGCGTTGTTGGATGAGCGTAATTGGTGCATTGAGCTGCCATGTGTTATGCGGATTTTTTGTTGTTCTGTGAAAAAATTATTTCTAAGTCGAAGGATTATTTTTAATTAAATTAATTCAAATTTAAAATTTAAATTTAAAAATCGTAAAATTGCGATTTTCATAAGAAATAATTATTCGATTGCGCTCAAATTTTACACGAATATATTAATTTATAAAATTAAGGTTCTGTGAAAAAATCATTAAAATAGGATAAAGCATGTAGGTGTTATAAGTTAAAGAATTGTTTTCAAAAAGAAAAAACCCTGTAAAATTTGGATTTTCATGAGAAATAATTTTTCGATTGCGCTCAAATTTCACACGAATATCTTAATTCATAAAATAAAGGTTCTGTGAAAAAATCATTAAAATCAAATGAAGCATGTAGGTGTTATAAGTCGAAGAAATTTAAAAAAAAATCGAAAAAAAATCGTAAAATTGCGATTTTCATAAGAAATAATTTTTTGATTGCGCTCAAAAACGTAGCAGTTCCAAGTTCAAAGATTTCGAAGGCCTCCATAAAATTTCATCGAAATCGGAGTAACGGTTTAGCCGGAATCGTGTTAACAAACAGCAAAAACTAAAGATAAAAAAAAAACATTCCGGAATTTTTCCTCCAGTGTAGTGAAATGGAATCTTCGCTTCGCTCATCCAAAAACATTGATATTACACAAAAATGCATAATTTCGTAATTTTGGTGGAGGTGCCGGGTAGCCGAAATTGATCAGGTGGTAAAAACTGTCGGAAACTTTGAAAACTGAAGGCTGAAATTGAGCTTAAAATTTAAACTGATTCTCACTCTCATGTGCTTGTTTTAATTTTAAATTAATCGTAAATTGACCTAGAATTTGTGGTACTGATAATTTAAAAGTGGGCGTATTTATTATTTGTTATTATTATTTTTTATTAAGTTGGATTATAAAATTGTTTTCTTTTGGTAAATAACGAAAAATCTTGAAAATTTATTTTTTCGACGCGAATTTTCAAACTTAAACATTTCTGTACATCTCTAGCCATCAAACATCATACAGAACCCAAAAAATGTTCCACCTTCGGCGGATTTGCCACCGACGGCTCCCGGTTTGCCCCTCCTAAGAGGGAACCTAAGTGGGCGTTGTCTGGTTCTCTCCGGTCAGCGTGGTATAGGCGATTAACCCGTGCTAAATGTTTCGTAAGCGATAGCGCGAGAACCCGACCACGGACCGGAATTATATTCATACTGTAAGAAACTATAATCTTTCCTCTTTGCGTGGATAAACATAACTCTGCTCTATCACAAATATTAATGACATTTGTTTTGAGTCGAAGTGAACTCTACATTTACACTGTTGCCAAACCTTCCAAACTGCTCATGAAAAAGCACGTAAAAACATTTTGTCCGTGGCATCAGCATAACATTTGGTATCCGACTTGCTTTGTGGCTACTGTAAGGTCACTGGGTTGTACTAGATTATACATTACTAATAAAATATCCTTTAATGTGCCAACAAAATCTTGAATGAAAAGTACATTTAGCAACCATGGACAGGCGCGTGGTATGCGAGGATGCCACAGCTGCACACAACGTGGCTGCGGCTCGCTTAGGTTGCCGCTCAGTCAAGAGTACATTTGCGACAGCGCGCAAACATGGGTCCACTAAACTCATAATAGTTTGAATTTAGGAAGCGTCATCGAGCAAAGTAGAATACCATCATCTTCTTCACAAAATTATGCATCTTGTGATGTTATTGGTTTAGATTTCTTTTGCGCGAGTCAAAAGATACGGCGAGTTACATTTTCGTACCATGCTAATTCTTATGGGCGCTGAGACCAGAGAGAACCAATTTCCTTCCCGCCTTCAAAACTTAGGTTCCCTAGTTTGTTGCTGTAGGGTTGTATCGATTGCCACGCCGAGTGGATATTACACAATGATTTGTCGAGGGTTGTCCTAAATGATTATCATTATCTGTAGTCACGTCCATCTCTGCGTTGGGTCCTGCTGAAAAGTCTTGGCAAGAACTTGGCAAGATCACGCACGAAAACATGACATAGTATAATAATATGTGACCTTTGGGTGGACGCAAACAAAGAACTGACGAAGAAATTTCGTACGCAAGGCGTGTTTAACTTGAACTACTCACACGTAGCCTACTGACCACTGACTGGTTATTTAGTTTTTTTGAAATAAGGGCGCGTCAACTGTTAGGTCATAATGCGCCACTCTATAGCCTGAGAGATATGGGGAGGAGGGGCCTATAGTAGTCGGAACCATCCACGGGTAGGGCAATGGACAATTTTGCATAGACCAAATCGCATGGATCAAATATTGCACTTACCGTCTGTAAACTTAATCATTCTCGATACAGTGGTTTAAAGCAACATTTCTTGTATATCCGAACGTGTTTTGTTTCAGGTTTTAAGTATGATGAAGTGCTGCCCATCTATGCCTATCTTGGTGAGCGAGGACTCAATCTCTGATTGTATGCCCAATGCAGACCCCAACATCGACTCTTACATGCTCGGAGGCATTCTCTCGAAAAACCGAAGTGTAAGTAAAAACTCACGTAGGTCATATTTCAACTCCATGGGAGGGCGATTTATTTTTATTTGAATGTGTTCTTTTCTTTTGATACATGATGTTGCTTTCTGGAACAGGGTTGTATCATTAAGTTTATTATCTGGCTAGATTTCTTGTGCCAATCGACTTCATTTGGTGTCGTCACAGGAACTGGTTGCCCTTAGAAACGACAAATTTACTTCTAAACAATAACTGGCGCCTGCTGCTCTTAGTGCATAAAGCACTGATGTATTTAAGTCTTAAATACAGCAATACTTTACGTGCTCATATATTGAACATGTAGCACAATAACGGTATAAGGTTTTATAAGAAGACCTAGGAATTGATTATAAATAAATAGAATTTAACATAGGTATATGATATTATGAGTTTTTAAAAATTAAGTAGACAGGTTGGCATAAGAAACACGTGGTGTCTGCCAGTCTTTACGTTTATTCAATACACGAAGCTGGTACATGATAGGTATATTCACATTAAATGTACTTATATGTTTCAGTGTGTGCTCGAGTGTGCTTTCAAGAATGAAAACCTTCTGAAGACCGTAAGTTTGTACTTCAATTATAAGCGTTATCTGAAAAATAGGTAATTTATATAGATTATTATAAAAGAAAACAAATATTTCAAATAATGAACATTTTATTCATATATAATACAGTAAAATATTTTAGTTTCATGTGGGATGCAAATTCAAGACAATAACGATTATGACGCTCGGCCTGACATAAATATAACTGCATTATAAGAAAATATAACCATAAAGTTCTGAGCTACAAAACATCTTGCCGCTTTTATTCCTTACGCAAAGCAAATTTACAAATAACAATCCATTTTTGTGTTACAAATACATACAATAACTTTAAATTACCTACAAATATTAAGTTGGGAATAATTTCGTGTAATACTTGAACTTGGTTTGAATATACATTCTTGTATTTAACTACCATATTATATATAAATTGTATTTGTTCCATATATGTGCTATGCACATGTTAGTAGACTGAAATAAATAAATGAAACATGGTTTTTAAATAGAAACTTTATTTGAGTTCAATTAATTAATGGACAATTGTATTGGCTGGGGCGTTATTATGTTTTGACAAACAAAATAAAAAGTGAATTATTGTTTGAAAGTTTGGCTTTGAAAGAATAGAGGTGAAAGTTGGCATAATTAGTTTCTATTATGTACAAAATTATTTGCTTTCACTTTCAGAAGGCTGACGGAACGCTTACAGTGGACATGGCGGCCGTGAGGGCACAACTTGCACTCAAAGCCCCATCAAGTAAATGGTCGAGTGTTCTTTCTCTTGCCAGGAAGAACTGTAGCTCAAAGATTCGTAAGTAGTTAGTTGCGTTTCAGGGTTCATCCGGTTTGTAATCTCGGATAGCCAGCTGTGACGTCAGAAGCTTAGGAACATGGATTGCAAGAGTTGAGAACATATATATATTTTATTATTTATTTACTTATTTATTTATTTATTTATTTAAAGGAGTAATATTTTATTTAAAATGATATTAAAAACAGTTTCAACTCAATAACAATGTTCCAATCAATCAATCGTTTCATATTAAAATAATTACATGACTTTCGAACATGCCCACATTAACGTAAGTTTACTCACATACAAATAAGTTTAAAAGAATAATATGTGATGAATGGAAGTAAATGGAAATTATGCTTAATGCTATGGTGTATTTGATACGCTGCTGGCACAGAAGATTGCAAAGATATCGCCGATATGCATATGCTAACTTTAAACAGAAAAAATATCATTTCCGATTGGTGGTGACAAGTCACCATTTTGAGTTTTAGTGATACTCAATTAAGTCCCTAAAGCCGTTGCAATATGGCTTCATTTTTTCTACGACATATCTTCTAGTTCTAACAATTTTAAGCCGACTGTTGGATTTGTAAAACAATTAAATCTGTTCCAAAATTAAGTGTGAAAAATATTGTGGGAAACCACAACCAGACATTATAACGTTATGAGTTTATCTCGATTCTCGAATCATCCCTGTTTTTCTTGTTTTTAGCTAATCGTTCAGTCGGCTACCAACAATGCTCATCCGGTGCTTATGCGGTGTCTTCATGTCTCTATACATATATGCTGATGGTGAGTTCTACGGTAGAATATTAGTACAGTGCAATTAGCTCATATATGGCCTTAACCCACGCATTCAAAAAAACAAGCAAGGACCGGTTGGGATATGTTCAGGATGGTTTCCTCAATACCCCCAACAGAATCCCAAAAAATCCGGTTGCGGGTTATCCGCCATTTTGAAAATCAATTTACAGATTTTTGAGTTTTGTCGAAGAATGGAAAATTAGCAATATTGAGTGAAGTATTAGACCGAAATAGCTCAAATTTGTTTTTAAAGTTTCGCATAGAATTAGGGGTGTGATAAGTAACAAGTTTGGCATGCTTTCTTTTAATCTCTGGTGACCAGCCGTCCTTAAAACAAATTTTTTCCCTCTTTTTTTAAATTATCTGAATTTGTTTTGCCTATTTATCAAAACAAAAACAAAACCAGTAACTTTATGAAAATTTGTTTCAAATAAAAGTTGTAGTCCATGAAAAAACACATCGATATCATATTCTTGATTGTGTCCGTAGATAATAATGGCCGAACGCTACATGACAAGCAAGACCATTGTGCGGTGAACAGCGTAAAACGTTTGCTCGACGCGCTACCACTAGCGCAGTCCATGGCCATAAGTCCCGTAGGAATTTCGACCTTTATTGATTTGCTCTTCTGATCCTGTTAGGGTATACCTTAAGGATAAAAAAAATCTTGGGTAAACATCTAGCATCCCGGGCCTAAGTTTTTTTTACGACGCCATCTTGATTTGGGCAAATGCGTTTAGTACCCGCTCTTAATTTTAATACATTTTCTATACTTTTGACTACATGTGTAATGAATCTAACGTAATAATAGGATTCTCCAATAAATTTTTAATTAAATGATACAAATTTGGTCATCCTGGGAACATTGTGGTATTTGTTATAGTGAAATACATATTATTAACAGTCCTGCGTACAGGTGCACTATTTACCTTCAATTGTGTATTTCATGATAGATATATAAAATTTGGCACAAAATATACGAAAATGAAATTGGAAAATGATTTGACTGTACAGGGCAATCTTATTATTATCCCACGACACCAATGGCGGCCATTTTCCAAGATGGCCACCCAACAAATTATTTGAAATTTTGTGACAGAATGTTGAAATTTGGTATACTCATAGATCATGTCATTAAAAAATGACTTTTGAATAGACCATGTCAAACTAACTAACACAATGGCACCAATGGCGGCCATTTTAGAAGATGGCCGCCACACACATTATTACGAACCACGTAAATTTTATGACAGAATCTTGTTGTGTACACACATAGGGCACTCCATTGAAAAATGTCGTATTTATGTGTTATATCAATACTTTTTAGAAACAATGTAGTATGGATCCGCTATCGCGTATCTTGAAATATTGCTATGGAATTAAATACTAGCAATAATTACTATACTTATAACAATTCACTTGTTTTTTATACACATTGTAGGCAATTATTGACAAGTTTCTATGTTACATTATATAATGTTTATGCATTCTAAATATGACAAGTGAAATGTTTATATTCCCATTTTAGTTCGTTCAATTAAATTCCCGTTAGTAAAAGGCGATAGTCCAGTAGATCACCAACGAGTTCACCCAGTATAGTCGCCAAAAGAAGCCAAAAGTACGCTTACATGTCGTTTTGTGTCAAAATACTACCTCTTGGTAACATTTACAAGACAGCCAAGAATTCACCAATTGGTTTCTAAAAATACGCCAAAAGGCAGCCAAATGTTTGCCAAAAGTTGACCAAATTATAGTATCATGTCATAAAATTGACTTAGTATGCATGGGTTTTATTGCATTAAAAAATGTTGAAGATCGTGAGAAAATGAATAGAAGACAATGCTTTTCGAGTTCCTATATGGCCATCAAAACATCTCAAATTAACGAATTCTAATAAAGTTCAGGATACAGATAATCACAATAGTAAAGTAGTGCATAGCATCATTACTATGTGTTGAATAATGTAATAACTCGGTTTGAAATGCATATACATTATATATTGATGTTTCGTAACAGACAACACTTGATTTTTATCTAAACCTCGTTACACTTGGACACTTGGATAACTATGGTTAATTTTCATGTAAACCTAAATAGGGTGTCACTTGAAACTGCCATGTTTCATGTTGCATTATGTTTCTATTTGCACACAAAACTCCCTTTAATATATGAATATTATACTGGGTTACACTGTGCACACTCTTTTCTCTTGCCGACATGCGATTTCATTTTACACCAACCATATTTTATATTTTATTTTCTAAACTAGGAAAAGCTACTCTAGAGCACTGCCATGTTAACGAATCTTTGGTTAACGTACACATTTTTCTATCATTTACACGCTTGTTTCAAATGGAAAGCATCCTCTTCGCGTCCTAGAATCACCCCAAGCCCGTTGAAGGACAGGAAAATAAGCTGAAAGAATGCAGTTTTTACGGCACCAACCGTGTGCCACGAGGTATCCACGTGACAATCTATTATTGGTATCCCGTTGTCTAGGCCTACCTTTTAGTAATCTATCGGTAACTATGTGGCAACGTCTTTGTGTAGGCTTGGTGTCTTCCATCAGTTAGTAAACTCATGTCATTCTTTTGGCTAAGGTTTGGCGTTATATTTGGTGCTAAGCGGTCATCACTTGCTAACTTAAAGGTGAACTGTGAGCAACCACTTGATGGATATCTTGCCCAACAATAAGGAGAAAATGTTTGTAACTCATTGGCTGCCTCATCGTGAACGCATGGCTATCATATATTGTTGAGTTGAAATTTCAGTGGCTACCTTTGGCAACCACTTGGCAATCAAAATCAAGCCTTGGTCTTGCTTAGATACCTATTGGCAACCATTTGACAAACAAATTTCTACAAGGGCTGGAAGTTATTAAGACGTCAAGATCGTTCAAAATACTTTCTCCTTCAGCTGAGTGGGTGGGGGCTAATGGCTGGCCTGCTAATAGGATTGAGTATAGAGGATGCCAATAGCTAATTCTGTGTATATGTTTATGGGTCTCAAACGGATAAACTTTGAGTAACCAAATTCTGCACCAATGTCAGTCATCTACCGGACTATCGCCTTTTACTAACGGGAATTTAATTGAACGAACTGAAATGGGAATATAAACATTTCCCTTGTCATATTTAGAATGCATAAACATTATGTAATGTAACATAGAAACTTGTCAGTAATTGCCTACAGTGTGTATAAAAAAACAAGTGAATTATTAAAAGTAGTAATTATTGCTAGTATTTAATTCTATAGCAATATTGCAAGATACCCGATAGCGGATCCATACTACATTGTTTCTAAAAAGTATTGATATAACACATAAATATGACATGTTTCAATGGAGTGCCCTATGTATGTATACAATAACAAGATTCTGTCATAAAGTTTACGTGGTTCGTAATAATTGGTGCCATTGTGTTAGTTTGACATGGCCTATTCAAAAGTCATTTTTCAATGACATGATCTATGTGTACACCAAATTTCAACATTCTGTCACAAAATTTCAAATAATTTGTTGGGTGGCCATCTTGGAAAATGGCCGCCATTGATGTCGTGGGATAATAATGAGATTGACCTATATGGTTGAATCATTTTCCAATTACATTTTCGTATATTTTGTGCCAAATTTTATGTCTATCATGAAAGGCACAATTGGAGGTAAATAGTGCACCTGTACGCAGGACTAATAATAATATGTATTTCACTATAACAAATACCACAATGTTGCCAGAATGTCCAAATTTGTATAATTTAATAGGAAATTTGTTAAAGAATACAATTATTACGTCAGATTTATTACAAATGTAGTCAAAAGTATAGAAAATGTATTAAAATTAAGAGCGTGTACTAAATGCATATGTCCAAAACAAGATGGCGTCGTAAAAAAACTTTGGCACCAGATGTCAGAGTTTTACCCAAGAATTTTTTTTATCCTTAAGGTATACCCTAACAGGATCAGAATAGAAAATCTATAAAGGTTGAAATTCCTACGGGACTTATGGCCATGGACTGCGCTAGTGGAAACGTGGAAGAGCAAACGTTTTAGGCTGCTCACCGCACAATGGTCTTGCTTGTCATGTAGCGTTCGGCCAATATTATCTACGGACACAATCAAGAATATGATATCGATGTGTTTTTTCATGCCCTACAACTTTTATTTGAAACAAATTTTCATAAAGTTACTGGTTTTGTTTTTGTTATGATAAATATGCAAAACAAATTCAGATAATTAAAAAAAAGAGGGTTAAAATTTACATCAAGGGCCGTAGGTTGCCAGATAATCAAAGTAAGGCGCACCAAACACCTTAATCGTTTCTTTACGAACAATTTAAAACAAATTTAAGCTATTTCGGTTCAGTACTTCACTCAATATTGCTAATTTTCCGTTCGTCGACAAAACTCAAAAATCTAAAAATTGATTTTCAAAATGGCGGCAAACCCGCAACCGGATTTTTTGGGATTCTGTTGGGGATGTCCAGGAGACCCACCTTAACAAATCCCGACCGGTCCCTGCTTGTTTTTTTGAATGCGTGGGTCATATCACAACGGCCCTGTACTATATGGACATATCATCACAGGGGACAAGTCAGAGACAAGAGGCCTGCAGGGCTGGCTTGGTCGCTTTGATTTACTGTCCCCTACTGAAAATCAGTTATATAACTGAGTGGGTAGACTCTAAATACAATTTATTTTTTATTTATTTATTATTATAACTATTTTTAAAGCCAAATTTAAGATGATAATTAATGACAAAGGTGAAGAAAGGTAGTTGAAAATAACATATTCTACTATGTATTAATTAACATTATAAATCACAGTTCCATCCACTTGGAGGTAAAACAAATTATTTTAAAAGGGAAACATGTCAGACACAAACAATTTTATTTGTCAAACTATAGATCGAAAATTAAACGTATTTGCATTTTATAATACATATTTATACGTGTTCAAAATAAGAACAGTTTGAAACATGTACGAAGATAATTTCATACTGAAAATTGTTTTTCTTCTTTATTTTAGAAGTACAAAACGTGAAGATAGGCCGTTTTCAGTTTTCACAACAAGCGATTCAATTTTATTAAAGGATGTTAAAAGAAGAATTATTGTTCAATGGCATGTAGGCTACATCTAATGTCATGAGTTCTCCTAGCACAAATTGTACTCCAATATTGATAATTTCTTTGTCCAAATGTGAGGCCCGATTCATTGATTATGTTTTGATGTTCAGGTCTTCACCTTTTATTTAAATGTTCTTGCATCACCATTTATTATGTTCTAATGTATGTACTTAATTAATTTCTGCATTTTTTCATTTAAAGTTAAGGCTGTGTGTTCACGAAAAAATCCATAACACAGTAGTTATAGTGAATGAAAATTAAGCAAAGTCTTTTGAAAAGAACAAAATATTTTGTTTTGATATTATTGGTTGATGCATTTTCCGCCATGCTATATTTTTACGATTTTGGGTGCTTTTTTTAAAAAAGTATGCTATTTGGATGTCTGAAATTTTTATTGTAGCTAAAACTCAAATTTGACTACAGATTTAGGTATCTTGAAATGTATAGCTTTCGTATCATAAGATCTTCAATTTTTTTCTTTTGACGGTACGAATACCATAAAAATACCGGAAAATGTAAAGTACTGTAAAATGTAAGGTATTGAAGACATATGTTACAAAATATGTCCTTAAACAGCCAAAGATAAGTGTAAGCTTCAATAAAAATATCAGCCACCTAAATAGTATACTTTTTGCAAAACTTAGCAACGAAAATCGTTACAAAATGTAGCAATTGCGGAAGTATCCATCAACAAAAAAAATTCAAAAGACTATGATACTCTATCTATTACTAAGCATATTTTGGATTTTTAATTATTTGGTGAACACACAGCCAAGACAATCATATTATTTTGTTTTGCTGAAATGGTTTCAAATTCATGGTCGTTTGTTATTTTTTTTTAAATTATTAAAAGAATGATTTTGTTCATCTTTTCTTTTGAGAAAAGCTCTTGAAAATATTTTTTATATATTAATATTAAATATATCTTAGAACAGTGTTTCTTCCAAATATTTCCATTTAAAGTACAAAATAACTTTTCTACTAGTTCCTTATTTAAAAACAACTGATAGCATTTCTTGCTACTTCAGAAGATATTACATTCAATTGAAAGATATATCAAATTACAGAATACATACGCATTACATACGCAGAAATTTGAGATGTGTCAAATCACGGTAATGAGTAACATTTTGATAACATTTAGTCGAAATTAGGCATAATCTCTCTGATTTCCTGTTATTCTGTTTTACAGTCCTGCCCTGCGAAAATCACAACATCTCAATGTCGGAAGCTCTTATCTCCTTCACAGCTGAATATCTTTCAAAGAATAATAAGGGCTTTGATGCCGTGGGTAACAACTACAACCGCAAGATCGTATTCTTATAACCCGGCAACCAGTGGGAGGAAGACAACCACTGCCACAACTGACACGACGGCAACAACTGACACAACTGTCCCGACAACAACCGCTGCTACAACTGTCCCGACGACAACCACTTCTACAACTGTCCCGACGACAACCACAACTTCAACTGTCCCGAAGACAAGCACCCGGTACACTCCTTTTTTACCAATATTAGGACTAGAATAATATTGCAAGAACATTATGTTTATTATCTATGAGGCCATTACGGCCAAAAAATACATACATTCTTAGTATTATTGCGTTAGTTTAAAAATCCCTTGAAAATTAAAACTAGTTTTCAAAAAAGTAAGGACACAAATTATTTTAATCAATATTGTGTTTGATGTTTTCCTTGGGTAAGTAATTAGCCTACGTTATAACCCAGATTATGAAAGCTTAAAACAAAACATACATATACATAGATATAAACTCCATCTGGCCTGCGCTGCACCTAGGCTTTACTTTGGATGTCCACACAGCACTCAGCTTAAAACATATATTTTCATGTTGTATCAGCCTGTAACCGGTTTAATAAAAATTCTTAAAAAAATTACAGTCGCTAATAGGTTTAATAAAATTTTTAAAAAATTACAATCGCTAATAGGTTTAATCAAAATTTAAAAAAAAAATACAATTGCTAATAAGTAAAAAAAGCAACATCTATGGATTCAGATTAAGAACATCCAATTTATTTCAATTCAACTGACTGGCTCAAACAAGATTAAGATTTAATTTTATAATTTTAAATGGAATGACAAAAATACCTCGAGACAGATGGCAAGACCAACTTCAGGCAGATATGAAGGAGAGAGGAGAGGAGAGGAGTGGATAGTGGTTGAAGAGAGAAAAAGATGGTGGTAGGACAAGAAAAAGTGGCGAGAGCTGTGGAAGCTTCAAGAGAATGAGGAAGAAGATGATGAGGTGCCGAGCATGGTAGTCCGGCGATGTTTCGGTGATGCCCAAGATCAATTGGAGGACACACCCCTTTACCAAACTAAATGATGTTGGAATAAAGTGATTTCTTTGTTACATTTTCGTTTTATGTACCAGTTCAACATGTTTTATTTTCTAAATCGCCCATTATATGGCTTCATTGAGCTGCGCCTTATTTATGGCCATTTGTGAACCCTAAGTTGTATGTGTACCTTTCTTACTTTCTCATCCTTGAAATACTTAGGTCACTTGCTGTTGGCCAAGGTCCTGGTTCTCTAGCAATTGCTTACTTAACCCAACGGCACCTTTATTATCCTGCATTAATGCCAATTTGTACCTTTTCCTAATAATCTATGTCAGGGTTCGATTCTAGATGACAGATTTGGCAAAAAGCAGTTGAAGAGATGTTACAGCCCTAGGAAAGTTTGTATCTGCGTGGCATTGGTTGGACCTGGCGCTTGGGCCACATCTGTGTCTTTGGGTTAGTTGGGTTAGTTGGTAGTTGGGAAATTTTCGACCGAACAATGACAGTTAAGAGCCAATGTCTACTTCACAAAGAAATTGTCTTCATTGAAGTTTGAATACAATATTTAGCCCCCATGTCTCTAGCGAATGTGTAGGCAGCGTCCACCAGAGCCCAAAGTCTAATATGGCTGCCATCACCTAATTAGCTTTGCAATGGTTTGGAACATAAAAAGCACGCGGACTCATTAAAAACATGTCCATGACTTGCCCAGTATATGTACCCGAGTGCAAGTGGTATGTGTGGTGCAGCCTAGAGGCCGCCGCGAGGTACCATCACCGGGTGCTGCAGGCCCTATTACATTATTTTATTTTTATTATTTAAAGAAATAAATTGTATTTAGAGTCTAACCATTCAGTTATATAACTAATTTTCAGTGGGGGACAGTAAATCAATGCGACCAAGCCAACCTTGTAGGCCCCGAGGCAATCGACGAGTGAGCGATAACCAACCAAAGATTGATATTTTTAATAGGAAATAAAGCAATCAGTGGTATGGACAGTGCGAACACCCACGGATCAACGCCAGAATCAACAAGGCCGATTTAGAACAACTCTGAATTTATTATGTGATTCGTTGCTAGGACGGCTCCAAAGTCACCGTTTACAAACTCCTAAGACAAGAACTGATGGACTTAAGTTCAAAATCAGAAGTTAAAAAAACTTCTGACTTTGGCGGGATTCGAACCCAGGACCTTCTGCATTGGAAGCAGGTACGCTAACCACAAGACAAACGAGCCACACAAGGAATATAAGGTTACAAGTATGGATTTATAAGAGTTTATTAACCTTTAACTATTAACTTTGGTTTTACAGTAGGCGTTATTAACAATATACAATACAGACAAAAAATTAGACAGTTTTATATTGGTGGCTGTATAGCTCAGTTGGTAAGAGCATAGCCCGGACAGCTAAGGTCCCGGGTTCGATCCCCGGTGTAGTCACTTTTTTTATTTATGTCTAAAGTACTTAATATATATATGATGTTTAACCTTGGCTTTATGGTAGGCGACTATAACGCTGTTATGTTGTTCTTTAGACATAAATTATATTATATCCCCGGTGTAGTCACTTTTAAATTTTTTTTCTAAAGTACTACAGGAAAATCAATGTGTCCATATGGAGCGACGTCTGTGGTTCATGCTGGACTTGATTCTTTGTCGTACACAAAAACAAGCGCGACTGGGGTTGAGGTCCTATCACCAAAATACCTAGTTAGACACTTGAAGAGGGGCATACATTGCACCCATTAACAGATTTCATTCCCACGGTAAAAATAAAATAAATATAGTTGAATACGATAAACGTTTATTAGATAAATTGGCTCCTAGTTCCCTGCCTGTCCACCCAACAAGTTTTGATTGTTTACCATTCTAGCGCCAGTTACCGTCCCCAAAAGCTCTGTTTTGTTTTTGTTATCGAGTAGAGACGATTAAAATGTCATCTTAGTGTTTTGTAAATTCAGACTTTCTATGTTCAATTTAAATTCAATTTAAATTTAATTTAAAAGTTCAATCTTAACAACAACAAAAATAAAACATAGCTTTTGGGGGCGGTAACTAGCGCTGCCAGGACAACAATTAACACTGTGCGCGTGAACAGGCAGGGAACGAGGAGCCACGAGCAACATCTAGGAGGCAGTGGTAAAATGTATGTTTTTCTGGTCCCATACGGCCAAACGACGGAACAGATTGAGTTGAAATTTTAACCAGACATCCGTGACCAGGTATCTGAGAACTGCTAACAAAATGAGCAATCAAAATCCGTTGAGATTTAAACCTACAATGAATACAATTTTTGAAAAATAGGCTGCAAAGTTGTGGGATTTAATTTTAGAATGCTTTTGTTCTTTAAAAAACAAAAATCGATTCATTTTTTTAGTATAGTCGGTGAAAAAGGTGTATCGAATCTTGCACGTTTAAGGTACCCAAAATTCAGCTCGGAGAAACCTTGCAATCTTTACTCGTATTTCGTACTGGCTATGTTTTCCAAAGTAATGTATGTGCATTTCGAAACACGTTCTTTAATATTCCTGAAATATAAAATTTATCCCGACCATTGTTTAAACATGGGTCTCCCACATTTCGGATATAAAGACGCCTTAGCCGACTATAGGCTAGGAAAACGATAAAGTCGTTGTTAGACGAGTGAGCGAGTCATGTGTTGTCACCTGCGAACATTTGCATTTAAGTTGATTGATATAAAGGTATGAATGATATGGGTTTGAGTTTAGTTGGTATAAGGGCGCATCAACTGTAGGACCATCATGCGCCACTATAGCCTATGAAAGTCTAGGAAGGAAATACCACTTCTGTCTAGATCCAGCCTTAGGTAAGGGGGTGGAAAGGGAATGTTCGGGTACTCAACACATGGCTCACTCACTCGCCAAGCAACGACTATGGCGTTTTCTAAGTAGCCTATACTTGCTCCAACGAAAGAATGCAGATGCTTGGTAGTGTTGGGGGTAGAATGAATGCGCGGTAAATGGAATGTCGCCTTTGTGTATGAAAGAGAAATATATTTTACCAAGGCAAGCAAAATTTATCTATGCTTGATCACAGAGTTCCTCCGTATGCAAGATCCACGCTGAGCTAGCGTGAATAGAGTTGACAAAGTTGTTATGTTGGGAAAACCATTTCGAGCCATCTGCTTTCTTTCGTTGGGACCACTGTAATCATATATCAAGCCAAGTTTTTCACTTCGGTGCTTGGACGCATCAAAGTAATTATGATCAAAATCAAGTTCCTTGTGTCAAGTTTCCAGTGTTTTGGAACAGCAAAGTTTTGAACAGTGGCTGTGATCTCGTGCGCGACACAGACGAAGATGAAGGTTGTTACCGCGGTGTTGAGAACAGGGTAACCAGGTATGAGGATCAGGACTCCTTGTGAGTCGGCCGCCAGCCAGATGTGGTACTGACAGATCAACAACTCCAACCAGATGCGGCCGAACCACGCGAAGAAGACGGAGTAGCAGGAACTAAGAGAGTCGTTAAGATTGCGAAATAGGATGTAGGCAACAATCTGTAAACAAACAGAAGGAGAAGTTAAGGACAAAGCTGCTAATTATGTGAAGATGCCCAAGCAAACTTCACAAAAATATCTTAGACTTTATATCTCGCGTGTCTAGTAAGGTAGGTGGTGCACTCATCAGGCCAAATGGAGAAAATTCATTTAAAGTAGAATGCTTGCTTTGGAATATTGTTTTTAGAAATATCGTATGGTTAAACGTCGATACTGATATATAGTTATAAACAACAAATCAGTAATTAATTGGGAATGCCCATTAATAGGGAATACCCTATTTCTGAAACAACCATAAGTTTGACATGATTATGTTGATTAAATGTTTACCGACAGTGTTGGCTAGAGCGTTAGGCTTGCGGTTCTGATTCGTGAGGTTTTGGGCTCAAATCCCGCCGAGACCGGCAATCCTGACTGATGGTTTTTCCGAGGTTTCCTTAGGCGTTATTGCAAATGCAAAGGGATTAAATCCCTACAAAGGGGCTGTTAACCGATTTTTTTTATATATTTTTTTTTATTTTTTTTACCTCATAATGTAATCTTAAGAATAATATTACTTAAAAGATTGTTTAAAAATAATATAACTGAGGCTTTAAACGAATTTAAGTTTTTGTATCGTTAAATTTGGAAAAATTGGCATTTTTGGAATTAATCTGATTATACCTGTTTTTTTCCACACAGATACAAGAGCATAGTAATAATCTAAAATGGTTCTTTATAACATTGTTTCTAAAAACTGAGCACAAATATATGCACCGTTTCTTGGAATTTGGCATATTTTGACCTAACCACTTGCCTAAATTACTAATCAAAATATAGTGGATTTACTGAAAAGAATATCGAGTACGTAAATAATAGACAATATTATTTTGGATAAAAATCCTCTAAGGTCACGGTGCATTATGATCGTCCCCATGTTATTTCTTACGGAATATTTTTGCTACTGGGACCTAGCTCTAAAAACTTTAGGGTTGATAATTTTTGGGGGGGTACAATGGTCCCAAATATTTTGTATGTTACTTTTCATAACTAGTTTGCCTGAAAGATATACATTTGTTGAGTTAAGCGGGTTTATACCCCTTTAAAGAGATCTCGTACATACTTTACAATAATTGACAGTGCCAGCAGGCACAATAAAGTATTAATATTTGCAGCTTGGCTTCATCTTTCAAATGCCTTTGGGTCAGTGCCACACGAGTATATGAAGGAGACACTAAGATTACTGGGCATACCTGAAGACGATCTAGAGATCATAGCTGACGTGTACAATGGAAGTGTTACCAGAGTTAGGGCAGGGCAAGGCTATACAAATGATATAGAGCTCAGAGCTGGAGTGAAATAAGGGTGTCCGCTAAGCCCAATCTTGTTCATCTTAGCTATTGAGCCAATCATTAGAGCGATTTCCAACTTAAAGTCGGTATATCAACTTGGAAAAACTTTTAATATGTTAAAGGTGTTGATGTTTTTAGAACGTTGGTTAAAAGGGAAAAAATCCCAAAAAATTCTGCTGCGCTCGGCAGCGATTTTAGTGGTTTTCCGGCCGAACGTGGACTGACGTCATTGTACGCCCGGCTCGCTGGCTGACTTGAGCTTCGTATGCGCGCTCGGTCCCCCGCCCCGCATAAAGAGATAACATTGCAGTATAGTATCATCACTCAATAGTGCGGTGAAAGAATGTGCATCAGCTGAAGTAATAGTGTAATAATATCGATGCTATATTATAATGGTGTATGTTAGTCTAAATATAAAATGGTGATCAAGTGTAGGTGAATATAAAAATAATAATTGAAAATAAATTACACAAACAGCTATCATTTCATCGGTTTCCAAACTGTGATAAGTTATCATAAGCATACCAGCAACTATTGTCATACTTGTCTTTATTTTTCATAAAAAAATATTTATTTTATATTTTTCCGTGCACATTTTGTCCTAATATTGTGAGCAAATGCATGTTTATGCAATAACCATCATATGTAGAATCATTCAAAATCAATGATAATAAACAGTCATTCTTTAAAGAAGAGCGTTGTGCGCGAGTTTCACCCAACTTAAGCCCCAAACCATCTAGCAGACAATAACATTAGAAATAGAACCTTCCTAACACGACTGTACATGACACAAGCTCGCACTCACATTTATCTGAGCGGTCGTAAACACCCAGCGCGCAATCTGTGTTGTATACGTGATAAGTTATGCGATACTTGAGGATACTTCTTTCCACGCACTTACCAACGCACTCGTATTCAAACAAATACATACCATTTCTAATAAAGAAAACACAGATGACGATAGGGTGAGATGCCAACCCCCCCCCCCCCCCCCCCAAACACGCACAAACACACATATCACACATTTACAACATGAATATTATATTGCTGCATGAACGTACTGCTAAAACGTATATATCAATAAATGTTTCATATTTGGTACCTAGATCATAATGTAATGTGAATTTGACATACAAAATAACATGTTTTACACAGGTGCCCTAGAATCTTACCACAAAGAAAGACTCAAGTATCTTCCAAAGCGAGTTCACTATCCATACGAAGGAATAGAAGCACGTGGTATACTCGCAATACTTGATCATAATCATCATCATATCATCATCTTCATCATAATTGGTGCTCTACAAACGAAACGCACAGCTGCGAGAAATCGACTGATTGGGTCTTGAAAGCCGAGTACTTCGTAACGCGAGCCGGCCGCGGACCGGCTACACGCTCGGGTCGACTCGACGAGTGGCCGTACAGTGATGTCATTTTTAGGCCACTAGTTTTCGTGCAGTGATATTTTAAAACTCTATTTACTTAGCAACCAGATGTCCGATCAAGCTGCATCTAAGATCTATTTCCGTGAAATTGAATGGTTCAAGATATGCTATGAAGTGCTACCAAGATGAGATAATTCCTTTAAGTGATGGTTGTGGGGCTGAATTTATAGTCTGTACATTTTCCATACTGGACTATGCCAATGACCTTGATTTAGCAGCTAAGACTGAATTAGCTCTACGACATATTATAAGAGCTGTTGGAGATGCAGCCAAATGGGCAGGCCTGGCACTTAATCCAAAGAAGTGTGCTTTGTTTAGTTTTGATTGCAGAAAACCTGAGCAACGCTTCCAACTGAATTCCTCATACTAGATTCCAAGTCCAACAAACTCCAGTAGCTGAACTGGAGAAGATGTGTGAAGACCTCCACAAAATTGATTATATAATGATTATGTGTTGTGAGGACTTTCCTTTTCCCACAGCTCGAGTATATAATGCGTGTGGGTTGGTTGAAAAAGATTGTCTTTTATAAATTTGAATGCATTAAGGCGGCAGAAAAACGGTGGATGTCACTACTAGGACGTGCCAGCGCAGAAGTAGTTTACATGCTCATGGCAGACGGAGGTTCAGGCCATTTCCCTTTCCCTTTACCTACTTTAAGGTTATTGCTTACTCGTCGATTGCATCAGGGCCTACAGGGTTGGCTTGGTCGCTTTGATTTACTGTCCCCCACTGAAAATCAGTTATATAACAGATTTGTTAGACTGTAAATACAATTTATTTATTTATTTATTTAACTACTGACTCTGTAGATGTGCTGGCGATTACCCATCCATTTCGGCTTCTTACATGCAGTGATCCTCCTCTTTTTAAGGATATTGCGTGGGCTTCACTGAAGGATGTAGTAAAGAAACGATTTGGCAGAGAACCAACGGTCCTCGACTATTGCCAGTTCCTTTCGGGAAGTATGGTTGGTGATCTGGGAGGAAGAAGTAATGACTTCAGTTCCATTTGAGACAAGAGCACGTAATGCTACAAGGAGGTTACAAACACGCATTAGATGTCAGTGGGGTACAGTGAGGCAAGAGGTGAGATAGTTACTACAATAATTATGCCAAATAGAACTCCCGATAGGCATACTATACCGCCAATTGCTCGCGGCTATTTGGCTTGCCAACTTAGAAAATAGTCTCCGTCGTAACTATAAAGAAATACTTCTTCGAAAGCCATAGAAGGGAAAGGTGTATAGATATTCTTGTTAGTCTCAGGCTAGTAACTATTTCTTGTCAACTGGGCGATTTACACGGTTCTGTGACTGGAAGTTTGTTACAAAGGCACGATTAGACACGTTGGCCCTTTTTGGTACTCGGAGGTACGGAAACGCTCCTACTAACTGTCACCGGTGTGGCAAAATTAAAATAATGAAACGTTTTTTCAATGCCAAAAATACAGCCAACTTTCAGACAATGCTAAGTACTGAAAATTGGCAGTCGCTGTCCCTTCCTGGAAATGTGGACGAACTCTTTTCAAGATTCCTTTCCATATTCCTATGTCATTTTAACAAATCATTCCCGCTAAAAAGTTGTCCTCTTACTAAACCTAAAGTCAACCCCTGGATCACGCACGATCTGCGATCTGCAGCCCAGACCTTGAGATCCCTCCACTCTAAACTGAAGTCATCGAATAACCCAATACATAAAGAAGAATATCTTGACTTAAAAAAGTCCCACGCTTAAAATATACGTCAAGCAAAACTTCACTATAACGACTCCAAAATCTCTGAATGTAGGAACACCTCGAAAGCAATTTGGTCAATGATCAAATCACAGACCACTGCCTCTAAACCCAAATGCGACCTAACGCTAACCGTAGATGGTGAAGTTATATCCGATGCATCTTCTCAATGCAAACTTTTGAATAACTTCTTCATCAATTCATGTAATATTGGTAAGCCAAATGTGCCTATCAATGCTCCCCTCCCTCTTAAACCCTTGCCACCTCCATTGGGTCATACCATCTTTCTCTACCCTACAACTCCTCTTGAAGTAGCTAGGGTAACTAGAAAATTTGGTTCTTAACACTCATATGGACTAGATGAAGTGCCGGGCTCTCTTTTTTCCAAGTGTACGGACTTTCTCCCTGGCCCACTAGCCTACATTATAAATCGATCCTTCTCTGAAGGCATTTTCCCTTCCAAATTAAAGGCAGCAAAAATTATACCTATTTATAAATCCAAAGGAAAAAAATCTGAAATGACTAACTATAGTCCCATCTCCCTTCTCTCTTCTTTCTCCAAAATATTTGAATATATCATGCGCGATCGTATAATATCATTTCTAAATCACCACAACATTATCTCCCCTAGTCAGCACGGTTTCTTGAAAACCAAATCGGCCACCAGTGCAATGTACAGTTTTCTTTCCCCTCTCTTTTCTGCTCTTGACAAAGGCGACCACGCTGTAGGATTGTTCTACGACATGACTAAGGCTTTCGACACCATTGATCACAAAATTCTTCTCTTCAAATTACATACTTATGGTATCCGTGGGGTAGCTCTTGATTAGGTTTCCTCTTTTCTGTCCGACCGTACCCAAGTAGTGGAACTCCAAACATCTAATAGTCAATCCGTCACCACAACCCGCTCTAAACCTCTGTCAATTGTCTGCGGGGTTCCCCAGGGATCAATTTTGAGACCATTAGCCTATATCATTTATGTCAACGACAGTCCGCCTACTTAGATGAGGGCACTCTCACCCAATATGCTGATGACTCCAGCCAACTGCTGACTCTACCCAAACTCCAACCCATTCAGGACCTTCCCCCCTTAATTAACAATCAAGTTACGTTAATGTCATCATACTGCCTCAGCAAACAACTCACCATATCAGGCTCTAAAACTGTTTTATCTCTACTTTCACACCCCATATAAGATCCCTAATGCCAGTCCCCTTGTTCGTCTTCACTCTGATACTATCCCCCGCGCTCAAAATGTCAAAGTCCTGGGCCTTGCACTAACTGATAACCTAGACTGGTCCATCCATGTAAACCACGTTGCAAACAAAATTCTATCTGGTTGCTACTCAATACGAAAGCTCAAACAAATAGTTCAACCCCACATCCTATTGCTACTTTACCTTGCCCACATTCAATCTCACTTATCATATGGCCTGCTATTTTGGGGAGTTTCCCCCATGCAAACAGAATATTCATTCTCCAAAAGAGAGCGTTACGTATCATAGCTGGTGTCTCCAGAAAACACTCATGTAGAAAACTCTTCAAGGAACTTGCTATTCTTTCTCTAGCCTGTACCCTCATCCAATCTGCCGCATTATTTGTTCGCAATAACAGTAACCTCTTCCACCTAAACGCTTCTGTGCACTCCCATAACACGAGAGCCAACCTTCACATACACAGGCCCTCCCACAACCTGCGCCTCTTTGCACAAGGCCCTGAATATCTAACTTCCACCCTATACAATAAGCTCCCTGACCACATCAAAACCTCTCCCACCCTGCCTTCCTTTGCCTATGAGTTGAACTCATATCTTATAGCAAACAGCTTTTACTACGTCAATGACTACCTCTCCATGTAATATTTGCAGTTTAGTTTATTCATTTAATCATTAAAATATTTACAAATTATCTAGAGTTAAACCTTAAACAAGCAATTGAATTGTTTAAATTTTCTTCTTTTTTCAAATATTCCCTTAGCCGAAATGATGTAATTCCTTGGATTGTGCATGTATATTAGACACGTTCTACTGTAGGCCCTTCATCATTGCTGTTTTCTGTGCCATCAGCTTATCACAATATAATATCAATTATTATATATATATATATATATATATATATGTTACCATCTTTAAATAATTAAATTTACTTCTTTCGGTTTACCACGTATATTGTTTATTTAATCTGACGTTTCGACTGGATTTCACCAATCTTTGTCAAAGACAGTAAAGCAACTCAAGTAAAAAACCCAAAATACAAAAACAATTCAAGAGGGAATTCCCTCTTCTACTTGAAACCCAAATTCAGACAAATCCGTTAATAATTGACAAACTGATTTTTTGGTCGCCATCTTTAATTTTGAGAGGTTTCTGATTAAAAAAAAGTTAATTTGAACCTCAAATTTATATTCGGTACTTGAAAGTACGTGCGTTAAGTGAAAATGAATAACATAGGACCATAATTTTTAAAAGTTCGGCCATATTTGGACGCCAACTTTGATTTGAGGGGTTCCTGGGTAAATTTTCGATTGGCTCCATTTCCTTAAATCATCAGTAGGGTATGTCCGATCATCATGCCAAATTTCATGCTTTTATACTAAAATTGAAGTATTCTCCAGATATGCCGCCTGACTAGACAGCGAATGTCACAAATTTTCAAATTTAAAAAAAAATGTACAATGTGGGTCTACCTATAGCACGTGCTCGCGTATCAACGAGTCCCACTGAGCGTTTCCTAGTATAGTGTCTTTTGAAAGAAAAAGTTGAAAAATTTTGCTGGAAGGCTTCCAATTAAAGGTTTTATTATAAGCCTTTTACAAGAATATAATCAACAAGTAATTATAGTTACTTGACAATGATCACCTACATTGTTCACAAAAACAAGTCTTTGGACAAGATATTTTAAATTCTATTGTTATCGGTAATATTTAAACGACTTAGATACAATTATTGTATTTTAACAAATGATTTTGCAATTTGAACTTAAAAAAGTAATGAGATACCACATATAACGAAAAACTTGTAAAAAAAACAGCTAAACTTTACACAACCAAAAGCAATGAGATCTAAAAGAAATGCCAAGCTAATGTACTCTCCTACATTTTCGCAATCTTAATACATAAATTCACTTTGCCCTGTGACTACCCTTGTAAAGTTTGGCAAAATAAGTTTGCACAAACTTTAACATTTAAAACAATAGTTGCAAATAAAATTTTGCCACGTTTTGCTAGGATCCAGTCACAGGGCAAGTGAATTTATGTATTAAGATTGCGAAAATGTAGGAGGGTACATAAGCTTGGCGTTTCTTTTATATCTCATTGCTTTTGATTGTGTAAGGTTTGGATGTTTATTTACAAGTTTTTTGGTATAGGCGGCATTAAATAATCATGCGGCTAGAAGTAGACAACAATACCCAATAAAGTTTTATGACTTGATACTGTTATTGTTCTTATTGCAATTTTTTTTTGCAAATCTATTGACCTTAAACGTCAAATATTCTTTTTTCGTCGACACAAATCAACATGCAAATGGAATACAAATATAATTCTGCAGTCTTGGTACTTGGTTTTATAAATATTTTCTAACCTTCTGGTAAGACTCATTGTGACAATAACATGAATCAAGAGAATACAGCCGCAAAACAAAAGAAGGAGATGCAAGGAAATACTTTTAACTGGGAAAGTAGGTTTCAGTGTGAAAAACACAGTTTGGAAAAAACATATAAATATGTCAAAATATTTTCACTCACCTTATTTTTGGTTTGCGCTATACACAATGGATTGAATAGAACAAAAAGTGGTAAGTATATTGCTATATAGATAGATACAAATTTTGTTGATTTTCAAAAAATAACAATTTGATGAGCAAAGCGAAGACTTCAATTTCACTGACCCCCCAATATATTTTGCTTGGATTTCTTTTGTCTATTTGTTCGCACGCTAAATTGGAGGGGACCTTCGAAATCTCTGAACTTAGACCTGCCATGTTTTTGGGTACAATCGAAGAAATATTTCTCATGAAAATCGTACTTTTACGATTTTTTTCGATTTTAAGTGCGATATTTTCGTGACATTTGGGCCGATTCTGACCAAACAGGTGGGGTTACAACGTTCATATTTAACATGTACATTAAGGTAATAGTGATGTATTGCTTTTTGAAAGAAAAAGTTGAAAAAGTAAGCCATAATCCATAGAATAAAGGTTTTAATATTTGTTTTATGAGGTTTATAATAACAATTAACAAGTAACAATAGAAACTTGACAACAATTACCTACAATGCATTTAAAAAGCTCTTGCAAAGGAAATGTGGTCCTACGCAAACTAAAAACTTACAAAAAAGCTCATCCATCAACGGGACTAAAAAGCATTTGCGAAGCTTCTTGTAATATGTTTGTGCCCTTCGATTGGTTATTTCAACCAAACTCACACCGTATAAGTAGTAAGCATTGACTTGTCTTTGTGAAGATGTTATGTTTTTGCGTTTTCATGGTGTTTTCCAGCCGCCATGAAACGTGGAATGAACTTTTAATTCGTCATAATCAGAGCTATTTAGGTTCCTAACAACTCATGCCAATTTTGGTTGGGGTGCGAACATTCCTTCCGAGCCTATATAACGTTGATTTCGATGAGTTTTTTTTTTTTTTTTACTTAGCACTATATAATAACTAAAACATTAATGTACATGTAAAATTTTACTGTTGAATATCCATCCGTTTGTTCAGAATCGCCGTGAAAACGACATTGACGAATTAGGCACTTGGCAGAGGAGTCACGGAAAGCGATTTTGATTATTTTTCATCCCATTTTTATCTCAGACGGAATGATCGCACCCAAACCATAATTGGCATGGGTTGTCAGTACCTAAATAGCTCTGATTTAGACGTATTAAAAGTTCATTTCACGTTTCATGGCGGCTGGGAAACATCTTGAAAATCTCCCCCAAAAATGGCTTTTTTACGAGGTGCTCGAGCGTACAGCGCCCAATAGCGGGCACCTAGGTAATAGACTTTGTGAAATGATTTCTTCCCGTAGACAACCTCAATGCCAACTACTTAAAGCGTGTAAATTTGGTTGAAATAACAAATCCGAATATATTAAGTCAATTCGACCGCGTTTTTCTATTTTCCAAAATAGGCTACCAAGTCAAAAAATAGTGAATGGCTTTGAAACTTGTCACTTTTTGAGTTTTAAAACTGTTTTTATTACAATCTGATCCGGGACACGGGAAATATTGGCACCTCAAAATAATTTCAAACTTCAATTCGCCAAGAAATACCATTCAACGTCGAGTGTTGTGTTTTTGTGACATTAACTTTCAACTTGTTTTCAAGAGGCTGACTGAGGGATTCTTTTTTTTATAATTGTCTTTCTGGCTTTCCTGTGATTTTTTTGGTTTGGCGGTATTTTTTTACCGATTTTGTACCGCCAAATGAAAAAAATCACAGGAAAGACAATTATTTAAAAAAAAAATCTCTCAGTCGGCGTCTAGAAAACAACTTGAAAATTATTATTGTCGCAAAAACACAACACCCTACGTTGAATGGTGTATTGTTGTATGGTGTTGAGTGGTGAATGGTGAAGTCTGAAATTATTTTGAGGTGGCGGTATTGACCGTGTGCCGGATCAGAAAATTTTGAAAAAAATAGTTTGAAGTTTCTTCAAGAGCCAGGTTTCAAAGCCATTCACTATATTTGGAATTAGTAGCATATTTTGGTAAAGAGAAATACGCGTTAAAAAAATTTCAGTTAGGATTTTAAGGTGTGGGTTTTGATCCTGGTACATCCCAAAATATAGTCCCGATACGTAGTACGTGAGAAACCTCTTTCAGTTAATTATATTATTACATAACATGATTTTTATGCTTCTAAACGTAAGTAAACAAATTTTTGACTACAAACTCGTAGGTTCGTGGTTCTACATATTGTAATAACAACCTTATTATGCAATTATTTACTTATGCCTCATCGTGACCATAATTATAGATTATTGTGTTAATAGAAAAAACGTTTTCCCAAATTATATTGAAAAAAATAAAAAATAAATACCTTAATTGACTTCCGCTGGCAACAAAAATATTTTTAAATAATTAAAATATTTATTTTTATTTTTATGACCCTTAAATAAGCTTTGATTAGATACCATGGTTTCTTGGTTTCAAAAATATAATTTTGCTCAATAGGGAACTGTCCTTCATTACCAAATTTGAATATGTCCCACGTAATAACCTCAAATACCGACCAGTAAAGTTTTTTATGCGTCCGGCTTTTATTAGCGCTAACTGTGAGCGAGGAAAAATTTGAACCGGGCTTCGCGCCGGAAAACGGCCATGCGCCATTGCAGGTGGGTGTGACGTGATCGTGAGGTTCGCCGAGGCGGCGAGCTGGCAGTTCTGCCAATCAGCTTCCCCTTCTCACCTCACGATAACGTCACAACCAAAAAAGCGCGGACTTAAGTCTTTGTGCGGGAAGTCCAAACACAGGAACTTTGAACATGCATAGAATCTACCGATTATATTTTTTATAGTTTATTTTAATTGGGATGTCTATTAAATTGAATGTTACAAATTACTAAATACGTGTAAGATATATTTGAAACCAAGGCCAGTTCCCTATTCAATTTTATTACATTTTTATTTGGGGGATGATTAGACCCACCCACCCTATGGGGATTTAAGTGGAACCTTTATGAATAATGTACTTGTTTTTTAATTCAATGATACTTAGTTCGCTTCTGTTGCAATTTGTCCTAGGTTCGGTCTCAAATTTACGGATATGCCCCAGACTATTATCGAGTTTTCATTGTTACAAACCATACAATCTTTCATTTCATAAAGCTTTTACAGTATTAATCTGGGCTTTATTACAACTTACATTTCTTGGCTGCTTTGTTTTTTTTCTCCCAATTCTCTTCCAGGCATGGATTCCTGCAGCACCCTCCTAACCAACGGCTCGTACAGAGGGTATAAGGAATGGCAGCCAACAGGATGTATGATGCACAACTACACCCGCTCTGAGGCTAAGAACTGTATTAGATACGTCAGTCACAAGGAGGGGCCCATCCACTTTGTCGTCAGTGGGGCATCACGGATGCGAGAGCAATACTTGACTCTCGTAAATTATTTAGATCCCATTGCAACATATGAGACACCTCCTATGGAGAAACAAAAAGATAGAATTTTCATTGACAACAAAATTCAGTTCATTGCGGAGTTCATTTGGGGTTTTTTTGACCATGAATTTTTGTTCGACCATATAAAACTCTTACAGGTAATACAAAATATAATCGATTGGAAATAAAGGTTATATTTAGTTTATTATATGAAGTGAAGAATTTAAACGATTTGTGATTATTTTTATGATCGATTCACTGATGTTTTGGTTGATACACTGATAACGGTTAAGGAAGGACATCACTGAAAATGGGGTAAAAAACGAAAAAAGTAACAAAAATAAAAAAATTTAGTTTTATGCTTTGACTAATTCTAGTAAAAAAATGAGGGTTTTCCAATTTTTTAGGGTTTTTTATAATATATATAATAATATGTTTAAATTTATATTTATGGTTTTACATATTTATTTTTTTGGGTTTGTTTGTTTTATATTATATTATATATATATTTTTTTTTTTTGAAATATGTGAATTTTTATTGATTAATTAAATATAAATTGCACTTATAATATTGTATTGTAATTTCGTTCATTGATTATAATCTCCACTTTTTCAAAACCACGTATGACATAGCCGAAAAATTCAAAATTCCTAAACGATTGGTCCGAATGAGCTGATTTTATTTTGGTTCTTCATAGTACGTGAACCTACAAATAAATTATCTTTCTAGATAGAAAGTGCATTGAACGAAAATTTTCAGCACATGCTTATATGCAGGGTATATGTTTTCATCTAAAATACGCACTTTTGAGGTGCGGATGAGACGTGAAAAACTGCATACTGCATAATACTAGATACTTTTAACTTTCCATTAGTGCACTTTCCGTCTAGAAAGTTAATTTATTTCTTGTCTAAACAGACGGATGCATTTTTTGGAACAGGGGTCGAAATCCGATTAGTAGTTTTTTGACAATTAAAGTTGAGAAACCTTATAGTCGTTTTGATTATTTTTTCATGTATGATGCGTACATTGTAATAAGAAGCTAACGGCGGAGTAAAAAAATCGAAATAATCGCAATTAGAAGGAATGATATGTTTGCTTAATTTTATTCCTCTTAAGTTTTGTCAAAAAAATGAATAGAATAAGACTTAGAGCGTGATAAGTGATGCTCCGTTCAACAGACGTAAAATTGGGAAATGAGAATCTTTCTGAAATCTCGCCCCGCGACTTATCAATCGTTTAAAGCTCCGCCTACCACAAAGTCGTCAGTTACAAAAAAAAATTACTAATAAAGATGCAAATTTTAGTATGCAAATTTATTCGAATTCAAAGATGCAGAGCGGGTAGACCATCCCTAAGTTGAAACCTTCATAGAGGAAGAAATTATTAATTTCTTTTGTGTCAGTTATTTTTAAAGAAATAATTTTAAGTACTTGATTTTCATTTGTTTTAAAGGACAAATACCAACATCAACCAACGTTAATAGTCGCATCAAACGGAGGATATAACGTTGGATATGGGAGTATAAAAAATCACACAGCACAATTCGAAAAGTTTAAGGAGGTAATGAATGGATTGTCCGACAATGGAACTAAGATCCTGTGGCGGCTTCAAGAAGCGGTTGACACTAATATATTACCAATATTTTTATGGATGCAGACCAATAAGCGATTCAAGGCCATCAACGACGCTTCTATTGAGGTAACGTTGCACTGGTAGGCTTAAAAATGTTGGTTGGACTCACTTTATGCGAGACCTTTGCTTTATTTGATTTTAATGATTTTTTCACAGAACATTCATTTTTTGAATTAAGATATTCGTGTGAAATGTGAGCGCAATTAAAAAATTATCTCTCGTGAATATCGAAATTTTACGGGTTTAATTTTAATTTAATATAATTTTTTTTTAAACAATTATTTAACTAATAACACCTACAGTTTTTTTTTGGAATGATTTTTTTTTCACAAAAAACCCTTTTTTTTAAAAATTTAATTTTAATTCGTTTTAAATTTGAGCCTTTCGGAAAATTTATTTTTTTTGAAAATCGCAATTTACATTTTTATCTTTTTAAAAATTACGTTGATTAAAAAAAAAAATTTTAAAGTTAACTTTTTATTTTTTTTCATTTTTTTAAAAAAAAAATTGGATTTGGGTAATTTTTTTTTTTCGCAAAAAAAACAAAAAACCGTAAAACGCATGGCGTAAATGCCCCAATTCGCTCATCCAACAACGCGCCTGAAAAGATTTTGCAAAGCTTATTTTTTGTTAGGGACGAAAAACACAAAATCCCGGGATAAATAATATAATTAAATTACGGCGCAATGAAACTTAACATTTGCACTTGGGGTGGGTGTCAAATGTGAAACAGATAGATCTTTTGATGGGAGTGCCAGCATGAAAAGTTAGGGGGGCAGAGTGGAAAGAGGGGGGAGAGTCAATTCACCCCATTCCCACCTTCTTCCGTGCCTGTGATTTTAGAAACGGTCTGGTAGTTTTTGTTTCATATATTTTTTAATTATAAATATGGATTATTTCCGTCTTTACTGAATAACCCACTTATTAAGCTGGACACTATGTTGTCCACACTCCACAGTGCCAAATTATATTGAGCTGCAAACATTATTGTTCTTGCGGTTTTTATATCTACGAAAGAGTTTTATTAGAGTATTAAACTGAATGCTGCAAAGATGGGAGGGGGAAGGGGGAGGGAGTGGTAGATGGAGTAGTAGTATTAAGGGTAGTGTATTAGTAGTAGTAGTAGTAGTAGTAGTATAGTAGTTTAGAGTAGTAGTAGTATAGTAGTGTTTTTAAATAGTAGTAGATATTAAAGTTTAATAGTAGTAGTAGTAGAGTAGTAGGGTTAGTAGTAGTAGTAGTATATTTTGTAGTAAAAGTGTATTTGTAGTATAGTAGTAGTGAAAGTAAGTAGTAGTTAGTAGTATTTTATAGTAGTAGTAGTATAGAGTGGGAGTATAGTAGTAGTAGTATTAATTGAAGTAGTACTGGCAGAAACTAACTAACATCCTTAATGTGATTTTAGGTTTCAAGCATTTAAACCAAAGTAGGAATGCCGTCCCCAAAAAATTTGGAGTTTGTCAGGTATCTAAATCCCCTCGATTTTGATACTTTTCAAGATCACATCACGTTTCATGATGGCTGGGTAACACCTCTAAATCATCTAAAATTTACTTGATGTTTAAGGTGTTTTGAGTGTGTAGCGCGCTCCGGCTCGGCTGCGGCGCCCTTACAGCCACCTCGATCGAGGTCGATGGCCATGTGCGCTCTCAATATGGTAATAAAGCTTTCAGCTTTTGTGTCTAGCGAATCCAAGGAAGGTTTGCCACCCAAATGATCTTAAAAGTTAAATTGAAATCCAACACCTTCCTGTAAATGTATAGATTAACGTCCCTTGATTAATTTTAGAGTGAAATGTTTCAGGGACTGAACAACAGCAAAGTTGAAACTGGCCCCGTTTTCTGCCCCTCACTTTTGGAGTATTCAGGGATCGGGATGGAGTTCTCTGGAAAAAATGCTAAGGGATTTGACGTAAGGTGGGAAAAAAGCGTTAAACTTTTTAAAGATATTTATTTTTATTTATTATTTTGTTATTTTATTTGTACGTATTGCTTTGCGTGGGTCGTTGGTCTTGTGGTTAGCCTACCTGCTTCCAATGCAGAAGGTCCAGGATTCGATTCCCGCTAATGTCAGAAGTTTTCAAGTTCTGATTTGAACTTGAATAAATAAATAAATAAATAAATAATTTAAAAAAATTGTTTTTAAAAGCTACCCACTCATTTATAACTGTTTTTCAGGGGGGGATTAAACCCGAGCGAATTTTAAACGGTAACACCGTCCTGGGACGAGACACATAAGTTGTTCTGAATCGCCCTTGTTGATTCTGGCGTTGATTCGCGGGTGTTCGCACTATCCATACCACTGATTGCTTTAATCCAATTAAAAATATCGATCTTTGGTTGGTTATCGTTCACTCGTCCATTGCGTTGAGGCCTACAGGGTTGGCTTGGTTTACTGTCCCCCACTGAAAATCAGTTATGTGACTGAGAGGGGTAGACTCTAAATACGGATTTTTTTTATTTTTTTTTTTATTATTATCGTTGGTAGCACCCAACGATAAATTGCGTAAAAAATGTCTCGGGAAGAAAATATATCTTGATTCGGTTACACGGAAAACACTCAATTGATGGAAATGATCATATTAAATACAATACAGAAATTACTAATTCTTCCTCGAGGACTAAAGCTGTACGAAACTGTTCCACCCATTCAGATCTACAATACACCAACAATCCAAGAGTTATTATGTTACCGGCCCTGTGTGTCGAGGTTGAGAGTCCGCTCGGCAAGCGAGTGACCTGAGATCAATCCCCGCTCCAGATAGATTTCTTAATTCTGGATTGTATTAAAATGAACAAATAATGTCGTTTCAGATCGTGTTCAACCGGTTCTGCAATGAGCATACCAGGTACGTTGATGGTACTTGCTGCAGAACCAATGCTCCCATCACGCATGCGCAGATGACAACCCATCTCTGTACTAGGGTTAAGGTAAGAAGATAATAATTAAAACATCAGACACTATATTCAACAATAAAGTCAAGTACGGATCCCACCAAATTCTTGAGGCCACTGGGTTCATCAAAGCCGACTAGCAATGCCTGACGATTTTCTCACATAATATTTTATTTCTCTGTATTATCTTCTAAACTTTCTTCCTCACATCGGTACACATAATGAACACACATATCTTATCAAATTACACACAAGACGAACTATCATTTGCAGACGTCCATGCGGCAATTTATTGTGCCGCTGTAGCAGTGGTTAGATATTTGGGCTTTAAGGTAAAATATGCAACATCTTAAAACAAAAAAGGAAAAGAAAAGCCGCAGGAAACAGCGCTTTTTGGGGAAACGGGAGTTTAGGAGAGTATCGGTCGACGGGACAATACCAAAGGGGTAATCGATCAAAAAATCTGGTACGATACTGCCAAAAATTTTTGAAAGATTCAAGGTTCCCCCCAAAAGCATGAAACTTAACGAATTCATTCAAGAATATTTGGATACCTTAAACAAAAAGTAATGCTCTAGTAAGAGATTAAAAAGATATAAAAAAGCAGTATTAAAAAAGAAAAAAAACCAAATGGTTCAAAAAAAAGGGAAAAAAAACATTATCCCAAAAACTATCAAAAACCGAAGAAAAATAGGAAAGGAACCCCAAAATACCAAACCACAAGAGACATTAGAAAAACCTAAAAAGATCACGTAGTTTTAAACATCAAATAGGAGGTTAAACAACGGGGAACGTTTGGAAAAACAAAAGGGTTTTTATGAGGGTTTAAAGACAGAGTGATTCCCACGAAAAATTAAAAAAAAAACCTTTATAAAAAGTGCGACAGTAAACGATCAATGAAAAAATGAGTGTACGGGGTAAAAACAATCAAACCCCTCATATCCGGGTCCCCAGTCACTAGTAAAAAGTTTCCTTACGGGTTTAACCAAGTAGCTAACTTTAGCATTAAAAACTAGCAATCAAAAAACCCATTGACACACCCACACCCCTTTACTACAAATAAAAACCAGGGGGGGAAAGTACTAGATGTAAAGATTTAAAAATTTTTTACGACCGCACAGTTAAAACAGACCAAAAACTATACATCAAAAAAACAGACCGGATTAAAAATAATTGACAAAAGGAAAAAAAAACTACCCTTATCTAACTCCCCAATGTGCCAAAAAACGCGGGGACCACTGGAAAAAATTTTTTTAAAATTTTTAAAATCATAGTGAATTCAATTGAGTCAAGAAGATGTGGAAAAACAGAAAAGGTAAATACAAACCCTTCATTACCATCTCATTAACAATTAACAGATTACTAATTTAATCAATAATTATCAAAATTAACAACTCAAAGTTTTATTGGGAATAGATTTTTAACCCCCAATTCCCAAGCCCGATCGAGCTGAAATTTTTTCCACATATTTATATTTTTGGGTGAAAATAAAAATAATTTATCACATTCACTAGTTAAAATAAAATTAAATTAATCATTTTTAATTAAACAAAAAGTTTAAATTTGGGAAAAATTTAGTCACACTAGTGAAAATGGCCAACCAGATGCAGAAATTGGGAAAACGCCCAAAGTAGCACATATTTTTACAAAAATTCGTTAAGAAAAAAAGTATAAAGTAATACTACACGAAAAAAATTATTTTTAGACGAGTGAGCGAAGCGAATGAGGATTTATATCGGTACTCGATCGGGCCTTGGTCGTGATTAATTCTGTCCGAATTTTGTCTGTCGGTCCGGTCCCATACGGCCGAACGACCAAATAGATAAGCTGAAGTTTTATAAACAGACATCCGTGCCCGGGGTAACTGAGAACTCTAACAAAATGACACAATTCTTTTCGATTTAAATTAAAAGAATAATAAACGAAAAATAATTTTGGGGGTAAGAATTATTTTAACGACTAAGAAAACCCCTTAATTTGATGGAGAGGTTTTTTTTTTTAACAAAAAAGCGAAAATTGCGATTTTGTAAAGAAAATTTTTCGTTTAGTCAAATTTCACTCGAAAAATTTTTAATTCATAAAAATTAAAATTTTTGTGAAAAAATCTTTACAATCGGAAAAGATGTGGGTTTTTATTCGTCGAAGAAATGTTAAAAAATTGAAAAAAATGTAAAATTGCGATTTCAGAGAAATGTTTTTTTCGATTGCGCCAAATTCAACGAATATTTTAAAATTCTTTAAAATAAAGTTTGTGAAAAAAATCATTAAAGGGAATAAACAGAGGGTTGTAAGTCAAAGAATGTTTTAAAAATTAAAAAAATCGAAAATTGCGTTTTTCATAAAAATAATTTTTCGTTTGCGCTCAAAATTTCACATAAAATATTTTAATTCAAACTTTAAGGGTTTCTTGAAAAAATCATTAAAATGGGGATAAAGCATGTAGATGTTATAATCGGAAGAAATTTTTTAAAAATCAAAAAAAAAAAATCATAAAATTGCGTTTTTCGGGGGAAAATTTTTTTTCGATAATTTTTTTCCCCCTTTTCAGTTTTTCTTTCAGAGATTTCATGACCTCCAAAAAATTTTTCTTGAAATTGGAGTAGGTTTTTAGCCGGAATCGTTTTCACAGACAAAAAAAAATAGAAAAAAAAAAACATTCGGTTTTTTTTCTCCAGTGTAGTGAAATGGAATTTTCGTTCGCACGCTTCGCTGCTAGCTCCTCCGGGCGCCGAAAGGCGACCGGTGGGACCATTCTGGGCTCGACTGGGGATTGTTATTTTATTTTTTCACTCAAGTTTTTGAATTGTTTAGGGAACCCTGCCTTGCTAGGGAAGGTGCGTATTCTTCAAGGGCCCGTTTTTTTAGAAAATTTGTGATATACTTTTAAAAATATTACTAAATCATATCTTTTTATAAAAAAGAATGTTTTGAATGAATGTTTAATTTATTGTGTACCCATGATTACGGGGAACATTTGGGTAGTGGACAAAATTTCCATGATTTTCAAGAAAAAATTTGAAATTACCGCGCTTTCCCAAAGACCTACCCACGCCCGGAAAAAACTCTGGGCTTTTGGGTCTCGACCACAAAATAGAAACAACTACGCATCGCATACGTTCCTTGCAAATCTGATCTATCATTGGTGCAAATTGTGTTTACTTAAATTTCATTGGTCGCATACTGGTCGTTCTAGTCGTCTTTGCGGAACACAACCGCAGTGACAAAGTTCTATCAAAACTTGCATGTTCAAGGTTCCCCAAAATTCTGCTGGGAGATTGAGTAAACCTTGCAAATTTTTACTCGTATTTCGTGCTGGCTATGTTTTCCATAGTATTGTTTGCATTTCAAAACATGTTTTATAATTTTTTAAATAGGCCTACTATCCAAAAATTAAAAATCTTTTCCGACCAAGGGTTTGAAGCTTGAGCCCAGGTCTCCCACATTTTTGGTGTAGGGGCGCATTAGCCTACTAGACTAGGAAAACTCCAAAGTCGTTGTTAGACGGTTTGGGCGAAAAATGTGTGATACCCGGTATGACTAATCTTTGCTATAGGTATCAAACTAAAATTTGTAATATGCCAAGTCATGACTAATCTTTGCTATAGGTATCATACAAAATTGTAATATGTATTGAATTTTTTAAATACGTGAACTGAACGAAAAGGGGCGTTTAATTTTAGGTCGAAGCCGAAGGCCCTATTGCGCCACTAAAACCTTGTTTGGTAAGGGGGGAAAAAAAACCCTGTGACTTGATGAGGGTTTTAGGTAGGGTTTTTTGGGATGGCCACCCCAAAAACCAAACCCAAAGGGAGGGGGATGAAAGGAAATGTTTCCCCGGGGACTCAACAATGGCTTCTCACTCGTCTCACAACGCCTTTTGCGTTTTTTCCCAGTTTAAAAACAAAAGGGTTTTTAGTTAATTTGGGTGACGAAGCGAAGATTCAATTTCACGCCCCCAAAAAAAATTTTGCTCGGGTGTTTTTTTTTTTTTTTTTTTTTTTTTCTTTGTTTGTTAACTCTTAAACCCGGGAAACGGCAATCATCTTGATGAAAATGGAGGGGGCCTTAAAATCTCTAAACTTAGAGGTCTATTGTTTGGGTCACGAAGAAAAATTTTTCAGAATATCGTTTTTTTACACTTTTTCCGATTTTTAGGGGCATATTTAGTGACTTTGGGGCCAATTTTGACAAACAAATGGGGCTACAACGTTTTATATTTCACATGGACATTAAGGGGGTGGGGATGTAGTACCTCTTAAAGAAAAAAGTTGAAAAAGTTACCAGAATCCATAGAAATAAAACTTTTAAAATAATTTTTTGATTTTTTTTGGATATTTTCGTGCCATTGGGCCATTATGACCAAAAGGGTGGGGCTACAAGTTCATATTTTTCATGGACTTAAGGTTTTGGTGATGTAGTACCTTTTGAAATAAAAAATTGAAAATGTTTTGCCGAATCCTAGAAATAAAGCTTTTTAATATAAGATTTTTTCGGTAAAAATACCAAATTTAAGTAAAAATAGAAATTGCAAAAAAACACACAAAGCGTAGGCAGCAAAAAAAAAACACTTGCAAAAGTAAAGATATCCCACGCAAAAAAAATTTTAAAAAAATCATCCACAACGCGGGGGGACTTTTGCGTTTTCCTAGTAAAAAATAAAAAAAAAAAAAGCCCCTCCACAACAACAAAAATTTTGTGATCTTATCAAACCGTAAACGCCCAACGTTTTTATTTTTGAGAACCAAAAATTTGTTGGGCGAAAAAATTTTTTTTTACTTTTTAAATACATTTTAAATTAAACGTTGTTTTTAAAAAAAAAACATGAATATTTTCACAGTTTGGGGAAAAAAAAAAACCAGGAATATGGTGAAAAGTAAGGATTTTACATTTGCCATTTTTAATTAAACTGTATAACAAGAGAAAAAGTAAGCGGGCAAAATACTACAGAATTATCTGCATAAACAATTCAAGGTTAGTTCGCGTGTGCAAATAATATTGGCTCCGTGGCGGTAACTTAAAATAAAAGAACGTTCTACAAATGCTTTGAATTTTAAAATTTCACCCAATTTTCTATTTAATTGTTGACATATATAGTTTTTTTCATTACTAAACCCCAAAAAATTTAAAAACATTTATCATCAAAGGATTGGGAACGTGTTTTTGTCAATAATTACATACCCAAACCTTACGGGGAGATTGATTGAAGTCCCAAAATGCTCATTTTTTTTTTTTTTGTTTCAATGCAAAAAAAAGAAATTTTGTTGAAAAAAATGCATCATACATTAATACGGGATTGCGTTTACCCGTATGATCTTTTCCGATCCCTTTTATTTGAGGGTACTTGCGGGACCCCGGACTTTTCCCCCAGGGTCCCGTGCGGGATGTCCCGTGACTTTCCCAAACGGGAGTACCCTTAACCCGCCCCGACATTCCCGTGCGGGGGCATTAACCTTCCCTCGCGGGGCCAGTGCGGGGTGTCCCGTGACTTTCCCAGATACGGGACGTACCTTAACCCCGGAGCACTTCCCGTGCGGGACGCCCCTTAACCTTCCCTCGCGGGTCCAGTGCGGGATGTCCCGTGACTTTCCCAGACACGGGACGTACCTTAACCTGCCAGAGCACTTGGGGCGGAAAACCCCCTTAACCTTTGGGGTAGTGGGTGTCCCGTGAAACTTTCCCGAGGGGCCGTACCTTAACCTTTTCCAGACATTCCCCGTGCGGGACGCCCCTTAACCTTCCCTCGAGGGTCCAGTGGGGTGTCCCCCCGACTTTCCCAGAAAGGGGACCCTACCTTACCTGCCAGAGCACTTCCCCTGCGGGACTTCCCCCTGCTTTCCCTCAGGGTCCCGTCGGGATGTCCCCTACTTTTCCCCGTACGGGAGTACCTTTAAACCCGCCAGAGCAATTTCCCTGCGGGAGTCCCGTGACTTTTCCCCGAGGGGCCATGCGGGATGTCCCGTGACTTTCCCAGACACGGGACGTACCTTAACCTCCCGAGCACTTCCCGTGCGGGACGCCCTTAACCTTTCCCCGAGGGCCCGTGCGGGATGCCCGAAATTTTTCCCGATAGGGACGACTTAACCGCCAGAGCACTTTCCCCTGCGGACGTCCCTTAACCTTCCCTGCGGGGGGGCCCGTGCGGGGGCGTCCCTGACTTCCCAGAACGGGACGTACCTTAAAGCCAGGGCATTTCCCCTGCGGGGTGTCCCGTGAAATTTCCCTCAGGGTCCGGTGCGGGGGGATGTCCGTGACTTTTCCCCGACACGGGACGACCCTTAAACCTGCCCGAGACTTTTCCCCTGCGGGACGCCCCAAACCTTCCCCGAGGGTCCAGTGCGGGATGTCCCCGGGCTTTTCCCAAAACGGGAGTACCCTTTAAACCGCCAGAGCACTTCCCGTGCGGGACGCCCCTTAACCTTCCCTCCGGGGGGCCCGTGCGGGGGCCGGGGCTTTCCCAGACACGGGACGTACCTTTAACCTCCAGGGGATTCCCCCTGGGGACGTAAAATTAACCCTTTCCCTGAGGGTCCATGCGGGAGTCCCGTGCTTTCCCAATAGGGACGCCTTAAATGCCCAAACAACTTCCCGTGGGGCGCCCCTTAACCTTCCCTCGGGTCCAGTGGGATGTCCCGTGACTTCCCAGACACGGGGGCGTACTTAAAACCCCCGGGCATTCCGTGCGGGGGCGTCCCGTGACCCCTTCCCCCGAGGGTCCAGGGGGATGTCCGGACTTTTCCCCCCCATACGGGACGTACCTTAACCTGCCAGAGCACTTCCCGTGCGGGACGCCCCTTAACCTTCCCTCGCGGGTCCGGTGCGGGATGTCCCAAATTTACCCACTTCCCGCAGTTATCCCGCCCATCCCTTAACTTTCCCGCACGGGACCCCAGTAAATGTTTTGGGGAAAGCCCGAGTAACTTTTCATCACTGAGTTGATCAAATCCTTAACCTCTAACCCAACGCAGTTTTCCCGGCATTGAAAAAAAAGGGCCCAAATTGAGACTTCGGGCAGTTTTAGAATTTTGGGCGTAAAAGGGCCCCTCTTCAAGTAGGATTTCAGTCATAGAAAAATTGGGCAAATATTAATGTATATTTCTTTCTGTAGCCTATATTTACGCGTTATGACTTTTAAAAAAGAATTCCTATACCCAATCACGATAAGTCTGCCTTTTTTGTTTCAGTGTTGTTATTGCAATCATGATATTAATTATGACGAGGATAAGGTCAAGTTTTGGGCGCAACATAATAACCTACACCCCACTCAGTCATGGAGGCGAGCAACAGCCCGGACAAGACCCCTACATCCTGGTGACGTCACTGGTCAGGCTCGGCCTCATCATGGCTTACTTCTTCTGTTTCAGTGTTGTTATTGCAATCATGATACTACTTATGAAGATGATAAGTTCATGTTTTGAGTGCAACATAATAACCTACACCCCGTTCAGTCACGGAGGCGAGCAACAGCCCAGACAAGACCCTACATCATGGTGACGTCACTGGTCAGGCTCGGCCTTATCATGGCCTTCTTTTTCTGTTTCAGTGTTGTAATTGCAATCATGACACTACTTATGAAGAGCATAAGGTCATTTTTTGAGCGCAACATAATAACCTACACCCCGCTCAGTCACGGAGGCGAGCAACAGCCCGGACAAGACCCCTACATCCTGGTGACGTCACTGGCCAAGCTCGGCCTCATCATGGCTTACTTCTTCCTGTGCGACCGGACCGACTTCTTCGGCAGAGAGAACAAACATTTCTCCTATAGTAACTTCTTCCTACCGCTCGGGTGTTTATTAGCGCTCGGGCTGGTGTTCACCAAACAAAGCAAACACTCCCACGTTCTAAACAGGGACCAGACGGATGAGTGGAAAGGTGAGAACTTTTTAAAATGCCTCAGCGGCGCCACTGACTTTAACGTGTGCGATCGCGTTATCCAGGGCCGCGTTTTGAGTGGCGACGATAGGAAGCACCCCCGCCTCCAGCTCCTTCCGGCCAAAGAAGTGCTCGGCCTACGTGCTTTTTTCCGGTTTGTTCACTCATGGAACGACCTGCCACCCGCCTTCGAAGAATGCTTAGTAAGTCATTTACCTTCCCTGTGCCAGGAGCACTTGTGGCGAAACATATGCTATGTGCCGTGTTTGTTTTGTGCTTCAGCAAGGCTCTTCGCGGCACAAGATTATTTCGTATTTTGTGTTTTAGCAAAATGTTTGATAGCGTCTGACGCCGATTCTCGTTATTGTTGAATGTGACAACGATAAACAATAATAAAAAAAACACATTTGAGACATTTCAATCAAATATCGATTCCATTCCTAGATTCTTTGATGGAGCATAATGTTTATCAGTATCACTAACATTAATGGACGAATCTTAATGCTTACCTAGGCTGGATGGTGCTGGTTATCTTGGTCTACAATATTACGGGGGCGAGTCGGTTTCTGTCAATATACAAGAACATCAGGATGCTTATGTCTGCTTTTATCTTCCTCTATGGTTACAACTTCATGACTCATTTCTGGCGCAAGGGTGAAGCGAGCGCTCATCAATTACTACAGGTGAGGGTTTTACCAATTTCCTTCTCTTTCTCCAATTAAACATAATGGAAAACGAAAAGGTGCCCATATATTCTACATTTTATACTTCTGCCAATGAGGACTTTATTGCACTTTGTAATACTGTAGTATCTCAATACAGTTTTATGGCGACCACAAGCAAAATAAAGCATTCATGACTGTTGGTCACAACATTTTGCTGATACAATTTAAAATTGACGGCCACATTGTCTTGAATGACACATTGTAACGGGGGACAGTATGGCGAGGGAATCTATTAATGACAAGTATAAAAACATTTCAGTTCTTTACATTTTATTACGACACTCTTGTTACAATTTTTCACAATCACCAAACTACCACCAGGCCCCCGCAGAGTAACAAACTCCGCGTGCCCTTTTACCAGGCATTTCTGCAGCTCACCTTTCAAGCCGACTAACCTGATGTATCGAGAACGCATCAACTGCCTTCATCTTCAAATTAAACCTATCCGTTCTAATTTTCACTTACTAGAAAGAGATTCCCACTGTCAAGGTCCGGCTTTATAAGCAGTAGCTCCACTTACTTCTACAAGTCCCGTGAGTGTATCATCCCTTATACCGTTGTCACTACGCAACTAAAAATGGCATTCAACACAAAAATATGAATGACACATTATATCAAACACTACACACGTATCATTAACATTATATAACACATCATTCTATTACAACATTCAACTTGTGAATTCTTTCTTTCTTTCTTCAATACACCTGTTCTAGGTTATGTTCCGACTGAACTTCATGGCAGTCCTGCTGTGTCTCTGCATGGACCGACCCTACCACCTCTACAACTTTGTGCCCCTCATATCGGTCTGTTACCTGACTGTCTACATGGTACTCATACTTCCACCCCGTATAACCGAGGCGACTACCAAGAACAACCGTTTTTTCTACCTAAGGCTGTTTGCAAAGTTCGTTGTACTCATCTCTGTCGTGAACATCGTCTACTATTTACCATTGTTCTTCGATACCACGGTCTTCACTTTGCCTATGAAGGCTCTCTTTCCCACAGACGAGGGTGGAGATCTAGAATGGCTAATGCAGTGGAAGCTACAACGAGACAGGTATGATCATGTTACATCATTTTGTAGCCATATCTAGAGAAATATTAATGTAAACACTTACTTATGGTGTTTTCCAATAGCAAGCACTCAGTGCGCATTGGAACGTCACTGCACTTTTCTAGATTTGCTCTCAATGCTATCGTCATTGGAACACAGCGACAAGGTCAGGACAATCATGGCGTCCGCTGCAAGAAGAGTTATGTTATACGGGCATTTCCTTTTCTGATATTATATTGAAAACCATACTTTATGGACCAAATGGCGGCAAAAAACTACCCTACCCCTACCGAGGCCTAGCTTAGGCTGTGCCTGTCTATGCCCATTACCTATTTAACCTAATACAATGAGATTACAGTTTGCAAAAACGAATTTTGTGTGTCTTGCCAGACGCCATATTTGAACTGGCGTTCTTGTACTTGCAACTGCACTCAGTGCAATCCAGTGAGGCCATTGGAAATCGAAATTAAAGATTAATCCATAGCCTCCTTGTTTCAGTAAAAAAACAGCCTCATTTGCTGATACCTCGCTACACGATAAAACTCGACACAAATTATTTTAAGTATATTGGTGTCGTCATGGAATTTAACATAAAGATTAACTAAAAGCCTGTTTATATTCATTCAAATTATTATAGCTTGCATCAACTCTTACTCTTGTTTGAAAACTTATAGAGTATGTACAAAAAATAAAATCAAACAATTAGACTTTTTTCAGGAAAATGATAATGATTATTAGATGAAGTTTGTGTAAAGTTTATTTAATTATAAGGCTTTCTTTATTGCAAGACTTATTTTGAATATAATGGATAGTAACCTAGCTACAGGAAGCTTTGTATCGATATCGTTAATCGGAAAACACTTACGTACGTAAGTATAATTTATTGTATGGAAATCAATCAAGAATTTAAAAAAATCTATTCAAGTCTTCAATGCAGCAACAATCCAGATGTTATGTAGTTAACCGTTTCGAAACCTTAGGACTGAAGCACCTGACCGGCAATTAGGAGACTGGGGTTCAATACTCCGCTGGGATGGTTTTTTTTCTGGATTGATTTCCATGTAAGTAGTAGCTACTTAGTAAATTACCAATTGATTTATTTAAATATACTTTTAAGGAAATAATGTTTTTTTAAATATCTTCAGCATCATCTATGGGATGGTGACTTCCAGCGCCGTTATAACCATCCAGCAATATTCGTTACCTTCCAACCACTTCATCAGTGACATCGTGAAATTCATCGCGTTAGTCGCAGGTGTCAATGCCTTGAGGATCTTCTTCTGGTATCCTAGAGAATGCAGCAGCAAGGACGGGTGTTATGAGATTTCTCATCATGTCTTCCATCTTGTAAGAAAATGTGGTTTCTTTGTATCCAAGACTTTTTCCAATTGAAACTACTGCAAATCATCAAGATAAGAGTAAAATACAATAATCATTATATTATATGAATTATTATTTTTCGTGTGAAACATGCCCCTCATCAGGTATGTAACTAAGTATATTGGAGAAAGGACAATTGTAAAGGGATGTCAGAGACCTGTTTAAAGGAGTGTTCACCTAGTTAACTCAACAATAAATATATTTCATACTAGGGTCTCTAGTGTTATGAATTTAAATAAACACAAACACTATTATTGGGCCCATTATGACCCCCAAAAAATAGTCTTAGTTGGTAAATTAAAGCTAGGTCTTATTGACAAAATCTCCTGTAGAAAATAACATTAGTTATATATTTATATACCGTGACATTGGAGGATTTTGATTTAAAAAAATTACCATTATTGACGTACTCTACAGCCATTTCTGTAAATCCGCTTTTTTTGTTGTGTAGTTTGTACAAGTGGTTCAGCCAAAATATATGCTGACTACCAAGAAAGGGTGTAATTTTATTTTTGCGCAGTTGAGTGTATATTTATGTATCAAGACACGATGTTATATAGGGCCACTTTAGATTGTTACTGAGATGATATTAGGGTTGTTATTAGTTACATTAATAACACGTTGTTGAACTTAGGTTGGGTTCTTTAATTAATAGAAACAGGTAATACGATACATAAGTGAAACCTCTATGTCATGGCTTACAACCAACAGGAAACGGAAGTCACCAGGCCTAGGTCACATGACCAAACACAGCCTTCTATTTGGCTGTCTGCATCCACATCATGCAGCGGTGACCAGTCAGCTGTTGTGTCATAACAAAACATCACATCTCCCTTTTTATTTTTAAAAGTTCAATACTGAAACAAGGGAGTTGGAAAAAATACAACCAAATTTCCAGTTACAATAATTAATAGACAATACACATGTTTGATGAACCATAAGGAGAGGATACATAATGTTCTTTACTACTAAATGTACCACTATATTAACATGTACAGTATTGCAAATAGTGATCACTTAAATTAAACATAATCATTAAATCGAGAAGGTGGTTTGATAATGCGCCCACTCCGGGTTTGATTATTATTTTTATTACCAGTGGGAACAGCTTACCAGGTGAAAGTACCTGTGAGCTTGAAGCATTAGCATTTCCATTACTGGTTGACATTTGCACCCGTGGCAAGATATCAGGATTGAAATTGGGTGGAATCAGCTGAGCCTCCTCTGCTGGATTGAATGCATCAGTAGGCCTAGGTCTATTGACAAACTGCTGACTTCCTCAAGTCATGCCTATTCCTACGGAGCACCTGCCCATCTTCAGTACTAATTACATATGATCGAGGCAAATTATGTTTCTCAATAATTTTAGCTGGTTCCCAAACACCATCTCTCCTCCAAACAACATTTTCATCCTTTTCCAAAGGTATGAGTGGTTTAGCATTTCTGTCATGAAACAACTTTTGTTTATTTTGAAGTACCTGAAGGGTAGGGACTACATTTGTCTGTACACAAGGATCTAACTGAGAAGCTACCACTGGAATGCGTGTTTTCAGCTTTCGCGACATCAGTAGTTGCGCTGGCGAAACCTGCATTCCCGTGATAGGCATGTTTCGATACTCAAGCAGAAACATGTACAAGTCACCGTTAGTATGATTTGCCTTCTTGAGCATGTTTTTAGCAATTTTAACCGCATTTTCTGACATGCCATTCGATTTTGGATACCGCGGGCTTGATGTTTTCGTTTCAAATTGCCATGCCTTTGCAAATGCCTTAAATTCCGCACTGGAAAAAGGCATGTTGTCCGACATTAACGTATCGCAAACGCCCAGCCGAGAGAATACCGCTTTGAATTTGCCAATAAGTTCCTTGGCGGTTTTGTTCTTTATCTGAATTAACTCTATCCATTTAGAATAGAAGTCTTTGATTACCAAATACGAGCTTCCTTTATATTCAAGGATATCAGCTGCGATAGTTTCCCAAGCTCGATTAGGGACAGGATGTGGCAAGAGAGGTTCTTTAGTGTTTTTAGGGAGGAACCTTTCGCAAGTAGCACAACTTGCTACAAGATTGTTTATGTCCCTAGTCATACCCTGCCAACAAAATGTTTGTCTAGCCCTGGCTTTAGTTTTTCCCATGCCAAAGTGGCCTTGATGCAAGAGATCAAGCATGCGTTTACGTAGTGTAGGAGGAACAAAGAGTCTGTCACCCACAAACATTAGTCCTTCATCAAAGGATAACTCATCCTTTAGGTTCCAAAAATATTTAACCGAGGAAGGGACTTGATGAATGTGTTGTGGCCAACCATTGTAGTGTAAATCATGCAAAATGTTTGCCTCTTCACACTTCTTTGTCTCTACCTGAAATTCAACCCTCCTATCGTCAGACATCGGTAGATGTTTAGAGATTGAATGGATAACTTGGTTGAATTCCGGGTCATCGTTGACTGTGTATGGCAGATAGGCACGAGACAATGTGTCTGCCATATACATGAATTTACCGGGTAAATATTCAACTTCCAGGTCATACTTTAGTATCTTAAGTTGCATTCGCTGAAGTCTAGGCGAAATTTGATTTATGTTTTTAGTCACAATCGGAATTAGGGGTTTATGATCGGTTTGGACACGCGTTTGCCTACCGTAAATATATTGGTGGAACTTTTGAACACCATAGCAAATCCCGAGCATTTCCTTTTCTTGATTGCTCAAATCAAACGTATTATACGTCCGTAACGCTTCGTCCCCAATTAGATTGAGAAATATTGCGACTTGGTCTTCAGGGTCTTCTTTGTAGCCCTGTGACGCCCTCATGTATATTTCGAATTTCTGCTTCCAGAATTTCCAATTTTGATGGACATTTCCCGACAATTCCAATTCGGGGGGCTTCCTATATTCTTTAGACATTTTCTTCTCAAGTTATTTTGGCAGTTACTATGCTTTTACAACTGAAAATGCTAATTGTAAGTGATTCTAGGCTATCACTTACCATGTGGTCGGCGAATGTGAGGTTATGCGTTCACTTATCTTTTATTATCGTCTGAATCCTAACCTGTATTTCTGCTGCGTACTTCTTGACACCATGAGATGATATTAGGGTTGTTATTAGTTACATTAATAACACGTTGTTGAACTTAGATTGGGTTCTTTAATTAATAGAAACAGGTAATACGATACATAAGTGAAACCTCTATGTCATGGCTTACAACCAACAGGAAACGGAAGTCACCAGGCCTAGGTCACATGACCAAACACAGCCTTCTATTTGGCTGTCTGCATCCACATCATGCAGCGGTGACCAGTCAGCTGTTGTGTCATAACAAAACATCACAGTTACTATGCTCTAGTACTTATGTGGAACAAAAATAAGCATCTTTACACCAATTTCAGAAATCCCCCAAAATGCTAACTTTTGCAAATTTCAGGATCAATTTCTTTTTTAAAATAATTCATGTAATATCACAATTAAAAGATAAAATAACTTTGACAAAGCAAAGCTGTTTTTAAAAATAACTTTGGGACAATACAGCCCCTTTCAGAGGAATTATTCCCTTACAATCGCATTAACGACTGAGGAAATACTGGTAAAAACCTTCAGTCACGTTTGCTGGTCTTGCTGAGATTTAAGCACGGGACCTTCCGAATGAGACACGCACGCTTAACTGTCGGTAATCATTTAATCAACATTTTCGTGTCATACATGTGGATGTTTCAGAAATAGGGTAATCCCATAATTGGTATTTCCAAATAATGGAAATTCCCAATTAATGACGGTGCCGCTGTTACTTCAGATTATGTGTCTCGTCGTTAAACCAAATAATCTTTCTCACAACAAACCAAAGCAAGCATTTTACTAAAAACGGGATTTTTTACTTTCATTGGATGCCATTTGGCCTGAAAAGAGCACCAGGCACATACAAGACCAGTGAGATTAAGTCTTGGCTATATTTTGTGTAGTTTGCTTGGAGTTTCCTTAATCTTCCCATTATTAGCAGCTTTGTCCTTTACACTTGACCTTCTGTTTGTTTCCAGATTGTTGCCTACATCCTATTTCGCAATCTAAGCGACTTTCTTGGTTCCCGCTACTCTGTCTTCTTCGCGTGGTTCGGCCGCATCTGGTTGGAGTTGTTGATCTGTCAGTACCACATCTGGCTGGCGGCCGACTCACAAGGCGTCCTGATCCTCATACCTGGTTACCCTGTCTACAACACGGCGGTGACAACCTTCATCTTTGTCTGTGTCGCGCACGAGATGCACGAGATCACAGCGACAGTTCAAAACATTGCTGTTCCAAAACACTGGAAATTTGACACAAGGAACTTGATTTTGATCTCATAGTTACTTTTATGCGTCAAAGCACCGAAGTGAGCACCTTGGCTTGATGGTTGTTTACTTAGAAAATGCCAAAGTTGTTGCTAGACGCGTCAGTGAGCCATGTGTTGAGTACCCGGTAACATTCCCTTCCCTTACCTATCGCTGGATCTAGACAGCATGAATATTTCCTTCCTAGCATATCATAGGCTAGAGTGGCGCATTATGATACAGTTGATGCGCCCTTATACCAATTAAAGTCAAACGCATACCTTTACATCAACCTAAAATGCACATGTTCCTGTGTGTACAACACATGACTCGCTCGGCGCTCACTCGTCTAACAATTACTTTGGCGTTTTTCCTTGTCTATAGTCGTTTAAGGAGCTTTATACCCTAAATGTGGGAGACTTATGTTACAACAACGGTCAGGATAGTTTTTTTTTACGGATTATTTTTTATTTCTGGAAAATTAGAGAACGTGTTTTGAAATGCATGTACTGTAGCACCACAGGTTATTCACCTGACAATTAAGGTAGTTTTAAGATAAAATCAGCCATAGTATAACAGTCAATCCTTCTAAATTTTTAATGACGTAACTACAAGTGATTCAAACACACTCCAGTCCAGTCTCCTTGGCGTGAGAAATCAGAGATTCAACTGCGAGTTGGCCCTAAACAAACAATAATCAGACTCACACAAATTATAAATGTAACGCACTAGTGACAACGGTATGTCCAAATGTCACGTACCCCATATTCCTCGACCCACACAACATTTTAGCTGACGTCGAAAACTGAACCACGAATTGGGAGCTCCATTCGAGCCCCGAGGAGGGGTAAATCACCAATCCGGAACAAGGACAGTTTAAGTACACATGCACTTGAAAAACACAATCTGGACCTGGAGCGTTCCAGGAGAAAAAGTCAACATCAGTCAACATCCAGCAACAGTCAACTAAACCACAGAGAGTCGACACAACATGGGAGCGGGCTAGAAATTTCCTTAAGAGGGTTCACCACCCTTTTGACAGTTAGTAAATAGTAATCCTGTCAAATAAGAATTTTTGGAGGAAAAAATTGCGATGTCGCTGAATTTTTGCAGAGACCTTCCTTAAATGATACTTATCAACATACTAAAACTCCCCTACAATCAGACTGGAGCTTCGGCCGCCATATTGGAAAATGGCGGCCAAAATGTGTTTGTTATCGAATATCTCCGAATTGGTTTGAGATAGACAAAATATCTCAGTGGCAAAAATATTTCCCATTCAATTCCCTACAAAACAGGTGTCTTCTATAGTTTTGGCAGGGGCAACGGTTACGTCACAAAATCGTGGTTTATATGTTGCTTATTGGAGTACCAGCTTATTTCCAAATTTTCACGCCCAGCATCAAACAATGCCCGGTAAATCCGTAAGAAATCGATTTAAATCCAAAAGGACTTTTGTACGGGGTTCATGAAAGCTTCCATTAGTATTTAAAAAAATCAGTTCTGCGAAATCGGATTTTGCATTTACCCGGAATTTGGATTTTTCCATTGTTGGCATTTCCTAAAAAATGCCATATTTTACTGTCCATTATTTAGCACTAAATAGCATTTGAGGAAAAATTCTTTCTACGCACATTGAAATGACTTAAATAATGATCCGATTACAACCAAAGTTTAAATCCAATATGGCTGCTAATTCCTTATATTCACAATATGAATACTGTTTTCGTGCTGTTTTTACACTCTTTTTGTTACATAATTCACTTTGATGTTGTGGATATTATAGGAATTAGCAGCCATATTGAATTAAACTTTGGTTGTAATCGGATCATTATTTGAGTCATTTCAATGTGCGTAGGAAGAATTTTTCCTCCAATGCTATTTAGTGCTTAATAATGGACAGTCAAAAAGGGCATTTTTGAGGAAATGCCAACAATGGAAAAAAACAAATTCCGGGTAAATGCAAAATTCGATTTCGCAGAACTGATTTTTTTAAATACTAATGGAAGCTTTCATGAACCCCGTACAAAAGTCCTTTTGTGTTTAAATCGATTTCTTACGGATTTACCGGGCATTGTTTGATGCTGGGCGTGAAAATTTGGAAATAAGCTGGTACTCCAAAGAGCAACATATAAACCACGAATTTGTGACGTAACCGTTGCCCCTGCCAAAACTATAGAAGACACCTGTTTTGTAGAGAATTAAATGGGGAATATTTTTGCCATTGAGATATTTTGTCTATCTCAAACCAATTTGGAGATATTTGATAACAAACACCTTTTGGCCTCCATTTTCCAATATGGCGGCCGAAGCTCCAGTCCAATTGTAGGGGAGTTTTAGTATGTTGATGAGTATTATATAAGGAAAGTCTCTGCAAAAATTCAGCGACATCGCAATTTTTTCCTCCAAACGTCAATATACGATCTTATTTGACAGGATTATAGCGGTTTGCTCGGCCAAAAAGCATCCTATGTATATACAATTTTGCAAACTTGTCAATAAAGCATACATGGACGTTCTTACAGTCATAGATTTTCAAAATGTTGACTTGATCAGCCAGAAAAAAATCACGAATATAGTCAATTTTGGACTTTTTAACAAAATTGAAATTCGTGAAATCTAATTTATTCTTTATAAATTATTTCAAAACAAATTTTAGAAATGTGTTACTATAGAAACCTTTATTTCCAATTTCTTGAGATATGTTTAAAATTTCTAACAACTGTGATGTCATTCAGCCGAGCAAACAGAAACTAGCCTAAAACGCAGGTGGTGAACGCTCTTAAGGAGCGCGGCCGGTGTGGGCAGCTGACCATTCCTACTTGCTGATTGGACCACGTTGACGCATTACCTTCGATTAATTAAACACATAAAACTCAACAACGCGTGAGTACCCCTCTTCAAGTAAGGATCATCTCTAAACATCTTCGAAATCAGCTGTTCATCAGGTCAGTAGCCTCCCACAATAACAAGTCTTATTTCGACCAATTTCAATTACAAGAACAACAATCAAACAACTATAATCTACAAGATCATTACGTGTGAATAAACATATAAGATTTACAACAAGATTAACTAATTATGAACTAATTAAATAAAATAATAATAATAAATTTTATTTAGAGTCTACCCACTCAGTTATATAACTGATTTTCAGTGGGGGACTTTAAATCAAAGCGACCAAGCCAACCCTGTAGGTCCCGACACAATCGACGAGTATGAACGAAACCAACCAGAGATTAATATTTTTAATAGGAAATGTAGCAATCTGTAGTATGAAGAGTGCAAACACCCGCGAATCAACGCCAGAATCAACAAGGCCGATTCAAAACAACTCTGAATTTATCATGTGCTTTGTTGCTAAGACGGCTCCAAAGTCTCCATTTACAAACTCCCAAGACAAGAACTGAGGGACTCAAGTCCAAATCACAAGTTAAAAACCTTTTGACTTTAGTGGTGAATGGACCCCTGGACCTTCTGCATTGGAAGCAGATACGCTAACCACAAGACCAACGTGCCACACAAAATTAGCTACTAGGAAAACGCTTAAGTCCCGCCGCGTTGTTGGATGAGCGTAATTGGTGCATTGAGCTGCATTGTGTTACGCGGATTTTCTGTTCTGTGAAAAAATCATTTTAGTCGAAGATTTTTTTAAATTAAATTAAATAAAATTAAAAATTAACTTAATTTTTTTAATAAATCGTAATTTTTACGTAATTTTTAAAAAAGAAAAAAATCGTAAAATTGCAATTTTCATAAGAAATAATTATTCGATTGCGCTCAAATTTAACACGAGTATATTAATTCATAAAATTAAGGTTCTATGAAAAAATCATTACAATAGGATAAAGCATGTAGGTGTTAAAAGTCAAAGAATTGTTTTAAAAAAGAAAAAACCCGTAAAAATTCGATTTTCATGAGAAATAGTTTTTTGATGACGCTCAAATTTCACACGAATATCTTAATTCATGAAATCAAGGTTCTGTTAAAAAATCATTACAATCGGATAAAGCATGTAAGTGTTATAAGTCGAAGAAATTTTAAAAAAATCGAAAAAAATCGTAAAATTGCGTTTTTTATAAGGAAAAATTTACCGATTGCGCTCAAAAACGTGGCAGTTCTAAGTTTAGAGATTTCGAAGGCCTCCATAAAATTTCATCGCAATCGGAGTATTGGTTTAACCGGAATCGTGTTAACAAACACACAAAAATACAAAAAAAAAAAAAAGAATAAAAAAAAAACATTCCGGATTTTTTTCTCCAGTGTAGTGAAATGGAATCTTCGCTTCGCTCGCTACGCTCGCTACGCTCATCCAACAAACTTGACAAAATCAAACAAAGACATAATAATTACAACTTTTATTACTTGGCTGATAATTAATAATTCAATTAACTTTATTATTTTAATATCAAATGCCTATAAAATATTCTTATATGTTAACTGTAATCTTTTTGTTTAGAATTCAATAATTTTATTATTTTAAAAAGGTATAATTATTATTGTATTTTTGTATTTTTGCTATAACCTGATTACTTCCTTGGAATTCACTACTTCACTTATTCACCTATTTTTTCAGATGTTTTGATTTCATAGGTTAGCTCAATGGCTGAACTAACACGGGCAATGTAAGTTTTAAAGTTGGTCAACCTGTTTCTATGTCATTGCGAACAACTGTCTGCTAAAAGACGTAATTGCTTTGTTTTTATTTCATTTTAGAGCTCTAATGCTTTTCGTATTTCTTCCTAATTATTAGTTTTATATTTTCTAAATTTAAATAAGGTTGTTCAACTGCATCTGTCACACATTTGTCACCCAACTAGTGTGGCATTTTTTTTGTATCATTGCAAAAAAGTACTTTGGAAAACATAGCCAGTACGATTTACGAGTAAAGATTGCAAGATTTCTTCGAGCGGAATTTTGCGTAAACTTGAACATTCAAGATTCGATACACCTTGTTCACCGCCTACATTTAAAATAAATCGTTTTTTTTAGGAACAAAGGCATTGTTGTTAAATTAAATCCTACAACTTTGCAGACAATTTTTCAATTTATTATTTCTTGTAAGTTTAAATCGCGCTGGATTTTGATCATTTTGTTACTAATTCTCAGTTAACTGGTCGCGGATGTATGTAAAAAATTTCAGCTCAATCTGTTTGGCCGTTTGGGACCGGACAAATAGAGTGAGTGCACAGTGAGTGCCGTTCCTTTCGACCTGCATTGTAAGACTCATTCGCTGCGCTCCCTCGTCTAACTAGGAAAACGCCAAACTCGTTGTTGGAAGAGTAAGCGAGTAGCCGGGTACGTTCGCATTAAATTTCTAATTTTAGCAAATAATTTGCGAACCGTCAAGAGCGGCCATTTAACTGTGTTAACACTGCGGCTCTGAGTCACCAAGTCGAGACTTGTCTGCCACTGATGCGTTCACTATGTCGCTATGCGCGTTGACGTGCGCTAGCTATCAATATCCCATAATAACTTTAGAAAGGTCCATTTATGCACCCAATTTAAGCGCAAGATATACTGCATCCATCTCTTATGCTCCTCAAATCAAATCCAATTTAGTTAAGCTCTGCAAAACATGGTTTTTGCAGTAATTATTTTTTTGTAAGTTGTCATGGAAATATATAATTCTGAATTTTTTCTCATTTGTCAACATTCATAGTGGAAACATTGGTGAGAAAGGGTATTTTTTTCCAAAGCGAACTATGTGTTTAAGAAAAATAATTGTAGGCTAATTTTTTTTGTTAGGGGTTGTTGTATTCAGCTGCAATTGACAACACCCGAGAGCGCGGATTTGAGTTGGGCCTAGCTCAGGTTCCTCTCTTGCTAAAGGATACCGTTTGATATTTTAATACATTTTAAAAGTTATATTATTAAACTAATAAAATTATGAATTCGTTAAACCTCACATCAACGATTTTCATTTGCATTGACCGAAAGACTGTCAAAAGAAGTATACAAAATTGAGTCAATATGATTTATTTATCTATTATACATTGACAACAGAACGCATGCCCCACAAGGGCAATATAATAACATTTAAACAGTACAACTTAATACTAAAGTAACAACTAAAACTTAGCCTGAAATACGTGTGGCATATTTTGAGTGAGAGTGCTTACGAAACTGTTCGTATTTGTATACACGTATAAGTGTATTTATTTTTGTAGTTCATTTGAGTGGGATCGTCTAATTAATCAGTTTTTCTCTTAGCGTTTTCTTTTTTTCTTTTTTCCTTTGATGTTCCCTACCTTTTTTATATTTCATTCATTGATAAATTTCACATAATATCCAATAGAAATTTGATACCAAAATTGTTTAAATATACATTGTTGCAGTAATATTACAATTTTTAAACTTAACTTTACGAGTGTTCATAAATGTTTCTGCATTTATGTGATTCGTATTCTGGTGCTCTTTTGGTAATCAGTTTTTATAAACGAATAGGATAGAAAATAAATAAATAGTTTAATTAGATGCAATTGTATGTGTATATCGGTGTGCGTGTGGGTAAACATGTAAACATTATTTTGCACTGTAAAGTATAAAACCGAAAGGGGATTAGTGTTTGTTTAAGGGAGTGTTGTCTATATCGATGTATGCGTAATTACCGAGTGTGTTGTACGAGTTTAAGATACGGATTATACAGGGATATTCTTGTATATATATGCGTTTTTTTTGCAAGGTTTAATGTACAGTTTATTCTGGTGAATTTCGTGGTCACGTGATAATTAATCCGCTAATTGTTGTTGAGGAAATGCCAAGTCAGTAAACATACGCATATCACGTAATTAAACAAGATAATTCTCAGCACACACAGAGACAAAGTAACTTCTATGATAAGTTTCAACTTTTTAACAGATTATTATATTAAAACGCCGCTGGACACTAACTGGGTTTGCTATGGGTGTCACGTAGTGCGGGGTGTAAAAACGTTTGTGTCATCAACATGCGGTCGAAACCCACAAACAGTTGTCCAACTGTTGGTCATTGCTATCACAAAATCAAGGAGCTTGAAAGCCTTGGGATTCATGTGCGATATGTGTTTATTGTATGTCAGAGTCAGATCACTTTTAAATTAATTAAATAATTAGATTTCAAACTGTATCAAGTTAAGAAATGCTTCATACCGTGTATGTTGTAGTCACAAGTTATATTTTTTGTGGGTAATAGAATACTCTTTCACATGTTAAGATACACTTTTCATAACGATGGCCAAGTAAGCAAGAGCATTAGAGTTGGATTTCAGCAGCACACATTCGCAATCATTTATTTGGGCCTGAATATTTTCAGGTCATCTACGTACATGAGGCACGAACTTGACTTGAAAAACATAGGTTTATTGCCTACAAATAAGAAAACATGAGAGGTCCTAGGGCCGAGCCCTGGGGTGCACCGGATGTGAGACAAACAGGAGATGAGACTCCCTCGCTCGTTGCTGCAGACTGCGTCCGGCCACTGAGGTAGCTCAAGGAGTTTTCCACAGATATCAACGCTTTTCCATTTCGCAAAGACTGATTCCTGGTTTACACTATCGAAAACTTTGTTTAAGTGCCCAAAACATTTATGAATCGTGGCTTTGTTCCTGTTAATGCCCTATCCATATAATTTATTCATTCGTAAACACTTAATAAATGTATATGAATACAGCACAGTTTGAAATGAATGCAGAGCCTGTAGTTGAAAACATCGACGGAAAATTAACAATATTTGCTGACTGGCAGAAATAATTGATGACTTTTAAAATGGAAACGAAAAATAAAGATTAAGACATTTTAACGAATGGAGAAAACATGACCAAGCGAATTTTAATTGCTTTAATGAAGTTCAAGAAGATCGAGGCTACCGAAAGTGAGACCGTCAGCGTGGTGATTTTAGCATATCCAAGGCATTTGTTAAATCGGTTTATATCAACTAATTTCTTCTTCTCTTCATGAAACGAGTAAACAGGCTGAAGGTCCAGAAATACACCAGCTCGACCAGACTCAGCAAGCTGAACCCCATGAACAGACCCAGGAGACCACCGCAGTTGGCTGGAACACAACACAAGCTTGTAAACACTCATTCACTGATGGTGGACTCAAGTGTCCTAGATGTGCTATGTTAAGAGTGTGTTCAACCAAAAACTAAAATCAAAATTTTGCATAAAACAGTAATTATATGAGTATGATCATTGATCACAGTCTTTTGAAAAAAAAAATTAAAATGATTTTTTGTGTGAAGCATTTTCCCGCTAATGCTACTGTTTTGAACGATTTTTGGTGCTAAATTTTTCCAAAAGTAGGCTATACCATTTGGATGGCTGATATTTTAATTGTAGCTTCCACTCATCTTTGACTTAAGATTGAGGTATTTTTTAAATGTATAGCTTTTGTGTCTCAAATTCTTCCTTTTTTTTCTTTTGACGGTACAAATACCACAAAAGTGCCGGAAAATATATAACACTGTAAAATGTAAGGTATACTCCATGATCCTACAGCATGACTTGGTTTATTAAACTGTCTCAATTATTTTATTTTCACATAACCATCAATTATTCCAACAGTAACTGTCACCAAACAAACATGCTGTTATCAAAGAAGTTGCAATTAAGAACTAATATCCGTCATTGCACTGGATGGCTGGCTGTGTACTCCAATGTTTTACCAGTTAAGTTTTCTATTTGTTATAAAGTGGCATATTGAAATTGTTTTGTAGCTTTAACCCCAGTAAATATTTAACAAGCATAATGTATGTCTGTTCATAACCATACCTTTATTATTTTCGACCATCATTCGCCATGCCATTGTCACACCTTGTCATTTATTTAGAGAATATAGAAACGGTATTTGTAGAATGGTATTAACGTGCTGTATAGGACTTGAAATAATAAATAAAAGGCAGCATTTTCACCGGATGTCCCTATGTAATAAAACTGAGGGATTCTACTTACCAAAAAAATCTGTTCGTCCGAAGAGTTCCGTCCTCTGCTTGGCCACAAACTGAATGTTGTCCATCATAACCACCAGCTTTGATGTCGACGATCTGGAAGGAAAATCCTTTTATGAAAGGGGCTTTTACCCCCATTTTTTTACCACATTATCTATAGCATACTTAAATGGTTGTTTAAAAAATTATATCTTGAATCTGTGATTTAACACGAATTTTTAAATTTTTTTGATCATGAAATTTGCGAAAATTGGTGTTTTGGTCTATTTCTAAAATCGGCTTTAAGCAGTTAATTTTTGGTTCTCATAGATACCAGAGCATAGTACCAATCTATAATGGCTCTTTTTAACATCGTGTCTTGAAACTGTGCACAAATATACACTCAAACACACAAAAATATGCATTTTTAAATCACACCCCTTCTTGTTAATCGGCATATTATGACCGAACCACTTGCCCAAATTTCAAAACAAAATATATAGAGAATTTAAAGAAAATGCTGTCGAAAAAGTCAAAAATGGCCAATATTTGTTTGGATCAAAATCCTCCAAGGTTACGGGGCATAAAGATCGTCCCCATGTTCTTTCTTATGGGAGAATTTTGCCGATGGGACCTACCTCGAAAAATGGCATTATTTGACATTTTTTGGGAGGGTCATTATGGACCCAATAATTTTTCTGCTAATTTCTAAATTCATAACTAGTTAGCCTGAATGAAATATATTTTTTGAGTGAACCTACCTTCCTTGAACTTACCTTCGTTATGCACGCAACTCTGATATGGGAGGTCGCGGGGTTCAAATCCTATCGAGACCGACAATCCTGACTGAAGTTTTTTCAGAGGTTTTCCTCAGTCGTTAATGCAAATGCAAGGGATTGAGTCCTCTTTAAAAGCCCTCGGACATCCCTTCACAATTATCAATAGTCCAAAATACCGAGTTAGATACCTGAAGAGGGGCATGCATGGCACCCAGGGAAGGATTCCGAAGAATTAAAATCTTGGAAGTAAAGTTATATTATTATATTATTTCGTTTACATTTTTATTGTGAGTTTCTCCCATAACATCAACTTTTTGTTGGTTACACCAGGAGTGACCAAACTTTTCAAAAATAAATAAAATTAATTCGTATTTAGAGTCTACACCCTCATTCAAATTAGGTGATTTTCTGTGGGGGACTTTACATCAAGATCAAATTAACCCTGTAGACGCCGACACCATAGACAAGCGAACAATGACCAATAAGAGACCGGCAAATTTAAGTATGAAACAACGATCAATCTAATGTTTTCTATGTAATGTATCTTGTACTATGAAGTTGAATAAAGCGTGCTAAATCTGAAAACTGAATCTGAATCACACAGGACACGATTCCACCCGCAGACTGTGCGAGTATCAAAAAGGGCAGTTCGGAACAACCTTAGAATTTATTATCTGCCTCGTTGCTCGGATGGCAAAGTCACTGATGACACATTCCTTAGCCAAGAACTGATGGACTTAAGTTAAAAAATCCTCGGCCTAAAACGGGAAGCGAATTCTGGACCTTCTGCATTGGAAGCAGATCTTCTAACCACAAGCCACAAATCTTTAATTTTTCCATCGTTCCTAGGATGTAACGGTACTTAACTGGGTTGCACCGCTTACACGATCTTATTCTCACAGCCGGACTAACCGGGTGGTAGACTCATTATTCGCAGCGTGAAACTCATCACTTTCTGATGTGATAACTTTGTATGTGAGGGTTGTGCAGGACGGCAGACATCCACAGTCTGACTCCGGCCTGGGGTTCAGTTTAGCGATGGCTTCGCGATCCACCAAGGAACCAAGAGCTTCATTATAATCTTTCTGGTTGTTTTCCGTACTGAATCTCGAGTCTTTCCATATCTTCCCCATCTGCTTTACAACTACAGAAAGAAAACACATGAAGTTATTAATTTGTACCTAAAATACGAAATAAAATAGCGTTATTATCAACTATCAATTGGGTACCCTAATCGATGATATTGGCAATACCGGCAATCTCTAGAATGTCTGACTAAAATTGTTTGCACCAATTGCAAACTATTTTTTTTTTAATATAATAAATTTTGAGAAAAAGTACATAAATCACAAATTTTTCGTTTTGCATTAAACGCCATGACAATTCAATTTCAACAACTCATTCGAAATGTAGGGTTATTCATTACAGACGACCTGACGTGTACTGGCAATGTTATTTGTACATTTTCAAATGTATGTTTAACCTCCCAATCTGCCTCCGCGATCGCGCAATGTTATTTCAGTGCAACACGGTTAGTTGGCTGGAGGGAAAAGGATCTTTGGAATACATTCTACGAATTTTCCAGGAAATAAGGATGGCAAGGTCAATTATTGGATAGTTAACTTACCCGTAAATTCCTTGAAGCAGATTTTCCTACTTTTGAAGTTACAAATTTTAGTTTTTTCCTCCATCCCTGGAAGGCAAAGAAAATTATTTTTAGTTTGTTTAAGTTGACTTATATCGCAAACAAGAGTTCCAGGTGACGTCACAGACTCTGGTCAATAGCTCGGTGCGTAACAATTAATAAGTTATGCCACCATCAGAATATGTGTTATTTTGATACATTTTATTCTCGATGCTTCAAAGCTCATTGTATTATTAAAAATACAAATCATTGGACTTTTCACTGTTATTTACAAATATATTTATTAAACTCTTAAAAATATATTTCAACAATAATTGTTTTTATCATTTTAGTAAGGACAAATTGAAATGAGTTTAAACAATATGAAAAAAAGGCTAAGATCCTGTATCAAAATGATAATATGGCCACTTTAGACATTTCAGCTGTAGGTCCACCATTCATTTTTTAACAAAAGTTGTTTGATGAATCCGAGCTCATCAATTTAAAGGGGTATTTAACCGCTAAACTCAAAAAATATATTTCATTCAGGCTAACTAGTAATGAATTAACCAATTAACAGAAAAAATATTGGGGCCACCATGACCTCCCAAAAAATTGTCAAACATGACATTTTTCGAGCTAGGTCTCATTGGCAAAAATCTCCCATAAGAAATAACATGGGGACGATCTTTATGCCCCGTGACCTTGGAGGATTTTGATCCAAAAAAATATAGGCCATTATTGACGTACTCGACAGCCTTTTCTGTAAATTCGCTATATTTTGTTTTGTAATTTGGGCAAGTAGTTTGGTCAAAATATGCTGATTACCAAGATGGGGTGTGATTTTGGAATGCATATTTTTGCGTGTTTGAGGGTATATTTGGGCACAGTTTCAAGACACGATGTTATAAAGGGGCATTTTAGATTGGTACTAAGCTCTAGTATCTATGTGGACCAAAAAAGAAGCAGGTTAAAGCGGATTTAGGAAATTTTCCAAAACACCAATTTTTGCCAATTTCTGAATCAAAAAAATTAAAAAAATCGTGTCAAATCACAGTTACAAGATATAATTTTTTAAACGGTCATTTAAGTGTAGTATTGTGCTATAGATCACGTGGAAAAAATAATTTTTTGGGTTTTTAGCCCCTTTAATATACATCAAAAATATGGGGAAAAAAATTAAGCTCTGACTTGCAGTTTGTTGAAGCAGATTAAACTAAGTATTTAAACTACTAAATAAATATAATGAAATTCCTGGTATATATACATAATTGAACAATATTATGGGCTTGCTTTTATTAAAACTTTGGAAAATGTGATATATAACCATAACTTTTGTGCTAGATACTAAAAAATCCTAAAGTCGGTGTAATGTATGCATGGCAACCAGCGCTATGGTACAATCCCGCAGCTGAATGTGACGGATTACAGTATATTATTTATTTATTTATTTATTATTTATATAAAAACAGATTTACAAAGGAAGACAACTAAATAAATCTAATTACATAGATGCAGAAACAACAATAAACTACATTTTCGTAAATATTTGAAATAGTAGCATTACAACAACAATGCATTAAACACAACAATTTTGGTAACAAATAAAAATGATATTATATGCATTTAATGAATGAATCAAATATAAAAAAGGTTGGAGAATGAAAAGAAAAGAAAAGAAAAAAAAAGGAAAAAAGAAAGAAAAAGAAAGAAAGAAAGAAAAAAAATTCGATCAAAACTTGCTGTATGGACTAGGAGCTTCTGAAAACATGTAGTGGTAACAACAATATCAACCTTATCACTTACTTGGCAGGTAGATCAGGACGCATCCACAGACCGCCAGGGTGTAGTTAGTGAAGCACTCCAGCTCACAGTTAGACTGGGTGTAGAAGCTAAAGAACTGCAGCTTCCGTTCAGACTCGTAATAACACTGCCGCTTCACTGGTGTGTAATCCTCAAGGCCTTTGGAAGTGATGGTCATTTCTGGCATTACAGTTACTTGGATGTCCCTGCCCGAGTGTACTTGAATGAGTGGATGGTACCTGGCATATGGAAACTCTGCAGGGCTGTGTAGGAAGATCTGCAAACATAGATGGATTCAATAATGAACACTGCTTATTTATTTATATATTTATTTTGTGATGTGGTTTGGAATCAATCAATAATCGATTGATTGATTCCCATCAATAATCGATAATAATCAATAATTGATTGAATGATAAAAATCGATAATCGATTGATGGATTTTAGTACACGTCTTGATTAGCACTCAATACAGTGGCCTAATCATTCATCAGTCATGGGATTAACTGTATATATTCAGCATCAATTTGTATTGGTTGGCAAGGCCTACAAAGTACAAATAGTATCTGTTCTAGGACAAAAGCATTTCTAATTTCAAAATGTACCTAGTCTAAAAAGTGTGCAAGCTCCGTGTAGCTTCAGCTCTGTTATCATGAGAACCCCTTACGTCAGCAGTCTGACGACAAAACAGATGAGGCTACAGGTGACAACTTAACACACTAGTCTCTACTGGCCAATAACCAATCCCAGCCATCGATGCAAGGACATGACCATATATGGAAGTGAGTAGGGGAATATCTCCTCACCACTTCCCCTCTATTGGCAACCATCTTGCTCCCTCTCTTAATCTGACTTTTTTTTTTTTTTACTAACAAACAATAAAAACATCTCCAGCTCCTGCTTATCACAAGTGTTCTTGATGGAAGTCAGACTAAGAGAGAGAGAGCAAGATGGTTGCCAATAGAGGGGAAGGGGTGAGGAGATATTCCCCTACTCACTTCCATATATGGTCATGTCCTTGCATTGATGGCTGGGATTGGTTTGCACCAAAGTGTTAAAATTATGAGAATGATTATTTTGCACGATCAAGACTAGCTTGTATAGGAGAAAATAAATTAAAATCTTAAAATGTGCTCTGTTTGCGCATTCAATTGTTAAATGTTTTACTTTACCTTTAAATTCAAAACGAATGAACTACCACCTTTTGAGGGGCCTACTACAGGCAACGCATCCAACCAAAGATGTAATCCATTCTGTTCACTTTCTCCCGGTATCCCCACTAGGCCCCTGTGAGGGTAAGTGCGCACATTAGCACCGTCGTTGTATCCACCTTCTGGGGTCCATTGGCTTGGTTCTACCTTCGTGAGATTCATTCTGTAGCTCGGGTCGTGTTGAATTCTGGAACATATAATTGAGTTAGCTATAGGGTGACGGACGCCCGCCGTATGCGTACGTACACGCGCTTTGATGTACTTTTTTTTTAGGTTAAATAAATAAATAAATTCGTATTTAGAGTCTACCCACTCAGTCTCAGTCATATGACTAATTTCAATGGGGGACAGTAAAACAAAGCGACCAAGCCAGTCCTGTAGGCCCCGACGCAATCGACGAGTGAGTGATAACCAACCAAAGATCGATAGTTTTAAATAAAAAATATAGCAATCAGTGGTATGGACTGTGCAAACACCCGCGGATCAAAGCCAGAATCAACAAAACCGATTGAAAAACAACTTTTTTAAAATTTATTATGTGCCTCGTTGGTAGGACGGCTCTTAAGACACCGTTTACTAATTCATAAGAGAAGAACTCATGGAACATAGCTGTATTTTTTTTTAAATCTGGGGCGACGGTCGTTCGCCCGCAGCCAAGCGCACGCGACTGCTAGAAGGCGATGACTAACTCGACCCTGTTTACAGCTATCCGAGTTGGGGGGTTTTCAGCTATCTGCACACGCCGTCCCGAAAGATTTACAATCTTGATATGTGGTCCATGACATACCAAAAAAAAAAATCAGCCCGATCCGATAGCCCGTTCTGTGTTAAAAAAGTGCGTAAATATCGACGATAATCGTCCGGCTGATTGGTTGGTTGGTTGGTTGGTTGGTTGGGGGGGGGGGGGGGGGGGATTCTGCCAGAGGAATAAGAGCCTACAGAGAAAACGGTACATCTTAGAACTATGAAACTTGAACCACACTAAGATGTACCTCAGACTCACAAACTTCCGCCGAGAGACAAGCAATATTCCACCCCCAACACCCCCTAAATCATCCCCTAAAATTAAAATAATTCATAGCTCTAACCCAAAATTGAATTTTTAGTCAAATTAGTTATTAAAATTATGTTCTTATGTATTTTAACCCAATCGGTCTATTCTCATTATATAAACCACATTTTGTCAACCCCCATCCCTGATAGTTTATATTATTTTTACCTTGATTTCCAGCATTCACCACGAAGGCACCTAATGAGTTATCATTATGAAATTTGACATGATGGTACATAATAATATGAAAAATAATCCGCCAAGAGGCAATTAAGCGATATTCCACCCCCAACACCCCCTAAAACTGGAATAAATCATAGCTCTAATCTAAAATTGATGTTTTATTCAAATTAGTTATTAAAATTATGTTTTAATGTGTTTTAATCCAATCGGCCTATTCTCATTTCCTAAACCACATTTTTTAACCCCCATCCCTTATAGTTTATATTATTTTAACCTTGATTTCCAGAATTCATCATGAAGGCACCTAATGAGTTATCAGCATGAAATTTGGCATGATGGTACATACTAAAATAAAAAATCATTCGCCGAGAGGCAAGCGATATTCCACCCCCAACACCCCCTAAATCATCCCCTAAAATTGGAATAATTGATAACTCTAAACCAAAATTGAATTTTTATTCATGTTATTAAATTATGTTTTAATGTGCTTTAACCCAATCGGCCTATTCTCATTTCCTTTGTCACATTTTTTCAACCCCCCTCCCTAATAGTTTATATTATTTTTACCTTGATTTCCAACATTCACCATGAAGGCACCCAAAGGAGTTATCAGCATGAAATTTGACATGATGCTACATACTAATATGAAAAATCATTCGCCGAGAGGCAAGCGATATTCCACCCCCAACACCCCTAAATAATCCCCTAAAATTGGAATAATTCATAGCTCTAACCTAAAATTGAATTTTTTATTTAAACTAGTTATTAAAATTATGTTTTTAATGTGTTTTAACCCAATCGGCATATTTTCATTATATAAACCACATTTTGTCAACCCCCATCCCTAATAGTTTTATATTATTTTTATCTTGATTTCCAGCATTCACCACGAAGGCACCTAATGAGTTATAATCATGAAATTTGTCATTATGGTACATAATAATATGAAAAATAATCCGCCGAGAGGCAAGCGATATTCCACCCTCAACACCCCCTTAAATTGGAATAATTCATAGCACTAATCTAAAATTGATGTTATATATTTAAATTAGGTGGTTATTAAAATTATGTTTTAATGTGTTTTAACCCAATCGGCCTATTCTCATTTCCTAAACCACATTTTTCAACCCCCATCCCTTATAGTTTATATTATTTTTACCTTGATTTCCAGCATTCACCATGAAGGCACCTAATGAGTTATCAGCATGGAATTTGGCATGATGTTACATACTTATATGAAAAATAATTCGTCGCGATGCAAGCGATATTCCACCCCCAACATCCCCTAAATCATCCTCTAAAATTGGAATAATTCATAGCTCTAACCCAAAAAAGTATTTTTATTCAAATTAGTAAATTATGTTTTAATGTGTTTTAACCCAATAAGCCTATTCCCATTTCCTAAACAACACTTTTTCAACCCTCATCCCTAATAGTTTATATTATTTTTACCTTGGTTTCCAGCATTCACCATAAAGGTACCGAATGAGTTATCAGCATGAAATTTGGCATGGTGGTACATAATAATATGAAACATAATAATCCACGAGGAGACAAGCGATATTTAACCCCCACTGTTCCCTACCACTCTTAGCTTTGGGAAAAACGTTATGTTGTATTTATTACAATTTTTAATATTTTAATTGCTGATTAAAATTATGCGTCAATGTGTTATAGTCCGGCCAACAAATCATTCACACAAAAACCCAAGACGACATTAATCACCATATTAAATTTAATAAAAACATTGAATATTGCCAACTAGGCCTACAGATTGTAAACAAAAAAAAGATGGTAGCTTTTGTTTCTAGACAATCTGTTTTAAACGCACTGTATCCACCTTTACACGTATTTCACATGTTTAAGCCTTGATATGAAACAAACAACAAAAAGATGTGATATCCCCCCAAAATACAAAAATTTGTAAAAAACGGCAGCCAAGCTCTCCTTCCAAAGTCTTCGGCTGTGAATGCTGTGAGATATAGAAGTTGAGCCAAGCATTTCATTCTTTCTCTCTAGTTTCGCATTGAAAAGAAGTAAGATCATTTCGCCTGTTGACGAGCGCCAAGCCAACCATTTTCGTGGTAAAAAAAGTTTAAATTTTAAACTCAAAATCATAAAAAAATTACTTGGCTATTGATTTTGGTACGAAGACTCTAAAAAGTCAATGGCCAAGTAATTTTTTTATAATTTTGAGTTTAAAATTTTAACTTTTTTTACCACGAAAATGGTTGGCTTGGCGCTCGTCAACAGGCGAAATGATCTTACTTCTTTTCAATGCGAAACTAGAGAGAAAGAATGAAATGCTTGGCTCAACTTCTATATCTCACAGCATTCACAGCCGAAGACTTTGGAAGGAGAGCTTGGCTGCCGTTTTTTACCAATTTTTGTATTTTGGGGGGTTATGTTTACAATGCACAATGTAAAATGGCCTATGGCTGTATTTGTGTCCAGTTGAATAAATAAATAAATAAATAAATAAATAAATAAATAAATAAATAAATAAATAAATAAATATATCAAAGTTGAACATGATAAAATGCCAAATGGCTTGGATCAGAGTAACCAGGAGTCCGATCTTTACTGGATAACTAGGAAACACACGATGACATGAATAATGTAAATTGTGGGTGTATGAAAAGAAGAAGAGTAGTTTATCCTTTCTTCAATTGTGAATTGCCATCAGATTGCAAATCTTGGCCAAAAGTAGTTGAATCATACAAATGGTCAATTCTCTTCTGAAGTACAACATACTCAGTAGATGGTCTTACTGTTCAAACCACTAAGCAATAATCAATGACAGAGTGAATATAAGAATCTACAAGTAACTTAAACATTCTCTCAGTACAAACCTCTTCATTCTACTAATAATTTACTAACAAATTGAAATTACTAATGATACTTTATGTTCATAAATCATGTATAAAGATACGTGAAAATAGCATTTTGTGAATAGATGCTACAAAGTGCTATACAGATTTTCAATTAAAACTATGGTTTTCCAGTAATATTTATTTTACATAGTAGCCCCTATCTATATTTGCTTACAGGCCCTACACAATTTTATTCAGATGATATTAATTCAGCATTGGTGACATAATTTTAAAATAAAAATATGAAAAAAACTTCATACACAAGATTTTGAAAGTGGCCAAAAAATAGATGCTACAAACGCTATACAATGACATTTGAAAATGCTATGTACATGTATCTCTTATAAATTATAATGTGCCTTAACACTCTAAAAATTAAACCATCACAATTCAATGTATGAATATCATTCATGCTTCTGCCATTTACCTTCCAAAAAATCATAAAATTTGATTTACTTAAACTAATATAAAGTTCCTGAATTTTAAACCAAGCATCCATCCTCTTGAGAACTTCTAGATGACGTCTCAAGATCTCATTGGCATCCACACCTTCTAAAGAAAAAAGAAAACCAAGTCATTAGCATATAATACATAACTGGTTACTGCCATAATACAAGTACATTAGCAACACATAAGTAGTTTAGTACCATTCTGTTACGACCCTAACTACATCTAATTAGATGAAGTGACAATGATGTGGTAAATGATACACAGACATAAAAAAGAGATGGTTATTAACAGTAAACAAATATACCCAAGATAAAAATACCTGTGAAAAGCAACAATCTTAAAAGTTAAAAGCTAATTATTTATTTACTCAAATACAACATTTCTTTAATTTTACATTGAGGTACTAGGCTAAAATAAATATATAAACATATTATTCGACGAGAGTATTAAACTACTAACCGAGGTCTATATTTTAAACACTAACTTGGGTGAATTTTCGGAGACGTCCGTCTCCACCGTCAGACACTGACACACTGGCAATCTCACTGTGTTTCCCGAGGCTTCCACCCGTGTTGTTGTGCCCTAGTGACTTCTTCCCCGACTAGATTGCGCCATATGGGGCATCAACTGGGAGGGGGTTTAAATAATCTTAAAAGAAGAGAATGCCGACATAAGGAAGAGAAAAGAAGCTGCAGTCGTGTCATGCATTGAAAATGTAATCAGAATGGCCACAAAAGAATTCAGCCCCATATGGCGCAATCTAGTCAGGGAAGAAGTCACTAGGGCACAACAACACGGGTGGAAGCCTCCGGAAACACAGTGAGATTGCCAGTGTGTCAGTGTCTGACGATGGAGACGGACGTCTCCAAAATTTCAGACAAGTAAGTGTTAAAAATATAGACCTCGGTTAGTAGTTTAATACACTAAACAAATAATATATATCCGGGTCAAATAGCTTCTGAAAATAATATCTAAACATATAAAAATACTAAACGTAATAAAAACTGTATAGCATAACCATAAACGTTTCAGGAAACAAACAATAATATTTCTCGATTTGGAATTTTTAATATTTAATACAATTCAGAAGCTAAAAAATCCATCCCGATCGGGGCTCGAACCATTCAGATCTACAATGCAACTACAATTCAGAAGTTAAAATGTTACCATCTCGGTGGTCTAGTTGGCTAAGGCGCCTACCTGGAATGTGGGAGACTCGGGTTCGAACCCCGATCTGTATGGATTTTTTAACTTATGAATTGTATTCAATAGGTACATACAATAATAGTTTAAAACAAACAACAATATTTAGGCCTATAAACCATGAATAGTTAATAATATAACAATGAAAAATAACGTACAATGATTTATGTAATGATGAATTGATGATTTATAAAGTACTGATATGTATGAAAAAATCAAAATACATAATATAACAATACAGCATTAATTAAATTAAAAGCTGTGAGATGCTGAACAGATAAAAAGGATGAAATTTATTAGCAAAATGTCAAAAGATGGAGATTGAAGAAAGGAGTTAAAAGTTGGCGGAAGATGAATGAATATAGTGAAGTGATACAAAATTTATCAACATGATAAATATAGTATAGTACTGTACAAAATATATTATTGTCTGCCAAGGACATAGGACGTTCACAGCCATCCAGTGCAATGATGGGTGTAAGTTCTTCCTCCAGACTTCGACATCAACTTCTTTGTTGTTTGTTGTTTTTGTTGTACAAGTCTATGGCTTATTAAAATGTTGAAAATATCAACATTCAAAACGAAGAATTTAAAACATAACTAGAAAGCTTGACTGAAAACTGTAAATTAACGATAACATTATTAGTTCAAATTAGTGTTAGTATGTAGGCCTACATGCTGAAAACAATACGGTAATCGTAATTTGTTTTAAAAAAATGATAAAATCCCATTTTATGAAGGAGCTCTTAAATGAAGTGTATGGAAATATACTTGTGATAATATACTGTATACATACTAGTTAAATTAAATTAAAAATCAACATAGTATGAAAGATAATTATTTATTTAACGGTGACTTAAACTACGGACAGAGTACAGGTTCACATTGTCATGTGCTGACCTTGACAATCCCTGGCAGGCTCACTGCTCACTGCTCAGTACTCACTGCTCATGCTTGTGATAACAAATACGGACTTCAATTATACATGTTTTTAGTTTTCTTAAAAGAGGTAAATTAGGTACGGATTCAAAATATAGCTCCAATCCTTACGATTCCAATTGTCAATTCCTTTATAGATGATACATATTTGCAAATGCTAGAAGGGCACTTTAGAGTGACCTACATACCTTTCCTGAAACCATGTTGACTAGCACTTAAACCTAAAGACAAATGCATCTACTTCATGTACCATTGGTACTAAGTACTCTTGTACTAAGCCGTTTCAATGTTTACCTACAATTGGAAGAGTTGCTTAAGGTCAATACGTGTTACCCTTGCCAATTTCAGCTGCGTTGTAAATTTACCTGCAAAAAAGAAGTAAGAAATTAGAACAGCTAATAGCCTCCGCTTGACCCTTGCCATTTTTTAAACACACTGTTGGATCCAAGATGAATCCTTCTTTCTTTTCAATATTTGTGTTTGTATTATTTATTTAACGTCTATCCTATTCAGTTATAAAAACTGATTTACAAAGGAGGACAACTAACTTCATAGATGCAGAAACAACAATAAACTACATTTTCGTAAATATTTGAAATAGTAGCATTACAACAACAATGCATTTAAACACAACAATTTTGGTAACAAATAAAAAAATATACTATAATATGCATTTAAATGAATGAATCAAATATAAAAAAGGGTGGAGAATGAAAAGAAAAGAAAAGAAAAGAAAGGGAAAAAAAAGGGAAAAAAAAAGACAAAGACAAAGAAAAAGAAAAAAAGAAGGAAAAAAAACATTAGAAAAGAAAAACAAAAAGAAAAAAACTGATTTATTAGACGATCCCACTCAAACGAATATGAGGTTTGCCAAAAATCAGGAACAGCAAATCAGAGAGTATAATCAAAAACTTCTCACACATGTCTATTCGAAGCGTGCCACTCGTTGTAGATAAGCCGTTCTTCTCTTCAATTTGAATCCTTAAACTTACCAATTTCACTGGAATAATCTACATCGTTTACAACAAAACTTTTCTGTAACAAACAGCAAATGTCAGGATTAGACGTGTAGGATACCCCATTTGCTGTCAATGAGGCTATGCTACACTATATCACCTGTTACTGTTAACTTGTACAATAAACTGGCCATAAACATTTTGATGAATATAGGAATATAAGGTTTTTAAGCATAAGCCCGCTTTAAGGACATAGTTATTGATTTATAGCAATTGACCCCAGGACCCCCAATGGACCCCCGTAGGGGAAAACTTTTACGACAATTGCTATGAATCAATATATATATGTATACGGTAGTGCCTATTGGTTGGATTGCTGTTGCTGGATGAGTGAATGAGTGAGTAAAAGAGAAAGGATTCCAACAGCTTACCTGAAAATTGTAGGTGGCTGCGTGACGAGGAGACATACTTATATACAAACACAAATTGTCAAAACGTTTCCGCCTGTGTGGCCTTGGTCATTCGACCGTTAGAGAAGAATACAAAGATTTTGAAGAAGATTTAAAATGTTCACATTTAGAAAAACAAATCTTATTATTTATTTACCTTACTTAAAATTTCTTATAAGCTATCCCTCCCAAGTAGACTGCCTTCTTGAGGTTCTGAATGCGCTGTGCAAGTGGACTCTCCTATGCATGCATGTATATATAATTAACTAGTAAAATAAATACAAAGATTTTAAGCATAAGCCCACTTTGAGGACATTATTATTGAATGATAGCAATTGTCGTAAAGCTTTTCCTCGACTGGGGATCGAACCCAGAACCTCCGGCTTTACGTACCGATGCTCTACCAACTGAGCCTAAGACAAACCTTTACTAAATTGCTATCTATTGTGAACAGTGATTGTTGAGATCTCAGTTAGTATAGCATCGGTACGTGAAGCCAGAGGTTCTGGGTTCAATCCCCAGTCCGGGCAAACTTTTACGTCAATTACTATCATTAAATAATAATCAAAAGGATGATAAAAGCGAGATTACCGAGAAGGATGATGGAACTGGTAATTCCAGGTAGGAGACCAAGGGGCAGACCACGACAACAATGGCAGAATAGTGTGCAAAAAGATGTGGAATAGAGAGGAGGAGACTGGAATGTGGAGGAAGGAGAGGAGTGGTGGCAGGACAGAAGAAGATGGAGAGGCCAGTCTTCAATGCCGACCCAACGCAGAGTTGGACGTGGCATCTGATAATGATGATGAATAATAAAATAATTGACTCATTTGTTTTTTGTTTTTTCTTCTTGTGCAAAGTTGGCCTCTTTAACCATTCTGTCTTGCTATCCAATATAAGACTGCCTCCTTTTCTATCCTGCTCAGTTCATCAGGCAGGAAGTCAATGTCACTCTTGAGGGCGGCGCATCTAAAGAGATGCGCTCTGTCTTGGTCTTCTAAATTACAAAGTTTACAGGTGGCCAGTTTGTTGGTAATGTTGAAGCGGTGCAGGTGGTGTTGCAAGACGTCGTGACCGGTTGCAAGCCGGCAAACTGCAATTGTACAATTCTTAACCTTATTTAAATTTTTGTTTTTTTATATTTTTGTTAATGATTGTTATAATGTATTTGATATTTCTTGTTATTTAAAAAAGATATTTACTAATTATTGTTATACGGTTGGCAGTCACCAAGTGTGTTTGGAGCTATGCTCGTTTCTGCCATCTTAAAGACATATTTAATTAATTAATGTGTTGTGAAACAAATAAATAATAAATAAATATAAATACTAAATAAATGTAGTAAAAATGTAGGTAACTGAACAAGGTCTGAAATCTGAATCTGAGAAATGATTTGGGTAAAGTTCAGACTCTGATAACCTGATGTCATCTCTGTTCTCTGGACAATGTGTACTGATATTTCAGACACCATTCTAAATGTATGCCTTAATAAATATAAATAAATAAATGAATACCTTGGTCAACATAGGAAAGCCTCCGCTTATCCACGCCTTGCTGACAACAATTTGATTTTAATTAAATCAATTTATATTTAAAAACTAATAATATTTTCTATTTTTGGTGCTTAGATGATTTTTACATCTATATAATTAATAAAGTGTACACAGTTGAGGTTATGTGTGCCAATCGGCTGGAGTATATTGGTGTGAGATAGGCTCCAACAGCTTGACCTTTGAAGAGTGATGCTGCTGAATTTCTTGATAAATAGGACAAAAATATGTACAAAACACAGAAAAAACCCGTGTCGAAACGTCTCACATCACACCATCACCATCACTTTTTGAAGGTAAGCTGTTGGATCCTATCTCACACCAATGTATACAGTTCAGTGTAATTGTAATAATAGTAGGCCCTAACATGTCCACCATAATTTTTTTTTGTAACTGCTATGGTAAGTAAGGTAATTCTTTCTGACCTCTACAAAAATTATTTTATTTTTATTTTATTTTGAAGACATTTCAAATGTTACAAACAAAATGCTTGTTTTATATTTCATATTTATTAAATAAATAATGGCACACTCATTTTCTAAATTATACATTTTGAATCTTAACAATTTAACATTACTATATTGAATGTGATTCATATATTTTCATAATAAAGTAACAGTAAAATAACATAACAGCTTCAACAAGAGTCTGGTGACTAGTTTGTAAAATAAATACTAGGGCTTTAACCTGTCTTAAATTTAAACCTTTAGTTTTTTAGTATAATATTATACATACTGAAGGTTTATTATATTTTTAATTTGTTTATTAAGCCCATGATTAGATTATACATTTAACAATATTGGGAGGAATGTAACAAACATTTTTCAACAAAGAACCAGTTAAAGGCAGTGACTAAAAAAACAACCATACTGATCAGATCAATAACGCACAAAATAATAATTTTACTCTCACTAGTGTTTCTAATACTGAATACAGAACAGAGTATTATACCACTGTTCACAGTTTAACAGTTTGTATAACTGATTTAACTGTATTCTCATAGAAACTAAACATAACAAAAAAACACTTCTTAGCAGATTATTAGAATAGTTAACGGAGAACTTAAAATGACTAGCGACGAATGATGTAGTGTTTGTAGCGATCCCTCAATGATTGCCAACTGCGACCTGGCAAAGAAAACAATTGGTTTTACTAGTTAGGTCTGGACTGTTAGTCTGTTCCACACATTGGTCAAATATTGGTTGGTAGAAAAGAAAATGATCCGGGACATCAAAACTAAATTATCTAGATTCTTGTAGTGCATGATCACAACTTTTAAAGCAGCATGAATGCATGGTAATTTTTCTGAATCTGAAGGTAAAAACAAAACAGTATAATGGGTCTTACTCTCAAGCAAATTTAAACTCAAAGATTGGGGTTTTCAATAAGTACCCTATCGGACCAAATATAGTGCGATGTATTTTTATCGAAAATACAATCTCAAAAACAGCACTCGCGTTATTTCCGCGCTCTTGCATTTGAAATAGCACCTGAACTTACGCTACCCGCAATACAACTCCCACGCATCGGCTGCTGAGCCCACCCACTTGACGCCAGGCAAACCCGTGACGTGAGGCGGGCGCGTATCACGGGTTCCGCAGAGAATGACCACCAAAATAACTGCATGTACAATTAAAGTTTTTTCTAGGGAATTGATTCTTCAGACTGGTGAACTGTGGTTGGCCTATGTGTGGTTGTTAGCCACTTGCCATACTACCACGTCTGACAGACGGGCATCAGGGGATGTTTCTTTGTTAATAGTGGATGGAATGTGAAACAATCGACTTTTGAGGAAAATCAAATTTTTAATATATTGTGTGTTTTACTTTTTTAGAATATTAAAAATTGTGGGGATTTTTTTTTAGAAAAATTTTGTGGGGAAATTATCCTGGGGAATAGGTGGCTAAATAGTTAATATTGCTCTCAGATAAAATCCAAACAAATGACCTAAAGGTAATAAAAAAAGGGGATATTTGGGAAAAGGGGGGGGGGACGGGTAGAGGGGGAGTAGTCTGAAAGTGGTTGGTGATGATGGCTGGAAAGGATTACCAGATGAGGAAATAATTTTTCATTTTCATTTGGTTACTTATTTGAAATGATAAAAATATGGGGGGAGTCCCAACGTGCGTTAATTTTGAACGGGGGGTGGGGGGGTTATGGAGACTTATGTCAATATCGGGCAAAATCTGCCAAAAATGTCCATTTAGGGAAATAAAATACACTAGGAAAACGCTTAAGTCCCGCCGCGTTGTTGGATGAGCGTAATTGGTGAATTGAGCTGCCATGTGTTTTTGCGGATTTTCTGTTGTTCTGTGAAAAAATCAGAACTTTGTTGAAATTTTTTTAAAATTAAATCAAATTAAATAAAAAATTAACTTTTTTTTTTAATTAATCGTAATTTTTAAAAAGGAAAAAATCGTAATATTGAAATTTTCATAAGAAATAATTATTCGATTACGCACAAATTTTACACGAATATATTAATTCTTAAAATTAAGGTTCTGTGAAAAAATCATTATAATCGGATAAAGCATGTAGGTGTTATAAGCAGAAGAATTTTTTTTAAAATCGAAAAAAATCGTAAAATTGCGATTTTAATGAGAAATAATTTTCCGATTGCGCTCAAAAACGTGGCAGTTCTAAGTTTAGAGATTTCGAAGGCCTCCATAAAATTTCATCGCAATCGGAGTATCGGTTTAGCCGGAATCGTGTTAACAGACAGACAAAAATACAGAAAGAAAGAAAAAAAAAAAAAAACATTCCGGATTTTTTTCTCCAGTGTAGTGAAATGGAATCTTCGCTTCGCTCGCTACGCTCATCCAAAAACTTGGGCCAATTTTTCAGATTTCAAAAAATTTACGAATCACTATGGGGGGAAGGGGGGAGGAAGGAGGAGGGAAAAAAATTCGGTGGGTGCTAAAATGTCAATGTGGGATAAAAAAAAACAAAACAAAAGGGGAAGACAATTTAGAATTTATTTTTTTCCCCATAATTTTGATTTTAAATAGTATTTCATGGCAAAACAAGTGTGTATTAATGGTATGCTAAGGGGTTAAAGATCATAGGACTATAATGGCATTCACGCCGACAATTCAGTGGAGGAACCTAGGGCCACACTCGACATTGGTCTTTTTCAAGACCCCTAATGTTGCCAATCATAGCTGAAAGGTTGACGAAGGTTTCAATAGAATATTGGTTTACTGCTGTCAGCCACTCAGCCCGTCTTCATTTAATTCACAACTCGAGAAAAGGTACTCAATTCAACCAGCATATGCAATTGCATTATAACAAGAATTATTTTAACGTTTTCATAATTATAACGTATTTTAAATTTAAATTCCTTGTCAAAAGATGGTTCTGTGGGTGTTTTTAATTTAATTTTTAACTAAATATTAAGATTTGTTCGCAAAATAACTTGGCAATGTATATTTATTTACTTATTTTACGTCTATCCTATGCAGTCTAAAAACTGATTTAAAAAGGGAAACAACTAAATTAAATTATTATATGCCTATATATACACATGGATAATGGTGTAAACAAGAAATGAAGGAACATCCTGGATTCGAAGGGAACGCAGGAAAACAGTAATATGAAATCAACCCATGGGTTCTGCAGTGGTTTATAAACTATTGAAGGGTACTTAGTCATGTGTCAGCATACCGCTACTCCTCTAGACAAATTAATAATTAGTTATTATTCGTAATTCGTCGAATATTCAATACACACTTTTGAATGAAACTGATGCTAAAATCGCCTTCAAAAAACTCAAATAACCGGAAAAAGGCAGGCTAGACAGTGTGTGTATATAATTTTTACTTGACTCATCAATAATTAAATGATAATATTAAATATTTATTAAATATATTAGTTTACAATCCATTAAGTTTATACAAATCTAATTTATAACTTAACTCCAAAAAAAAAACCTTTAAATATTTGTTGAAGTTGAAAGGATGGAGAGCGCATGACGAACATATAGAGGTATTTTACAACCATTTTCCCAGGTTTACAATTTAAAATCCAAGATGAAATGGGATGACAGGGGGGTCTCTTGTATAAGTGAGTTAAATCGTGTCATTTTTTCATTTGCTGATTAAGTATAGTTATTAATTCATCAATCAAAACAAAGCCTAAAATGTTTTTTTTAAAAAAAAAAACACTTCTTAGCAGATTATTTGAATAGTTAACGGATTACTCAAAAATCAAAATGACTAGCGACGCATGATGTAGTGTTTGTAGCGATCCCTCAATGATTGCCAACTGCGACCTGGAAAAGAAAACAATTGGTTTTACTATTTAGGTCTGGACTGTTAGTCTGTTCCACACATTGGTCAAATATTGGTTGGTAGAAAAGAAAATGATCCGGGACATCAAAACTAAATTATCTAGATTCTTGTAGTGCAAGATCACAACTTTAAAGCAGCATGAATGCATGGGAATTTTTCTGAATCTGAAGGTAAAAACAAACAGTATAATGGGTCGAACTCTCAAGCAAAAAAAAAAAAAAAAAGGTTTGGGGTTTTCAATAAGTACCCTATCGGACCAAATATAGTGCGATGTATTTTTATCGAAAATACAATCTCAAAAACAGCACTCGCGTTATTTCCGCGCTCTTGCATTTGAAATAGCACCTGAACTTAGGCTACCCGCAATACAACTCCCACGCATCGGCTGCTGAGCCCACCCACTTGACGCCAGGCAAACCCGTGACGTGAGGCGGGCGCGTATCACGGGTTCCGCAGAGAATGACCACCAAAATAACTGCATGTACAGTAAGACCTCGTTCATCCGAGCTCTGATTAACCGAGATGCCGTGTTATCCGAGCTGGTATCAGGCGCCCTTCATTTTTTTAATTAGGCCGAAATGTTATGTTCTTTACATCTGAATGTGATGCAGTATGCTGTTTACTACAATGACGTATCACGTAAGACTTGCACAGCGCATGAATTGTAAGGGGGTTGGGGTGGGGGTCGAGGGTAGGGTGCCAGAGAAAGTTGAGCTGCATGTGTGCTTGCCGCCGCCGAGACCTTGCTCAAAGACGGCGGACGAGAGAGAGAAGAGAGGGAGGGTGAGAGAAAGAGACAAAATATGGCCTTGAAGACGACATGATAGAGGCTGGCTATGATTATGAAAAAATTAACCTTGCATCGGGACATCCAGTCAATGACAGACGCTGAGATAACCGTCACCCCCCCCTCCCTCCTCCTTCCAAGCCACGAACTACGTATCGCCTAGTCAGTCAATTGGCTTCGGGCCAAGACTCTCACCGAGTTGTTTTGTTTACATAATGAGATAATATAATGAGACCACACATTTTTTCTATCAGCAAAGCAGTGGGCAGCCGATGTCATCCCTGAGAGGCTCTTATTTATGTTCTATTAATGGTACGTATATCATTTTACTATATCAGGCTATGCTACGAGAGCAAATAAACAAAAAAAAACGATCATTCGAGTTTTTGATAATTCGAGCTGCACCCGGTCTCATCCACCTCGGATAATAGAGGTTTTACTTTACAATTGAAGTTTTTTCTTGGGAATTAATTAATTCTTTGGACTGGTGAAATGTGGTTGGCCTATGTGTGGTTGTTAAAGAACATAGGACCAGGTCCCAACATTGTTCAAAATGTTTTGTTGTAAGAGTGAAATTTTAGGCTATTCATTCATTGTTTGCCCTACTATTATAAATAAAAAATGTTTCTTGTACATTTTAATTTTCTTTGATTTTTTCTTTTTTCTTGAAATGATTCCAAAAAATTGGGGGTCGTGCTATATTCGGTCCAATACAGTATTTGTCATCCTGGGTGCATTATTGGCAATGTTGTGTTTAGTTATCTGCAGAACGATTCGTCATTATCGTTCAATTCGTGCAGAAAGAAATACAATCTTGATTATTTAGCTAAAGAAAACTTACATTGCCATATTTACTCGATTATAGGTTGCACTATTTATTGTAATACGTGGGATTGTAGAAAAGGTGGACAAATATCCTGAAATTCCAGGACAAAACGCGTCGTGGATTAAGGTAACAAATAACTTTAAATAAGCTGCAGATGTCATCAGCAGGTGAAAAGTTTTGTCGCCCCCAGCCCTTCAGGCTGGGCTTTATGTTCTCTATGCTTTCCCAACCTGTCAACCCATCTCCTATCTTTATCAAGTTTTAAAATAACCAGGTAAGCAACCACTCAACATCACATCAACCTAGTGTCCAAAGACGTCCTAGGATGCTGCCAAAATATTACACAATTGTTTGGGCTTGTGCAGTGGTACTATGTTATTTTATCATCACTTGTAATTCAATATCCCTAGATTAAATTCATATTATTGCATACTAAATGTGTCGCCCACTATTGTGTAGTGCGTCGTGCAATCCTTACTATGCAACACGAGCGTTAAGCCCAGGTGGAGGTGCCGGGTAGGACTTTAACAATTTCGCATGCGAATGTAGGTCCCACCCCAGTGTTATGCGTTTCAATTTTCAATTCTATGTGCGACCAACAATCGGCAAAGTACGGTACCGGTAGGTACTTTTTAATGAAATACCAGGTCAAATAAAAAATATTAATTATTGTAACATTTTCAAAGGTGTTAACCCTGTTTTAACAAATGGCTAAAGGAGATGAAACCAGTAATGAGAATCACTTATTGTAAAAATAGCATTGTAGGCCTAGATGCATTTTGTGTGTACATTTCAGTTAATTCCAATTATAGGAAGGAGGAAAATAAATAAAACCATAACTAACACCAACTGCTTAAAAAATAAAATTGTCATAAAAATAATACAATTTAACCCATCTGCACCCGTAAGCGGACTAGTCCGCGAATCATAGCCTGGCCACGGAAGCCATAAGCGGACTGGTCCGCATTTACGCGCGCTGCCATTCAAACTGCAGTAGTATCAGCTCCTATCGGCCAATTGTTGTACTTTTTGTTGCATTTCCCGCGTCAAGCATGTAGTGACATCTAGTGGTGTTCTTTGGTACTCTTACGGCAAAAACGTGAAGCTACAATCGACTTTGTTATCGACGTGAAACTTACCCGCCTGTCTACTGTCAATAATGGCAGATTCGAATCAATCAAAGCGTCGTTTTCGCCACAAACAATACTAAATCAGTAAATTTTTGGATGTTCTTCGATCAGATTTCAGTGATAGTGATGGTGAAGGTTGTGATTTTAATTGTATGCGCAGAACCGGTGCAGATATAGTAGGCCTTAGTGAAAGTGACAGCGAAGAAGAAATGTGCGTTGGTGTGCGTGGGAGTCGGAATTAGGAATGGGCGTGATTACGAGGGTCGTACTCGTAGCCCTACAAATTCGTGTATTGTTAGTTGTGAACAGGCCTAGGCCTAGAAATAATGCTACAGTAGGAGTGACAGTAATGATGTTGATTACGTTCTTACTGTACTACGCTGCAACTTTGATGTGCAGAGGGCAAAAGTGCGCGGTTTCCGTGGGCGCGCTAGTGTTTTGGGGCGCTGGTGCGGATGGGTTAATACAAATACCTCTACTTATGGGTGGGGAATCGACCCATGTACTTTACTCACCTGGCAAAACATTCCTGGCCTCCATACAACGCCACACGTTGCGTTTTGAAGCAAACATCGGACGGTGTCTCCGATTCATGTAATCACGAATTACTACATCCTCCTCAGGAGTGAACGGTCTGTTGTCTGCAGGCTGCAATCTGTAAACAACAAACAACTTTAACTCGGAAAATAAACCTTACCTAACCAGTTTATCCAAAACAATTTACAAGAATTTTGAGGTGGAGAACATTGTTAAATTAAATAAATAAATAAATATTAAATACATGGCCCAAATAAATTTGTATTAGAGTATACCCACTCAGTCCAGCCTCCAATACTATACCTAGTTCTTTCTTATTGTACGTGTTAAGTTTTGCCAAGTTAAAAAGAAAAACTATAACCAGGAATGCAACAAGTTTATAAAATATCAAACATGGATTAAAATAAATGAATAATGTATTTTTGAATTTGATTCATTATCAAATTTGAAATGCATATTTGAAATATTCTATCTAATTCAAAACAGCGCCAAACAAGACACCAGTAATGAAGAAATTTGCAATTGTATAGATTGATTTTTTAGTTTACTACATGACTGACATGGAACAAAAGCGTTTTGTAAATGATAAAGATGATGCTTCTTGGCTGCAATGTTGTATTGTTACATCGAATGTTATGCGAAAGTGGTACCTACGGCCTACGGTCACAAATATGTCAAATACATCATTCATTATTCACTTCTCCTCCTTGTAGTAGCAATTTGAGAGGCAATTATTATAGCTCTTATTGGAGATGGGCCGATACCAGCACCGGTGATCTCCATATTGATAACAATCGGTGGGCTCCGTAGTTTAAGGTTTGTTTGTACTACCTACGCAGAGTGTGAATTGACAGGGGGGATGGGGGAGATTTCACCCTCTCGTAATTTCATCCCTGGCTCTGTTTTACTGAAAAGTATCCATGCCGGGGATGGCTAAATCCCCACCTCTGGATTCCCATCTCATCTCATAACATATCCAAGTGACTTTATCTCGTAAAGTTAAAAAATAATGTGTCAATTTACACATATTCCTAGGCTCCTAGCAATGAAGTGTTTGTACATTAATAAACCAAACCAGTGAACTCTTTTTATCCTTTCAAAATAATACCTCACATCGCTTCCAAGACCATTTCGAGGGCAATAATACCTAAAAAAATTGACTTCGGCGGCTGGGGCTTTGATCCAGACCCCGTACAGCCCACACAAGAAATGTACTTGGCCATCCCCCCTCCCCCCTCTGCCAAGTCATCAATTTGCACCCTGTACTTAACCGGTAAGTATTTATTCGATTAGACCACAATCAAGTAATGGTTGCACCTTGATTTTGACCAGTGATCAAATTTTAAAGAGCATGACCTATGCCCGATGGCATGTAATGTTATAAATACTACTACTTGACGGTATGTCAAGTGGCTTCACTTAATGCCGCACACCACTTTTTGAATTTGACATTTTTAAATATAGCCTGTCTTAGGCATAAGCCTATTTACTCGTGTTGTATATCGGTACTAGGGTCTACGGAATGTAGCAGATATGACAATGGTTGAAATAGATTATGATTTATGATGGTAGTGATATCACTGCATGTTTTTGCAGTACAAGTGCTTTCTATAGGGCAATCTCTATAATTATAGTATACGGCAGCGGTACTCAAACTGCGGCCCGCGGGCCACGTGCGGCCCTCCTTACCAATTATTGCGGCCCAGTGTTTTGTTTATTTACTCTGAAATGTTCCTATTTTTGTGTTGTGTTTGTGATGATAAATTTCCAACCAAGTAAATGTTTGAAAAAGTTCTGTAACTTGTTGGGAAGAGGCGTTTAGAAGATACTTCTATGTGTGTTATTTGTAGTTAGCTAGTTTCGGGCTGGAAACGTTTTAATTTAGCACAACATCATTCATCGAAACACAACTCATTTGAGGACAAGTTTCCCAAAGGATCCGTCATTTGGAGACAAGACAAGACACAGTGCCATCGTTCAATGTCGTGTATAAAGACAACACAATATATTATGCATACAAACACCGGTAATTAATATTATGTACCTCAAATAATACTGCCACCTCTTTCCCAACCCCCCCACAAAACATCAAGGCATACTTGTGTTTTATTAATGCGGCCCATCTATACTTGGATTATTTGAAAAGTGGCCCTCCGGAAAAAAAGTTTGAGTACCACTGGCATACGGTATAACTTTTCTTTGCATGTAGGGCCTATGCATCGGTTTCCGAGTCTTGGCCATTCTTGCACTCCCCCCTCTTTTGGTTTCCTCTCTTATCATTATCAGTTATTTACTTACCCAATGTTACTGACGTTGGTGAGAGAGAGCAATGGATTTAACGAAGTAGAAACATCGCACGACCTTCTGTTGCAATCTTTGGTATTGTTGGCGTAGTTTGTTGACGGTGACAACACATTGTCAGGGGCTGACCGTGGCTTGTCGACAGAGACTACACATGGACTTTTCAGAGACTTGTCGCTGAAAAAAGAGCAGTTTGAAACTCATACCAGTATATTGAACTAAACCAAGCTTCAGCAAACATTTGGGTTGCAATTTATTTATTTACTATTGTCAGGGTTGCCGTTTTTATGGATGTTATCCATTTTAACGGATTTTGAGGGAGCAAAACGGATCGACGGATTTTTATTCCAATTTACGGATTTTTAAACAAAACAGTTTTTTGTTTCATTTTTTTTTTTTTTGACAACAACAAATAACAATAGTAACAGTTTTCAATAGTTTTCACCGTGTAGTCCATTTTAGTTTTACACAAGTATTAAACTTAAATGAAGTTTACAAAATAGTATCTAGGCTAGTTAATACTCCCTACTACAGTACATCTACTAATAATAAAAAACCATCATTTCCATGTCACTAACAATTAATCATCTTTCATCACATAGTCTCTCATATTAGGTAATACATAGGCCTACTGCCAAAAGCCAATGATACAGTGCAAGTTAACAATATTACATTATTACTTATTAGGTAACTTGGATAAAAAGAAATAAATAAGGAGAACATTAATTTCCAAATTTCAAATATTGTAATATTACGGTAGGTCAGTTGATTTACGCCGTTTTTAACTAGGGCTGGGCAAAAAATCTATATTTCAATGCGATATCGATAAGTGGGAATATTTTTGATGTATAAATATCAAAATTTATGCCAAAAATGCTAAATTTCGTAATTTTGGTGAAGGTGCCGGGTAGGTAGTCGAAATTAAATTAATCCTAGCTGGATCATTGTGGCTCGTTGGTCTTGTGGTTAACGTATCTGCTTCCAATGCAGAAGGTCCAGGGTTCGATTCCCGCTAAAGTCAGAAGGTTTTTAACTTCTGATTTGGACTTCAGTCCATCAGTTCTTGTCTTAGGAGTTTGTAAACGGTGACTTTGGAGCCGTCCTAGCAACGAAGCACATAATAAATTTCAGAGTTGTTCTGAATCGGCCTTGTTGATTCTGGCGTTGATTCGCGGGTGTTCGCACTGTCCATACCACTGATTGCTATATTTCCTATTAAAAATATCGATCTTTGGTTGGTTATCGCTCACTCGTCGATTGCGTCGGGGCCTGCAGGGTTGGCTTGGTCGCTTTGATTTAAAGTCCCCCACTGAAAATCAGTTATATAACTGAGTGGGTAGACTCTAAATAAAATTTATTTATTTATTTATTATCATGTTGGAGGTGCCGGGTCATAAAACACGATTGTGAGTAGGGATGACATCGAGTACTCGGGTACCCGACTCCTACCCAACTCCATTTTCAAGGAGTCGGGTAAAAAAAAAAAAAAATTTGTTTTTATGATGAATTGAATGAGATTGCACTTGTCTCGTTAGTCGTTATCTTAACTCAAAACATAAACATAACAAATCAGCGAGAGTCTTGGCTGGGCCAAGAGACAAGCAAGCTAGTGATACGTAGCGGGTGGAGGGTGGGGGTGGGGGGGGGGGGGATGGCCGGACAACGTTGTGCAACCCCACTGAAAATCAGTTATATAACTGAGTGGGTACTCATACAATTTATTTATTTATTTTACTAGAGTAGTGGGCTAAAAATAACTTTTGCATTAAAAAAAGGGGAGTCGACTCCTACCCGGTTCCCAAGACTCCGGAGTCGACTCCAATATTTACTACCCGATGTTATCACTAATTGTGAGATTGTAAAAAAAAAATTATATGCATTTATGGTGATACCTTATCAACCCTATCTGGCCTCAAATCATTAAAAATAGGCCTACTCTTTTAATTTTTTTTATATTCTCAATTTTATTTACAACAATTACATTTTGATAAATAAACAAATAAAAATAAATTGTATTTAGAGTCTACCCACTCAGTTATATTTAACTGATTTTCAGTGGGGGACAGTAAATCAAAGCGACTAAGCCTACCCTGTAGGCCCCGACGCAATCGACGAGTGAGCGATAACCAACCAAAGATCGATATTTTTAATAGGAAATATAACAATCAGTGGTATGGACAGTGCGAACACCCGCGGATCAACGCCAGAATCGATAAGGCCGATTCAGAACAACTCTGAATTTATTATGTGCTTCGTTGCTAGGACGGCTCCAAAGTCACCGTTTATAAACTCCTAAGACACGAACTGATAAGTCCAAATCAGAAGTTAAAAACCTTCTGACTTTGGCGGGAATCGAACCCTGGACCTTCTGCATTGGAAGCAGATATGCTAACAACAAGACTAACGAGCCACACAATATCAATCAATATCGATATCATATCCAAATTGGTACATTTAGGCATTAAAGGGACTTTAAATGATTAAGGATTTCTAAGGATTTTTATTTTTTCTTGGTGGCAACCCTGCTATAGGATGCTTATGCTATTTGTGTTTTACAAGGAGGACAATAGATACAATAGTCAATAGCACAAATTACATAGTAGAATCTAGGCCTTACCAGTAACTTGAATAATTAATAAGCACTAAGCAAATAATATACAAAATATGTAGTTGATAAACTAGTAACTAGGGATGCAACCAGCATTCATTCATTCTTCATTCCGTGTACCTCACCAACGGGTGTTGAATGCTAGAATATAAACGGGGTCTTATGCATTTGAAGCTAGAAGGAGCCCACATCTTTAAAGGCCCAGTCCACTCTTCAAACATCATTTGAATTTTAAAAAGATTGCAGTGGCGGCTCGTGAGGTATAAAATAGGAAGGGCACAATAATATATTTGAATGGACTTGCGTGGGCCACAAGGGTGTGGCGAACCCCACTCTGAGCAATATTTGGCTTATATAGCGTCCAAACACCTTTACACAATTAGAAGAGGAACTATACTATCAACAAATAGTTTCAAACTTTTTTTGACGGGCAAAAAATCCCCTGGGCTGAGTAAAGTAGCCTATTAAACAGACCAATGACCACAAACAGACAATTAAACGGAATTCATATATTTACTTCTAAGTAAATCCAAATATACAGTTAGCAATTAAAGGTTTAAAGTTAAGGATTTTTCTTAAGGAATTATTTTCCTGTGCAACCTGCTATAGGATGCTTATGCATTGTGTTTACAAGGAGGCAATAGATAAAATATCAATACCATACATAGTGAAACTATATACATAAAGTGTTGTCCTCCTTTGTAATCAGTTTTATAACTGAATAGGATAGACGAATACTATAAATCAAATAAAATAATAAGATAAGCATCTAGCCTTCCAATAACTTAAGCATAATCAAGCAACGTTGTAAATTATCTTACATACGTGGATAAACTAGTAACTAGTATGAACCACATTCATCATTCTTCATTCCGTGTTACTACCAACGGTTTGAATGCTAGAATATAAGGGCTTATGCATTTGAAGCTAGAAGGACCACATTTTAAAGGCCCATGCCCCACCTTTCAAACCCTCTGAATTTTAAAAAGATTGTATGTTATCATAGAGATCATAAAAAAATGCAACGAAATCGCCCAACAAGTTTTGAAGCTATTCGGGCGCCTTGTTGGCTGCACCCTTCCTGGTGATACGTCACTTGGCATGAGCCCGCCCGCATACCGATAGCCAGGTAGAGGGTTGGCGGAGCCCACCAGTGTTAGGCGATCACTCGGGTAATGAAAACTTATGAGAAATCTGCATGTACCTTGTGCTTTAGTGTGTTCATATTTAGTGTTACTTATTTATGTCGTATATTTGTGTTGTTTTTTAAATCTTGTGACAATGGTGAACACGTGTTGTGTCTATTCGGATGTATAGTTATGAGCGTAATAATGATCGTGGCATTTCGTTATATATAATTATCAATAAGACACGATTTCCTTTCCTACATTAAACTGTAACTTAGCAAAATACATTGATTGAAAGAATTATACCATATGCATTTTTTCTATTTTGTGTGATCCATGGTGTGATCGCCTCAACACGATACGGCCTCCCTCGCGCATACATCGCTGTGTCTAAAGGTTGCAGGTAGCGGGCGACCGGCCGAGCTCGTTTCCCCCAAGTGACGTCACACGTAGTCTTAGCACGCCTTGGTTCAAATGTTAATAAATCCGATTTCGTTCAACCGATTTTGAAAATTCTTTTTGCTACTTACGTAGAACAGTACATGGAATAAAATAGCTGTAACGACTTCAAGACAAGACTGGGCCTTTAACGAGCCTCACAAGTGATGACGGCCCCTAGCTAGAAATAACTGTATAACGTACAGTAATCATGAAATTTCTGCTCAGTCTCCACAGATGATAGTTAACTCATCTCTTGATAGATCTATAATACAGTACCTACCTAAGCCTATTTGTAACAAAATATATGGGTTTGCCTTTTGATAGTCTATCAATCAATACTGTTATTCCCCAAAACGATTGAAATTTATACGTCTTCCCGGAGCAATAATCGACAAATCGTGAATCTAGTCCAAGAATCTTTCAGAAATGGATATCTTCCCTCACTATAGTGCATTTTTGTCAGAAGCATTGGAATAGGGGGCCCTGAGAGATTGAGGGCCACTGGGGCCCTCAAGGGGGCCCACAGCAAGAGGGGGCTAAGGGGGCAAGGAAGCCCATCCCTTGCACCCAGGCCTTTGAATTCCTAGCAATGCCACTGATTTTTGTGCATATCACCAAAACTGAAGCTCGCAGCTAAAAATACCTCTGGTCACAAACAGCTCAAGGTACGCCATTCATTCTAGCATCTCCCGCTGCAGTGATAGAGACCAGTGTCTCGCTCTAATATATCTATATCATGTATCACGTAGGAAACACTTTTTCATTGTAACCTACTGTTATAATACTATCTTTTGATGTGATGGGCTGCAAATAATATACCCAAATAAAACAAACCAATATACTGAACTTTGAAAAAGTGGTGCTTCAGAGAGCGCATATGTTATTTCTACATATGGTTACAAATGGTTACAATGCTTCAACATTAAAAATAAAATATTGATGAAAAACATCAATGGACAGTAACGAAAGGGAGGCATGTCTCTACTGGACAGCTCGATGCATGATGACAATAATATAGATACGGGCAAACAACATCAAATATCAATAATATTAAATATTTATCGGTCGATAATCAATTTAAATAGTTTTGTAAATTTTTGTTTTGTTTTGTATCTTTTTTAATTTTTTGGATTTCACAATTTTGTATCTCAAATCAACTACAAAAAACTACAAACAATTATATAAAATAAACAAACCTGATGCTGGGACACTTCTTTCCGTGCACGTGCTCATCGCAAGCCTCATTCTCCGAAGACACCAAGTCTATGAAACCCTCCTGCTCATAGACTCTGACCCAGTGTACGTCTGTAGGATCCGTCTGGCAAGCCACATTCACAGGCTTTTTCTCTTTCCATCGTCTTCGCCGTGAGACTGTAGGAGTAAAATACTATGTATATTAAAATTAAATTGCCCATAATAAGAAATACATTTTTTGTGTGTTTTCGATGCAAAATCGGCGAAAATATATTTTGTTAAACGCTACAAAATACTAACTTTCCTAGAAAATAATGTTTTTCTTTTTTTTTTTTTACTTTTTATTAAACTCCAGAGAGTACAACACCAACTATGGCGTAACATAGGCAACATTACACCATTACAAATTACACAAATAGTTACAGTTAAACATTTCATCTATGACAATGACAGGATAAATGATTAATAAAATAACAAGTTTACAACAGAATTTAACAACAACAAAATTTAAAAAATTAAACATTTCAGACTATATTTTACTTTATATACCTGATTCTAGACAAGACCCTTTGTGGCAAGATCAGTAATGGAATGAGTCCTAGCTGGACATATAAAAACATGATACAGGTCGCAATCCCTAGAACAGTGGGAGCATTTGCAGTCTGTATATGATGAATACATATGATATGATTGAATATATATATATATATAAATATATGGTTTTTAAGCATAAGCCCGCTTTAAGGACATAGTTATTGATTCATATATATATATATATATATGATTCAATACCTATTGAGAACTAATTTAGGCCCTATTATGTATTCCAACGTTTTATGTGGCTACTTATATTGAATTGAAATGTTCCAATCATTTTAGAATTTTGGTGGAAAGTGAAAAATAGTTGCTTAATTTGAAAAATGAATGCTAAATATTCCAAATTTAAATACTCAAAAGATTTATCTCTAATCTCTACCCATAATGCACTTTCTGAAGTGAGGGTAAACTTTCTCAATCAGGACAATGTGCATGTGTCACATATTACAAAACCAATCATCCTTGTACCATGAAACTTTGATTTATAATTTCTTAGATCATCAGGGAATTGGTAGATAGTGTGGAAGTGCAGTTTAAGAGGGAATAGGACACATTTGAAGTTGGCAAATAGCTGTTCGCTCGGCCAAGAAGCATCCAAAGTATATACAACTTTACAAAGTTGTCAATAAAGCATACATGGACAGTCCTGCAGTCGTAGATTTTCAAAATTTTGTCACAATCAGCCACAAAAAATTAACTAATATAGGGGCCTAGTCAATTTTGTACTTTTTTACAAAATCAAAAATTGTGAAAATCAATTTATTTATTTTAAAATTGTTTCAAAACCAATTTTGGAAAAGTGTTACTGTAGAGTCCAATATTTCCACTTTTGTGACAACTGTAAAATTTCAAACACTTGTGGTGTCTGTCGGCCAAGCGAACAGGAAAGTGGCTAAAACTAGGGATGCACATCGATACTTTTTTCATTATCAACCATCAAATTGGTTGTCATTATCGAATCGATATTATCGATATCACCAACAGAGCCTGTTCCGACCTACAAATGGAACCTCAAGTGTGGCAAGTGTCATGTGTTTGGCTTCCGTTATCGACTGATAGCACATAAATCTTGAGTGTGACACCATCAGCCCAGCCAGTGCATGGCACAATGTGAGATAATCTCCGTCTTTAGAGTTTGGTTTGTGCCACTATTGACCAATTATTTGATATTTCGATAATCGATAATAAATTTTGGTTATCGATTATTGAAATTATATTTATTATTGAACAATCGATATCGATAATATCGATTATCGTATGCATCCCTAACTAAAACACATGTCCCATATCCTCTATCTCATTTAGATTTGCAATGATGCCAATGGAATTCAAGAATTTATCCATCCTATCCTATTATTGTATGGGAGAGACAACACTTCAGCTACAACGAGCATGGCCATTTTGTAATTGTATTTAATTGTCTTGCATATATTTTGTAACTGTATGCTGTCCTAGGTCTAGGCCTATGCCAAATTACGGGCACGTGAAAGCAATAATTTTTAGGCCTAACTCGTTAAATATGCTAAGAGGGCTTAACTGTGAATAAGTCAGGTTTGTTAACAGTTTGAACAAAAACAGATTTCTATTAGGAAGTAAAATATCCACCTACCCTTGCCTTGAAGAAGACTTGTATCAACATCTGGTTGTGTGTTTTCACACGTGGCTCCAGGGTAGCTACTGTCTCCGTCTCCTGATCTGAACGCTGCTACATCCATCGGACTCGGATCTGCTGTTTGGGCTGCATTCCATGGGACAATACCTTCTTTATCTACTGACACAGCCCCGACTCCTAATAGATTATCTTGTATATCCGATATAAATGCATGGGGCCCCGATATATTATCTTCGTTATCCACTATCACAGCATGAGGCCCTGATATATTATCTTCATTATCAACTATCACAGCATGGGGCCCTGATATATTATCTTCATTATCCACAATAACTGCATGGGGCCCTGGTGTACTATCTTCATTATCCACTATCACTGCATGGGGCCCTGATATATTATATTCATTATCCACTGTATTTGGTACAGACATAATATTTTTAGCATCCGTTTTCACCGACTTTGGTCCCAATAAATTGTCTTCGATAACTGTTCTTACTGTTTTGAGTCCTGACAAATATATCCCTTCTTCATCATCTACTAACTCTGACTTTAGTCCCAAAAGCTCTTCATCAACTACCATCTCTGACTTTGGTCCCAATAACTCTTCATCATCTTTTATCTCTGACTTTAGTCCCAATAACTCTTCTTCTTCATCTTCTATCTCTGACTTTGGTGCCAATAACTCTTCTTCTACATCTTCTATCTCTGACTTTGGTGCCAATAACTCTTCTTCACTATCTGTTATTAATGATATGTACCCTGCTGAATCACTCCCGTTATCTCTTTTCACTGCCATTCGTCCTGATAAATCTTCTTCAACAAACCCTTCGTGCACAAGTATTCGTTTCATCGCAAGTTTTCTTACGTCAATACAGCCCGAATTCCATGGAGCTGTCAACAAGAATACTACTCCTTTGTCTTCGAGATGTGAATAACTACTCGCAAGTGCTCTATCCGACGTAGATTCCAGAGCCACTTCAGCCCGGGGTTTTCCATTCGAAACCTTACTGTTAGTTTCTTGGGCAAAACTACTTTGAGCCACTGCTACATAATTATAGGAGTTTCTTTGACCTACATCTTCATTTTGTCCGTCCACATTTTCCTTGACTGCTGCCACTGGAATCCTCTTATTTGGATTTCGAGTTTCTGTTGTCAGAGAAGTTTCATGAGGCACATGCTCTACAGCTCGTTCCTCCGATTTCTGCAACCGACCAACACTGTTTTGATCTACGTTTAGAGGCCATTCTGCTTCAAGACGAAAACGACTTTTATTTCTCTCTCCAATAGCCATGCTTAGCCTAGAGTCAACGACTTCCGCAACACAAGAAACATTTTTACTGGGTTCTATGCCGTCTTCTTCAGACGACAGTTGCTCGATAATCTCTTGGATGGAAATACACTGACAGTCTGCAGGGTCTAACTCGGATTCTGAGTCAAACTCACCATGTACAATATCGGAAGTTGGTTCTACGATACGGTTGGTGAAGGGCTCTGAAAGATCGCTCGAGATAAGGCTGTGGAAGATGTCTAATGTTAGTGATTAAAACTTAAAATTGGCTTAAATTATATACCAGTCAGTACCATGCATAATTTGCAATTTACCTATACCTAAATAAATCACAAACATGCTTCAGTGATTTTTTTTATGTTATTGAATTAGGTAGGAGTGAGGAATCTAATAGAGCAGATTGGAGAGAGAAGATTAAAGTGGTTCGGACATGTCAAAAGGATGGAAGGAGCGAGATTACCGATAAGGATGATGAAACTAGAAATTCCAGGTAGGAGACCAAGGGGCAGACCACGACAACAATGGCAGAATAGTGTGAGAAAGGATGTAGAACAGCGAGGAGGAGACTGGAATGTGGTGGAAGGAGAGGAGTGGTGGCAGGACAGAAGAAGATGGAGAGGCCTGTCTTCAATGCCGACCCAACGCAGAGTTGGACGTGGCAACAGATAATGATTCGAGCAAATTGCAATTTGAAAATTACAATATTTAATGTAACTTTAACCAGAGAGGCTGGCCGACCTCTCACTGCACAATTACTTTGATGTTCAGAGTGTTATTTCTAAGGGAGTGATTTAAGGGAGTGGTACCCGGTAACATTCCCTTTCCTCCCACTACCTAGGACTGGATCTAGACAGCATGGGTATTTCCTCCCTAGAATATCATGGGCTAGATTTTTGGGCCATCATGGGCGGCCAATTTTGATATTTCGAAATTGTATCTTCGGATTTGATATGAGGTTTATTGAGTTTACCTACGGCCCGGAGAGCTTACCCCGGGACACCGGGCCAAATGATCAAACAGTGCTCATTGTTTTCATGCAAGAATTTGGCATGTTGTGGGTAAAGAAGTCGCACGTCCGGTCCACTACAATGACCTACAAGTTAGGACCACGTACCCCCTGGACTGGTGGCATGAGGCCCCAGAGCAAAGACGACTTTCACGAATGCCACTGGCTATCATTTTGGATAGCTAGGAAGAAAAAAAAAAGATGATGAATTCGAGCACGGGTATGGATGGGACCCAAAAGAGAAAGCAATTTATCATAGCTCATTTGTTCAAGCATTCAATTCCACTTGGTATAAGCTTAAGTGCTGAGTAAATTTAAATTCCACATTTCTGAGAGGCTGGTCATGCCCTCCAGACAGTCTTGAGCACGTTCCCCCAAAAAAGGAACTTTGAAAAGTTAAGTTACTTCTGCCTAAAAAGGAACTGAGACGTTCCTCGTTCCTATTCAATAAAAAAGGAACTGCAACGTTCCTCGTTCCTCAAAAGGAACTTAGTTCCTTTCACGTTCCTTATACAATCACTGATTTAAACAATATTAATTGTGAAATGAGTTAATTTATCATTACTCATTACTATCTATCACTATACTATCTATCACTACTATCATTACTACTACTAAAGTGAGTCCCAGGACATCTGTCGAGGGTGGCGCCATTTTTGAAAACACAAGAGTTCACATTGATATTTTCACACGGCAGTTTACGATATCAGCTACCTACTGGAATTCGATGGGATTACGACGACGAAAGGAACTTATAAAGGAACGTTAAATTCGTTCCAAGTTCCTCATCTAAGAAAAGGAACGCGTTCCCACAAAAGTTTCTGAAAAAGGAACGCGTTCCTCCCCAAGACTGCCTCCAGACCACCAGTTATCAAACACATTTTGTATCATCCTTGCTGGAGGGAAACAATTTGTTTTTGTTGACAATTCCCTAAGCAATACATGTCAAAGTGGGTCATGTCCATTTTTTTCCGGGAGATGACACACATGCAGAAAAATGATGCATAATGGGAATCTTTGATCCCTAAAAATGTGATAAAGCTATGTATTCCAAGCCTCCTACTTAAGTCTTGAAAATCTTGAAAATTCACATGATTAGGTACTGGTAACTTAAATAACAATTTCTCAATTCAAGAAATAAAATAAAATGAGATAGGTGGAAATGAAACTAACCTTGATGTGGGCGAGAGAATGCTCAAAGGCGCCTTTTGACCCCAGCTAAGACGCGGGGATGTGTGTGACACGTTGAATTCCGCGAGGTCTACTAGAAAGAAATCACATCAGACACAATGTAAGAGAGAAAATTTGACTGTCGAAGATATAATAGGCTAAATGCTTGTCAGTTATTATCATCTAATAGACATTTGTTTTTCGCAAAAAGCGATAAATAAAACCCATGGGGCATAATATCACAAAATCAAAACCAAAATAGTTGTAGTCTACCCACAAATGGTAATAAAACCCAAAAAAGCAGAATTTTATTATTTGCCTGCAAGTATTTCCACTGTTATTTCCACTGTTCACTAATAGACACCCTAACTTACAGAGAACGTAAGTAAATCTACTTACTTTTTACTAAAATACCAGCTTGAAAAATAAAAAAGTAGTAGGCTTAAATGATATAAATAATAGGGAACTAGCCTTGGTTTCAAATTAACATTTTACATTTTTTTTTTAAATATAGAACACAGTTAAATAATCTTTACAATTGAAAGAAATTTAAAAAATAAAATCCGTGGTAACTACGGATGGGGGTACAAAGTTATAGGGTTTTGAATTTCCGCGCCAACGCTCGCTGATGGGCCCTGATGCCCACGCAGTTCGCAACATATATTCATTGTAGGCCGCTTCAAAATGGCCACCTTGTCGCTCATATTTATCTCAAAAGTACCTGGCCTAAAGCCTGCATTAAACGGTTCAATGGTTCGTTCAAGTTTCCTTTAATTCAAGGACAAAACATAATCAAAATATGTACAGATAAATAAAATACAAGTCAACAATACGTCCTTTAGATTGATTATGTTTCGTCCTTGAATTCAAGGAAACTTGAACGAATCATTGAATCGTATAATGCAAGCTTTAAGTAGGCTACAATAAATAACAGAACAGGGGTTTGACAAGGCCGACTCCTTAAACCGTAAACATAAATGTTCTAATGGTAGCTTTTATAACGCAGCATTTCTTTTAATATAGAAATCTAAACGATATAACACAACTGACAGGAGCACAGGGAGCGGTCTGCTACAGTATAGCCTTTTGAGTCTACGCCCAACTGCGCTGAAAAGGCGCTGTACCAGATGACGTCACACTACTTTTCGTGTTGTCTTTTGGCGGGAAGTCAGATTAAAAATTTTCACGTTTAATATTGATAATTATATTAACCCGAGGCAAAAAAAAATTGTTTATTATTATTTTTTAGTTGTTATTGTTAACATATTTGAGTTCTAGAATGAAGGCTATAGTTTCCTATTGTAAATTTTCTTCTTTTTATCAGTTTCCAAGGTTTTCCACTGTTTTCAACAAAAGCCATTCACACACGTCATGTCTCCGAGCCCGAGTATGACTTCTATATATATCCCTGTTATTTCTTTGCGGCTCTACAATGTGGGTGACGTTTATAGAAGTCATGCCTTACATCGGAATACTCGGATATCTGTTGTGAATCTGTATCTGTGGGTAAAGCACTCGACCGGCAATCGGGAGACCGGGGTTCGATACCCCGCTGGGATGGATTTTGTAATTTCTGGATTGATTTCTATAAAGTAAAATAAAAAAGCGTACCTTTCAGTGTTTGAATATGAGGTGTCAATGATAGGGTGCGCGTTAGTTCTGATCACATCAGCTGCTGGCTATAGTGTTGTTCTAATGACTAAGTGGCATTCTAAAATAGTCAATATATTATGATTTTGGTGACAATATACGAAAGTAAAAACGTGTTCCATTCTCCAACTTTGTTAAGTGTAGGTAGAGAATATAGATGTAAAATTATCAGTCACATTGAAAACAGTGCCGGTAATATTAATACTACCAAACACAGAAATTTTAGATATCTGCTCATACCGGTATTATCATGACTTACTATGAGTGAGTCTACATACAAGACAGGATTCCGCAAGAAGCAGGCTAAATTACGTAAGTAGTCAAATTTGACAGATGTTATAGGCCTAGATAATTTTAATGAAATAGTACATTGCAATCAAATTAAATGCATAAGACAGTAGGTAGGCCTACAAACAAAAGGCAGTGAAGGTAAAGTAATGGAGAACTGTCCTGGATTCCAAATACAAGTGCAAATAAGTTTTGCACAATGTGTAAGTAGGCCTAGAGGTCTACTATTTTAAAACATGGAGCACAAATGGTAAGTTTCAGGAATAAACAATAAAGGCCTAGGTTCTATTTTTACTCCAAACTTTTACCTTTTCACTACTTAGACACTAGTCACACAATCAACGATGGAGGAACTATACCCCATCCTCCACACTCTACAGGGAATCATGTGTGTATTTCATCGCAAGTATAGATCGTATCACTTTTTGTTTAAAAAACAAAAACTTTTGCACATGCACACTTTCAGAAAAATAACAAAATTAAGAGGGGGTGCTGAGTTTGGCCCAACTCAAATGCGCTCACTCAGGTGTTGATGATTTCGGCTGAATGGTTGGCAATATCATTACCCAATTTTGCAAGAATGTTAATGTAGGCCTAGTGTTTTTATATTGATATCCACACTTGGTTGCAAAAAATGAGCCATAAAGATCTATTGCGAAACATAAGTCCGGAACGTGAAAAAATAGGCAATCCAAAACATGGATTTCAATTCTGGAAATTCCCATCAAACCGCTTAGGTATCTTACGATTCACCAAATTAATTCAAGAGTTCACATTGATTTAAAGTTTAAACGTTGATATCCTCTGTACGCTTATGCAAATTTTTGTTAAAAAATTTGTACACTTTTGGATTAAATTTCCAAAGTAGGCCTACACACAATTTAGTAAACCAGGAAAACGCTTAAAGTCCCGTCGCGTTGTTGAGCGAGCACCGGTACGTGCAACACAACCCGAGTACGACATTCCCATAATGTTACATACCAATAAGTCTTTAAGGTCTTGACCGATTTAGCTGAAAATTTGTAAAATAGGAGAGAATGTTGTACTTATTGACCCTGCAAAATTTCGTAACGATCGGAACATTTTTTTTTTGTTTATATATTTTTTTTTATAACCAACGATCGGATTTTGTTCAAAAACTATATAGCAACCCGCATTAGGGTGGGCCGAAAAACATTTTTTTATTTTTAAGTCGTAATACCGCGGAAAAGTTGCGAATTGGGAAGACTAAAAAGGGTAAAAAAAATTAAAAAAATAGGTTTATATCTTCCGGTTGCGCATGTGCTTTAAAGTTTTCCAAAATTTTTTAAAAATTCACATTTTTAGGATAATTTTTAATATTTTTAACATAGAATAAAATTTAAAATATGAAGAATTCGAGCTTTTACATTCGGGAAGAGGCTAATTTAAAAATGTTAAAAATTATCGTAAAAATGTGAATTTTTCAAAATTTTGGAAAAGTTTAGAGGACATGCGCGACCGGAAGATATAAACCGATTTTTTAATTTTTTTTTTAGGCTCCACAATTCGCAACTTTTCCGCAGTATTACGACTTTAAAAAAAAAAAAATGTTGTTTTTCGGCCCCCCCTAACCCGCATAGGTGGTATGTACATGTGTGCCAAATTTCAGGTCGATCAGAGAAACGGTGCGACCTGTACCAAAGCAGTAACAGAAAAAAAACAGACATTCGAGCCATAAGAGTCAAGTGGAGACGCTCGCTACGCTCGCTCAATTAAAAAGACTAGAAAAACGCTAAAGTCCCGTCGCGTTGTTGAGCGAGCACCGGTACGTGCAACACGACTACAGTTTATCCCACCATATCCTGAGCCCGGCGTTTTAGGGTTCAAAGAAACTAGGATGTCGCCTGCTCTATTATGAAAGGTTGTAAACCCGTCCGAATTTGACGGGAAGGATGGGCCTCTCCGTAATAACAAAGTACAATCACATCCGATGCAAGTTGGTTGCAACCTCCCGAGTATCGAAAACCACTTGTATGTAGGCCTGGGTTTAGTGGTTTACTCTTCTTGCTGCGCCTACATTACTATAATGCCGCGCAAGATCAACGTTTCAATTACACTCGCTCCATCAATATCATCCCCATACAGGATATAGGGCCAAGGTCGCACTGGACGTGACTTTACTTTACTGCTCTGCGAAGTCCACTTCAGCTGTCAAACTGTGATACGTTTACAATGCGACCACCACAGCCTGCGCTCTTTGAACCCACAAAAACGCCGGGCTCAGGATATGGTGGGATAAACTGTAGAGTACGACATTCACATAATGTTACATACCAATAAGTCTTTAAGGTCTTGACCGATCTAGCTGAAAATTTGTAAAATAGGAGAGAATGTTGTACTTATTGACCCTACAAAATTTCATAACAATCGGAACTTTTTTATTTTTTATTTTATTTTTTATTTTTATAACCAACGATCGGATTTTGTTCAAAAACTTTTTTTTAATTTTATTTTATGTACATGTGTGCAAAATTTCAGGTCGAACAGAGAAACGGTGCGACCTGTACCGAAGCAGTAACAGAAAAAAAAAAAAAAAGACATTCGAGCCATAAGAGTCAAGTGGAGACGCTCGCTACGCTCGCTCAATAACACTTTTTTTTGTTTTTTACTTTAGCAATACATGTAGGCCTACTGGATGTCATAGATTAATTCTTCATTAATGTTTGTGTGAAATATGATACTGACGTTATAAACTGTTTGCCCGGAAAATCCAGAAAGCTGAGCGCTTAGCTCGTCTCCGCGCCAGCCTCAGCGACTCCTCTTAAATAGGCCTAGTAGATTTATAACTTTTAAACAATAATCTTCACTTTTGTGTAAAATTACTGAATGTTGGTTACATCACTAAGTGTGGGAAACTCTGGTAATATTACTATCCCAATAAAAAAAATTGTGATTGATAGAAGTCGACGCAGTGATCATTGCACCTAGTGCATGAAACCCCGCTACCATTGCACTTTGCGCCTAGAAAATGCTCAGCCAAGTGGTTCAAATCATAACACAAAATTACATTTAAAAGTGTCGACATCTAAAATATGACTCAGCTGTAGGCCTACACTTACGCATCAAAACAAAACCCCGTAAATAGCCTACAACCAGGAAAACACAATTCAACTTACCGGAGGTTCTCTCGGCTGCCCAGAGGTCGTCTGTCATGACCGTAGATGATTCCGCAGTGCTCCTCATCCGCTTTGTTTGAGTTGGCACACACGCATCTCCTTGCTCCAAGTGTGCAACATACCCAGGCGAGGAGTCATCGGGACTGGACAAACAGATCGTAAACAATACAAACGATAAAAGACTTTGGAGCTTGGTTATAAAACAAATATTTTCTTTTTGTATTACGGATAATTAATTACCATATTATCGAGCAGACTGCAAGCAAGCAGCAGAGATGAAATTTCTAAGAAGTGCGGTGGGCATAACAAAACTAGACAAGGTACGAAGCATAACAACAAGATACAAATTAGGAGTGGAAAGTCTACGAGATAGTTCAAGTTCAAGTTCACCAATTTTTTTTATTTGCATGTTGTTAGTTAATTACAGATTTAACAATACATGATACATCAAGAAAAACAGCAAAGCCCACAAATTTTTTGAAAACTTGAACGTGGGCAGTTATATACATATAATACATAAAAGGACAAAATGGTGAAAGATGAAAGAATTAATTAATGCAAATTTACAAAACATAGTTTAGATGATGCAGTGTGCACTACAATAGCCATTTTACATACTTCAACATATAAACTAAATTAACATTATTAAACTTTATTAAACGAAAATTGGACGTTGCTCAAATAATAATATATATAGTTTATTGATAGATTTCCTGAGACATACAGTTTTATTTCTCATTTTACTATCGACATTTTTATTGGTAAGCTTGTAAACAGGAGTAATTAAATTAAATTAGTAATTAAATTGGAGATAGTGTCTCTTTATGATGATTAGATTTTATTATTTTATTTGGTTAATTAACGATTAAATTCCCAAGGTAGTCAGTGTCGTTTTCGGAGAGTCATGTATTTATTTCCATTTGAAAGCTGCTTATTCTTGTTATTGATTTAAAGTGATTAGGAAGGAGGTTGAATAGTTTAGGGCCTAAAAAAGTAGCATGTCTTTGGCCAAGCTGGGATTCTCTTCTTGGGATTAATAGATTTTGGTTTGTTTGCTGTCTAGTAGTCATTGGATTTTGTAATGGGTTGGCATCATAAAAATTTGAGAGGGTTTGATAAAATAGGAAGAGAAAGACTCAGGTGGTATGGACATGTAAGAAGAATGAAGCAAGACAGAATCCCAAGACTAGGGTTACCATAAGTGTCTCAGCAAAAAAGAGGACATTTCGTTCACAGACATTCGCGGACTACAAGGGGTCTGGGGCGGAGCCCCAGCCGCCGGAGGCGAAATTTTTTTTGGACATTTTTACCGTCAGGATACCGTTTAGAGCGATCTGAACAAGGGTCAAGGAAGGACAGTGGTGCCGACGCCTTTTAAATTGTGGTGTTTTTTTTTAAATGAACACTACATTTTATGACAAAACTAAGACAAGTGGCCTAGGCCTACAAACACTTCCTTACGTACGCCGTACAACGTGGACACAAGGCACGAAACGTACACTGCTTGCTGCACAGGCTGGCGTGTTGTGACACGCTCGGACATGATCGGCTGCTCATATTCGGCGATTTACGGTCAGTGAATGGTAAGTGAGGGGGCGGAATGGTGCGCATGTGCCTCTGCATGGAATTGGGTGAAATAACCGGACATTTTGCATTATTTTGAAAAAACCACCCGGACGCCCGGACAGACATAAAACAAGAGGACATGTCCGGCTTTAACCGGACGTATGGTAACCCTACCCAAGACGAGAATTCGAACGTACATGTGGGGGAGTACGAAGAGTTGGCCAGCCAAGAGATAGATGGCGGGACCAAATAACGCGAAGCATCGAAGAAAGAGGGAAAGCATGGGATAGGGTTAATGAAGAAAGACTCTGGGAGGACAGGAAGAAGTGGAGAGAATTATTAGAAATGCCGGTTATGGAAGAAAACGAGGAAGAAGATGAGGGGTGCTGAGCCTGGCTAGCAAGCACTAGAAGATAGCCCTAGAAACTGGTGACTCGTCACCCCCCGACCCGACGAATGTTGGAAAAGGGTGTTTGATATATATATATATATATAGGCCTATATATATATATTATCGTGGTCCCAACGAACGAATGCACGCAGGTGGCTCGAAATTGTTTTCCCAACATAACAACTTTGTCAATTCTATTCACGCTAGCTCAGCATGGATCTTGCACATGGAGGAACTCTGTGATCTATCTAGCACAGATAATTCTTGCTTGCGTTGGTTGGTAGAATATATTTCTCTTTCATACACAAAGGCGACATTCCATTTACCGCGCATTCATTCTACCCCCACAACTACCAAGCATCTGCATTCTTTCTGCCATCGGTGCAGTTCAACAAATTCACAGTCCGCCCTTTCATTCATGCATGAAATTATGTTGTTGTGCAAATAAATAAGGCTGTGAGACAGCTAAATCATTTTATTTTATTTTATTTAAGTAAGCCTTCTACAGTGTTCACTCATATGCATGTCATATAGACATGCGAGTATTTGAACACAACCCCAGGTGCGAAGCGTGCACTGGACTGCCTACTGTCACCAAGCATTCTTTTGTTTTTAGTAAACATTGCTGATTGTTTAAATTATAACACACAACACTGATGCATCTGCTGATTGATTGATTGATTGATTATTGCTTAACGTCTCATATTAAGAGGATGGGATAGTCGCGAAAATAAAATTACGCGAAATCTCAGTTTTTTCATGATATCTCGAAAACGATGCAAAATATCTAAAAACTGATTTTAGACCGAATTGTGGTTTTAATAGCAGTGGCGTCGGGGGCAGATTTTAGAGTTGAAAAATCAAGATTACTACTCTTCTTTTTGGGAAAGCAAAGCAACATGGGATGATCCTGTCAACAATTCATTTCCAGCAAGAAACAATCCAACAATAACAGGAATGTTACAGGTTGGCTTACGTACCCCGTGCCTGAACCGTCTATCCGACTATCTTTATAACCAGCTACCCGTCTTGTATTGTGTGCCGGTCACTCACTTCAGTGAGAGTGGACACGTGACTCACCTAATCAAACATCCCTTGGAATGATTTGCTAGAGTTATTGGCAGACGCAAGTTGGGCTTTGGTTCGCTCGTGTCGCATCGTTACGCGTTGTGGGAAGATTATTCCTCTTAGTGTAAGTAGTGTAGTGTGTAGTGTGAAGTGTAAAGTAAAGTGTAATTATTATAGTGTTTCGTGTTTAATGGTGTTACAGATTAAATTGATATCGTAATTTTAAATATGAAACGTACCGTACTAAACAGCCTTCAGTTAGTATTTTTTTTTTAAAGAATAGGGTAAAACAAAAGTATGTTTGCCTGTATGCTTCGTCATTACATAAAAAATGATGTTGTAATTTATTAAAATAGGCCACTTCACGTTAATTTTAAGAGTTTTTAGATCGCAGATAGTTGATATAAAACATCGTTTACAGAGTCCGAGTGCAGTTAAAACATGAGGAAATAACTGTAATATAGTGAAAAATTTATGCCTTCGGCAAAATGGGCCTCCGACGGCTGGGGCTTTGCCCCAGACCCCAGCTGTACCCTACGAAATCTACTAATGAGTTTGCCCCCCCCCCCAACTTTCAAAACGTTCCGACGCGCCTGTTTATTAGAACAATATAATGCAAGAAAAAATATTCAAATATAATTATTATTGGTGAGGTTTGTATTTAAGATATGCGTTTAATTAATTAAAATGCTAATAAAAAACTTAATTACCATCACATTACAATATTTTTTCTTGCATTATATTGTTCAAACAAAACACACTTGTCTAGAATCTGTTTTTAGATATTTTGCATCGTTCTCGAGATATCAGGAAAAAAATGTTATTTTGTGTGGTTTTAATTTCGCGACTATCCCATCCTCTTAATTCACTTTGGCTATTCGAAACGAAATGAATGCATCTGTTATTTTACTATAAAACATGTATTATGGCGTTTTCCATTGGCATGCACTCGGCAAGTGCAGAGATGTCATTGTTGTCAACCTCCACTTGAATAACATCACAAAACTAAACAAATGAAAAGACAAGTGGCAATCCAGTGTGCACAAGTGTGACCTGAGTGCGGCCAATGGAAAACGCCATTTAATAACAATTAGGTAGGTACTGTCACAATATTGAATTGTGAGACAACAATACGGACACAAGCGAGGCTGTTCTAGGTAAACGTGTGGTAAGTGAACGTGATCGCCCGCAGCGCTCTCTTTCTGTCATACGGTCTCCCATAGGCCATCATCGAGTAGGCCTAAAGGCCGCACCAGAGCACCCCTATGTTCACCTTTCAAATTTCGTAAAGTAGGTAGGCTTCTGTTACACATTTTCTATTATAAAATTAAAATGGCTGCACATAATAGCCGCAACCCAGTAATAAACTCGACATTTTAAAAATATACCTGTGGCCGAAGGTAGACCGTATGACAGACACAGGTACTGTGAGCAGTCATGTTCACTAACCACTTATTAGACATTACAGCTTTGGTTGTGTCAGGTATTGAAAACGTTTTTTCTTTCTTTTTTACATTATTTTATATTTGCATAATTTTAATTCATTTCACTTTATTAAATTGTTAATATACAATTTGAATAGGCCTATGTTATCAAAAATGTTGTCTTACATTATTGTTGTTGTGGGCTTAATATTTATAGTATATATATAATATAACCCCCCACTTCAGAATCTTAGAAATTCAGTCTCGCCGTAAATACGCACGGAAACAAATTCCGAATAACGAATTTTAAATAAAAGTGATTTTTTTAATCCATTATACTTACTGATAATGACTTGTTTTGGCACGTCTGCAGTGTATTCCACTTCCCTTTCCCTACCTTATACCTCCTTATAGTAATGACCAAAAATTTCGACAATACTATTATTGTTCGACGTGTCAATGATAAGCATATGCTATTCAATGGCTGTAGCATGCATGGTCTATCTCTTAACTATTCCAATTTTTTTATATTTTATAGTTTTTACTGTACAAAAAATACATTAATTTGGTATTGCATGCAGCCCACGATTTTTTTCTAGAACGCACCAATCGCACTCCAAAAACCTCATTTGCAAAATTTTCGCCTGCGGCGCTGTAGTTGGGGGGGCTACGCCCCCCAAACCCCCCGTACTTGGAAAGCAGATTTGTTGTTCCCCCCCCACTCGAAAAGGAGTCCTACGCGCCTGAAACCCTGCCACTTTCCTCATCAAACCCTCAAAATAAATTTAAAATATAGGCCCCTAAATCAATTGGTATTTACTATTTAGAGTCCACCCATTTCCTCACATTTTAAAACTGATTTCACAATTTCAAGCAGAAGAAGCAATCATTTGACACCAACACAATGGAGTAGCGTAGGGCCTACAATAGGGCCTACATAGGTCCAAGTAAATGGTTGTATTTTTTACTAAAATTCATTAAAAAAATGAAAAAAAGTGGTGTTAGGTATATGTTTTTTATTTTTATTTTTGCATTTCTTGCATGGCAAAACAGGAGGGAATTCCAATATGCACACAAATTGGGATTGTTTTTATGGCACAGATGTCACCCAAGAATCGTCTCCGAAGTATTTCATTAAAATAATTTTTAAAAATGTGTTTTGTTTTCGTTTCAGCTTGTATTTAAGTAAGACACACTCAAATTGTGAATTGTGGAGATAATGACATTTTTTATTTTTTTTATTTAGGCCTATTTATCGGGTTATCGGGATAAATAAAAAATGTCATCAACGGGTAGCGAGACATTTAAAAGTTTTAGTATGTTGATTGAGAGGAAAAAGCAAAATACTGTTTTATTTTGCAAAATAAGGGTTAATTTGGTGTTATAACCATTTAGAGGTGTATATGATTTTATTATCATTTAGCGGCGTTATTTAGGTTTATTAAATAAAACCATTTTCACGGGTCTCTAACAATAGCCAACAAGAGATCGGTATTTTAATTTTTGGATTTAAAACCAAGATTTTTAGGTTCCTTACAATTTGAATAAAAGGGGAATACTGTGGACCTATTACAAACTCCGCTTCTAGCTAAGTGCAGTCAACTGCTCTGAAGAGAAACAGTTTATCTCTGTAGTAGATTGGGTTTAATTGAACCAAGACTATGCCAAAATGTTAGGTCTATCTCCATGGAACTCAACATTTCATGCTAGGTAAGGTTTCTTACCAGTCAATATCCCCTGCGTTGTACTCCAGTGTATCTTCAGTAGGGTTATCAAAATTTGATGGTAACTTTCTTTTTGTTTGCGTAGTGGCAGCCTTGATTGAGGCAACACACGCTTGAACGTTGGTACCAAACCATCCGCCACCGAGTCCAAGAAAACCCAGTATTCGACTCAGGCCTGTTTGTTGGGCAGTCTCAATCGGCCTCGTGACATTGGGATTGCGTTTACCATCCTTACAACCACTGTCATTAGGGTCAGTATTGCTCATTGCTATCCGTGTTGATTCACACCTGGAAATTATTTATACAAATTTATTATTATTTTATTTGTAGGGGTTTACAAAAAACAAACTTTAAAGCAGCAGGGTAGCAGGGCGAGGCCTACCCCACGGTTCTTTAAACCTAAAGGGATTTAGTAATTGTCCAGGAAACCGTCCCACGTAGGCCTATAAATCTACCACAATGCCTAGGCCTTCGCCTACCGTACTTTTATTAAAAATTAAGATTCATTGCTTACTTTATTAGGCAACTCATGAATAATGATAATCGAGTCTTTAAACAAAAATAATAGATCGGACCTAGTGCCGGTAACTGTTAATACGAACAACGATTATTAAGAGGCCCCCACGAGGCTTTGCTCCTGGATGCCTACAGCTATAAATGGGGGGAAGGGCCCCGTTGTGTTTGGGGGACAGAAACGTACTCGAAGTCCAACGCAACACTCTAAAACACTAGGGCCTAGGCCCCTTTACGCACTTTGCACATAACAACCCATGGGCTGTGGCTAATAAAACGGTACTTTTTCGGTTGGTAGGCCCTATGGACCGGTTTAACACTGCTTTTTTCAATAAAAACACTGAAAAACAACTACCGGTAGCCTAAGTAGTTTTGGGAACAAGGGTAATATGACGGAATGGCTAATTTTGCACCATTTTTTTTGTTGTTATTCAAAACCATGCAAAATCACTAGAAAATAAAAAATAAACACACAGAAACCCACTTTTACCGACAATTTCAAAAAAAAAAACATGAAAACACGTAGCGAGGAGTGAGTGACTAGGCCTACTTGCTGAGATGTTGTGCTCACTGCAAATAACCTTACAAAAACATACCCTAATAAAAAAATCCAAAATAGAATCATCACGTTTATGCTGTTATAGTAACAAAAAAAACTTCAAAACCTAAAACGTCGCTATTTTAAACGTAAGTCCTTTTGTGGTGAAAGTCTTTCATATTTAAAATAGCGACGTTAAAGGCTTTGCAGGTGGAGTATTTTAGTGCAAAAGGTTGGTAGGCCTAGTAAGTAAAATCAAGACGTAGGTAAATAGCAAACAATGCGACCAAATGACAGTGAAATGAGCGAGTGTGTGTGTCAATCTGTGTTCATTATTCTATATAATTGGTATAGGCCTAGGCTATTTTCAGAGTGATTAGTAGGCTAAAAATAAATCGTTAATAATGAGTTCTTCATTTATTTCTCATTTGAAGTTGTTTTTTGTATTGTTTTCTTTGGAAAAAACAGTGTTGAAAACTTGGACCGCACCAACTGAACTAGTACCAAAAACGACCGATTCAAGCAAACTAAGTGATTAAATAAACTCTTGTACAAAAACTACTTTCTCCGCCAAAAACCTAGTAAATACAAATAATATTCAGTTAGAAAAAGGAAATCATAAATTTAATACAAAACAACATTTCCGTCAAATCACCCTTATAGGCCTCGAAGTGTCTATACGTCGGACGAGCAAGCAACTACAGGCTTTTATGCCCGCCGAGCTTGTGGACGTAATTAAGTTCTCTGTGTACTTTCGTTAGGTTAGTCGAACTTTCCGCCTAGTTGTAGTACGCCGCGCTAGTTCTAGGATATAATCGATAAGAGCGCACCCGAAATCCTTCAGTTATGCGCTCCTTGGCCGTCCGCCGTCGGACGGGCAAGCAACCACAGGCTGTACGCCCGACATCCCGGCAGACGTACCGTATATCCAGTGGCGTAGCAAGTTGATGAAGGGCCCCAGTGCAAAAAAATAAAATAGGCCCCTCCCAAGATCGGTTAAATATATAAGAGGTACTTATAGGCCTATATTTTACTGATCTTGGGCACCTCCCACTGCAACTAATATCCTTCAATATGAGAGCGACTTGTACTGATATAATAAATAAGCATTATAGGAACAAGCGTGGACAACTAGAAATTGCATTATAATCCTTTTTTTAAATTTGTTTTCTATTCGTAATAAACATAAAAATACCATGTTACATAATAATGCAGAAAAACACCCTTCTGGCCCATTTTTCACGTTAATACGGCCTGTTGTTAGTAAACAAATGAACAACAACAACATTAAATAACTGAAAGACCTATACACGTTTCCAAGCAAAGGGGTTCTACCTGGTGGCGAAAAATGCAACTGTCCGATCAGTGATAGGCGGAGGAGCGCGCTATGTGCTTACCTGAAGAACACATGTCATTCCGCATATGACACTTATAAATATGTACAATCAAAGGTACATTGTCGTTGCTCTCCCAAAATGTTGTTAATTGATGATAATCAAAAGTATGGGGGTGCACCAAAATGATAAAATCGCTCTCCAATATGCGGGATTTGAGACCCTGTCCACCAGAATAATATTACTATATTCAGACCTACGCCCCAATCATGTACCCATGAGACACCCGAGGATGGCATTTGTATCCATATTACAATGCTCTAATTGTAATATCACAATAAATCATTGGTTTTTTATAGGCTATATACTAAATAAAGGCTAACAGGTACGATAAATAGGCCTACTAAATCAAATTCCAAACCGTCAAGAATGTTCACAACTCATAGTAAACCCCCACATACAGTATCGCTCGCTTCTTATGGCACTTTTAATTGAGATATACTTCTTTAGTTTTATTATGATAATTTAATATAAATAAAGTCATAATAATAATAACAAAACTATAACAAAATAATAATAATTGTTATTTGGGCTTATGCACAAGTCCAACTCCTTTTCTACCTTATATAATTAATGTAGGCCTACATATACCGTTTACCGTGATTGTTCATTTATTACTCAATATTAACATAATATCATAATAAATACGATTTTATTATTAGGTACAATAGAATAGTATAATGATATGACCTACAAGATTTTAAAGCTGTCTGCAGAATGACGCGGCATGCCATTGTTGACATACAAAACAATAATAAAATAAAAATAGGCCATCAGCTATTCAATAGGCCTACTTTTAATAAAATGTATATTTTAAAAAAAACATTAGTTTTAAGTGTATAGAAGATAAATATATATAGGCCAACTCCGATTGCGTTTACATTGTAAAACGATGTAGAAAACGTGCAAAACAAGTGTAGGGCTATAATTTGCTAGAAGCTCTTTTGATTTTAGATATCAAGTAAATTATTGAAACTATTAGTATTGGTGGGCAACATTTATGGCCCAAAAAATCATCGATCTTCATCATTCAACATTATTTGATACACTTGTTTCTGTATTTAATAGTTTAACAGAAATGGTTTTTTTCTTTTCGAGCTAATATCATAAATAATCTCAATTATTATTGTAATTTAAAATGCCATTAAATTCCGTTTTTAATAAAGACGATCCCCAAAACTTACGAATTTTCTAAAAATACGTGGACGATATGACATAATCAACAATGTTTTCGCAAAAAGATCAGAAATGCAACAAAAATCAAGTTGAACCTATAGGCCCTAACTGAATATACAGCGCTCCCGTAAGCAGCTCGCCTCTATCACCGATCGGTCCGACATGTTGCGTTTTTAGTGCTGCCATCTATCTTTGCTTTTGGGAAAAGCGTATACTCTCCAACCAAGTCAGTCACCACAATATCACTTGTTCCCGCCAATAGGGGCTATCACTTACAATACTAGATTGCGAATTAACATAAGGTGACCAGACGTACCGGTTGACCGGTACAGTACCGTTTTCAGAACACTTGTACCGGTGTCCGAGAGACTCAAATTTTAAAAAGACGTATTTGTACCGGTTTTTCAATTTTGGAGGGGAAATGTCCTGGTATTCAGTCAGTACCATGTGGAAGGATAATGTTTTACTTGAAGAAATACACTCCTCTGATAAATACTAACTGTAATAACATGTAGTAGATGTTCAACTTCCAAGAAGATATTTTTATTTTCCTAGGGGTGTGCGAGCATTATCAATGATTTTGGTGGAGTGCGGGTCGCGCTTGAGTGTAAAAACGTAAATATTGTATCTATTCTTGGCGTAACTATATCAAGTCAAATATCCATAATACTAACTTCAGTCTTTTGATACTAATTTGGTGTTCTTTTTGGAAGTTCTGAACTTTGCAACAAATAATAAAAAATATGTCACTATAATGGGTTGTTGGATGAGCGAGCGAGCGTAGCGAGCGGAAGCGAAGACTTCAATTTCACTGACCCCCAAAAAATTTAGCTCGGTGTTTTTTTTTTTTTTTTTTTTTTTTTTTTTTTTGTTTTTCCGTCTGTTTGTTCGCTCGATTCCGGCAAACGGCAATACGCGATCTTGATGAAAATTGACCGGACCTTCGTTTTTCTCTGAACTTAGAGGTGTAATTGTTTTTGGGTACAATCGAAGAAATATTTCTTATTAAATATCGTACTTTTTTACGACTTTCGATTTTTAGTGCGATATTTTCGTGACATTTTGGCCGATTCTAACCAAACGGGTGGGGCTACAACGTGCATATTTAACATGGACATTAAGGTTATGGTGATGTAGTACCTTTTGAAAGAAAAGTTGAAAAAGTTAGCTAGAATCTATAGAAATAAAGGTTTTAATATTAGTTTTTTTCAATTTTTAGTGCGATATTTTCGTCCAATTTGGCCGATTCTGACCAAACGGGTAGGGCTACAACGTTCAGATTTCACATGGACATTAAGGTTATGGTGATGTAGTACCTTTTGAAAGAAAAAGTTGAAAAAATTAGTCAGAATCTACAGAAATAAAGGTTTTAATATGAGTTTTTTGAAGTTTATAATACCAATTAACAAATAACATAGAAACTTGACAACAATCACCTCCACAATGCATTCAAAAAGCACTTGCAAAGGAAAAGTGCAACAAACGCACAAAACGCAAAAAAAAACGCTCATCCATCAACGCGGCGGGACTTTAGCGTTTTCCTAGTATCAACATTTTCATGTAGGCCTAATACCACTAACTACCGAATTATGTCATACACTAGCCCTAATAACATTTGTGCTTGAACATTAAAATGATCAAGAGAGAGATTACACTTAAAAATCAATTAGATGTTACTCTTTCACTTTTGGAGACAACATATAGACATATCAACAAATAAAATTAATATTGAACATAATTGTAAAAAAATAAATATAGCTAGAGTAATAGTGAAATGTAAAAAAAGAGACGAAGTACACGGACACGACTCAAATTAAAAAATCAGGACTTGCACACTCCATAATTTCCTCAGTCATTTTTTGCATGATTTTGTTTATAGATAATGAAAAATCAAAATGTGTTAATCATGCAACTGAACTACGTTTTTTGATTAATTACACACCTACAACTTATAATTTTGTTTGTAAAGACATAATGTTTTAAAAGATAAATCATGCATATTATACAAATTCTATGCATTTTCAATTATCTTTATGATTTATTGATTAGAAGAACTTCATTAGTATGATGCCCTCATCAATAGGCCTACATTACACACATTATTTTTTACAGAGTGCTTGTATTTTATTTTGCAGTATCATTCTTAAACCACTATACAGATTTTACGACTACAAAAATGTAAACATTAAAAACTATTTTTAATTATATTTTCATGTCAGAAAGCTGTTTTCTGGGCATTGACCAAATATTCTTCTAAAAAATTGCCACCAGCGGCTGGGCATAGTACAAAGTACGTTTTCTTAAAACTTTAGTGTCCCGGTTTGTAATTTTCAAAATATGGTCACCTTAAATTAACACCTTCCTCATAACTAGTTATTATGTACTCGAGGAAACAAAAAACGAATTAATTTTAGTGAGTTTAGTAACTCACTTACTTTTAACTTTACGTTTTTGAGCCCTACTTGGTCGTTTCTGTTTATTAGTCCAAGACATTAAATCAATCACCCGTCAGCAGACATTACTGAACGAAATATTCATGACATAACTAGGTATTGCACACGTAGCTTTAGCTGTAACAGTAACATCCAACACAAGCACAACTTTTATACACTATTTTTACACCCGCGAGTCACGACACCCACACTATTTCGATCTTCATTTCCAACTGAACTGAGGTACAAAATTAAATGCACCTAAAATTGCAGATCTTGTTTCGATATCTTATTGGCTGGCTAACAGGTCTTTGAAAGTTATAGCCAATCAGATTTTTGCAATAAATTATTTTCTAAATTGAAAAGGGTTCAAGAAGCCATATAGTATTCCTATTTCCTAGAAACGGTAATTTGTCAACTCACAATGGTCAGGGGCCCTGGGCCCACCCCCACATCCGTTGCAATGGAATTTTGATGAGACATGTTTTCAATGTTTCACAGTTAAATGACATTCTAGAGATTTTAGGAAATGCTAAAGCCTAAACTGTATAATTTGGCACCGACCCCTATCCTCGGGGGGCCCCTTAGAGGCCGTGGCCCGGTGCGGCTGCACCACTTGCACAGCCGATATCTACGCCACTGCGTAATCCATAGCCTATAGCCTACCGTAGTTTTGTAACGAAAAGGATTTTGGGTGCGCTTTTATCAAAATATCCTAGAACTAGTGCGCAGGAACTAGTCCGGAAAGGTCGACTAACCTACGTAGTAGTTTTGTAAAACGGTCCATACCATAAAAAAAAAACCAATGAAATAAAAGTTCCCCGATTTGATTTTACTCCGGCCCTAGTAGGAAACGCGTTCAGTATGCTCCTTGGCCGTCCGCCGTCGGACGGACAAGCAACCACAGGCTGTACGCCCGACATCCCGGCAGACGTACCGTATATCCAGTGGCGTAGAAAGTTGATGAAGGGCCCCGGTGCAAAAAAATAAAATAGGCTCCTCCCAAGATCGGTTAACTATATAAGAGGTACTTATAGGCCTATATTTTACTGATCTTGGGCACCTCCCACTGCAACTAATATCCTTCAATATGAGAGCGACTTGTACTGATATAATAAATAAGCATTACAGAGGAACAAGCGTGTACAACTAGACATTGCATTATAGTCCTTTTTTAAATTTGTTTTTCTAATTCGTAATAAACATCAAAATACCCATGTTACATAATAATGCAGAAAAACACCCCTTCTGGCCCATTTTTCACGTTAATACGGCCTGTTGTTAGTAAACAAATGAACAACAACAACATGAAATAACTGAAAGACCTATACACGTTTCCAAGCAAAGGGGTTGCTACCTGGTGGCGAAAAATGCAACTGTCCGATCAGTGATAGGCGGAGGAGCGCGCTATGTGCTTACCTGAAGAACACATGTCATTCCGCGTTTGTCACTTATAAATATGTACAATCACAGGTACATTGTCGTTGCTCTCCCAAAATGTTGTTAATTGATGATAATCAAAAGTATGGGGGTGCACCAAAATGATAAAATCGCTCTCCAATATGCGGGATTTGAGACCATGTCCACCAGAATAATATTACTATATTCAGACCTACGCCCCATGCACCCATGAGACACCGAGGATGGCATTTGTATCCATATTACAATGCTCTAATTGTAATATCATAATAAATCATTGGTATTTATAGGCTATATACTAAATAAGGCTAACAGGGTACGATAAATACGCCTACTAAATCAAATTCAAACCGTCAAGAATGTTCACAACTCATAGTAAACCCACACATACAGTATCGCTCGCTTCTTATGGCACTTTTAATTGAGATATACTTCTTTAGTTTTATTATGATAATTTAATATAAATAAAGTCATAATAATAATAACAAAACTATAACAAAAATAATAATAATTGTATTTGGGCTTATGCACAAGTCCCAACTCCTTTTCTACCTTATATAATTAATGTAGGCCTACATATACCGTTTACCGTCATTGTTCATTTATTACTCAATATTATACATAATATCATAATAAATACGATTTATATTATTACAATAGAATAAGTATAATGATATGACCTACAAGATTTTAAAGCTGTCTGCAGAATGACGCGGCATGCCATTGTTGACATACAAAACAATAATAAAAATAGGCCATCAGCTATTCAATAGGCCTACTTTTAATAAAATGTATATTTAAAAAAAAAACAGAAGTCCTAAGTGTATAGAAGATAAATATATATAGGCCAACTCCGATTGCGTTTACATTGTAAAACGATGTAGAAAACGTGCAAAACAAGTGTAGGGCTATAATTTGCTAGAAGCTCTTTTGATTTTTAGATATCAAGTAAATTATTGAAACTATTAGTATTGGTGGGCAACATTTAATGGCAAAATATCATCGATCTTCATCATTCAACATTATTTGATACACTTGTTTCTGTATTTAATAGTTTAACAGAGTGGTTTGTTCTTTTCGAGCTAATATCATAAAATAATCTCAATTATTTGTTGTAATTTAAAATGCCATTAAATTCCCGTTTTTAATAAAGACGATCCCCAAAACTTACGAATTTTACTAATAAAATACGTGGACGATATGACATAATCAACAATAATTTCGCAAATGATCAGAAATGCAACAAAAATCAAGTTGAACCTATAAACTGAATATACAGCGCTCCCGTAAGCAGCTCGCCTCTATCACCGATCGGTCCGACATGTTGCGTTTTAGTGCTGCCATCTATCTTTGCTTGGAAACGCGTATACTCTCCAACCAAGTCAGTCACCACAATATCACTTGTTCCCGCAATAGGGGCTATCACTTACAATACTAGATTGCGAATTAACATAAGGTGACCAGACGTACCGGTTTGACCGGTACAGTACCGTTTTCAGAACACTTGTACCGGTGTCCCGAGAGACTCATTAAAATGACGTATTTGTACCGGTTTGCAATTTTGGAGGGGAAATGTCCCGGTATTCAGTCAGTACCATGTGGAAGGATAATGTTTTACTTGAAGAAATACACTCCTCTGATAAATACTAACTGTAATAACATTGTAGTAGATGTTCAACTTCCAAGAAGATATTTTTATTTTCCTAGGGGTGTGCGAGTATTATTCAATGATTTTGGTGGAGGTGCCGGGTCGCGCTTGAGTGTGAAAACGTAAATATTGTTATCTATTCTTGGCGTAACTATATCAAGTCAAATATCCATAATACTAACTTCAGTCTTTTGATACTAATTTGTGTTCTTTTTGGAAGTTCTGAACTTTGCACAAATAATAAAAATATGTCACTATAATGTTTGTTGGATGAGCGAAGCGAGCGTAGCGAGCGGAAGCGAAGACTTCAATTTCACTGACCCCCCAAAAAATTTAGCTCGGGTGTTTTTTTTTTTTTTTTTTTTTTTTTTTTTTTTTGTTTTTCCGTCTGTTTGTTCGCTCGATTCCGGGCAAACGGCATACGCGATCTTGATGAAAATTTGACCGGACCTTCGTTTTCTCTGAACTTAGAGGTGTATTGTTTTTGGGTACAATCGAAGAAATATTTCTCATAAATATCGTACTTTTACGATTTTTTTTCGATTTTTAGTGCGATATTTTCGTGACATTTGGGCCGATTCTGACCAAACTGGTGGGGCTAGAACGTTCATATTTCACATGGACATTAAGATTATGGTGATGTAGTACCTTTTGAAAGAAAAAGTTGAAAAAGTTAGCTAGAATCTATAGAAATAAAGGTTTTAATATTAGTTTTTTTCAATTTTTAGTGCGATATTTTCGTCACATTTGGGCCGATTCTGACCAAACGGGTAGGGCTACAACGTTCAGATTTCACATGGACATTAAGGTTATGGTGATGTAGTACCTTTTGAAAGAAAAAGTTGAAAAAATTAGTCAGAATCTACAGAAATAAAGGTTTTAATATGAGTTTTTTGAAGTTTATAATACCAATTAACAAATAACAATAGAAACTTGACAACAATCACCTCCACAATGCATTCAAAAAGCACTTGCAAAGGAAAAGTGCAAACAAACGCACAAAACGCAAAAAAAAAAACGCTCATCCATCAACGCGGCGGGACTTTAGCGTTTTCCTAGTATCAACATTTTCATGTAGGCCTAATACCACTAACTACCGAATTATGTCATACACTAGCCCTAATAACATTTGTGCTTGAACATTAAAATGATCAAGAGAGAGATTACACTTAAAAATCAATTAGATGTTACTCTTTCACTTTTGGAGACAACATATAGACGTATCAATAAATAAAATTAATATTGAACATAATTGTAAAAAAATAAATATAGCTAGAGTAATAGTGAAATTTAAAAAAAGACGACGAAGTACTCGGACTCGACTCAAATTAAAAAATCAGGACTTGCACACCCATAATTTTCTCAGTCATTTTTTGCATTGATTTTGTTTATAGATAATGAAAAATCTAAATGTGTTAATCATGCAACTGAACTACGTTTTTGATTAATTACACACCTACAACTTATAATTTTGTTGTAAAGACATAATGTTTTAAAAGATAAATCATGCATGTTATACAAATTCTATGCATTTTCAATTATCTTTATTATTATTGATTAGAAGAACTTCATTAGTATGATGCCCTCATCAATACATTACACACATTATTTTTTACAGAGTGCTTGTATTTTATTTTGCAGTATCATTTTTAAACCACTATACAGATTTTACGACTACAAAAATGTAAACATTAAAACTATTTTTAATTCATATTTTCATGTCAGAAAGCTGTTTTCTGGGCATTTGACCAAATATATCTTCTAAAAAATTGCCACCAGCGGCTGGGCATAGTACAAAGTACGTTTTCTTACACTTTAGTTGTCCCGGTTTGTAATTTTCAAAATATGGTCACCTTAAATTAACACCTTCCTCATAACTAGTTATTATGTTACTCGAGGAAACAAAAAAACAAATTAATTTTAGTGAGTTTAGAAACTTTTTAACTTTGCGTTTTTGAGCCCCACTTGGTCGTTTCTGTTTATTAGTCGAATACATTATATCAATCCCCCGTCAGCAGACGTTACTGAACGAAATATTCATGACATAACTATTGCACACGTAGCTTCAACAGTAACACACAACACAAGCTCAACTTTTATACACTATTTGTACACCCGCGAGTCACGACACCCACACTATTTCGATCTTCATTTCCAACTGAACTGAGGTACAAAATTAAATGCACCTAAAATTGCAGATCTCGTTTCGATATCTTATTGGCTGGCTAACAGGTCTTTGAAAGTTATAGCCAATCAGATTTTTGCAATAAATTATTTTCTAAATTGGAAAGGGTAGAAGAAGCCATATAGTATTCCTATTTCATAGAAACGGTAATTTGTCAACTCACAATGGTCAGGGGCCCAGGGCCCACCCCCATACCCGTTGCAATGGAATTTTGATGAGACATGTTTTCAATGTTTCACAGTTGAATGACATTCTAGGGATTTTAGGAAATGCTAAAGCCTAAACTGTATAATTTGGCGACCGACCCCTATCCTCGGGGGGCCCCTTAGAGGCCGTGGGCCCCGGTGCGGCTGCACCACTTGCACAGCCGATATCTACGCCACTGCGTATATCCATAGCCTATAGGCCTACCGTAGTTTTGTAACGAAAAGGATTTTGGGTGCGCTCTTATCAAAAATATCCTAGAACTAGTGCGGCAGGTAACTAGTCCGGAAAGGTCGACTAACCTAACGTAAGTAGTTTTGTAAAATCGGTCCATACCAACCGAAAAAGTTCCAATAAAACATCCTAATGAAATGAAACATGTAAGTGTATCTTTTGATTAAACGAGTGAGCGGAGCGAACGGAGTCCTCTATGGCAAGTTTTCGGCACTTTGTTGTGTTTATGTGTGTAGGGGCCTGTATGTACCGGTATGTAATGTGTGTTCGATGCGCAGGGGCCAAACTACTCGTCCGATTTTGACCAAATTTCACACCAACTTCAAGGACCAATAGATAGAGTGCTGTTAACATGGACAGCAAAATTCACAGGAATCCAACCTACAAAAAAATTAAATTTGTAAAATTACTACTTTATTTTTTAAACTTAAAGTTCGCTTTGGAAAAAAATACCCTTTCTCACCAATGTTACCACTATGAATGTTAACAACTGTGAAAAATTTCAGAATTATAGCTTGCCCTGCCAACTTACAAAAAAATAATTACTGACAAAAATCGTGTTTTGCAGAGCTTTGCTAAATTGGATTTGATTTGAGGAGCATAGTTTTTGCAGACGACTTTGTCATCTTCTTCACAGGAAAATGTCCGGTTGGACTGGAGCAAAAAATGGGCCTCGCCATGACGATAGCTGCAGGCTGGATCAAAGTGCAGCAAAACCATCTGCACCTACTTCACGATGAGTCACAATCCCTTCAAGTTCAACATCACTCTTGATGGCGAACAGATTAAACAGACAGATGAGATGAAGTACCTTGGCGTGACTCTCGACAAAAAAATGACCGGCAAGATCCACTTTGAAAAGGCTGCAGAGAAGGGCCAAAAACGACTACGACTCCTTCAAAGGGTAGCCGGTGTGTCCTGGGGCGCAAAAATAGACACTCTGGCGCTGACCTACAAAACGTACATCAGACCAGCCATTGAGTACAGCACCGAAGTCTTTCCTGCCGCCGCCGCAACGCACGCCAGCCATGTCGACAGAGTCCAAAATCGAGCCCTTCGCCTCATAACGGGAGCAGTGAAAACCACCCCAATTATCGCCATGGAGTGGTTCAGCCAAATTGAGCCTCTACAGCTAAGAAGAGAGCAGCGCGCTGTCCAACTGCACGAAAAACTGGCGCGCCTAAACCCCGACAAATGGCTCAACTACCCAACCTCAAAAGTCAAGGCGCACACTAACTTTGCTGAAACAGTCCACCAACTGAAGAGTAAAAACTGTCCTATCCTCCTAGAAGCACCACGTGCACCACTTGACGTACCACTCCCAGAGCTTCTGCCGGACAAGTCCAATCAGCTTGCCCCGGGGACCAAAATTGACGGCATCGAGAAGAAAGATGACCATGACCATAGAGAACTGAAAGAGCTTGCCGAGAAGCACCTGAAGAAGCACTTTCCTCTTCAAGAGTGGGTGCACATCTTCACAGACGGCTCCTATGACTCGGCTACAAACAGAACAGGTTACGGCATCCACTGCATCTTCTTTGAAGAAGCCACTCCAATGGGAGCTGGCGAAACATACTTCGACGCTGAGGTCGCAGCCATTGCCAGGGCGGCCGAAAAAATCGCCGAGACCCCCGCCTTCCCCCTCAACAAGACAAAATTTGTGATCCTAAGCGACAGCGTCTCAGCCATCCAATTTGTCTCTCAAGCAGCGAACCTCCATCCTAAATCGCTGCTTTTCAAAAACTCCCTTGTCGGCATCCGACAGCAAAACAAACTATTAGAGACTCAATGGATCCCCAGCCACTGCAAGATCATGGGGAATGAAAAGGCAGACTTCTTGGCCAAAAGTGCCACAAAAGCACCGCAACCACCAGCAGCGCCTCTCCCCTACCAAAATGTCAAAACTAAGATCAAGTCAACCACAAAAAGGATCTTCAGAAACACCACAGAAGAGACTTCACGACTAAAGAACTGGTGGATTGAGATCAAAAAAGGGCCAAACAAAGACTGGTCGAGGAAGACGGCCACCGCCCATTTCCGGCTTGTAACCGGTCACGACGTCTTGCAGCACCACCTGCACCGCTTCAACATTACAAACGAACCGGCCACCTGCAAACTTTGTAATTTAGAAGATCAAGACAGAGCGCATCTCTTCAGATGCGCCGCCCTCAAGAATGACATTGACTCCCTGCCCGATGACCTGAGCAGGATAGAAAAGGAGGCAGTCTTATATTGGATAGCAAGACAGAAGAATGGCTGAAGAGGCCAACTTTGCACAAGAAAAAAAAAAAAAAAAAAAAAAGATGGATGCAGAACATATCGAGTCGAACTCGAGTTCATGTATTGACCTTTCTAAAACATATTTTGGAATATTTGTAGCTTCAATACTTAGGCGTTGGCGATGTGATATGTATTCATTGTTTTGGAGTCTTCCGTGTTCACGAGCATAGCAATATCGGGAACTCAGTAGTAGCAGCTAGACAAGTCTCGACTTGATGAGTCAGACAGAGCTGCATGCATGCATGCATACTGCAGCTGCAAATGTAATTGTGATAGGTAGGGCCTAGGCCTACAGGTATTCACTCTCTAACAACGACTTTGGCGTTTTCCTAGTAATATAGGCCTAAATAACTATTACAACTAGGGTCTATTTATAAATATTACTCATTTTAGGTTGTTTTTTAATGTTTTTATTGAAGAAAAACAGTGTTTAAAACTTGGCCCACCCCAACGACAGAAGTACCGGCCCTAGCCCCTAGCAATGAAGTAGGGTTATGAGGCCTCCACCTAGGCCTGTAGGACCTTGCTGACTGCTGAGGCCTACTTTTGAACTGCCAATGTCAGACCTAAAGCTAAGATCTAAGCTCGGCTACTTTTTTATTAATTAGCCTTACAGTATACACTGATTACTTACACATTTGGTTCGATAGATTATGATTTATGAATGTTACATCGGTGAGAACTGGTGAGAACTTGAAAAGTGAGTAGGGCTACCAAACCAAGGTCCTCTACATTACGTTCTAGATCTCCGCTACCTGGCGGAGGCTCGTCTAACTCGCTCGTGTGGCCTAGAGAGTTAGACGATCCTCCGCTAGGCGGAGATCCAGCAGACCTTGGCGGCCAACATGAATGAGGATTCTTTTCCAACTAATAATTTCATGCCTTGCTGTTGCTAAATCAAATCACAGATAATAGAGTACAGTAGTGCAGCACTAGTGTAGTCAAGTTAACCTCTATTCTACCTCGTTGACTCAAGTTTACTCTTTAATGGTAAAAAATTGACGGTTAGGTTGGTACGCATGGTGTAATATCACTTTTAAGTTGGTATCTATTATGAACAAAGCTCTTCAAAACCTATTCCAAAGATAGACCATTTCGATTGTATTCAGCGTGGACCAGAAAATTAATATTCCAAAATGGCGCCAGAAGGGACTGAGGGAAGGATTTTGTTTTCAAGTTTGTTTTTGCGAATTTTTAGTAATTTAAATGAATTTAAAATGTTTTTTTAAAGTCATTAATTTACGTCAATAGATTTAAATTCCTGTCACAATCGTTTTTATTAGAACTTTAATTAATATAGAATGGGGTAGGGCGGACCTGGTGTCATCAAAGACAAAGAGTTGGGAGTATCTTTGACACTGAGTGATCTTTGCATGATCTTTGTAAACAAATCATATTAACGTCATTTCCGGAAAAAGGGGGCGGATTTCCGCAACAAAAACTTATTTCTGCACCTTCTTGTTTCACAATTGAAACTGATCCGACAATAAATCTCATCTACATGTCTGCATCTGATGTAAGTATCTATTATTTTATAATTACCCTTTATTGTGGATTTATACTTGAGCTATTTATATATTAATTTTGGTAATCCAGACAGTATTTGTGATAAAATATAACACTTGTTATCTAGGCCTAGACGCAATTCACCTGTTGTCATTTCCATTTGAATCTTGAAACCATGCTTGAAACTATATCCTAGGCGTAGGTAGAGGGCCTGCTTTTACAATCGAAAGTTAATTTTCTTGATGTCGTGAAATAGTTTGCCTAACTGATATTTAAACTACGTTCAAAAAGATTTTAAAGCTTAGCCTAGGCCTAGGCATCTAGGCCTAGCTAGGCTAGGCCTTGCCCTCCAAGCATGGTCCTAGGCCTAGGCCTAGGCCTGCGTCAACTTCAATGGGCCAAAATGAGCCTAGGGCTTATAGGCTAGGCCTACCCTAGGCCCTAGCTTGTTTATAGTACGTATTGTTAACGGTTAAGTAGCAGTACTTAAACTACGTTCTCAAAGATTTTCCAGCTTAGCCTAGGCTAGCCCTCTAAGCATGGTCCTAGGCCTGCCTGAACTCGTATTGGCCAAAATGAGCTTATAGCTAGGCCTTTACCCTAGGCCAAGATAATACTAGGTATTATGACTACGTTACCCTAGGCTCTAGCTTGTGTATAGTATTGTTAATGGTGCAAGTAACTTAGTCCTATTTAAAATATGTTCACAAAGATTTTCCAGCTTTGCCTACCTTGGCCTAGGCTAGGCTAGCCCTCTTGGCATGGTCCTAGGCCTGCCTCAACTTGTATGGGCCAAATGAGCCATACCCTATAGGCCCTACCCTAGGCCCTAGCTTGTGTATAGTATTGACTGTATTGTTAACGGTGCAAGTAGGCTTATGTCTTATGTAGGCCTAGTTTGGTGGTCACTAGGAAGTACTAAGTAGGAATTCAAATAACTAGGTGCAAGGCTGCTCGATGGGTAGGCCTACTTCTATGGCTAGGGGGGTCCAACTTTTATACACTGTAACGGAAAGGATTTCGGGTGCGCTCTTATCAAAAAGGAAGTGGCTATTTAACCGTAGCTACGGGAAAATTACGATTCTCAATTCGTACGTAGCATGAACGAAGATCAGCGGAAATAATCGAAGGTATCCGAATCGTCCGCGGGATACCACGTAACTAGGCCAATAGCTTCAAATATCACAGTGCATTGTGGCAGAGTGGTAGGCCTAGCGCGTCCGAATTCTATGCGAGAGGTCGGCGGTTCAAATTTTTGTTTGGTCGTTTTTTTTTTACCATTCTATTTGGGTCCATGTTTTTTCTACAAATGATTTCACTACATTCGTCCCCGTCGCAAACACAATTCTAGATGATAAAAGCGTTTAAAAAGTGCTGCGCCGCGCTAGTTCTAGGATACAATCGATAAGAGCGCACCCGAAATCCTTTCCGTTAAAAAACGAGTTTAGATTTAAAATAGCAACGCTAGGCCTAAAGGTTTGGTAAGTAGAGTATTTTATTAAAAAACGAGTTAAGATTTAAAATAGCAACGTTAAAGGTTTGGTAAGTAGAGTATGTTATTGAAAAGGTTGGTAGGCCTACTAAGTAATGTCATAATAAACATGGCGCGCCGGCAACAGTGAAATGGTAGTGTTTGTGTTCAATCTTTATTAATTATAACATAATTCGTATATTTTCAGAGTGGTTATTATTAAATTAACGTAATTTACTTCCGTTCCTACGGTTAAATTAGCAGGCCTAATTTTTCCGTACCCACAGTTCGAGTACCGTCGGTGATTTCCGCCGATGTTCGTTCATGCTACGGACGAATTGAGAAACGTAATTTTCCCGTAGCTACGGTCGAATAGCCTCAGCGTATCAAAAATATCCTAGAACTAGCGTGGCAGGTAACTAGGCGGAAAGGTCGACTAACCTAATGTAAGTAGGCCTAGTTTTGTAATGGAAAGGATTTTGGGTGCATGTTTTCGTTGAAAAAAATAAGTGTTGAAAAGTTTGACCCCCCCCCCCCCCCCCCCCCCACCACCGAACCAGAGTTCCGCTCGATGGGCTTCCTTGCCCCCTTGAAAGCCCCTGGGGTCCTTAATCTCGCTGGGCCTGGCACAACTGCATCCCTTTCACCTGTATTCATATGCCCCTGGCTAGGCCAAGTAATTATTCCCTTTCAGAATGGATAGATGCCTAGGTCCAATCGACTCAGAAGCTCTCGCTAGGATTAGGCCTTGGCTCATCTTACTTCATGGTGACTTCAATCGTGTAGGCCTAGCTTGTCTACATGTAGTTTTGTATTGTGCAATGTACCACAACCACTGGCCCGCGCCTTCCGGGCTGAGTTAATTTTCTGTTTCAGGTGTGTGTCATGGATGCGGGCGCCATATGGTTTTTTTTGCCGGTAGCCGCGAGAAGCATGTCTCCGAATAAGCCTTCGGTTTACGGTGGCACGTTCGATATCTCCTCGCCGCCGCCCACCTCTTCTTTTATGTGTCGAAACTCGTGGCTCACGCGTGATCGCATATGTGCTTATCACCTGCATTCGGGTTGACTTGGACTCATCTGTTTTGGCCAGGGTTTTTGGGGGGTAGATTTTTACAGGCCAAGCGAGATTTTTTTAATTTCGAAATGCAGCGAACGTGGGATCAAAGAGAGCTGTGTAAGCCTCAGTTTGGCTGTTGATGGCTTATGGAATACTTTAGGCCGGGATTTACTTTGCGAATGAGTTCGGATAGATGTGGTTTCACTTTTTTCAATTTGACTGACCCAGAATTTGACCATGGCATTTGCGGATTTTCCAAAAATTCACATCTTTTATTTTACACTCCGTTAATTCCCTGAATTCCAATTGGCTGAAATATCTGCGCCAAGCGATCCGCAACTGGATTCCCAGCTTTCATGTCTTGAGTCACTTGGTGATGCGTGATAGGTTTTTATTTCCCCCCATTAGACCATCGCCGTTGTGAATAAAGAAGCGGTGGTATCCGAGGTTTGTGGCCTGCGTTCTTGCCTGAGCCTGACTGATACACCTTAACGGAACCGTGGTGCAGTATTAAAATGTTGTGATACGTATTGTCATTAATTCTCATGTTTTGTTTCTTCAACAGAAAGCAACATGGAAGTCAACACAATTAGGCCTATGACAACTAGGCCCTAGAGCGCTACATCAAAAATCTCTTGAGACAGAGACAATCTGAACATCGTGTCATGACGCGACGTACGACCTTCAAGATTTTGCTCGCCAAGTGCAACTGAAATGAAATGGATTGCATCCTAGGCGATTGGGATAGTCATGATAAATTTCAAGGTTTGTAGATATTTTCTTGATGTTGGTAGACTATCTGTGTAGTAATCCCTAGGATAGGATACGAGGCATAAATGTGCGATTTTTGTGAGAAATAATTCTCTGATGGTGACCAGAAAAGAGCGTTACAGTTACAGCTGTTAATGGTCATCAAGATAACAGTAGCCATTGTAATTGTACAATATTCTCTACATTACTCTATAATTATAACCTATTATTACAAATTACCATAGGCCCTAGCTTTGTAACATGATGGCATATGTTTCTGTTCCCAGGCAGAAGTTGCTGAAACCAACTTGCCAAAGCAATGTTCCTAAGCCATAAATACATCAACATGGCTTCAATCCTCATCAACAACTTAATGATTAGGTACGGATGTGGTTAACAACCTCTGAACGGAGACGAGATCATGCGGCATTATGTTCTTGCAGTGGATCGTCGGTAAGTTTCAATAATATTTACTAGGGTTGCTGTTTGATATGAATTTGAATATCGATAATCGCGCATGGGAAATCAATAATCGAATAAAACTTAGGCCTATACTTGCACCATACGGACGTGGACCGTGGACATTTTGCGAGTGCATCCTTTTCTTGCTTCTATTTGTTCAAAACAGGGTTTTTCCACGCTAGCATTGTCTTTCGTGAGCTTCTTCCCCGATCGTCTGGCCGGCCCGACGAGAGTGTGCTACGTGGCGTAGACAGGCGCTACCCGGCTTGTGAAGGTCGTGCTTCTCAGAAATCTTGGTTCTGTGAAGTTTCATTTCAGCTTTTGTTGTGAATGTCGTTCATTCATTTACGAGATATCAGTTTAACTGTTCAATGCTCCGATATTTATTACGCGACGAGATGAATAATGTTTGACATTAGTTTGGAAGAAGACGTAATATTTGTGTGAGAGAACTGATAAGATAATGTTATCGTAGCTCTACGGAATGAAGTAAAGTGATACCGAGTTGGCGCGGAGTGAGGAGGAATGCATCACGATAAAATACTTGTTGACCTTGAGCAATGTACTACAATATCGGGTGTGACGCGCCGAGGTTGAGCAATCGGCGCGGGAGTGCAGCCGCCCGGCAAAACACGCATGCTGTGCAGCAGGGCAGGCGCTTCGTACTTCACGCCTTACGCGTGTTGTAGATCTCGCAGTGGACAAATTTTTCACAGACTAAATCAATTGATGTCTTGGTAATATTTGGTAATATTTTATGAAGTTCTGCAGAGCGGGCGGTTAATTACAAAATTTCGGACTGGCGAGCTATTCGATTATCGCTTGTTTCGGGAAATAATCGTATCGATCGATATATATATATATATATATATATCGATTATCAAACGGCAACCCTATTTCTTACACCCTCTGTTTAGTTCAGTTCATCATAAATTTATTTGCATGCTTTTTGTACAGGTTTCACATCACAATTCATTATTATGAAAATACAAAAGAGCGAAGCCCACAAAGTTTACAGGTAAACTTGAGCGTGGGCAGTTATCAATCAAAGATGCACAATGTAGGTAATAAGATAACTGAAAGCAACAACAATAGTAGTAGTTATTTTAGGTACCGGTACTTAAATGTGTGCACTCTATAGATTTCGGCCTACTGATCCATTATAAGCTAAAACAAGTCTACTAATTAATCTAACTTAAAGTAGAACTAGAATAGGCCATACAGTTGGCCGATGATTTAATGCCATTGAAAGAGTTAAAATGTAATAAGATGAATAAAAGCAAAAACAGGTTGTTACATTTATTAATTACTATTTAATCACATTCTTAAGATAGTCACTCAGTGTTATTCTCCATAAGTCAAGCTCTGATTTCTGATTTAAAAGTGCTGATTCTATTTATAGTTTTTATTTGCATAGGGAGACAATTGAAAATCTTTGGACCTAAAAAGGCAGCTTGTCTTTGGCCAAGTTGAGTACATTTCCGAGGAATTTGAAGATGTACAAAAGTTTGCTGTCTTGTTAATAGTGGAGTTTGTATTGAATTTAGGGGTGTGCAAATCCATGTTTTTCATTTCAAAGGTGTTAGTTAGGTACTTGACAAGGATCACCTTACATTGTGTACAAAAAGCAAGTATTTGGACCAATAGATATACAGTAAGATCTCTCTTATCCGAGTTGGATGAGACCGGGGGGCACCTCGGATTTGCGAAAAACTCGGATGGCGCGGATAAATTGTTTATTTGCTCTCGTAGCATAGCCTGATGTGGTAAAATGATATATGACACATGTAATGGATAAAGGAACATAAAATACACACGATACACTTCATACAGGGTATACTAAATGATTTAATAGCTTGTAATTCAGCTCACGAACACACGTACACAATTAGGCCTACATGTCGTAATAAAAACGTATGTCTAGGCCTAGGCCTAAACTCGACGCAGTGGGCCTAGGCCTACAATGCAAACATAGGCCTAGGCCTAGCTCTCTTTCTCATGTGGAAAACCTCTCACTACTATGCCCGCGCTGAAGCTCACGACGCAAGATAAGTCGGGGAAAAGAAATAAGATAAGCCCAGGAATAACATTCAATGCTTTCTGATTACGAATTTCGTAAATCGGTTGAAACAGATTGCAGGGTCTTTTCCATTTAGATTCCCCCAGTTTTAAAAAAAAAGTTGTTGCATCATGATTTTAATTTTTTTCAAATTTTGCATGTTGATACCTATATGTATTAAGATTTCAAATCCCAAGTTTCTAGATCTTTTGATGAACCGTTCACATATTTAGGCATTTGAGTGTCGCCCCGCCGTAGCATTATTTGCTTTCGTAGCTAGTAGCGGTAAATGAAATAGGTTGAGAAACCCTTTGAGATATCAAAAAGAAGTACTTAAGACAATATTTCTACTAAAAGACAATCTTTCATTAACATCACTTCAATTTTGAAAAACTTTAATTTTTCTTGCATTACGAGGCAGCCAAATATTGACAACGCTTTTGGCTTTTTTTTGGGTACTTTCAATAATAGTTTAATATGGAAGGGGTGACAACAACAAAATAATTTTTTGTGAGTAAAAACTATGAGTACATACCTTTAAGGTTGTAGAAAAAAAATGTGTTGTTTTAACCCCTTATGCCTGAAAAAAAAATTCTGAAAATGGAGCAAAATCAAAAGTACCCCTTTGAGGGTAGTTTTTCGACAAAAGGGGTAGGTCCTAAAAAAATTTTAAAATAGCCATAAGTTGCTTGATCATATGAATTTTAATATATCAAAATTTGTCATGTTATGCTTGGTTTTTAAAGTTACAGATTTTACAAACTGATAAAAAAATCGACTATTTGGAAGGGCTAGATTTCCTCCTTTGTTAGCTTTGACTATGTTTAATTTTTTACTGAGCCACTAAAAGATAGGTTGAAGGGGGAATCATAGGGAAAGGTTTAAACAAATTTGAACTTGTTGATGAGGAATAAACTATTGGGCAGAATGTGGGTTTTGGGGAGGGGGTGGGGGCGGGGAATAACCTGGACAGGATAAAACACAGCCAAGATACAAAACAGTTACAAAGAGATGTTTGGTTCACTTTTTTTGTGATTTAGAAAATGAAACCTGCATGCTACGTGAGTGCACAAACTCCCCTGGACCTGCAGAGCTTGAAGCACAATTAGCTGCCGAAAAAGATGATGATGATAATTGGGACGAAAATAATACAATACAAGCAATATGGTAAACCACCGATCGTTGTGACTTAGTGACGATAAAAAACAATTTCAATGACTTTGTGAGTAAGTTAATAGATAACTCACTGATCTGAAGAAGCATAATTTTGTTGCCACTAAACAGGCAGATATAATGAGAACGAATTAAGAAACTGAAAATCCAGCTGAATGCATAATAAGTGGAGATTTCTCTGAAAATTTTATTTTTTGTGATGCAGGAAGAGATACAGAGTTTTCACTTGGTGAACAATCAAGCTACACTTCACCCATTTGTGATCTACTAGGCCTACATAGGTAGATGAGGCAAAAATTAGTAAATTCGAGAAGTGTGTGCATTATCAGTGACCATTGCAGCATAGTACTACTGCAGTGTATGCATTTTTCAGAAAGTAGTTCTAGAATTTTTAAATCTTTTGCTCCCGACGTAAAAAAGTTATTTACTTTAGTGACGGTGCTGCAAGTCGTATAAAAACAAAAAAAAATCACCAACTTGTGCCATCACTTTTTAGGATTTTAAATTTTTATGCTGAATGGCATTTTTTTGCCATACCCCATGGCCAGACCTGGGTAGTAACGTAACGGAAGTAACGCGTTACTGTAACGAAAATTACTTTTTTTAGTAACGAGCCAGTAATTTAATTACAATTTTCTCAAAGTAACGGAAGAGTAATTTCACTACTTTTATCATTGTAATTTGGGATTAGTAACGCGTTACTTTTGCCGCGCGGGCCGCGCCTTTGTGTATCAAATATCAGTCACCCGGCCAGTGCGCCTGCTGCCTTTCTACGTATCCAACATTTCGTAGGTTTGATCGAGAGATTTCGAGTCCTGAATTTTTATTTCAGAAACCTAGCCATGTTTACTTTTGGTACTTCCGCCTATGACGAGTGCCGTTGACGACGTAATTATCTACTTGACATCAAAATTCAAGTCTGTGTCAAATAAATCGATAGTCGAATTGTTACATTGTAATGTAGCCTTTAAAACTTTTTCGCCGTAGATGTCCCCCCGAAAAATCAAAATTTACTATACATCTATACGTCAAAAATCTACAATATCTCGTGATAGGCCCCCGCTGGTTTTAAGTGGGGCATGGCATGGAAAACACGCTGTCTGAGACCGCCTCGGCAGAAAAAAGCCTTGTGTCATACCCTCCGCACTCGATACTTTTAAAATTTAAAAAAAGTAATTTTTTGAAAGAATTTTCACTATTTTTTTTTCATAAAAATAACGAAATTTTTCTTACTTTTTGGGGACAAGTAAAAATAGTAATTTATTTTACATTTTGGCTGAAGTAATGAGAAAACGTAATTTTTTACTTTTAAAAGAACTTCCCCAGGTCTCCCATGGCAAAGGTCCTGGATGGGTTGTGGAAAGTTAAATGTCTTGTTACGAAAAAAAAGCCTAAAAAGAACTTAATAATTTTCAAGACCCTAAAGAATTTCGAATTTTGGGATGAAAATGTCAAAGGGATTAAGTTTTTCTATGTAGCCTAACTTCAGAAACTATCGTAAAAAGAAAAAAACCATCTAGCTCACGTTATAAAATGCAGTTGGGGTGCCAAACAAAAGATCTTACCATTGTTTCAACCAATTGTTTGAACTCAATGCAAGTATTCAAAAATAAAGCTCCGTGATTATTTTGCCTGTATCTATGATCACAAGTGGGGTTAGGAACAGTTGCTAATTTCGGTAAAAAAATATGGACTTAAAAATTGACTTTTTTCACCCATCGAACCTGTGGCCAACTGTTTTTAAAATGTCAGATAAAGATTCAGTAGGGGTAAAAGTGAAACACGAAACATTCCCTTTTGGAGTTGTCGAGGGAAAACGAGCGTCTCAAAATACTGTATTAGTAATGCTTTTGCATGGAGATAAATGCATGCATCAGAACACAAACTTAAGGTCAAGGTTAAAAAGATTAATGATAATTAATGATTAATGATTAATATATTTTTTTGAATTTTCAAAATCATTAGAAAACAAAATTAAAAATTAAAAATTTCTCGTTTTTTTATTGTGTAAATCTAAGGGTTTTAGTACTTTTAAAAAATCTGTAATTTTTAAACCCAAGCAAAAAAAACATGAAAAAATTTTGATAATAAAATCATATGTAAAGCAACTTATGCTTTTTTAAAATTTTTTTTAGGACCCCCCCCTTTTGTCAAAAAACTACCCTAAAAGGGGTATTTTTTTGATTTTGTTCCTTTTTCAAATTTTTTTTCAGGCACCCTGCTAAAAATTCCAGTTAAATACAGTTAAAGACATCCCATTGAATACCTTTAAACCCATTTGAACCATGTTCTGTAATCTCAACGGGATTAAAGTGTTTTTGTGCACATTTTACTTTTTAAATTTGGGCAATGTTTCAAGGGGTTTTAAACAGAAACTCTCTCTTGTAATAAATTTGGGGTTTTCAACATGAACTGAAACCAACCTGTTTAAATGTGTTCTAGTCAAAGGGAAAATCAATGTATTTTTTAGCCAAGCAATGGTAATCAAATGGATTAACAGTTCGAAACCCAAAACCTGATTAAAATGGTTCGTAGTAAATGGAATCAACCGTTTTATTTACCCAAATGCAATGTAACAAAGGGATTAACAGGTTCTGTAACCAACCTGATAAATTGTGTTTTAGTAAAATGAATAACGATTTTTAGCTATTCCAATGGAATAAAAATGGATTAAAAGGGAGCTGTAACCAACCTGATTAAAATTTTTTGTTGTAAAGGGGGAATAAAACTTTTAAATTAAAAATGGGGAAACCCAAGGGTAGTCAATGGATTAAAAGGGAACCCAAATGGAGTCAATGGGATTAAAAAGGAACAACGTAGTCAACGGGTTTTAAAAGGGAAAAACAATGGTAGTCAAGGGAAATTCTTGGGAAATAAACGGGTAGTCGGCAGGTTAAAAAGTAACCAAACGGTATCAACGGGGAATCAAATGTGACCAAGGGTAGTAAAACGGGAAATCAAATGAACCCAACGGTAGTCAACGGGAATAAAATGTATTTAAAACGGGATTCAAATGGAAAAAACGGTAGTCAACAGGGATCAAAGGGAAATTTCAACGGGATTAAAAAGGAACCAATGGTTAAACGGGAATAAAATGGAACCAATGGTAGTAAAAGGAATTCAACGGGATTCAAATGTAACCAATTGCAGTCAACAGGAATAACGGGATTAAAAGGGAACCCAAACGGTAGTCAACAGGAATAAATGAAATTAACGGATTAAAAGGAAACCCAAGGGTAGTCAACAGGAAAAAAGGGAATTCAAGGGATTAAAAATGAAACCCAAGGGTAGTCACGGGAAAACTCAAGGGATTAAAATGGAACCAACATTTGTCAACGGGAAAGAAATGGAATTAAACGGGTTTAAAATGGAACCAACGGTAGTCAACAGGAATCAAATGAAATTAAAAGGGATTCAAGGGAACCAATGGTATCAACGGGAATCAAAAGGAAAATTAAAGGGTTTCAAAGAAACCCAAAACGGGGGTCAAGGAATTCAAATAGAACCCCGGGTAGGCAAAGGGAAAATTCAACAGTAAAAAAGAAATAAATAAAGTAGTATTATAAAAGGGGAATATTTAATCAAAATTGTAGATCGCACTTTTCACATGGATAAAAGGTGACTAGTTAAAAATTGAAACATATTTCTCGAAAGCCCTTGTCCCCTATTGTAGGTTTTTTGGGGCTACCGGGGAACAAAAAAAGCCCCCAATCACTATTTTGCATTTTAATTAAAGGGTTTAAAGGGGAAAAGGGAATTTAAAGGAACGTTAAATTCTTCCAAGTTCCCACAAAAAATAATTTGACGTTACAAGTTCCTGATCTAAAAAAAAGGAACGCATTCCACACAAGTTCCTGAAAAAGGAACGCGTTCCCCCCAAGACTGACTACAGGAAACCGGGAACCAAACCAAAACCTGGAACCACCCCCCCTACAAAAACACAATATTTTTAATTTTTTTTTGTCTTGCATTTTGCTGTGGTGCAGGTGTAGCCCGGGAAAAAATGTAAAATAGTGTAGAAAATTTGGTTACACTCGGAAGACAGAAAAACGCTCTGGTGTAACACAGTTGATCATTTAAAAAATGCTGTACAATTTTGAATTCTATTTACGTTTGAATGAAATAAGAAATGTCATGTAATATAAAACATGAAAATTGCATAACTTTAAAAAAAACACAGTTTTTTTTCACTCCCTACACCGATACCCATCTCTGGAGGGGGTGAAGTGTAAGTGTTTACACGGACAAAATAAGCCGCAGTGAGTTGCACGGAGACAGAAAAAACGTGTTGGTGATCTACACTTTGCACCAGCGTGGCATGCGGAAAAAAAATTAAAACCTATAATATTGTGTTAGCGTTGCACACTTAAGACAACATTTCTGGGTTTGGACACTAAACATAATTTTGGGGCCTACCTATACAAACTTTTCTAAGTTTTCCCAAAAAATAATGTTTACCTACCCTAATTGTATACGCCCTATGCGCTTTACCCAAGAGTGTTCCCTTTTAGGAAAGTACTGCATGTTTTTGCCCCCCCTACTGAACAGGTCTATGCCCCAAAATAAAAAATGAAAAGTGTGTGCAGACTGCAGATAGGCCTCCCTGGTGGCATACTTAAAATATTTCTTTAAATTAAAGAAACAGGCCTATCTGTAAAAAAAAAAATAGGTAATTCCTTATCCCCCCCCCCCCAGAAATCCCAGCTGTCAAGGTAGGGAAAGTTCTCCTTTAAGAGGTTTGCGCTAGTCGTTATTTTATATTTGTTTTTTTAAAAGAGGCGACCAAACAATTAAATTTAATTTCCCTACTTTTCCCCCGGTTATTTCTCTAGATGTAGGAATGATAAGCTAAGGTTTTTTGGTCCCAAAAACACATAGGGGCCCCTTAAAAATGATAGTTCCATCCCCGAGGCCTTTTGCATACCTAGGTTTTTGCCTCGACGGCCACGGCTACCGATGGTCACTGCTTTTTATCGAGAAAATGCAAAAACTGGAAATATTAAAAACCGCAGCTATGGGAGCAACTTGCTGGCAGGGTATCTAAAAAACATTAAAAGATTTTTCATAAATACCGTACCGTAATTTAAAAAAATGAAAAATGAATGAAACAAAATTTTAATGGGGATGGAGTGTATTTGTGTACAATGTAATGTGGTATTTACGTCTTCAGTTTCCGTAAAAAAGTAGGCTAAAATAACTTATTAGTTTTCAACGTAACCATTGCCAATTTGAAAATGAATCCCTAAAATTTAATTTAATGTAGGCCAAATTTTTTTACTCACTTTAGGGAAATAACCACGGGTTATAAAGAAAGGCCTTTTTAAAAAACAAATTTACTGGGCCCACTCTTCATCTTCAACTTTTAAAAAGATAGGTTTTCATTGTAGGTGGTAGGTATAAAACATATTGCCGAATTCCCTTTTTTTAAAATCTAAATGAAAGCGAGGCTCTCCGTAGACGTACTCGAGGCTCCCCCTTTACCTCCCCCCTGGTAGGGCTGGCAAATTAAAAAATTTTCGGAATGCATAAAATATCTCCGCCAGCACTTATCAGACGATTACAACAATAGTGGTGCCGCAGCGAGGGCCTTCCAAGTTCCTAGGATCCCCGGGAATGTTTGGCTTGTCATTTGGTGAGTCACTCTTTCGGCTCGAACAGACAGAATTTTAGCGTTATTAATGACGATCATTACTGCCGCGTGCCCGCCGCCGCGGCGTTACGAGTGAAAAATGACCCGGGGGCGGCAGTAGCCTAATTGAGCGGGTTTTAGACGAAAAAAAAGGCAAACGAGTACCCGCACTATTTCATTACCCGGGTCCCGTTTCACAGCCCCCCCAGGCACCAAAACCTACTCATTGTTTCTTTTATTTTTTCATAGGGTAGTAGTCAGGATGTAGGCCAGGCCTATGCTGCGACAAATTTGTCTTAGCATTGACAATACACGACAAGCAGAATAAAAGGGCACTGGTCAAAACTGTAAAAAATAGTCACAACTTTTGTAGGCCTACCTACGGGCATGTCGCCCAGTCTAGGCCCAAAATTGAAGTAGGGTTTAAAGGGAGGTCACAGCATAGGCCCAGCCCAATGATTGTACGCCCTAGAAATTTTGGAAAATTTTGGTTTGGGGGGGGGGGGGGGGGGGGGGGCCCCCCCCAAACAAATACATGAAAACAAAAAAAAAAAAAAAACTGTAAAACCTTTTCGTAAGTTTCTAAATTTAAGTATAAAAAAATTTCAACCGTTAAGGATTTTTTTAAAATAGCAAATTTGACCCCCCGGGCTAGGCCCACCCGTAGGGGTAGGGGTACCTAGGCTAGCCCATCTTAGGTAACCTACCTAAAAAAAACATGAATAGGCATAGGCAGGCCAAGCCATGCCCCCGTAATAACAGACCCCAAACCTCAATTTAGGCAGCTATGTATTTGTACATAAAATTTTTTTTGCCCAACCATTTAAATTTCATTTACAGGGAGGCCTAGGCCCCACAGTAGGGCTAGGCCCAGCCACACACACAAACAATGAATTTTCTAAAAAAGTAAAAAGGCCAGGCCTAGGGCTGGGCTTTGTGTATTAGGCCTATCCAAATTTAATGGCCCAGGGGAGGGTAGGCCTAGGCCCCTGGCCACTAGCCCCACCTATAGACCTTCATGGGCCAAAATCTGAATAATAAGACCCGGGCTAGGGCTAAAACCCTAGGCCTAGGTAGACCGGTAGGACTTTGTTTACAAATTTAAAAATTTTCACGGGGAATCCAGGGGGGTTTTTTTACACAAAAGGGTGGGCCCTACTACCTAGGCCAACACAAACACTTGATATGCCCTGCTTTGTTAGGCCAGGTAGGCTATCCCAAACCCTATTTAAAGGCCCTAGCGCCAATGCCCTAACAAGGGGTTGGAAGCCCAGCAAAAGGGGTTGAAAAGCCTAACAAAGGCCTAGGGCTAGGGCCTAGGCCTACAAAAGCCTATAACTAGGCTAAATGTAGGGTATACGTCAATGGAAGGGCCTAGGCCCCACCACTTTCTTTGATAATTCAAAAGTTACACAAAATTTCATGAAGGCCCCATATGGATAATAAAGAAAAAACTTACCTTAAAAGGTTTTAAGGCGTTTAAACAATCATAATTTTTTTTAGTGACGGGGAGAGGCGGCCATTCTTGGGCATTTTTTATGCCTACTAGGAGTTCAAAAAACCCGCTTTAAAACCCCATTGCACTATGAAACAGTGCACAAAAGTATTTTAATGTTAATTAAAATTTAAAAAAAAATTTTTAAAATGCCATAAAGGTGACTTACTACACAAACTCCCCAGTATATCCAAAGTTGATACAGGTTGCTGTTTTTTACCAAACATACCAAAATTTAAATTTAAAAAGGCCGGGGGACCAAAGGAGGGGTTTTAATAAAATTTTTTTTTTTTTTCGTGTGACATGGTGTGACCCGGAGCAAGAAAGATAAAAGTTTAATTCATGTTGTTCCTTTCAAAACTGTCTTGACTGTTGTTCCAAATTTTTCAGTTGCCTGTTGGTTCCTTGTGAAACCCCATTGCTCCTGTTTAAACCCTTGGCCATTTTTAATCCTTTTAATTTAAAAAACCGATAGTTTGGTTTATGTTTAAGCCCTTTGGGTTTTTTTCAAACCGATGAAACCAAGGGGTTTCCCAAATTGAAACAGGTTGGTTCTGTTGAAACCCCCTTGGTTCATTTTCATTCCTATTTAAACCCATTGGTTCCTATTGAACCCCTGGTTCATTTTTAATCCGTTGAAACCGATTGGATCCAATTGAAACACGTTGGTTATGTTGAACCCGTTGGTTCTTTTCTTCCCATTGAACCGATTTGGGTTCCCGTTTTAATCCCGTTTGGTTCATTTTTTACCTGTTGAAACCCATTTTAGTCCAATTGGGAACAGGCGGTTTTATGTTGAAACCCTTTGGTTTCATTTCATTCCTATTTAAAAACCCATTGGTCCCGTGAATACGTTGGGTTCATTTGGTACGAATACATTTAAACCCGATTGGGTTTGGTTTCCCGTTGAATAGGTTGGACTTTGCGTACGAACCAAAAAACCCGGGTTTGGTTATGGTTCCCTTGAATACAGTTGGTAAAATTTGCGTACGAAACCCATTTAAACCCCGGTTGGTTTAGGGTTTCCCTTGAATACAGTTGGTTAATTTGTGACGAAAACATTAAAACCGGGGGGTTTTTAAGGTTCCGTTTAATACAGTTGGGTTTCTTTGTGTACGAACCATTTTAAAACCAGGTTGGAACGGTTCCCGTTGAATACAGGGTTACATTTGAGTACGAACCCCATTTTTAAACCCGGTTTGTTTATGGTGCCGTTTAATACAGTTTTGGGTTTCATTTGCGTACAATACTTTAAAAAAGTTGGTTATGGTTCCCGTTGAATACGGTTTGGTTTCATTTGTTACGAAAACACATTTAAACCAGGTTGGTAACGGTTTTCCGGAATACATTGGTTCATTTGTGTACGAACACATTTTAAAACCCGGGTTGGTTTCGGTTCCCGTTGAATACAGTTGGTACATTTTTGACAAACAATTTGAATCAAGTTGGTTTAAAAACCCTTGAATCCATTGATTACATTTTTGTACGAAAACATATAAACCAGGGTTTGGGTTTAAAATCCCTTGAAACGTTGGTTTCTTTGTGTACAACACATTTAAAAACCCGGTTTGGTTACGGTTTTTCCCCTTTTAATACAGTTGGTTACATTTGTGTACAAACCATTTGAATCAAGTTGGTTTAAGATACCGTTGAATCCGTTTATTTCATTGGTACAACACATTTAAAACCAGGTTTGGTTACAAAACCGTTGAATACAGTTGGGTTTCATTTGGTACGAACACATTTTAAAACCCGGTTTTACGGTTCCCGTTGAAAACAGTTGGTTACATTTGTGTACAAACACATTTGAATCAAGTTGGTTACAGATACCGTTTAATCCCGTTGATTACATTTTGGGACGAACCTTTAAAAACCCGTTTTTGGGTTTAAAATACCCTTGAATACGTTGGTTTCTTTTGTGTACGAACACATTTTAAACCCCGGGGGGTTACGGTTCCCGTTGAATCAGTTTTTTTTTTTTCATTTTTGCAAAAACATTTAATCGTTGGTTACAGATACCGTTGAATCCAGTTTATTACATTTGGGGACAAAACATTTAAAACCAGGTTAGTAACAGTTCCCGTTGAAAACAGTTGGTTCATTTTTAAAGAACACATTTTAACCCGGTTTGGGTTTCGGTTCCCGTTAAAACGTTGGTTTTCATTTTTTAACACACATTTGAATCAGACTGGTTACAGTTTCCCCTTGACTACTTTTGAATCCCTTTTTACAAACTGAGTTCCTGTTGCAAAGGCAAACACTTTGAATGCAGTATAACACAGTTGAATACATGCAAGTATTCAACTGTATTCAACTGGAATTTTTAGCAGGGCATAAGGGGTTAAAACAACACATTTTTTTCTACAACCTTAAAGGTATGTGTACTCATAGTTTTTACTCACAAAAAATTATTTTGTTGTTGTTACCCCTTCCATATTAAACTATTTATTGAAAGTAGCCAAAAACCCAAAAGCGTTGTCAATATTTGGCTGCCTCGTAATGCAAGAAAAATTAAAGTTGTTCAAAATTGAAGTGATGTCAATGAAAGATTGTTATTTTAGTAAGAAATATTGTCTTACTTCATTTTGATATCTCAAACGGTTCTCAACCTATTTCATTTACCGCTACTAGCTACGAAAGCAAATAACGCTACGCGGGGCGACACTCAAATGCCTAAAATATGTGAACGGTTCATCCAAAAAATCTAGAAACTTGGATTTGAAATCTTAATACATATAGGTTTCAACATGCAAAATTTGAAAAAAATTAAAAATCATGATGCAACACTCATCTGGTGAATCTAAATGGAATGACCCTGCATCTAGTTCCACAACGACCATCTTTGAACAGCTGTGTGTGAGATGGCTGGATCGTATGCGCACGCGCAGGCGCGCGACGCACACTGACCTCTATATGCTCAGTGGGTGGCACTGACGCTTACCGGCGATGCGCCCGACGCACACTGACCACTGAACTCTATACGCTCAGTACACTGATGCACACTGCTCGAAAGTCGAGATATATCGCCGATCTATCTTCTTTGCACTCACTCGTAAGGCATGCCTACAAATGTATGCGAGTACATTTAAAAAAGTGCGGCGCGGCGTCTGTAATTATTTTTATGTTTTATTTACGTATTTAAAACTTTAATTTTTTAATTTTTAATTTTTTTTCGCGGCTCGGTTAACACGGAACATCGGATAAGAGGAGATCGGATAAGAGAGATCTTACTGTATTAGTATTCTATTATGTTTATTGGTAATACCATTGCTGGGCCGCCGTTTTTTTCAAACATTCGCATCTCTAGTTTAGACTCGCTACTGATTCTAAAACTAGGCCGCTTTGCGAACGCTTTTCTAAGTCACGTTGATGGATGAGCTTTTTTGTAAGTTTTTAGTTTGCGTGGGATCTCTTTACTTTTGCAAGTGCTTTTTGAATGCATTTTAGGTGATCACCTAAAATGCATTCAAAACAAAACATTGTCAAGTTTCTATTGTTACTTGTCAATTGTTATTATATATGTACCTCAAAAAACCTATATTAAAACCTTTATTTCTATGGATTCCTGCTAACTTTTCCAACTTTTTCTTTCAAAATGTACTACATCCTGTACCTTAATGTCCGTATAAAAGTTGATTGTTGCAGCCCCACCCGTTTAGTCAGAATCGGCCCAAATGTCACGTAAATATCAC